>JASKON010000040.1:2400000-3000000 GCA_036010255.1 Myotis pilosus
CCCACCCATGCACCAGGCCTCTATCCTATATAGTAAAAGGATAATATGCAAACTGACTCTAACAGCAGAAAGACTGGGAATGACTGGTCACTATGACACACACTGACCACCAGGGGGCAGATGCTCAATGCAGGAGCTGCCCTCTGGTGGTCAGTGTGCTCTCACAGGGGGGAGCTCTGCTCAGCCACAAGCCAGGCTGATGGCTGCCAGTACAGCTGTGGTGGTGGGAGCCTCTCCTGCCTCCTCAGCAGTGCTAAGGATGTCTGACTGCAGCTTAGGTCTGCTCCCTGCTGGCAAATGGACATCCCCTTAGGGCTGCCGGGATGCCAGAGGGATGTCTGATTGCCACCTTAGGCCCAACCCCCCGGAGTGCTGGGGTCCAGCCCCAGCGGGTCCAGGGGTCCCCAAAGGTGTGGACGGAGTCGGCAAAGAAGGAATGAATGGCACAGAGGCAGTGTTCAGTTCATCAGCATAGTTGGGTTCTCTTGTCAGGATCTCCAGCCAGGTTCTGTAGCCATGTTCCCTCGCTAGGTTCTCCAGCCAGGTTCTGTCCAAGTTCTAGTCAGGTTCTCTTGACATGGAGGCAGCCATCGGGTGATCATCATAGCCAGGTTCCTCTAGCCAAGTTCTGGTCAGGATCTCCAGCGAAGTTCTGGTTAGGATCTCCAGCCAGGTTCTGTCTTCTAAGTTCCGTGTAAGTTCTGTCTCCTAAGTTCTGTCTCCTAAGTTCTGTCTCTTAAGTTCTGTCTCTTAAGTTCTGTCTGTAGGTTCTGAGTTCTGTGTCTCGGGTCTGTCTCTCGGTCTCCCTCTCTAGGTTCTGACTCCTAAGTTCTAAGTAAGTTCTGTCTGTTGTCTTGTTGCATCTGTATTTATACCAATTGATTCTAATCCTATCAATCTCTATTCCAAAGTTTAGGGTGTTTCTTATCTCCATTCCAGGGAGTAAAGATTATGTAGCTTAAGCATGATTGTTCGTAGTTAAAGAGATTAATTACCTGCCTGGCACTTACTTAAGAGGTTTTATTCCCTCCCTAACTTCAGGGGAAAATCCCTACCTGGGGGAACAACCTTTCTCGGAGAGGTGACCTTGGTTAAAACACATAGTGCCAAGAAGGTGATCAAATATATTAAGAACAGTATGCCATATATGCCAGGTCCCTAGAAACAGCAAGGATGGACCGGCTCCCGGCACCGGAGAGCAGGCCTAAGCCAGCAAGTGGTCACCCCCGAGGGGTCCCAGACTGCAAGAGGGCACAGGCCAGGCTGAGGAACTCCCTACCCCTGAGTGCACAAATTTTTGTGCACCAGGCCTCTAGTTTCTATATAACTCTATTTCCTTCTCTCTTTGTGTGCCATTATTGTTATACACACTACATGTATTGTTACAAACCCAACCATACATTGTTATAATGATTATTTTGCCATTTGAAATTATTTCCTCAGCCCAGTGCAACTTGGCTCCTTCCCACCTCCTTGATGCAGTTATAGGCAAATTTGTTATCCATATACTACATATCTATTTAGTCCCAACATTACATTATATACATCCTATTTTATACATTGCTTTTAATGTTAATCTCAAAGTTTCCAATTGCCTTCTTCTGCTTTCCTCACCATTTCATTACCGTTATCTAGCTCATTCCATCTATTTTTGGAACACACCTGAAGACAGTCTAATTCCCTGACTAACAGATTTCTAGAGCAAGTCCATCACTCCAGGAAAATATTGTGATTGCACTCCTGGTAAGTTCCAGCCTGTTGTGTATACTGTATCTTCTTCTTTCTAGGTTTTTACTCAGTTTTCATTGGAGTGGTTCGTCAGGCCTTCCTCAGAACAGGTTCATGGGCATGAACTCTCTCATCTATCCTTGTCTGGAAAATGCATTTGGAAGTCACTTTTGTTTCATAGTATGGTTGGTTGTGGTATGACTGGTCAGATTCCTGATCTTCTGTAGGTTACTCTTTTTTCCTCTAGAAATTTTAGACTCTTTTTTCTCTTTTCTTTTCCTTCTGTAATGATATGATCATGAATGATGAGCTGTTTCAATCTGAAAACTTTTATTATTCATATAAGTCAGAGCAATTTTCTTATAGTATTTCTTTGCTAATTTCTCCCATATTCTGTCTTCTTTGGACACCTCATTGAGGGGCTAAGTCTCTTGCACTGACCTTCTTTCTCTTTTTTTCCTGTAGTTTCCAGTTCTTTGAAAATTTGCTCTATGTTCTAGAAGCTTTCTTTGAGTGTCTTTCAAACTTTATGGATATAGACACTACACATATACTTCTCCAGATTGTATATTTAACTTCTAAGAGAAAACTTGTTCTTCTCTGATTGTTTTCCCCCCATGCATCTTCTTTTTAATGGCTCAAGTATCTTTTTGGCTTTTTGATGTTATTAATGAGTTTTTATCTATTTTTCAGATTATCTTCTAGGGTCAGGTGTTTTATTTGCTCATCACAGTTTTTCTCTTCATGACCTTGGTGTTCTTAAGATGCCCAGCACATTTCCCTGAGATACATGAGAACAGGAGGCTGGGTCGATGCTCCTCAGTGGGGCTCTTCTGCTGTAGCACACGCTGGTCTGTTTCCCTCTAGCCTTCCCCAGGCCAGGCATGGAAGACGGACTGAGGCTATGTGTGTGGTAGGGCGTGGGGGAAAGAAGAGGATGGTGGGAATAGGTCTGGGGTGGGGAGCTGTTGCCTGACAGGTTAGAGGGCTGAAGGAGAGGACAGGGCCTTGGCCCCTCAGGCTGGGGGCTCCCAGAAACACTTTGGTGCCACCATCATCTCCTACAGCCTAGCCACCCCCCAGCCTGTTTTGTTTCTTTGGATAAACATTCTCTGGCTTCTTCCTGAAAATATGCTAGTTTGGCCGTAAGGAGGTGAGCGGGAAGGAGGGGCTGTGGAGCTGCAGGAATCGCCCAGGGGCCCAGCTGCTCTTGCTCCCACTGTGGCCCGCATCCCCCTCGCCCAAAGGCCCCCCTCCTCCTCCACTCTAGGCTCTCCTCTTTCTTGTTGTTTAATTCAACAGTCTCCTGTCTTTTCGTGCTGAGGCCATCATGTCCTCTGGCCGTCCATCTTCTCTTTTGTTTCAGACATCTCTTCCATTGCGGTTGGGGTAGGTGAGATGGGACAACACTTACACTCGGCCTCACGTTTTAACTTATAATTCCTTTTCTCGTGCCTTTCCTATAAAAATAGAACTATTTAATAATATAAAGTATCAGCTGTTGACCAATCTCTACTTTCTATCAAGGATTGCAAAGTTAAGCCAAATTAAAGAAATAAAAACACATAGGTACATTTTAGCATCTCCCTCACTTGATAATTAGCAAGGAACATCCATCCTTCTCTCTGTAAAATGCCAATGGCCGGAGCTCATGAGTCTTTCCCGGGGGAGTGGGCGCTCAGGTGCCCACAGCTTCCCTGCACATCTCCAGCGAAGAAACCCTGGTGGGTGCCTTTTCCTATGAATTTCCTCTTGGCCACATGGTCAGCTTTCCGTCTTGTTTTCATTTCTATTGTCAGAAATAAGACTTTTCTGACTCTTGGGCAAACTTGGCAATGACTGGGGCTCCTCAGGCCCTTGGAACTAGGAGAGGAAGGGGAGTAAAACTCAGAAGGAGCAGGGGCCAGGGGGCACACGAGTGTCCTCCTCACTCTGACATGGTGGCCACAGGCTGACAGGGAGACGCGGCCACAGGACCCCAGCTGTGCAGAGATTCAAGTCCAGTTTCACTCTTTGGAAGGGAATTGAGTGCTCATGTGCAGTAAGGCGTTGACTGGAGGAGTGTAAGCAATTGGTGTACAAGATCCCAAGCCTGACTCTTGGCTTAGCATTCTGGAGGCTGACATGGCCTGGCACGGTGGGCTTTGTGCCTAGGGAAAGCCTGGATCTTGTCTGAATTTCAAACGTGGGAGACGCCGGGCAACATGGCTGTGGTGGCTGCGTCCCTCTGGGGTGGGCTGTGCTGAGCACAAGCCTTCGGGGTGAGGTCTCCTCTCCGTGGGTCCAGCCAGTGCTGAGACAGGAGCCGAAGGGCAGCTGCTCCACGCTCAGCTTGTTCCCATAGAACCAGAGTAGTCATCTGGAAGCATCAGAATGAAGGCTTTGCCTGTTCCAGTCTGACCTTTGGAAGGGGTTGGGTGCAATCATTTTGTCATTGATCAAATGTCCTGGTTAACCCCTTCCCCAACAATTTTTTTGTTAAAAACATTTCTTTTTCAGACTAATTTTTTTTATTTTGGTTCTATATAGTATTTTTGATGCTGGTTATGAAAACAGTTTGTAACTCGTCTTCCTATAAACCATATTTTTTTTACCATATTTTCTTAGTATACTCGTCGACGACTGAAAAAGAACATTTTGTGAAAACGTGTATACACGTTTCTGCCGGGGAAGGGGTTAATACACAGTCTTTAAAGAGTATCTAACTGCCCACAGGGCAACTCCACTTAAACATTCCCTAGGCAACACAAGCCCACCCATCTAAGTGGAAGGCAGCTTGCCATCATCCCTCCTCCTCGCCCACCTGCCCTCTGGATTCCTCCTATCACTGGCCCAGTCACCAAACCTCAGCCTCCAGCACCTCCCCTCACACTGCTCATTCCACGACTGACCACACCCCTCAATATCTGTGAAAGCACCCCTTTTCCCACCCACCTGCACTGTCAGTAACTAATCAAATGACCATAGCAGCTAACGGTAGATTTGAACCCAAGACACACGGTTTCTTGGCCAGTGGTGTTTCCCACCCGCAGCAGCACCTTCTGGTTCTGTTCTGTGTGCACAGCCCTTGAGACACAGAGGTGGTCACCGAGGAGCCTGGATGAATACATTTTGAGAAATTAATTTCCACTGAATTTCGGAAGGTGTATAAGAACAGACAGGCAGAAAAGGAGAACTAACCCAGAAGGGTGTCCACCTCCCCCATGTCACTTCGGATTTCTGGCGGTTGTGGCAGAGAACAGACAAAGAGAGACTGTCACAGCCTCACTGTGACTGAGAAATCAGAACACGCTCTGTGTTTGTTACTTTACTTTCCACCGCCTTTGAGCTGTTTCTCAGGCTCCCAGCTACTCTTGCTCCCTAATGAGACCAGCTCTTCTGGAAGCCGGGAGCAGCATTCCTTCCCACCTTTGGAATCTCATTTTTTTCTACTTCCAGACTCTGTGTGAAATGATTAAAAATACTGTCAGCAACTCAAAGATACCTTACAGAGAAGCCTTATCAAGCTGGCCTCTGGGTTTATTCCTGGCTGCTGACCCTGAGGCCTATCAGTTTTCATGCTGTGATCAGCGTGGGCACCTGAGCCCCACGCACCTCAGTCTCCGGACACCTGAGCCCGGGGCACCTGAGCCCCTGCTCTTGCTGCAATGTGATCAGATGAAGAAAGCCAGTGCCTGCCCGCCCTCCTGCAGAGATCAAGGCCAGGAGGGGCCAACTCCGCAAGCCATCATGTGCCTTGGAAAACCCTTGAGGCCACAGATGACCTTGGCCAGGCCAGAAGCAGGCTGTGAGTGGAGGGGTGAGTGGAGGGAGCGCTCCCTGTTGTGTGGCTCAGGTCTGAGTAGGCAGTGGGGCAGGAGAGACCCTCCTTACACTGAAGACACCCTGGCATCCCCTTTCAGGCTTCCGGAACTCGGGGGGAATGTCAAGGTGCTTGAGCAATGGCTGGCTTCAGCTAGGAACGAGGATTCTGCTGGGGCTTGGGGTGGGGGCAGAGGCCCCTGCTGAGGACGGGACCCAGGTCTGCCCCGATTGCTAGATGACCTCCTGATCCCCATCACTGGCATTGTGCCTCCATTCTGTACAAATTTGTTCAATAGAAATTACACTGCCAGTTTGGTCAAGGTCACCTGTGGTCTTGGGTAAGTCATGTGACCTGTTGCCTTGCCATCAAGTGAAGATGGTCTTCCAGGCCCCTTTTCACAGCCCCTGGAACAAGACGGGGCCCTGGTGTGCTCTGGACCTGCCTCTTCCTGCCTGGTTCCTGGGTGTGCGTTTTGGTGCTTTAGTCACAGGATTATTCCATGGCTAAGAAGAAAATGTTTGGGGAGGGCAACACCATGCTGTTGTGTTCTGCTGGCCACCAGAGGGCGCGAGAGGCACACACTTCCACCCTAGCCAGGGGTGGGCATCCAGCCACTGCTTTCACCACCCTGCTTCTCTTCAGTTTCCTCTGTGTTCAGATTTTTGAAAAGGTATCAGGTTGCTTTGCCAGATGAATGTGTTCTCCTTGGGCTGGCATCCAGGGCCAGGCCCCTCGCTGTATGGGCCATTTGGGGTGTCCTCTAGTCTTGGAGGCCGTTGCTGGGGCAGGCAGCTTTGGGGACAATTGAGAGCATGGGTCCAGCCCCTCTCCTTTAGCTGGTGAATTTGGACTTCCTGCAGTTTTCTGAGCAGTGACTTACCCTGCAGCCCGCAGAGGTGAGCCCCTAGTGGCCGACCAGCAGGCCCAGAACGGGTTTTCCTGGGCCGAGAGTGCTGCACTTGGAGACACTACGTTCTGTTCTATCAGCTGCAGAGCTCCTACAAAGTCATCTTGGAGATGGATTCCTTGTGTTTGTTACCCTTTCTTGACAGAACAAAAGGTTAAAGCCCGCCCCTGCTGGAGTTCCAAAGGGCTGGTCCAGCTGCCCCACGTCTAGGAGGGAATTGAGGTTCACATGTGATGTGATTGTGCCAGGTCCAACCAGGCCTGCAAGTCCGTCCTGCCCCACTCTGCCCTCCTGGATAACCAGCCCCCTGCACCACCCAGACCTCACCGCATCGTCGCGATGCTCATGGGTGCCACTTCTTCCACCGCTGGGTAGAAAGCACAGACTGGACACCAGCCGCCCAACGTCCCTTTCGACAGATGTCCATGCTCTACTTACTCAATCTTTTTTAAAATATATATATATATATTTTATTGACTTTTTTTACAAGAGGAAGGGAGAGGGATAGAGAGCTAGAAACATCGATGAGAGAGAAACATCAATCAGCTGCCTCCTGCACACCCTCCATTGGGGATATGCCTGCAATCAAGGTATATGCTTTGGCTGGAATCGAACCTGGGACCCTTCAGTCCACAGGCCAGCGCTCTATCCACTGAGCCAAACTGGTTAGGGCATACTTACTCAATCTTGATGGAGGAAAAGTCCAGAATGAATGAGGAGGTAGAGGTGCAGGAAGCTCAGAGACTTCGCTTGGTCTCTTTTGTGTCCCCAACCTGGACATTCTACTCAAAACTGAGGTTGACTGCTGCCTCCCACCTCCATCCCTGCCTCCCATTGTGGACACTGAGGGGGTGATGCCAGCTGACCAGACACCTGTCCCTGCCCGGGGAAGAAGAAGAGCTCCGTAAGCTGCTGTAGGACCTTGGGGATCTCTGCCTTAACAAGGTAACACACTTTTAGGAATAGTGGTTTCAACATCAAACCAAAGTGGAAACACCTTACAATGAAGAGTTTCAGGAGCCTTAAGGTGCCTTGTTTAAAGATGGTGCCTTCCCTCCTTCGTGAAACTTTATTGTCTCCCAAGCTGCTCCCCTTAAAAGCCTTATCCCATCCGACACTATCAATTTGAATATTTAGTCTACTCTTTTAAAAAAGATACTTTAATTTTAGAGAAGTTTTATGTTCACAGCAAAATTCAGAGGAAGGTACAGAGATTTCCCCCATGCACAGCCCCGCCACCACCAGCACTCCTGCTGATGAGCCTGCATTGGCGTGTCCTCCTCACTCGGAGCCCATAGTTTACATGAGGCTCATCTTGGTGTTGGACAGTCTATGGGTTTGGATAATGTATAACGACACGGAGCCACCGTTACTGTATTATACAAAACAGTTTCACCGCCCTGAAAACCATCCTGGCTGCTCTGCCTGTTCCCTCCCCGCACCCTCGAAACACTGATCTTTTCCTGTCTCCGTAGTCTTACCTTTCCCAAGGATGTAGTTGGAGTCACACAGTACGTAGACTTTGCAGATGGGCTCCTTTCACTTAGTGATAGGCATTTAAGGTCCCTCCATCCTTTTCATAGCTTCATAGCTCATTTCTTTTTAGCACTGAATAATATTCTATTGTCTGGGGGACCACAGATTATTTATCATTCTTCTGCTGAAGGACAACTTGGTTGCTTCCAAATCTTGGCAATTATTATTAAACTTGCTATAAATATTCATGGACATACGTTTGCAACTCCTTTGGGTAAATACCAAAGAGAGCTATTGCTACATCATATGATAAGATTGTGTTTAGTTTTATAAAAAACCATCAAATGATCTTCCAAAGTGACTGTACGTTTTGCATTCCCACCAGCAATGGATGACAGACTGCTGCTCCATGTCCTCGCCGGCATTTGTCAGTGCTCAGGAGTTGGGCCATTCTGATAGGTGTGTGGTGGTGTCTCATTGGCTTACTCACATTCCCTGTGACAGGGATGTGCAGCTCCTTTTCATGCTTATTTGCCATGCATACATCTTCTTTCCGGAGTTGTCTGGTAAGGTCTTTGGCCCATTTTTAAAACTGGTTGCTGTTTTTTATTGTTAGTTTTAAGAGATCTTTGTATTTTTTGGATAAAAGTTCTTTATCAGATGTGCCTTTTGCAGATATTTTCTCCCAGTCTGTAGCTTGTCTTCTCATTCTCTTGACAGTGTGATTTGTAGAGCAGAAAATTTTTTTAAAAATATATTTTATTGATTTTTTTACAGAGAGGAAGGGAGAGGGATAGAGAGTTGGAAACATCGATGAGAGAGAAGCATCGATCAGCTGCCTCCTGCACACCCCCCACCCAGGATGTGGCCGGCAACCAAGGTATATGCCCTTGACCGGAATCGAACCCGGGACCCTTGAGTCCACAGGCCGATGCTCTATCCACTGAGCCAAACCGGTTAGGGCATAGAGCAGAAATTTTTAATTTTAATGAAGTCCAGCCTTTATTCTTTTTATTAATTATGTCGTTGATGTCATATTTAAAAGGTCATCACCAAACCCATTGTCATCTAGTTGTTTCCTATGTTATCTTGTAAGAGTTTTATAGTTTTGTGTCTTATATTTAAGTCATTTATCCATTTTGAGTTAATTTATGTGAAAGGTGTAATGTGAGTGTCCAGATTCATATTTTTTCAAGAAAAATGATTTTAAATATAATAATATTACCCAAACTGTACAAACATAGTATAAAACCACAAAAGTTGTAGGAAATATTAAAAATCTGCAAATAACAAGATTACTTCTATTATATTCTACAAATTTTTTTCCTCTGGATCTATTTTTGTTCATCAGTTTATGTTATTCATTATATTCCACAAATGAGTGAGATTACGTGACATTTACCTTTCTCTGACTGGCTTATTTCGCTTAGCATAATGCTCTCCAGTTCCACCCATGCTGTTGCAAATGGTAAGAGTTCCCTCTTTTTTACTACAGCGTAGTGTTCCATTGTGTAGCTGTATAACAGTTTTCTAATCCATTCATCTGCTGATGGGCACTTAGGCTGTTTCCATATCTTAGCTATTGTAAATTGTGCTGCTATGAACATAGGGGTACATATATCCTTTCTGACTGGTGTTTCTGATTTATTGGGATATATTCCTAGAAGTGGGAACACTGGGTCAAATGGCAGTTCCATTTTTAATTTTTTGAGGAAACTTTCCTCAGACACAGTGGCTGCACCAGTCTGCATTCCTACCAGCAGTGCACGAGGGTTCCTTTTTCTCTGCATCCTCACCAGCACTTGTCGTTTGTTGATTTGTTGATGATAGCCATTCTGACAGGTGTGACATGGTTCCTCATTGTCACTTTACTTTGCATCTCTCAGATGATTAGTGACTTTGAGCATGTTTTCATGTCTCTTGGCCTTCTGTATGTCCACTTTCAAAAAATATCTATTTAGGTCCTTTGTCCATTTTTTGATTGGATTTTTTATCTTCCTTTTGTTAAGTTATATGAGTTCCCTGTAAATTTTGGAGATTAAACCCTTATGGGAGATAACATTGGCAAATATGTTCTCCCATGCAGTGGGCTTTCTTGTTGTTTTGTTGATGGTTTCTTTTGCTGTGCAGAAGCTTTTTATTTTGATGTAGTCCCATTTGTTTATTTTCTCCTTAGTTTCCATTGCCTTGGAAGCTGTATCTGTAAAGATATTGCTACGACATATGTCTGATATTTTGCTGCCTATGGATTCTTCTAAGATTTTTATGGTTTCCCATCTTATGTTTAAGTCCTTTATCCATTTTGAGTTTATTTTTGTGTCTGGTGTAAGTTGGTGGTCTAGTTTCATTTTTTTGCATGTATCTGTCCAATTTTCTCACCACCATTTATTGAAGAGACTATCTTGACTCCATTGTATGCTCTTGCCTCCTTTGTCAAATATTAATTGAGCATAGTGGCTTGGGTTGAACTCTGGGTTCTCTATTCTTTTCTATTGGTCTATATGTCTGTTCTTGTGCCAGTACCAGGCAGTTTTGAGAACCGTGGCTTTGTAATGTAGCTTGATAACTGGTATTGTGGTCCCTCCAACTTTGTTCTTCTTTCTCAAGATTGCAGCGGCTATTTGGAGTCTTTTTATTTTTTATTCTATATCAATTGTTGGAGAGTTTGTTCTAAGTCTGTGAAAGAGTCTGTTGGTATCTTAATGCAGATTGCATTGAATGTATAGATTGCTTTGGGGAGTATGGACATTTTAATGATGTTGATTCTACCAATCCATGAACATGGTATATTCTTCCATTTGTTTATGTTTTCCTCTATCTCTTTTTTCAATGCCCTGTAGTTTTCTGAATATAGGTCTTTTACCTCCTTAGTTAAGTTTATTCCTTGGTATCTTAATTTTTTTTGTTGCAGTGATAAATGGGATTTTTTTTTTAGTTTCTCTTTCTGTGAGTTCATTATCCTGCATAATAAATGCATAGTATGCAAATTGTCCCCTCAACCGGGAGTTGTCTGGGAGTTTGACCAGGGGGTGGGGCTGGCTGGGGGAAGGGAGGGAGGCCCCAGCTGGCAGCTGGCAGCCACTAGGGACCCTACCAGTGCATGAATTTCATGCACTGGGCCTCTAGTTGATGTATAAAAACGCCATAGATTTCTGGGTGTTAATTTTGTATCCTGCTACATTACTGAATTCATGTATTAAAGCTAGTAGTTTTTTTAATGGATTCTTTGAGGGTTTTCTAAGTACAATATCATGTCATCTGTGAATAAGGACAGTTTTACTTCTTCTTTTCCAATTTGGATGCTTTTTATTTTTTCTTCTTGTCTGATCACTATGGCTAGCACTTCCAGTACTATGTTGAACAGGAGTGGTGAAAGTGGGCATCCCTGTCTTGTTCCTGTTCTTAGGAGAAATGGTTTTAGTTTTTGCCCACTGAATATGATGTTGGCTGTAGATTTGTCATATATGGCCTTTATTGTGTTGAGATATGCTCCTTCTATTTCCACTTTGCTGAGAGTTTTTATCAAAAATGAGCGTTGGATTTTGTTGAATGCTTTTTCTACATCTATTGATATGATCTTGTGATTTTTGTCTTTCAATTTGTTTATGTGATGTATCATGTTTATTGATTTGTGAATATTGTACCAGCCTTGCATCCCTGGAATAAATCCCACTTGATCATGGTGTATGATCTTTTTAATATATTGCTGGATGTGACTTGCTAATATTTTGTTGAGGATTTTAGCACCTGTGTTCATCGGGGATATTGGCCTATAATTTTCTTTCTTTGCAGTGTCTTCATCTGGTTTGGGAATTAGGATAATGCTGGCCTCATAAAAAGAGTTTGGAAGTGTTCCTTCCTCTTGGATTTTCTGAAATAGTTTGAGGAGTATAGGTGTTAGTTCTTTGAATGTTTGGTAAAACTCCCCTATGAAGCTGTCTGGACCTGGGCTTTTGTTTGCTGGGAGTTTTTTTTCTTACTGCTTCTATTTCATCAATTGTTATTGGTCTATTCAGATTTTCTTATTTTTCCTGACTCCATTTTGGGAGATTGTATTTTTCTAGGAATTTGTCTATTTCATCCACATTGTCCAGCTTGTTGGCATATAGTTGTTCATAGTGTTTCCTTACAATTCTTTGTATTTCTGTGGTGTCTGTGGTTACATCTCCATTTTCATTTTCTGATTTTATGTATTTGGTTTCTCTCTCTTTGTTTCTTGATGAGTCTGGCTAATGGTTCATCAATCTTGTTTATCCTTTCAAAGAACCAGCTCTTGGTTTCATTGATTTTTTTTGTATTGTTTTTTTAGTTGCTATGTCTTTTATTTCTGCTCTCATCTTAATTATTTCCTTCCTCCACTTACTCTGGGCTTTTTGGATGCTCTCTTTCTAATCCCTTAAGTTGTGCGGTTGAATAGTTTATTGTTAATTTTTAAGGTAGGCTTGTAGTACTATGAACTTCCCTCTCAGGACTGCATTTTCTGTGTCCCAGAGATTTTGATTTGTTGTGTATTCATTTGTTTCCAGGATGTTTTTTTATTTCTTTCTTAATCTTGTTGGTAACCCATTCATTGTTTAATAATTTGTGTTTGAATATTTTGGGGTGTTTTCACTGTAGTTGATTTCTAATTTCATTCAACTGTGATCAGAGAAGATGCTTGATATGATTTCACTCTTCTTGAACTTGTAGATACTTGTTTTGTGTCCTAACAAGTGGTCTATCTTTGTGAATGATCCATGTGCACTTGAGAAGAATGTATATTCTGCAGCTTTGGGGTGAAATGTTCTAAAAATGTCAATTAAATCCATCTGATCCAGGGTGTCCTTTAGAGTCACTGTTTCTATGTTAAATTTTTGTCTGGAAGATCTATCCAGTGAAGTCAGAGGGGTTTTAAAGTCCCCTACTATGACTGTATTGTTGTCAATCTCTCCCTTAAAGTTCTCTAGAAGTTTTATACATACATATATATATATATATATATATATGCTCCTTTATTGGGTGCATATATGCTTACCCGGGTTATATCCTCCTGTTGGATCGATCCCTTTAGTATTATGTAGTGAGCTTTGCTGTCTCTTGTGATGACCTTCATTTTGAAGTCTATTTTGTCAGATATGAGTATTGCTACTCCAGCTTTTTTTTGTTTTGTTTTCATTTGCATGGAAAATTTTTTTCCATCCCTTCATTCTCATCCTGTGTGTGTCTTTTGTTTTGAGGTTGGTCTCTTGTATGAAGCATATAGTTGGGTCATGTTTTTGTATCCATTCAGCTACCCTATGTCTTTTGACTGGAGAATTTAATCCATTTACACTTAAGTTTATTATTGATAGGTCCATAATTATTGCCATTTTAATTCTGTATGCCTAGGCTTCTCTCTCTTTCTTCTCATTACAGCAGTCCCTTTAGCATTCTTATAATGCTGATTTAGTGGTGATGTACTCCTGTATGTATTTTTGTCCAGGAATTTCTTTATTTTACCATCTATTTAGAATGACAGCCTTGCTGGATATAGTAATCTTGGTCTCAGATCCTTGTTTTCTATTATATTGAGTACTTCATGCCATTCCCTTCCGGCCTGTAGAGTTTCTGATGAGAAATCAGGTGTCAGCCTTATGGGGGCTCCTTTATAGGTAACAGTTTGCTTTTCTCTTTATCTTTAATTTTTGGCATTTTATTTATGATGTGTCTGGGTGTAGGCCTATTTGGGATCTTCTTGCCTGGGGTTCTCTGTGCCTCCTAAACTTGTGTGACTTTTTCATTTACCAGGTTAGGGAAGTTTTCTGCTGTTATTTCTTCAAACATGTTCTCTATCCCTTTCAACCTTTCTGCCTCTCCTAAGACACCTGCTATTTGAATATTATTAATGTTTCATGCTGTCCCACAGCTCCCTTAAGCTGTCCTCCTGTTTTTAATTGTTTTTTTTTTTTCTTTTTGGTTCTCTGGTTGAGTGTTTTTTTCAACCCTGTCTTCTAATTCACTGATTCTATCCTCAGCTTCCCCTAATCTGCTGTGTATTCCTTCTAATTTGTTCTTTATTTATGCTATGTCATTCTTTATTTCTGCTTTCATAGTTACTATATTTTTCCTCATGCTGTTGAACATCTTTACCATCATTATTCTGAACTCTATGTCTGATAAATTTCTTATCTCCAATCTATTTATCTCTTTTTCTGGAGAATTCTCTTGTTCTTTCATTTGGGGGTTGTTTCTTTGTCTCCTCATTTTGGCTTTCTATTTGGGTTTGTGACTATGTATTAGGTGGATCTGCTACCCTTCTCAATCTCTAGTGCAAGACAGTGTCAAATGCTGTTTCTGACTAATTAGCTCAGGTAAAGACTCATAGCCAGAGACCATCTCTGCCTACAAAATGATAGGATTCTGTTTTGAATTGCCCTCAGGCAATGATCCACAGGTGTGGTGACAGTTTTTTCAACAAGGTGGTGCAATTGCTTCTGCCCAGAGGCTAATTGTTATTCTCAGTCTCTTAATGGGCCTTGGAGACTACACTATGGGCAAGGCGTTTTCCAATAGGGTGGGTTAGCTGTCTTCCCCCCCAGGTGAAGCCACCTGTATAATAAATGTCTGCATGAGAAAGATGACCTCAATGGTCTGAGGGAATGACTCAGCATAGGAAACTGATGTGTCTGCCTTCTGATCTCTAACCCCCAGTGCCCCAATCCTGGCTTCTGTTCACACAGCTCCAGTCCACTCTGCTCTCCCTCTGCCAGAGCACAAGATGAGTGGCTACACAAGGAATTTTGTGTGTTGGCCCTTTAAGAGGGCACCTGAATTTCCAGCTCTCTCCCAGGCAGACAGCAACCCTGCTGCTTATCACAGCCAGATGTTATGTGGGCACCCTTCTCAGTTCTGGTGCTCTCTGTTGGGGGGCCCAGCTTGGGGATTAGACCCCAGAGTTCTCAGTGGCTCCCCCCACAGCTGAGATATCCTTCCAGAACTTCAGTTGCTGTCAGTGGGAGCCCAACCAGCCCTTTTGCACCTCTGCCCCTCCTACCAGTCTCTATACAGTCTCCATTTTCCGTTCTTGGAAGCTTTTCTGTATTTTAGTTGTAATTCCAGTTTGGTTCTGGGAGCGTGTCCGTGCAGCATCCACTTACTTTTCCGTCATTTTAAAAATTTTATTATTATCCTTTTAATGCCCATGAGATCTATAGTGATGACCCTCTTTTTCATTTCTAATATTGATAATTTGTGTCCTCTCTTTTCCTTAGTTTGCCTGAAGGCTTGTTGAGTTTATCTCTTCTGAAAACTGACTTTATGGATCATTAGTTTTCTCTATTGGTTTCTCATTTCAATTTCATTGATTTCTGCTCTAACCTTTATTATTTGTTTTCTCTATTTACTTTGGACTTAATTTGCTTTTTTTTTTCTAGTTTCCCAGGGTGGAAGTTTAGATTATTGACTTCAGATCTTTCTTCTTCCAACATATGCATATTTATTCTGGTCTCCTATGGCCTTCATGTTTGCTTCCTGGTTGCTATGCAGAGCTTCACACAGCTGTCTGGGGTAGCATTCCACATGTCATAGCTGCAGCAGAATCCTTCTAGGTACCTGGGGAAGTTTGCCTGGGTGGCTAAGTGCTCTTAACCAGCCCTTGCACTTCGGGCACATGGCAGTTGGGTCCACACAGATAGCTCTGTGGGCTCCAGGTTCTCTGGGCAGGAGCCAGACTCAGGTTTGGGTAAATATTCATGAGAATGAAGTGAACTGGCCTCTTTTCTTTCTTTTTTTAAAATGCGGTGAATTTATGACTTACCTCTTTTCTGTGCCTTTGTTTAAGTGTGCCTTTACATTAGCCAGGCCATATATTCCAAAGCACTGATCAGTGGTCCTCAGTTTGGGTAGCAAGTTAGAATCATGGATGTAGCATAAAATACATCAGTGCCTGGGCCCCACCTCCAGGTCCTGATACAGTCAGTCTGGGTATGGAGTCAGCAAAGCTCCTTGGTGATTTTGACATGAGCCCAGGTTGAGACCACTGTCTCAGACACTTCCTGTCATAATCCTCCTTAAACCACCCTCATTGCCCCAGACTTACATGAGTGTTAATTGTTAAGAAGTGGGAATAAGAAGTCAATGTCAAGGCAACATGCTGACAACACTAGTTTCAAGTTGAGCTCCTGAGCGCTTCTGGCTTCCAAGGAAGGGTCTGCCCATGTCACTTGGGTGGTCCCTCTGGGCGGGGAATTCTAGGAGCTCCAGGAGGGCTGAACCTCAATGGAAAGATGCCAGAAGTCCTACAGAAAGGTCCCTTTCTGAATGTGTCCATGAGATTACATCTCTACTGAGGCTAATGCCCAAGAGTCAGGTGACCCTGTGGCCTGGGAGGTCTCTGCCTCTGGTGCTTACAGAGATGGGTGCGGAGGGGCCCGCCTCAGAATTGGATCCCAGGAGGTGAAAACATCCTAATTTAAAGTTCCTTTGGCTGCTAATTGGTAGAGCGTGGAACAGACGGCCTGGACAGGGGTGTCTGATGTGCACACCTGGAGCATAGATTTGGGGCGGAAGTGAGATGGGGGCTGAAAGCCAGAGAGCAATGTCCGTTGGTGAGATGATGGGGGGGAGACAGTGGCTACCTAGGGAAGGGGAGAGATTAAGAACTTGGGGAAAGGAGAGGAGTGAGAGACAGCAGGTTGCCATCAGGAAGGGGTGGGCTCCCAGCAATAGGGTGGAGAGACAGGTTGGGCACCCAGGCCTCCCAGCCCCACCATGAGGGCCCTCTAAGGGCCTGGAGGGTGAATGGTGGAGCCAGGTACCCGCTCCCTGCCCTATCTCCAACTCCCTCTCAGAGGAGCAGCCCCAGCGGGCTGTGTCCAGAGTATATATTGAGAGATTGCTCTTGGCCAGGCCTCATATGGCCTTCTTCAGGTGAGGTCTGTACCTGGAAGTGCCAGCTCAGTGTGTGTGTGTGTGGGGGGGGCGGGTAAGGGGGTGGTGGTGAGGGGTTGGGCCCAGGGACTGCCATGCTAACTGCAGGTGGGAGGGGCATGGACGCCTGCAGACCTCAGTGAGCCATGCAGACAGAGGTTTCTGTGATGGATCCTATGAGGGCAGGAGGGAGCAGGGAAGAGAAGGCTGGCAGGGGCCGGGAGCTCACCATGGCGCCTGGTTGCCAAAGCTCGGGGAGGCGATGGCTCAGTCCCCGGGGGGGTGGATAGATGAGGGGACTGAATAGACTGGCCAGCGACATTGACCAGGGGCCTTGCAGACCATCTCTGAGAGGGAGGAAGTGACCCTCCAGTTCAGATGGCCTGGCTGACACCAAGCAGGGCCTGCGCTTTGATTTCTGCCGGTGGTTGATGCTGACTTCCCTCTGTGCCCCTCAGATCCGGACGAGGGACAGGACCTTTGACAGCATCAGCCACCTCATCAACCACCACCTGGCGAACAGGCTGCCCATCGTCTCTGCCGGAAGCGAGCTCTGCCTGCAGCAGCCGGTGGAGAGAAGCCCGTGACCCGCCGGCTGCCTCTCCTGGCGCTGCACCGTGTCAGGGGGATCGGTTCCTCCCGGCAGACGGGCACCCACACAGGGACTCAGGCAGCTGCCTTGGTCCAGAGCCCCAGGAGGAAAGCATTTGTCAAGTGCAGGTTTTGTCAACTTGTCTGCTTTCTCACGTGCACAGTAAAGGTGTACATACCGATACATCCTGTACAAACGATCCCTCTAAATTTCTATTTTTTAAGACTAAGAAAGAGGTAAGACTAATGTTCTGTGCTGTATGTTTTTAATGAAAAAAAGTTTCATGGTAGTTGTCTGGGAAAAATTTAATTCAACTGACCCACTCCCCTGGGCAAGTCCACCAGGAAAGTGCTACCGGAAGTCTACCCAGGAAGCACAACCTGGGAGTAGATGCATACAGGGGCGTGGGTAAGGGACAGCGCTGTAATAGAGTCAGGCAAGATGCCACCCCAAGAGGTCCAGGCCCGATAGAGAGCAGTGTGGGCGCTGGTTCTGATGGCGCCCTCCTCCGCTCCGCTGGGCTGTCTGCCTCACACCTGTGCCGGGTCCAGCACCCGGGGCTCCTGTGGTTGCCCTGAGCAGGCGTTACTTCTGCTGGGTCGGGCCACGCTGAGCTCAGGAATGCTGTCCCCCACAGCCTCTGTTGTCAGTTCTTGGGGATGCGTTCTGCTGACAAATAGGCACAAAACAAGCCTCACTAGTGAATATCTCCACTGGCCCCTGCTTCCCTTGTTTCATCGAGTAATGACCAAGAGTGAGTGTGGAGGGCCAGTTGGACCAAGCCCTGGATGGATGTCCTTCCGGCCGCCCGGTGATTCCAGGCTGCTCTGGAGCTGCCGGTGAACGGGCCCCACCCCTCTGTTCTGTGGAGAAGCCACTTGGACGAGCTGTGCCAAAGGCAGTGGAACACGGGCCCACAGTCCTGTCCGGGGACATCGGCAGCAGCCGTTCCCCTGGGTCCAGGCCGGCCTGACGCCGGGGACTTCTGAGAATCTGTGTGAGTTTCTGCTCCTGGAGCAACTGGTGTGTAAAGTGACTGGTTGTCTCTATAGCAGGTTTCCCAGTCGCTGCCGGGAAAGGCCTCCTGTGGAGGGGAAGCACGCAGTTCCGGCTGGTTGTCTGGCGTTGGAAGCTGACAGTGTGTATGACGTTAGAACACATCTGGGATGAGACTTCGCAATTGGGGGGGTGTTATAGAGACAGAGGACTCACGGTGCACTGGCAGCTCCTTGCGGTGCTGCGAGCCACGTTTGGGGGGCGGGGGGGGCCTCCTGAGCGCGCCCACCTCCGCAGCAGCGCATACAAGACCCTCCCCACTTACCTAGACTTGAATTGTGATAACTTCGGGGCTTCAGGACTGAGGAGCTAAGGAGAGATTTTTAAAATTCTGATAAGCACTAATTTGGCAAAGTTCCTAAGTGTGTGAACCCCATTTCAACTTCTGGCCAGGATGGGAGACGGGGATATATCTGATGGGCTGAGGGTGGGTCGGAGCAGGTCCAAGGGTTCGTGTGTAGCCTTCTTTGGAGTTTTTGCTCTTTGAGGGTCCAGTGAATCCAAGCTGACAGTGGCTTCAATCTTCTAGAATGTTCTGCATTGGATTGGAACTAATCTAGGCCATCCTGCGCTCCCTGGCTTCAGGCGCAGTGCGGGTGCCCCACTCTGAGTCAGCCAGCAGCCCTGAGGGCTGAGTGGGGCTGCAGGCAGCAGCTGGCCCTGCCCACTGCCCTGCACGGGCGGATGCGGGGTGGGGTGAGACTTCCCTGCACCCGTCTCCTGGAGGCCTGCAGCCCGGGCACACGCGCACGCCTGCGCTGTGAGAAGCGTGTGCCCCCTCTGGGCGGTGTGACACACTAGACACAGACAGGATGGCTTTTCTCTCTGTGGCCTCCGGCCCCGCCTGGGCTGTGAGAAGCGTGTGCCCCCTCTGGGCGGTGTGACACACTAGACACAGACAGGATGGCTTTTCTCTCTGCAGCCTCCGGCCCGCCTGTACTCTTTCCCTCCTGGGGGCCGGCAGTCCGAGTGGCTCTCTGCTCTGAAGTCAGTGCTTTGCTCAGTGATAAGCTTTATACATGTGATGTGCTTTTGCATGAGGATCAATTTAGAAAATTCAAAGTATCTGGGGATCAAATTTTGTTTCAATATGAATTCAAAATACGCATTCAAAAGCTCAGGTCCCACGACCACATACAGTGGAACCACAGTGCGGCTGGCGGGGCTGAGGTTTCCCGCCTGCGCTCCCTCCACTGTGAAGCCCGCCGAGCTCACAGGAGCCAGCCCGCCTCCCCCTTCCGCACGGGGTGGGCATCGCTGTGAGCCTCCCTCACGGGGGAGCCCGAGGCTCCTCTTGCTAAAGAGCCCGCGCTGTGGGGCCGCAGGGCTGGTCTGCGCATCCCTCCTTCCCCGCTCCGCTGCGCATGGAGCTCAGGGCTGGAGGCAGATGCCATGGGGTCTCCTGGCTGCCCAGATGGCGCCCCTCCTCCAGCAGTTTCTCCCGCATGTCCCAGCACTAGGCGTGGCTCCAGGGCCCCTGCCGCCCGGGACACACATGCTGTGGCCGCACAGAGCCACTCGGGCCCACGGAACACTCCAGGCCCGCTGCCCTCTCCTGGGCCCCTGGCCGCTGGGCCCAGCCTCCGTGTGTGCAGGGGGCACTGGGCAGGCGGGCAGTCCTGCAGTGCCCAGGTGCGGAGTGGCTCCAGAGCCCACCCCTCCCGCCTGCACCACCCTAGGGTAGGAACTCACGGGCTTCAGATGGCAGCCTGTCCTGGGGGGGCCGGCAGCCTCCGCAAAGCCGCGCACCCCTGGCTTGTCAACTTTGATGCTCGTCTCCCAGGGAGCCCCGGGGCGCTGTGGACAGTCTGATAAACAGGCACTGAGACAACTGCCAGTGCACATCCTGGGCCTCAAGCCACCACGTCTGCCTTTTTAAAAACTATTGTCTGAGCGGCCAAAGCACTGGTTTGCACCCAGCCTCGAGCCGTGTCCCATTTCAGCATGATTCTGTCCCAGGCTGACTCGGTGTTGGGGTCAAGGGGCAGAGACCCAACGGGGCGCATGTAGTTGCCAGGGTCCAACCCCAGCGGGTCCAGGGATTCCCAAAGGTGTAGACAGAGTCGGCGATGAAGGAATGAATGGCAGAGAGGCAGTGTTCAGTTCATCAGCATAGTTGGGTTCTCTTGTCAGGATCTCCAGCCAGGTTCTGTAGCCATGTTCCCTCGCTAGGTTCTCCAGCCAGGTTCTGTCCAAGTTCTAGTCAGGTTCTCTTGACACGGAGGCAGCCATCGGGTGATCATCATAGCCAGGTTCCTCTAGCCAAGTTCTGGCCAGGATCTCCAGCGAAGTTCTGGTTAGGATCTCCAGCCAGGTTCTGTCTTCTAAGTTCCGTGTAAGTTCTGTCTCCTAAGTTCTGTCTCTTAAGTTCTGTCTCTTAAGTTCTGTCTGTAGGTTCTGAGTTCTGTGTCTCGGGTCTGTCTCTCAGTCTGCCTCTCTAGGTCCTGACTCCTGTTGTCTTGTTGCATCTGTATTTATACCAGTTGATTCTAATCCTATCAATCTCTATTCCAAAGGTTAGGGCGTTTCTTATCTCCATTCCAGGGAGTAAAGATTATGTAGCTTAAGCATGATTGTTCGTAGTTAAAGTGATTAACTATCCGCCTGGCACTTAGTTAAGAGGTTTTATTCCCTCCCTAACTTCAGGGGAAAATCCCTACCTGGGGAAACAACCTTTCTCGGAGAGGTGACCTTGGTTAAAACACATAGTGCCAAGAAGGTGATCAAATATATTAAGAACAGTATGCCATATATGCCAGGTCCCTAGAAACAGCAAGGATGGACCGGCTCCCGGCAAATTCCCCTTTTTATTTTTTAAAAGCGAGCATTAAAAAGAAAAAACCCCAAATGTTCTCTTGTATCCATTTTAAGAGTAGGATTGGCGCTTTCTGCTATCACCTGAGTCCTGATCTATCACCCCAGGGAGAGCTTGCCAATCCTGCACTTTCCCGGGGTGGAAGGGCTGCAGTGGGATTAAGGATAAGGCTCCTTGGGCCTACCTTCTCCCATGCCTCTACATTTACCTTTCCGGCACCTTTCCTTCCTCAGAAAAGCATGGACATATTTCTTGTATAAAATGTTCTATCTGACTGGGAGGTAACCTTAACTCCTCTGCTAGCAAGCATATGTGTTAAAAGATCAATACTGAGTCTTTTTTCTTTAGACTCAGTATGGCACATCTTCTTAATGTAAAGATCAATACAGAGTCTTCTTTCTTTGGACTCAGTATGGCACATCTTCTCAATCTAAGTTCTGTACTATCCACCTTCTTACCCTACTTATCCTCTATAGGGGGGTCTGCAGTACCCTGGTGGAGTCCTATCCGTCCCAAATGTGGGGGTTCTCAATAGGGGGGCTTACCTATGGGAATCCTGTTCCAGGGGTTCCCAAAGGTGTGGACGGAGTCGGCGAAGACTATCCACCCTCTTCCTACGGTGGAGTCCTATCCATCCCGAGTGCAGGGCGCTTACCTAGGGGTCCCTGTTCGGGCGCCAGATGCCGGGGTCCAACCCCAGCGGGTCCAGGGGTTCCCAAAGGTGTAGATGAAGGAATGAATGGAAGAGAGGCAGTGTTCAGTTCATCAGCATAGTTGGGTTCTCTTGTCAGGATCTCCAGCCAGGTTCTGTAGCCATGTTCCCTCGCTAGGTTCTCCAGCCAGGTTCTGTCCAAGTTCTAGTCAGGTTCTCTTGACACGGAGGCAGCCATTGGGTGATCATCATAGCCAGGTTCCTCTAGCCAAGTTCTGGTCAGGATCTCCAGCGAAGTTCTGGTTAGGATCTCCAGCCAGGTTCTGTCTTCTAAGTTCCGTGTAAGTTCTGTCTCTTAAGTTCTGTCTCTTAAGTTCTGTCTGTAGGTTCTGAGTTCTGTGTCTCGGGTCTGTCTCTCAGTCTGCCTCTCTAGGTCCTGACTCCTGTTGTCTTGTTGCATCTGTATTTATACCAGTTGATTCTAATCCTATCAATCTCTATTCCAAAGGTTAGGGCGTTTCTTATCTCCATTCCAGGGAGTAAAGATTATGTAGCTTAAGCATGATTGTTCGTAGTTAATGTGATTAACTACCCGCCTGGCACTTAGTTAAGAGGTTTTATTCCCTCCCTAACTTCAGGGGAAAATCCCTACCTGGGGAAACAACCTTTCTCGGAGAGGTGACCTTGGTTAAAACACATAGTGCCAAGAAGGTGATCAAATATATTAAGAACAGTATGCCATATATGCCAGGTCCCTAGAAACAGCAAGGATGGACCGGCTCCCGGCATGTAGTGTCCTGAGAGCTTCCTGTGGCGAAGGTTGCCACCCATCATTCTCACTGAGGACAAAGTGACAGCCAGGTGTGCGGCCAGGCCTGTGGTGGGGGCAGGCTGGGAGAGGATGACGGAGCAGCACGCTGTGGCCCAGCTCGGGACACTGTTGACACGTTTTCTGACCCCATGCCTATCCGGGGTCCTAAGGACCCATTCCCCCCAGCCCCTCCCCCCCAATATGAAGCTTCCCCTGCAGTAGGGTCAATGCTCGATGGCTCCCTCATGCCGGAATGTGCTAAAGCGAGTGGCCCTGCCCAGCGTCCCTCATCAGCCACCACCCGCGGGCCAGCCAGGTTTCCCCCCACCGCAGTTCCAGCCAAGAGGCCCCCTTCCAGCCTGGGCTGTGCACATGCAAACCCCCGTGGCCTTGTGCTGGCCGCCTGCACCACGGGCTGTGCGGTCCCGGGGCCTGTGGGGGTGGGGACTCCATGTAGCGGGCAGGACAGTTTCCTCAGATGCTCCGCCAGAATGTGCATGGCTCCTCTCACATGCCTCCCGGGGTGCTGGCCGCGGGGGGAGTGCAGAGGAGAGCTGGGGGAGATGGCAGGTAGGGCGCTGCGGGACACAGACGAATCTTGGCCTTGGGTTTCAGAATGATACTCTGGTTCTGTAGTGAAACTTACAAAATTGGTCCCCAGAAAGAGCAGTGGGAAAACTGTGGAGCTGTCCTGCTCCCCATGAGCAGGGGTGCTCCCGGGGGTGCGGCCGGAGGAACCCATTTTCCAGTGAGCGACTGGAGCCAGGAGACTGCGGGAAGCGGCCATGGGCTGAATCTAGGACAGAGCACAGGACCCGCTAGGGTCCTTCAGGGCTGGAGAGGGAAGCTCGCCCCCATGGAAGTGGACGTAGTTCCTCCCTCCTCGGGCTCACATTTATCCAGCTTTTTTCCAAAAGGCGTTAACGGCAAGCGTGAGTCATTGACACAGATATGCTGCCCTGCCTCCGTGTCACTGGGGTGCCTTCCGAAGCAGACCCTCAGAGAGGAACTGGGTGTCTGTGGTTTCCCCAGGGGGTGACCCAGCGGTGGGGGAGGGAAGGAAGCTGACAAGAACACACAGGATCAGGCAGATCCCGGGAGGCAGATAACTAACCGCACGGGGGCTGGACACACCTCAGACTGAGCCACAGGGCGGCCTGTGCACCACGGAGTCCTCTGGCAGGGACAGGCCTTCATGATAAGCGGCGTGAAGAGGGATTTCAGCCTCAGAGCAGCGGGCCACCCGAGAGCTCCTGGCTCAGTAGGTCTGGACGGGCCCGAGAACTTGCATTTCTCATAAACCGCGAGTGAGCTGGCGGGCAGTGCAGGCTCTGAGAACCACCCTCAGGTGTGAGTTGCCAGCCCTCAGATGCCGCTTATTGCTGGCTTCCCTCCTCTGTGATTACACAGGGTGGGCAAAGGTAGGTTGTAAACCTGTTGTTCCTATGGAAATTCATACAATAATCTATAAATAATGACACAAGAATAAACTGTTTTGCGTACTCACAACAGTAAACCTACTTTTGCCCACCCTGTGTTTTCATGCTCTTTCATGTCCCGGGTCCTGGGGTGAGGTCAATAACATCTAGAACTCCGTGCAACCATCGCTGGAAGATGAACTGCCAGCCACCAGCCACCACTTATTCGAATGGGGTTTATACGTTTGCAAGCAACAGAACGCATGGTTTTAAAACTGGCACATTTTATAGCAGCCAGAAAAATTGAACGTCATATGAGAACTTTCGAATGCCAGTTGTGATGTGTCTGCACACACATGCGCCCGCACTGGTTATGATGCGTGTGCGTCTGTCCGTGTGCCACGAGACTGACTACAAATCGCACCTTGGACTCCTCCCGGGGTGTTGATATTTTGACTAACAAGGACAACTAGACAAAAAGGGAAACAAATGTTGGGAGTCTGGAGACGGATGCGTCCTGGCACCAGACATCTGGAGGAGGGTCCTGGATGCTGCAGACACAAGACAGGAGGGCCAGGGTCCACGGTGGGGAATGGCAGGGGGACACGAGGGCGGGCAGGCCAGCCGGGGCAGATGGGGGGAAGAGGAAAAGGGGGGGATAGAGTAACCTAAGGAGAGAAGGGGCGCCCGTCCTGTGGTCATCAGTGCACAGTGTCTGCGAGAGGCCAGGTGTGGCAGAGGCCCACCCATCAGCTGCCATGGGGGGCGAGGCACGGTGCCCTCCCTCAGCCGCTGCGTCCCTGGCACTTCCCAGTGTCTAATCGGCCTTCTTGTGTTCTGGTCCGTACACTAGTCCCCCCGTGGCAGGCGCTGTCTGGGTTCCCGGGATAGAGACGTGCGGGATGGGGGAGCTGCCTGCCTGTGAGGAAACCCAGGAGGACCACAGGGTGTGGGTGTGATAAGCTGGATGAGGCTGTGGCCAAGAGCAAGAGGACTGTGGCGGCCGGAGCTCCTGGGTGGGTCTGAAGGCTTTGGCAACTGAAGGGCAGGAGACACACAGACAGATGAGGCAGGAAGGCCCAGGAGGAGGCGGGAGGCAGGAGCTGCTGCTAGTAGGGGTGCGGGGTGCAGGTGAGGCAGCTTCCTCACTTCTCTCTTCCTTCCTGTGTTCACAGGGCCCCAAATAAGTGAGTCCCTGAGGCCCCTAAACACAGGGCTCCCTCACCTGGGAACTGCAATCTCAAAGTTCCCGTTTGGCTGAGCCACCTCGAGATGCTGTAGGTAGAAAAGTGTGCACGTGGGAGGGCCCGCTGTGGTCCTGAGATTTGGTGGTTCAGTTAAGAGACAATTAACAAAGCCAAAAATAATGGGAAAACCCATCCTTAAAACAGAATTGCCTGTGACAACTATGTGTTGATTGCACATGGAATGTTCTCTGTTCCTTTGACTATGACTTGTTCTAGAATAAATACTGTAAATTATGTGAATGTTCTTTGTATTCAGATTTAAGCAAGAATTAAACAGTTCATCTTTAAAGCCAAGGATTAGGCAAGAAATCTGCATAACTTTAATGTGTAACAATAAGATTTCCTTTTTTAAAAAGCATTTGGATGACAAATTATACATATTGATAAATATTATTTTAAAATGTTGTGTTTGGTTTTCCATTAACTTTTGTGAAACAGAAAAGCTTTCCTGTGAAGTTCTGTGTCTGGGTTTATTGCCCACTCACCACTTCCTGCTGTGGCCCGCAGAGTGGGAATACAAGCCTGATGCAGGTTCTCTCCTCTCCGCTCCACGACAGGGTAACGCCACAGTCATTTGGCTGACAGCTGGGAGCTCTGGCAATGCGACAGGGAAGGAAAGTGGCTTCAATGCCCTCCTCACCCTCTGAGAACCCACATTCCTCCTTCAGGAGATGCCGTGGCCCCAGCTGCAAGCCCTTGACGCACCTGGCACCTCCCTGTGCCTCTGGGGTGGCCAGTGCAGGGGCTGCTTGGTCCCCAAGGGTCACCACTGGCCCAGGAGGGAGGCTGTCACCCACGCAGGCGATGCTGCACTTCCCACTGGTTATCAGAAAACGTGCCTTCATTTTCAGAATAGTGCATTTCCGACTCTGGGCAAACCCTTTGATATCTGACTTAGCACTCAATCACTGGGTTGAGGTTTTGCCCTCCGAGAGACCATTTAAAGCATGGACTTGATAAGGTAGTTTTCTATAAAATGCACCTTGTTTTCTATTTCGTCCATTGTTTAAATGACTGTCGTTGTAACTCCGTGAGCAATAAAGAACATCATGAAAAGTCTCGCATTTGGATGGTGGGTCTTGTGTTGCCTCAACAGAGGGGAAGGGAGTTTGAAACCCTTCCACCGGAAGCAGGTTCTCTCGGTCACTCTCCAGTCTCTACAGCACCAGCACAGCCACGCCTGCCCATGGCCAAGGGTGTGGGTGAGCACGGCAGCTGGGCAGACGCGTTCTGAGGGGCCTGTGTCAACTCACTGGCCTGCGCAGAAGCAAAGGCAGCAGAAGGCAGGTGCTTGGCTGTGTTAGGGATTTCTTCATGCCTGTGGCCACCATCCTAGTCATGCCAAATGACAGCCTCGTTCCTGTAGAACATCACACACACACACACACACACACACACACACACACACACACGAACTCACCGCTTGTAAAGGAGAAAGTCAGGAAAGGGCCAGTTCCGACCTCTTCTCTCCTTTTGCCAATGGAGAGAACCAAACATCCGGTCTCTTGGCCCCACCTTGACTGCCACGCTCCCACCGCCGTCTCTGTCAAAGGGCAGTCTACTGGCCTCAAACAGCCTGGCCTAGCAGCATGGGGACAGCCCGCTGCACCGGCTTCACGGAGCCCAAGGTGCACCAGAGGGAAGTACAGGTGGGAAGGTTTCGGGGTCCTGCGTGGTTTCATTCCCAAAGACACACCGGGACCAGGCGAGAGGCCAGGCTGCCGTCTTGCATTCCTCCAGGCGTCGCCCCGGCGTGCACCCCCACATGGACTCCCAACAGCGGTTTACACAAAGGCTTTTGGTTTTATTTTTTAACACACATACATGGGACATAACGCAGGTTACTAAGTGAAGGAGACCTCTGGGCAGGCTGTCTGTGGCTGAGCACTCAGACCTCTGGGCTGGCTAGTTAGGAGCACACATGGCATGTTACAGTGGATTATTTTTTTGCACATATCAAATGAACACAATTACTCTTGTGAGTGCTTTTCATTCAGATTGTTTGAACATCTTGTGTTATTTCGAAGGGAAGTTGTGGCTATGGTGCGAAGTGTTACTATTATTAGCACCCGAGACCTGGGCCCCAAACCAACTCGAACCATGACAGGCACGCTGTGACCTCAGCAAAAGGAAGTGCCCACCATTTTGGCTCTCTGATGTGTTTTTTTCTGAACCCCATACCTTAATGCTTAACTTTGCAAGAAATGCCCTGGGTTTTCTCATGTTATAGGGTAAAGGAGTAAGTTCTTTTTTAGTGATGTCAAAAAGTCACAAAAAATGCCACTGACGAACCTCTCCTTACGACCAGGATGTATGTCGTCAGGAATAACATGAGGACAGTCTCTGGTCACTCCACAGAGATGCCCCAGGACCACAGAAATGTCCCTCAATGACAGGAACTCGTGTCAGAAAAACAGGAGTCAATTTCTCTGCAGAGAAGTTAACGTGTTAATACTACTCTTACCATCTTTACTCAGGTTACATTCGCACTGAAACTAAAACTTCATGAAGGTTTCCCCAAGTAAGAATCCTTTTGAAGGTTGTTTGCTTTAATTTTTCAAGAACTCAGCACGTCAACCGTGTGCTTATGAGAGCGCTACAGACGTGGCTCTGGCCTGTGCTCACGTAGAACCCCTGGGGACCAGCCGCACGAGAGCGCCTGGTGCACCCCCGTAAGGCAGACAGTGACACAGTGGCCTGCGCTGGAAGGAAGGTTGTGATGGCACACTTCCTGGAAGAGGGCACAGCCCCCAGCTCACGTCTGCCCCCTGACAACGCAGCTGCTGGAACAGTGACTGCCAGGGCAGCTCTCGGAAGTGGTGACACGGCAGCTGGCCCAGCGCCTCAGCTGTGACAACACGGGGTTCTGACGTGGTGCTTTCCTGATACAGAACCAAACTTAACACAGGATCGAAGCGATGCCTCGTAGCCTGTCCTAATTCAGTAGAAATGTTCCATTCAGCAGGTGGCTGCTGCCGGCAACTTGATGAGGCGGCCCCGGGGTCTGTCCTGGCTTCTTCGGGTCGGTGCCTTTCTTAGTTGGTCTGGGGCTCAGGCTCCTGAAGGACCTTGGTTGACTTTTTTGTGATTTGGGGAAACCCATGAATAATCATGTAATTTGGCTAATTTGGCTCCGGATGTCCTTAACACTGTGCAGGGACATGAGGCAGGTCCTCGGGGAACTTGGCTGTTCTTGCCAGGATCCTTCAAACACTGACCTGCTCTTGGGCACGTGTCAGGACTGTGTGAGGTCAGATCCAGGCTCCGGGACAGCCTTGGACAGGGCTTTCTGAGAATTTTGGCATCAACACCTGCTCAACTCGACTTCAAGTCTGTCTGAGGCTGGGACTGGTGTCACCTGTTCCCAATCAGGTCCTAACAGCGCGGTCAGAACATGTCCGTGTTACCTGTGAACTGCACTGAGTGCGGCAGCTTCTGCACATGCCACAGTGGCCCCATGAAGCCCGTGCAGCTTGGTACCCTTGGAAGGCTTTTGACCGGAAATGGACAGCGAGCACTGTCTACACTGAAATGGGTTGGCAAGCCCTTGAGTCCCAGCCTGAAGAGACAGCCTCACCCAGCAGGCTGCTGGCAAAACAGATTTCCCGAGTCTCAGCTCCGGTAAAGCCCTGGCGAGGCTGCTATGCATAAGTGGTTGCGTCAACCTATGACCCAGGAGGTCACGGTCCATTCCTGGTCAGGGCACATGCCTGGGTTGCAGGCTCGATCCCTAGTGGGGGTTGTGCAAGAGGCAGCTGATCAATGATTCTCAGGCAGCGATTCTCTTTCATCATTGATGTTTCTGTCTCGCTCCCTCCCCCTTCCTCTCGGAAATCAATAAAAATATATTTTTAAAAAATAAGCAGGTGCCGCAGAGCTGGGGGCTGCTCCTCCCGTGGAGATGCGAGGACCTGCCCCCTGAGCCCCGCCCTCACTTGCAGAGGAGCCCATTCTGCAGGGGTTTGTTTCTGTCCGTTATGCAGGGTGAGGGGGCCGTCTGGGTAATGTCTTCCTTGCTCTTCGGGGAGGGGCTGCTGTTGCTGCCACTGGACTTGCTCTTGCTCGGGTCGAGAGTGAGCTGGATGGGCAAGGAGCGGGTGCCCTGGGCCCTGACCAGGCAGTTGCAGACCAGCCGGAAAAAGGCCCGCCGCATCTCCTTGCTGGCCAGCGTGTAGATGACGGGGTTCATGGCCGAGTTGAGCACTGCCAGCACGATGAACCACTTGTCCTTGAACAGGACGGCACACTCCTTCACTTTGCAGGCCACGTCGGCGAGGAAGAGGATGAAGAGCGGGGCCCAACAGGCGATGAACACACTCACCACGATCACCACGGTGCGGAGCAGGGCCATGGACCGCTCCGAGTGCTGGGGGTTGGCCACCCTGCGGCTGCTGGACTTCACCAGGCAGTAGATGCGCGCGTACAGGATCACGATGGCCACCAGGATGGCGGTGAAGATGCTAATGCAGAACGCGATGTACTTCTTGGAATAGAGGGGCAGGATGGTGGAGCAGTCGGGGAGGTTTTGCAGGCAGTTCCAGCCCAGGATGGGCAGGGCTCCCAGCGAGAGCGCGATGAGCCAGCACATCCCGATGAGAAGGAAGACTCGGTACTTCTTGTTGGCATTGTAGGGCCTCATTTTGATCATGGTCAGGTGCCGCTCGATGGCGATGGCCAGTAAGCTGCAGGTGGATGCCCCGAGGGCCACGAACATGCTGCCTTCTCGCAGGAACCAGACCGTGGGAGACAGGCTCAGCGTCCTCTTGCCTGACATCAGGATGTTGACCTTGTAGGCGAGGCCGGCCAGCAGGTCGCAGAGAGCCAGGTTGCTGATGAAGAAGTACATGCGGTTGTGAAGTTTCTTGTTTTTCCAGATGGCAATCAGAACCATCAGGTTCTCCAGGACGATGAAGCTGCAGATGACCAGGAACAGCGCAGTGGTGAGCACGCTGCCCTCGGGGGCGTCCGTCAGCCGGCCGGCCAGCTTGCCCACGTAGTTGTAATGTTCGTACAGAGTCCCGTTTCCCGGGCCGGGGCTGGGCCGCAGCGTGAGGACCCTGGACATCACTTGGAATTTATAGACCGTCAGATCCACCAGAGGGCGCCTCAGGAACGTCCATTTCTAGCAAAGACCAGCTCAGGCTTCCGGAGTGATCCTGGCCAGACGCCTGCTGGGGTGCTGGGAATGGGCTCCTGCAAACAGAAAAAGGAGGGGCCCAGTGCAAGGGTGGCAGCAAAGCTGAAGGAAGGCACCAAAAATGGTGAAACACTGGGACAGCTGGGCCTAGGGGCTCAGAGAGGGCCTCTCAACGCAGGCCAAGTTCCCGGTGACAGAGGAGGGCTGGGGAGCGCTTGGTGGGGCATTCAGGGAGGAGCCCTGGTCATTCACAGACCCAAAGAGAACTTCCCTCTGGAAACGCTATCGGTTATTCCTCACCTACTGCACACGGGAGCTGGCACACCACTATTCTCAGTTAGCAGGAGAAGCTGAGGAGTATCTGATGCCGAAAAAAATAGGATGGACTAGGGAAGGTGCCCACCTGGTTTCTGAGAGCTCTCTGGTGAGTCTTAGAGTGACATCACAGGACAGCCCACACTGCCCGACTGCCTTCCCTGGAGCCCAGCAGGGCCCAGGACAGAAGCCAGATCCTGATGGCCCTTAGCCCTATCCTCAGACCACGCTGCCCCTAAGGAAGGACGGTGTGAGAACTCGTAGCTGCTTCGCTGGTGAGCTGGTGAGCAGCTGAGCGTGGAGCTGGGGAGGGAGGACTACACACCTGTCAAAGTGGAGTCAACATCTACTGAGCTTAAAGGGAAAACTCTAAGGCCTGAATGGCAGCTGTAACTAACTACCCCCCCACCCCACCCCCGCCCAAACTAAATCAAATCAGTGCACGTGAGCGGAAAGGCACAACCAACTTGGGAGACGAGTGAGACAGTGAAGGTGGTGAGCCCACGAGCCAGGCCCTGGGTGGCCCTGGATTTTAATGCCTCCCCCACCGACCTGGACACTCCCCACCCGGCCTGCGGCCTCCTGAGATGTCCAGGGGGACCCAGCTACCAAGGAAGAAAGGGCTTTCAGTGGGCTCACTGACTTTACCTTTAAGTTATTTGAATAATAAATGCGTAACTAAGATCAGATGGCGTTAATCTAAAACAGCCCACAATGTGTATTCGGTGAAGTTTTTTTGTACTTTTTAACATTTAATTCACCTTAGATTTGGATTGAGGGCAAATGGACCGTCTTTCAATGACGTGGGGTTCTGCATTTTGGGGTGTGATGGGCTCTGAAGGCCTCACCTACCCACTGAGCTCATCCCAGGCCCAGACAGGCCTTGGCGCCTGGAAGGACACAGGGATCAGCGTGGGCAGCTGCTGTGAGGGGGAAGCAGAGGAGACCCCAGCAGGGTGCCCTGCCCATGGGACCCTCCAGGCAACTGCTTTCCCGCCCTCAGGTGCTGGTCCCAGGGCCCTGCAAATACTTCAGGTCCTCCCTCCCGCCCTTCGTTGGCCTGCGGGACCTTGTCCTCTGAGCCTGGGCAGAGGGGCCCCACTGTGTCCTCCTGGGTTTCTCCCAGTGTCCAGGAGCCTCACTGTGCTGCTTGTTCTGGGAACCCCACAGGTCCTGGAACCTGAGCTGCTGCCTGCGCTCAGCCTGGAACTGCCCCTGGCCCTTCCCTGGCCCCTCCATGACAGCTAAGGCCACGGAGGGCCTGGGGGTCAGCTTGAAGGCCAAGTGTGGCGGAAACCTCTCCTAACTTCAAAAGGGGACCATGGGCAGGCTCTGCGGCTGGACTAGTAGTGGGGCCTGCAGGGGGCCCGGGCGGGTCTCCTCCGTTGCTCAGCAGCCCAGGCTGCCTCCCTGGCCGTGGCCCACTCAGGCCAGGAGCCCTGCTGCCTTGGGCAGAGGGCAAGGCTGCCCGGTGCCCCAAGCCCCGGAACCCCGCCCCCATCAGACAACAGACCTGTATTGCTTCTTCCAGAGTTAACAGGGCAAGTCACCTGGTGTCACCTCCTTTCCTGTCCCTCCCTCATTTTCACTTAAATCTTGTCAGTCCTTCAAGCCTGAGTCAAATGCTCCCTGCTCTGCGGCAGTTTCTAGAATCAGCCCAGCCTGTGCGGACTTTTTCCTGAGGCTGTGCACCACTTTTTAAAACAAATCCCAAGCTGTGTTTTTAAAAGTGGAAATGGTAGCAGCTGGCAGGGTCCGAGCCCTCTGCCTGCAGGGCCTGACCTGATCCTCACTGGCACCCTGAAGCTCACAGCGTCCCCCACAGCACCTGGCACGTTCAGGGGCGCCCAACAATGTGTGCGCCCTCTTCACGGCTTCTCTTTATCTGTGAGCGGTGAACGCGGCGTCCCACGCCCCCTCGCTGGACCCCACGACCAGGAGAACTCGGGCCCAAGGGCGCCCCTGAGTGAGTGCCCGCACGGAGGAAGGTGCTGCCAAGGACACCACCAATAGAGGTCCTTGTTCATGGGAAAGGCCCAGAACCAGGGCAGGGAAGAGAAACTGTTGACTGGTTTTCAGAGAGAGGAAGGGGAAAGGAGAGGGAGAAACATCGATGTGAGAGCCTAAAATCCATCGGCTGCCTCCTACATGCCCCAGGCCAGGGATTGAGCCCACACCGCATGTGCCCTGACCAGGAATCGAACTGGCAGCCCCCGGTGCCTGGGACAACCAGCTGAGCCCACAGGCCAGGGTGAGGGGCATATTTTATCAAGAACACTTTTTGGTTAAATGTGAGTCTCCACATTTTGTGTAACTGGAAGACATCCGGGTGTCTTTGGAATTTAGAAGCATATTTTCTCTGGATTATCAACATTAGAGAGTAGACCAGCCTGAGAGGTGGGTGCCGGCTAAGGGCCAGCCTGACTTTATACGCGTCTGAACATTGCTGTGCCTGCTCCACGGCATCTTGTGGGAGGCCAGCTACCTCACCCCAGAAACGGGTCCCAACCCAGCGCCCTGAGGCTGGCCCCTCGGGGCCCCAAGCCCCTCCCGAAGGGACCACTGTCTGGGCTTCTCATCCCTTAGTATAGCCTGTGGCTGCCTTCACCTGGAGGAGCCCAGCAGGAAGCAGCTGTGCTGGGGGGGCGGGGGGGGGGTGCTCCTGCCAGTCATGGGGATGGATGCTGATCGGACAGATGCCTGTTTGTTGCCTGTGGACATGGGTGGTCTTCCTGTGTTCTGCATGCCCATGTCCTGTGTGAGCATGTGCCTGGATGCCGCTGTACCACTGATGCGTGAGCATGTGGTGTTGGTACCGAGTGTGGGCTCTGATGCCGGGGGCCCCTGGAGAGGCCTCCTGGGTTCGGCCGGCGTCCGGCAGTGAGTGTGTGTGCGGAGCAGGGGAGAGCCCCCAGAGGGCGAGAGTTACACATTTCACATTTTGTCTTATTTTAAAAATTAGTGTCTGGGGTTGGCAGAGACAATGTTCAAGTTTGATCGCTGCTTAAATTCCACCTGAACATGCAAAGTTCAGTGCTGAGAACTGTGTGCTGGCTGGTCCCGTACATCCTTAGAAAGCTGGACATGTTGTAATAGGGACATGGCTCGTTGGCAGAGGTCTTCCAAGGAATCTACGTTCCCATGGTGCTGCGGCCTGGAGCAGGCCTGGTGATGCCCATTGGAAAGCCTGGGTCCCTCAGGCTCCTCCTCACCTGGAGGAGGCACACTGCCCAGGCCTGAGCCCCTCACCTACTCACAGAGGCGGTTCCCAAGGGTCTCACTGCGAACTCGTAGGCTGGGATCTTCCCGGCCACATCCAGGCGTTTAAATACCAACACTTTTCACAGAGAAGGAATAGAGAAAATTTCACAGAGAAAATGCCTCTGGAAGATGGTTCCCAGCTGGTCACCCAGGTTAGACCTGTCAAGCCAGGGGTGCTCCCCTTCCCTGCATTCCCAAGGGGCACATCCACGGGGGAGCGGAGGAGAGAGCACGGGCGGCCAATGGGTTCCAGATGTGCTTTCTACTCTAACGAGTCACTTTCTCTACAGGTCAATTTGAAAAATAAACAAACTATAAGAAGAAGAAAGAGAAAAAAGTTCAGGAAAATACGTCCACAAGGTCTGGGGTCTCTTCTTCTCACGGCGGAAAAGGAAAGCACAACAGGACAGTGAGGAGTTTCTCCCGGTCAGACAAGACGTCTCGCAGGGTGCAATGCTTCCAATAGGCGTGTCTCCCAGGGAATCAACTAGCTCAGTGGTCAGCAAACTGCGGCTCAGCAAACTGTGGCCTGAGAGCCACATGCGGCTCTTTGGCCCCTTGAGTGTGGCTCTTCCACAAAATACCGACTTCTGCAGATGGGCCACGAAGTTTCAATCACACTGTACGTGCATGCCCGCACGTGGTATTTTGTGAAAGAGCCACACTGAAGGGGCCAAAGAGCCACATGTGGCTCGCAAGCCGCGGTTTGCCGACCGCTGAACTAGCTCATCTTCCAAAAGGAATGAAAACACCATGCGTTTGCCAACAAGCAAAATTCCTTGGAAAGCAAGACTTTTTTCTTTCAAAAGGAAAGAATGAGTTGGCCGTTCATGGCCCCAGAAAACCCCTTTGCTGGTGAGTACTCCCCTCGCTCTGGATTTCTCGGTGGCCCCCCTCTGCTTTCAGAAGTAGCTCACAGCAGAGGCTTTGCGCACACGGCCTCGCAGGCTGCGCTGTGCTCCAGGCCACTAGGGAGCTTCCGGTGAGAAAACCACTGCTGTCCAGGATCCAGGTGAGGGTTTCACGGTGAGTGCTCATTCCCCTGGGCACCTAGGCCTGTCCCTCGGGGGACAAATGCTTTTGATGCAAGAGGTCTTACTCTCTTTGTTTCTCAACTAAGCTTTCCAAACTTTCTCTCCCCTCCTTGCTCTAAGTAAGGCACAGGACTGAATTCCTATCAAGATCATCACAGGACCGATAGGGGTGTGGACCTGAGCTCCTCAACGCAGCTAATGGTATATGCAAACAATAGGTGTTCTGCCTAAGAAGTCCTAAGGGTGGGGTCCCTCCCATCCTTTCCCAAAACCATGCTCTCACTCGGTGACATTGCCTGTGCAACGCACACTGCACCTCACAGGGATCACGTCTGGTCTCCCATCTGCCTTCTGAATGCACACAGGAGGAAACTGAGGCTGGGGGGCAGAGACTTGGAAGAGGCCAGACTGGGCTGGATGTCTGTGCCCAGATCACCACATTAATCATAAGCTTTTCTGGAGGTGACCACCTTTTCACGTGTCCTTCACCTCCATGGTGATAAGAGCATCCCTAGCATGCTTCCGAGCCAAATTGCCTCTAGCTACTGTGCTAGCGGGTCCTGGAATGCCAGCTTTACTGGAGTAGATGGAAAGCTCTGCCTCCAGGAAATGGAGCAGCAGCATCAGGGCCAAAGAGCCCCATCAGCTGCCCGGGACTCCCACTCCAGCTCACCGTGCCGATGGGACGCCAGGTGCACCACCAGGTGCCACACTCTCCATCAGGCAATCTTGTCACTGATTTGACCCCACTGGCCTGATGTCTGGTCGCTCACAGACAAAGCTTCAATTCCTCAAAATTGGAATAAAACAAAAAACAAACAAAAGAGGCAACTTTATGTCCAGTAACTGTAACAGTAATAACTGAAATGTATTATTAATTGACACTAGATAGGATTCCACACAGTATTATCTCCAAAAGCTTATGGAAAACCTCTTAAGGCAATTAATTACTTGAGAAGAAAATATGTGGCAAAGAAATAATAGGAAATAACTCCAAAACTGGCGAAAGGGTTAGGGAGCTGAGTGTGAGGCAATGGGCTCCTGCAGGCCCAGCGCGAAGGTGAGGTCCTGGCTCGCGGCACCCAGGCCTGAGGTGCCTCGTCAGCTGTGTCAGCACTCAGGTCATGTCCTAAGTCCTGGCAGACAAAATGGGGTTCCACAAGATGGCACCCCTAACTTTTCAAGATTATGACATGCTCAAATTCTCAAATTTTTTGTAATAAAAATATATGCATACACTGCAGATACTGAATCATCTTTAGGGGATGGAAGAAATACAATGGAATCAAAAGTGTGTCATAGCCCTGGCCGGTTTGGCTCAGTGGATGGAGCGTCGGCCTGGGGACTGAAAGGTCCCAGGTTCAATTCTGGTCAAGGGCATGTACCTTGGTTGCAAGCACATCCCCAGGGGGCGTGCAGGAGGCAGCTGATCGATGCTTCTCTCTCATCGATGTTTCTAACTTTCTATCCCTCTCCCTTCCTTTCTGTAAAAAATCAATAAAATACATATTTTTTTAAAAAAAAGTGTGTCATAATTCCCAGAGAAAGGAAAATCAATTCCGCATTTTGAGAAAGAAAGCCATTAGTCAATATGTAAAGCTCCTTCCGCAGCAGGCGTGGGGGACGTCCCGCCCACAGGCTGTGTAAGGCCCGCGGGGTCATTTGGTTTGGCCCTGCCAAGGCATTAGGGGTGAGTTAATTAATGTTTGACAAACTATAGCATGCTAATTTTTAAGTTGGTAATTTGGTATGGCCCACAAATGATGTTATAAATATCCAAATGGCCCTGGGCAGAAAAAAGGTTCCCCACCCCCGATCTACAGGAAAACAGGAGTTTCATCTATCCACTGCGTATAAAATTAGGAAATTCACAAACATTAAAGAAGAAGGGCCTTTTCAAAAATGAAAACTGGATGAGAAATCGTTGGGCCTATATCTTAGAGGAGGCTCTTAAGGGCTGACTTTGCATTTTAGATCTTGTCCCCGTGCCCAGTGAGAAGAGCGGCTGGACTAGCAGGCCCCGGGTGAACATCTGCTGACGAGAAAACAATGTGTGGCTCCTCTATGACAACAAAAACTATTCCTACTGGCATTGAGCTCTGCACCCATTAAGTGAGAAATCGTACAGATCCAGGCACTCCCACAACTTGAGCACCACACACACCCCCACCGCCACCTCCTGCACCACCCCCTGCCACAGGCAGGGCCACCTTGTCAGGCGCAGCCCCGCAGAACCGAGTCCTGCCCCTGCATTTCTAGGAGCTACATTTTTCTTCATCATGCCTGCACGATGCTCACCAGCGAAGAAAGGAATGCTGGAAAGGTGAAGTATGAACATGTGACTGAGGGAAAGGTCTCAGCCCCTGATGTCCAGAAATTCCCGGTTCTGGAAGCGCCCAGAGCTCCAGCCCTCCAGCCGGGAGGGCACTGCCCACAGGGTGGACTCTGCATTTTTTAAATAATCTCCCAAAAGAGCCTCTGTCACGCTGCTTCCCTCCTTTATCTCCAAAGCAAATCGTGTTCTTCTGAAAAAAGTCTAGCAAGAAGTCCCTCTGTCACATCTAAATATAAAACACCACAAAGAGTAAGTCATTGGCAGTGTCCGGTGTCAGAGGGAGAGAGGGAGAGTCGGGGCGGGAGAGCGACCTTTCAGAGGCTGGCGGCGAACCGTGGGAAGCCGGCCAGGCTCGGCAGCAGAGCCCTCCGGCCCCTTCCCGGCTTATCTGCTCGCGTGCAGCGCACCGGCTTCTGTGGGCGCCTCCCGACCGCACCCGGACTTGACCCTCCGGCCCTAATCTGACAGCCCTGATTGCCTTGTTTGAGAACCAGAACGAAAAAAGGAATTTGGGGGCGAACATAACTTTAGACAATGATTTCACCAGGAGAAGGACCACAGCCACACACTTCCAGAGTCCCCCGGTCCTCTTTCTGGGAGCGCACCTAACGCTTTAATTGTCCAAGTTAAACGACCGGTGGAGTTTCTCCAAGAAAAGCCGCTTCTCTTTCATTCGGGTTGTTGAGAAGCGGCTGAGTTTAAAGGCTCCAAATGTAGCGTATAGGGAAGCGCCCCCTCCCCCTGCCGCGGCTCGGTCGCCGGATGGATGGTTTGGGGGAGGGGGTGCTGTCGTGGAGTGCACGTCAGCCCAGGTCCCTGTTGCGCCCGGAATCGGCGGGGATTTCATGAGAAAAGTGGACCCAGCGGCCCCCACCCGCCCCGGAGTCCGCGACCCCGGCCCCGCCGGCTCACCTCCGTCAGGGTAGGGCGCCTGGGCCCCCGGCATCCCGGAGCGCCCTCCGCTCAGACGCAAGCTGGGTTGGCCCACCGGGATAGTCTTGGGGCTCAGGGGCTCGCACCCAGGCCTGGAGGTTTCGCTTGGGCTCGTCCTGCCACCACGTTCAGCTCCGGATCCCAGTCGCGCGTCCCCGGACCGGCTCCCTCGGCCTCTGCGCGCGCGAGCCGAGCGCAAACTTGCCCAGCTCCCCGGGGGCGGGGCCCGGCCGCATCCCGCCTCCGTGCCCACCTCCAGCTCCCAGCGCCGCGCCCCCTGCTCCTCCGTCCCTCCTCCACCCCTACCCTACCGCCCGCCGTCTCCCGGCCACCCTGGCCCCCCGCGCCCCGCCGCAGGGCTCTAGGGGCCGCTCGCCTCCCGCCCCGGCCCCAGGGTGACCTCCAGACCTCGCGCCTGCCAGGGTAGCTCCCGGACCCACCGGGCCCAAGACCCAGCGGGGACCGGTCCGAACTGGACCCGGAGCTGAGAACGGGGATCGCGCCGACGGCGAGTTTGGGCCAGTGATGACTATTAACGACCATTATTGCGACCACGGCCATTTCCGTTCGAAACGGACGAACCCTAGCTGGTAGGGGAGCGCCTGGCAGGCTGCGCCTGGGGCCAGACGCGCGGCTCCCCTTCGGAGCCCGGGTGCAAGGCGGGCGCCTGGCCCCCGCGCCCCGCGTCTGCATCCTGCGCTGGACACGGGGGCCGCCCGGCCGCGAGCCGCCGCGGGGACCTCAGCGACCCTCGCCCACGCACGCACGGGCCGTCTGCGGTGATTGAATAAGATGCTCCGGGCGAAGCGCTCCCGAAAGGAGAAGGCCAGCAGGCCACTGCGAATCTCCTCTTGGAAACGGAACGCGGCGGCCCCGGAGTGAGCGAGCGCCGCAGCCGGCCCTGGCCCTTCTGGCGGCGGAGCGGGAGGAGAGGCGTGAAGGAGCCGGGGACCGGCCGCCGGCGCCCCGCGCGGGCTGTGCAGTCCCGGGGGGAGGACTGGAGCCGCAGGCGGCGCGGAGCGAGGTGCGGACACTGGGGAGGGCCGCCCTCAGACACCTGCCCCTCGCGTGCGCTCTCGCTCCAGAGGAGGCGCCCAGGGCAGCAGTTCCCTGGCGCCGGGGGGCTGGGCGCCGAGGGCACGTGCCATGTCCGGCACCGAGTCCGGCTGGGCTCCGCACGGCTCGCCGCGCCCGAGAAACCGAGCCTGGGCAGGTCGGCTGGAGGGCGGAGCGGCGCCAGCCCGGCCTGCCCCCAGGGCTCCGGGGAGGCGGCCCTGCCCTGCCCCTTAGTCCACCTGCCTGTCCGCCCCCAGCTCTGGCCCTCTGGACTCACTCATGGTGTCTTGTACAAGCTCCGAGAAGCCGTGTCCGTCCCAAATGGCAAGTGAGGCCGAAGGTGTCTCCATTTTCCACTCCCACAGCGTCAAGTCAGGAAAAGGCGATGGGGGACTGTGACTTGGGCCGCTTGCCATCAGCAGGGCAACAAGATACTGTACCAGCCCCGGTGTCTGCGACCCCAGAAGCCCTAGAAAATAACGGGGCTCCTCACCGCAGGTGGCCCAAGGGTGCCGGGAGCGGACACAGCGGCCTTGCTGAAACTCCTCTGACAAGGCTGTTTCCCCAAAGATTCCCAGTCCTGGGACCCTCCCCTCACAAGTCCCCCCCCCCCCCCCACGACTCAGTCCCTGCTCCCTGGCCTCAAGCTCAGTCACTGGAGCCCGACAGGGGCCCCTCTGAGCTCCCACACGCCCTGAGACCAGGTTCCCACTGCTCAGGAGGCCAGCCCTCATGGAAAGTCTCTGAAGACAAGTCTCCGCCGCACCCTGCTCAGCAGGCAGCGCTCTGCACAGCACAATGCCCGCCTGGACCTGTGACAGAGCGGGAGTTAGCCAGTTCCCAGCCTGCAGCCCTGGAGGACAGTCAGACCAAGTGACTTTGTGCCTGCCGCGTGGAGAACTGGCTAACCGCACCTCACCATGCTAACTGGTGAAAGAAAACATTTTCCAGTTGCAATGGCCACGCCTGGCTTGCAGCACCTTAACGGGATCAAGTATGTAGTGGGATCCAGTACGTAACAGGATCAAGTATGTCAGTGTGTAACGAGGGCCACGCATGCTGGATCAAGCTGGCAGCGCGGGGTGATGCGGAATCCAGCACACAGTAGCACCCATGCTCCGTTCTTGCTAAAATGCCTAACCTGAATCCGAGGTCAGGTGTGGAGCCTGCACTTCCTTTACGGGGTGGAGAAGGGAGGGAGCAACAAGGGCAATGACACCAGGCCGAGCGGTTCTGAGAGTGGCCGTCCTAGAGCCAGTCATTGGCCTGGTCTCCTCAAGCAGGTCAATGTCAGAAAAGGGGTGACAATGGTCCTAGTACAAACACAGCTAACATGATGCACCATTCGCAACCACAAGCTGGAGCCTGACAGCACCTGCATCCACGGTCCGTCAGGGGAGACAAGTGTCTGACGGGTATTGAATGCTGTCTCAGGGTTCTATTGATGTTATTGGGTGTGATGATAGCACACTGCTTCTCTAGGAGAATAGCCTTATTTGGGGGATATTTCACCCTGTTAAAGGGTGACATGTGTTGATGTCTGAAACTTGCTTATAAATTATTCTGCAAAAACAATACATACACATAAAGCTGATACGACAAAGTGTTAGCAATCTTGTTGGTGGAAATGGGGAGTTGTAGAACGTGTTCCCCTTCCTTATATGTTAAAAAAATTTCATAGTAAAAGTTGGAGAAAACACAAATATTTCTCCACCTCTGAACTCGGGCTATCAAACCAAATCTAGGTTTATGGGATAAAATAAAAAGATGTTATGATTTATATCTGTATACTCTTGAAAGCCACATGGTCCCAACATTGAATAACATTTGAACAAATATATTACTTATTTATTTGTAATTTTTAAAAAAATATATATTTTATTGATTTTTTTACAGAGAGGAAGGGAGAGGAACAGAGAGCCAGAAACATCAATGAGAGAGAAACATCGATTAGCTGCCTCCTGCACACCTCCCTCTGGGGATGTGCCTGCAACCCAGGTACATACCCCTGACCAGAACCGAACCCGGGACCCTTCAGTCCGCAGGCTGATGCTCCATCCACTGAGCCAAACCAGTCAGGACTATTTGTAATTTTTAAAAAAGAAATGGATTCACTTTCCCGGCACGAGTGCCTGCAGCCTGGCACACAGGTGCAGTGTGATGAAGACCCTCAGCACAGGGAAGAGGCCGGTGCCCACGGGGACTGCAGGGCTGAGGACTGAGGGCTGGGACGGCAGACCCTCCCTCCTGTAAATGTCCTTATTACCCCCATCCTCCTCCCTCCGGGCCTCTGCCGCCTGCTCCCAGGACACCTTTCTCAGTCCCTCCGTCAGAATTAATCTGCTGTGTCTATTCTTAGCTCTGTTTTAGCTCTCATCTTGAGTAAATGTGCGTGCTGTCTTTTTATTTCAGAGGCAGCGCTTCTAGGGTGCACTCAGGACAATGCGGGGTGAGCCACCGCCGGGAGGGAGCTCTGGAGCTGGGGCGGGCGGGGGCAGGGGAGGGCACCCGTGGGAAGGAGCCCTGGGCAGGGTTGGGACGCGGTGTGGCTCTCTGACAGATCGCCATGAGTGAGGTGGTTCACACAGGGCCGGGGAGAAATGACCTGGGTGTGGATTTGCGAAGGGAAACTTGGCCCTGTGTGCAGTGACCCCGTCTGGACTCGAAGGCCCTGACTGGCCGCCAGAACTCTTTCACAGGAAAGACTCATTCGTTCACAGACACCGCCAGAGCTGAACTTCGCAGCTTTAACCGTGACTTCATGACTACAGCGCCTGTGCCGTCTTCATGCCTCATGGCTCCCTCTCTCCACCCTGAATGGCAGCCAGGAACCAGCAGAGATTCCGGGAATTATTCTATTTACGTTTCATATTTTGTGAGGATGTTTATGATATTCAGACACCTAACTAGTGAGTGTGTGTTCATGTAAGGATGTAACTGTGTGCATGTGTGTATGTATGTACACAAGTGCACATGTGTGCTATGTGTATATGAGTCTATGTACATGTGTGTAGATATGGACATGTGTGTGCATGTGTGCTTATGGGTATGTATGTGGGTGTGTGTGGGTGTTTGGGTGCGCATGCGTGCTGCCCGGGAACTGTACTTTTGTGAGGGTGGTAATGTGCCCACCCCTTCATGGAACATGAGCACCTGGACCCTGTGGTATAAGATAAAATAAATGTTTGGTCTCCTGTTCCTAGTCCTTGGCCCAGATCTCCTAAAACCAGTCAGGATTGAGGCTGAAGCAGGAAGGGCTGGAGATGGAGTTAATCACCAATGGCCAATGATTTCATCAATGCAGCCTGCATCATGAAACCTCCACAGAACTCCTACACAGCAGTGTTTGGGGCGATTCCAGGTTGGGGCACACATCCGTGTGCTGGAGGGTGGCGCACCCAGAGAGGGCGCGGAGCTCCATGGCCCTCTTCCCCATACCTTGCCCGATGCACGTCTTCCATCTGACTTCCAAGTGGTGGCCTTTACAATAACCCAGTAACATAAGTGAGGTGCTCCCTGAGTTCTGTGAGTTGTGCTAGCACACGACCAAGTGGGGAAGGGCAGGAGCCCCCGAGTGTGTAGTCGGCCTGGCAGCAGGTCCAGCGGGAGCAGACAGACGGGAAAACGTGAACTCAGCCGGGCCCAGGGGACCGCGGTGTTTGTGAGTGTGCGCAGGGTGTGTTCTCTGGGGAAACCGCGTGCTCTGAAAGCTGGAGGGGAAAGGACGGCACTCCTGATCCTCTCCATTATGTTGACAGACGAGAGTTGTCAGGGCTTATGGTGATGCCTGCATCTGAGTCCCACAGCTGGGCGGCTAGCTCAGTCTTCAGCAGCCCCGATGCTTTGAGTTAAGTTAGTCCCCAGTGTGCCTGCCTTGCTGGCTGCCACGGCTGGGAAATTGGGGGTGGGGGGTGAGAGAGGGGGTGGAGGGTTGGCGGGTGGGCCAGTGCCCCTGTCTCCAGAAGACGTTGATACACACTGTCTGCGGTGTGGTTCCAGTGGCTGCCGCGGCGGGCGTGTGCGCAGGCCTGCCTGCACTCTGCTGGGACCTGTTCTGTGTAGTCGCCGCCTCGGGCTTTTTGAGCGAGCGTCTGCAGCATTGTTGGAGTCCTGCTTTTTCTTGGCTGCAGAAGGGTTTCCTGGGCACCGGGGTGGAGTTAAACATAATAGCACTTGTGGATGTTCTCACGCCTCCAGTGTCAGAGGCCTGTGGGTTTTACGCAGAAAAGACTGAGGCGTCTTGATGGGAAAGAAAGCAGATCTCAGGCCTGACTGGTGCATGCTCAGGCGCTTCACACACCCCTCCCGACGCCTCACAGCAACCTGAGACCAACAGCAGCAGCAGCCCATTCCTCAGAGAGAAACCTCAGGCCCAGCGACGACTGCACATCCGCCCAGTGTCACACAGCTGGCAAGCGGCAGGCGGGAGAGCTTAGCCCACTTGGAGTTTGTTGGTTTTAGCAATTTGGAAACTGCACCCCCCCGAAAGACATTGGACTAAACTTTATGTGTGAATCCCTGGACCCCCCTTGGTGTCAGCAGAAAGGGGAGGAGGATGACCATCCGCTGACCCTGCCTCCTGCCAGTCCCCACATCTGCTCTTGGTTCTGGACTGTGTGTGGCTGGTTTGGGGGCCTGGATGGAAGCTGGCCAGATCCTACGGAACAGTCCTGTCAACCCCATTAGGACCACTAGCCCGGCTAGAACCCTGTGGTGAGGAGAAGTATGGGAATCTGAGTCCACCAGCATGCCTATTTTATAAAGAAACTGTTGACCTTCTGAGCTTCAGTGTCTAAGTATATTGTACCATGTTCAATGGGTAAAATGTTAAGTACCCTGGCATTTGAGTGGGTCACCAAAATTCTGCAACGTTACACAATACAGACAGTCCACGGGTTACAACGTACGTTGTTTCTTGGTTAGGTGGCCACCTCCATTCATTTATAAATAAAAAAAGTTCCGTCATTTCACTGTATATACATATGTGCTTTATGTTTTTTATTATTTATTTACCACAAGTAAAGGTCAGGACTTGTTATCTTTCTTTTAATTTTTTTTTTTTTTTTTTTTTTACTGTTTGACTTCATTACTGCTGTGTCTGTGCTCCATGTAGGTGCTTGTGTAGGTGGGTTCCGACTTACGGCAAATACCGCGTTACCCCTCGCTGAAGAAACGGATCTCCGATGCAGCCCAAGGACCTACTGTATGCACACAGGTGAAGCTTTCCACACTCATTGAATGGAAACCACCCACGAGCCTTTCTTCTTCTTCCTTTTTTTACAGTGAAAATATTTTTATTTTATTATTTTTTATTATATTTTAGTGGCTCTGGGATTTTTTAAAAAATCTTTATTGTTGAAAGTATTACATAGGTCCTCCCTCCCCCCATTAACCTCTTCCAGCCCCTCCCTTCCTCCCCTCCCACCAGGCCCTCACCACCCCCTTGTCTGTGTCCACGGGTTATGCATATGTTCATACAAGTTCATTGGCTGATCTCTTCCCACCCACCCTCCCCTGCCTTCCCTCTGAGGTTCCACAGTCTGTTCATGCTCTGTGACTCTGGGTCTATTTTTGATCATCAGTTCATTTTGTTCATTAGATTCCACATGTGAGTGAGATCATGTGATACCTACCTTTCTCTGACTGGCTTATTTCACTTAGCATAACACTCTACAGGTCCCTCCATGCTGTTGCAAATGGTGAGAGTTCTTTCTTTTTTTATTGCGGTGTAGTATTCCATTGTGTAAATGTATCATAGTTTTTTAAAAAAATCTTTATTGCTGAGATTATTACATATGTCCCTCTTTTTCCCCCCATTGCCTTCCTCCACCCAGTTCCTGCCTTGCCCCTGGCCTTTGACACCCTATTGTCTGTGTCCATAGGTAATGCATATATGCATGTAAGATTTTTGTTTAATCTCTCCCTGTCCCCCCACCCCACCCTCCTTCTCTCTGAGAATCATCATTCTGTTCCATTTCCATGCCGTTGATTCTATTTGATTCACCAGTTTATTCTGTTCATTAGATTTCTTTTTCATTTATTTTGATTTTTAGATTCAATTGTTGATAGGTATGTATTTGTGGCCATTTTATTGTTTATATATATTTTTTCTTTTTTTTTTTTTTTAGCAATAATCGCGCCTCGGATAAACCTCATTGGCTACGATACTGCCACTGTGCAAAGCTTATTGTTTATATTTTTTATCTTTTTCTTCTTTTTCCTCTTCTTAAAGAATACCCTTCAACATTTCATATAATACTGGTTTAGTGGTGATGAACTCCTTTAGCTTTTTCTTACCTGTGAAGCTCTTTATCTGACCTTCAATTCTGAATGATAGCTTTGCTAGGTAGAGTAATCTTGATTGTAGATCCTTGCTGTTCATCACTTTGAATATTTCTTGCCACTCCCTTTTAGCCTGCATAGTTTCTGTTGAGAAATCAGCTGACAGTCATATGGGTAATCCCTTTAGATAACCAACTGCTTTTCTCTTGCTGCTTTTAAGATTCTCTCTTTGTCTTTAGCCCTTGGCATTTTATTTATGATGTGTCTTGGTGTGGTCCTCTTTAGGTTCCTCTTATTTGGGACTCTCTGTGCTTCCCGGATTGTAAGTATTTCTTTCACCAGGTAGGGGAAGTTTTCTGTCATTATTTCTTCAAATAGGTTTTCAATACCTTGCTCTCTCTCTCTTATTCTGGCACCCCATAATGCAAATGTTGGTGTGCTTGAAGTTGTCCCAAAGGCTCCTTACACTATCTTCATCTTTTTAGATTTTTTTTTTTCTTTTTGCTTTTCTGGTTGGGTGTTTTTTGCTTCCTCAAATTTCACATCATTGATTTGATTCTCAGAATCCTCTACTCTACTGTTGAATCCCTGTAAATTATTCTTTATTTAGTTAGTGTATGCTTTATTTCTGACTGGTCCTTTTCCATGTGTTTGGCATGCTCACTAAGATCCTTGAAAGTCTCACTAAGTCACTTGGAGGTTTCTAGAAGATTCTTGAGTGACCTTATAACTGTAGTTTTGAACTCTATATCCAGTAGTTTGCTTTCTTCCATTTCTTTTATTTGTGACACTAGAGGCCCGATGCACATAGATTCGTGCAAGAATAGGCCTTCCTTTCCCTGGCTGCTGGCACCACCTTCGCTCTGGCCAGAGCCGCCTTCTGCCTTCATGTGCTGCCTAGAGGCCGGGGTGGGGCGGAATGCCTGTGTCAACAGAAGCATCCTGGCCTGGCGGCCGCCATCTTCATCATGTCAATTTTCATATTCCCTCCTTATTGGCTGTGGGCACCGCCATTTTGTAGTGAAGTGATGGTCAATTTGCATATGGGAGTTTAATTTTTAATGTTTTGAGGAAACTCCATACTGTTCTCCACAGTGGCTGTACCAGTCTGCATTCTCACTAGCAGTGTACTAGGGTTCCCATTTCTCTACGACCTCACCAATACTTGTCATTGGTTAATTTGTTGATGGTAGCCATTCTGACAAGTGTAAGGTGATATCTCATTGTTGTTTTGATTTGCACCTCTCAGATGATTAGTGACTTTGAGCATGTTTTCATATGTCTCTTTGCTTTCTGCTTGTCCACTTTGGAGAAGTGTCTATTTAGGTCTTTTGCCCATTTTTAAAAATTGGATTGTTTGTCTTCCTTTTGTTAAGTTGTATTAGTTCCCTGTATATTTTGGAGGTTAACCTCTTGTCAGATGCAACATTGGCAAATATGTTCTCCCATAGGTGGGCTCTCTTGTTGTTTTGTTGATGGTTTCCTTTGCTGTGCAGAAGCTTTTTATTTTGATGTAGTCACATTTGTTTATTTTCTCCTTAGTTTCCATTGTCCTAGGAGATGTATTAGTAAACATATTGCTACAAGGGATGTCTGAGATTTGGATGCCTATGGTTTGTTTGAGGACTTTTATGGTTTCACATCTTACATTTAAGTCTTTTATCCATTTAGAGTTTATTCTTCTGTATGGTGTAAGTTGTTGGTCTAGTTTTATTTTTTGCATGTATTTGTCCAATTTTCCCAACACCATTTATTGAAGAGTCTGTCTTGACTTCACTGTATTATCTTGCCTCCTTTGAAAAATATTAATTAAGAATAGTGGGTTGGGCTGATTTCTGGGTTCTCTGTTCTGTTCCATTGGTCTACATGACTGTTCTTGTGCCAGTACCACATTGTTTTTGAGTACAGTGGCTTTGTAGTATAATATAATATCTGGCATTGTGATTCCTCCAACTTTGTTCTTTCTCAAGATTGCTACAGCTATTCAAGGTCTTATTTTGTCCCATATAAATTTTTGGAGTATTTGTTTTAGGTCCGTGAAATATGGGAGTAGTATTTTAATAGGAATTTCACTGAATCTGTAGATTGCTTTGGGTAGTATGGACATTTTAATTATGCTAATTCTATCAATCCATGAACATGGTATATTCTTCCACTTGTTTATATCTTCTTCTATCTCCTTTTTCAATGTCCTGTAGTTTTCCCAGTACGAGTCTTTTACCTCCTTGGTTAAGTTTATTCCTAAGTATCTTAATTTTTTGTTGCAATGGTAAATGGGTTTTGTTTTGTTTTGTTTTTAGTTTCTCTTTCTGAGAGATCACTATTGGTGTATAAAAATGCCATGGATTTGGGGGTGTTAATTTTGTATCCTGTATATTTCTGAATATATTTCTTAAGTCCAGAAGCTTTTTGATGGAGTTTTAGGATTTTCTATCTACAGTATCATGACACCTGCAAAAAAGAGAGTTTTACTTTCTCCTTTCCAATTTGGATGCCTGTTATTTATTTTTCTTATCTAATTGCTATGGCTAGTACTTCCAGTACTATGTTGAACAGGAGTGGTGAGAATGGGCATCCCTGCCTTGTTCCTGTTCTTAGGGGAAATGATTTTAGTTTTTGTCCATTGAGTATGATGTTGGCTGTAGGTTTGTCACATATGGTCTTTATTATGTTGCAGTATGTTCCTTCTACTCCTGCTTTGCTGAGAGTTTTTTGATTTGTTTTTTATCAAAAAAGTGTGTTGGATTTTGTTGAATGCTTTCTCTGCATCAATTGTGATCATGTGATTTTTGTCTTGCAACTGTTTATGTGATGTATTACATTAATTGAATATTGGACCAGCCTTGCATCCCTGGAATAAATCCCACTTGGTCATGATGTATAATCTTTTTACTGTATTACTAGATCCAGTTTGTTAAAATGTTGTTGAGGATTTTAGCATCTATGTTCATCAGGGATATTGGCCTGTAGTTCTCTTTCTTTGTTATGTCTTTATCTGGTTTTGGAATTTGGGAGATGCTGGTCTCATAGAAAGAGTCGGGAAGTGTTCCTTCCTCTTGAATTTTTTGGAATAGTGTGAGGAGTACAGGTGTTAGTTCTTGAATATTGGTAGACTCCCCTGCGAATCCGTCTTGCCCAGTGATTCTGTTTGTTGCGAGTTTTATTACTATTTCAATTTAATCAGTAGTTATAAGCCTATTCAGGTTTTCTGATTCTTCCTGCTTGAGTTTTGGAAGGTTGTATTTTTCTAGGAATATGTCCATTTCATCCAGATTGTCCCATTTGTTGGAAAAAATCGTTCATAATATTTTATTATACTCCTTTGTATTTCCAAGGGATTGGTTGTTATTTATCTCTTTTGTTTCTGATTTTGTTTACTTCCTAACTCTTTAAGTTGCAGTGTTAGATGACTCACTCCCCGTTTTTGTTTTAGTGTTTGAGGTAGGCCTGTATTGCTAAGAACTTCCCTCTCGGGACTGCTTTCATTGTGTCCCATAAGTTTTGGATAGTTGTGTGCTCATTTTCATTTGTTTCCAGGATGTTTTGTATTTCTTCTTTGATCTCTTTGGTAACCCATTCATTCTATAATAACATGCTATTTAGCCTCCATGTATTTGATTGTTTTTGAGCGTTTTTATTGCAGTTGATTTCTAATTTCATGCTATTGTGGTCTGAGAAGATGCTTGTTATGATTTCAATCTTCTTGAATTTGTAGAGACTTAGCTTGTGTCCTAACATGTGGTCTATTTTTGAAAACGTCCCATGTGGACTTGAGAAGAATGTATATTTCATAACTTTGTGGTGGAATGTTCTGAAGATGTCAATTAGTTCCACCTGTTCTACAGTGTCATTTAGGATTGCTGTTTCCTTGTTGATTTTTTGTCTAAAGCAGTAGTTCTCAACCTTCCTAATGCCGCGACCCTTTAATACAATTCCTCATGTTGTGGTGACCCCCAATTTCATTGTTACAAATTGAATATAATTAAAGCATAGTGATTAATCACAAAAACAATATGTAATTATATATGTGTTTTCCAATGGTCTTAGGCGACCCCGGTGGGGTCGCGACCCACAGGTTGAGAACCACTGATCTAAAGGATTTATCCAGTGTCGTCAGTGGGGTATTAAAGTCCCCTACTATGATTGTATTGCTGTTGATCTCTCCCTCGACATCCTCCAGACTTTTTTTTATATCATTAGATGCTCCTGTGCTGGGTGCATATATGTGTACCAGAATTATAGCCTTTTGTTGTGTCAATCCCTTTAGTATTATGAAGTGGCCTTCCTTATCTCTTGTTATGGCCTTCACTTTGAGGTCTATTTTGTCAGATATAAATATTGCTACCCCAGCTTTTTTTTTTTTTAAATATATGTTTTTATTGATTTCAGAGAGGCACGGAGAGAGAGAGAGAGAGAGAGAGAGAGAGAGAGAGAGAGAGAGAGACATCAGTGATGAGAGAGAATCATTGGTCGAATGCCTCCTGCACGCCCCCTACTGGGGATCGAGCCTGCAACCTGGGCATGTGCCCTTGACCGGAATCGAACCCGGGACCCTTCAGTCCGCAGGCCAATGCTCCGTCTACTGAGCTAAGCCGGCCAGGACGACCCCAGCTTTTTATTATTATTATTTCCATTTGCCTGAAAAAAAAATTCAGTCTATGTGAATCCTTTGTTCTAATGTGGGACTACTATAGACAGAATATATGGCTTATGTTTTCTTATCCATTCAGCAATGCTGTCTTTTGATTGGAGCACCTAATCCATTTACATGTAAGGTTATTATTGACTAGAAGCCCAATGCACAAAATTCGTGCACTTGGAGGGTCCCTCAGCCCAGTCTGTGCCTTCTCACAGTCCGGGAGCCCTCAGGGGATATCCAACTGATGGCAGTCATACATCCTTAGTGCTGCTACGGAGGCGGGAGAGGCTCCCGCCACTGCCGCTGCACTCACCAGCCATGAGCCTGGCTTCTGGCTGAGAGGCACTCCCCCTGTGGGAGTGCACTGACCATCAGGGGGCAGCTCCTGCATTGAGCGTCTGTCCCCTAGTGGTCAGTGCATATCATAATGACCAGTTGTTCTGGCATTCAGTCTATTTGCATATTAGCCTTTTATCATATAGGATTGGTACTTGTTTATTGCCATTTTTATTCTTTATGCTTTTGTTCCTTCTTCATTTCTATTCTTTATACAACAGTCCCTTTAGCATTGCTGGCTTGGTGGTAACAAACTCTCTCAGCCTTTTATTTGTCTGCAAAGCTCCTGATTTCACCTTCACTTTGAATGATAGCCTTGCTGGACAGAGTATTCTTGGATTCAGTCCCTTACTTTGCATCACTTTGTATACTTCATTCCATTCATTCTAGACTGATGTATTTCTGTTGAGAAATTAGTTGATAGTCTAGTGGGAGATCTCTTGTAGGTAACTTTCTGTCCCTCTCTGGCAGACTTTAAGATTCTTACTTTGTCATTGACATTTGCCAGTTTAATTATGATGTGTATTGGTGTCGAACTTTTTGGGTTCATCTTGTTTGGCACTCTCTATACTTCTTGGACTTGTGACTTTTTTCTTCCCTAAATCAGGGAATTTTTCTGTCATTACTTCTTCTGATAGGTTTTCTATTCCTTGCTCAGCTTTCTCTCCTTCTGGCACCCCTATTATGAGGATGTTGTTTTGTTTCGTGTTGTCCCGAAGCTCCCTTAGACTCCTACTTTTTAATGTTTTTTTCCAGTTGCTGCTCTCCTGGGTGTTGTTGTTTTTTCTACCTTGTGTTCTAACTCACTGATGTGGTCCTCAGCTTCTTCTAGTCTACTGTTGTAACCTTCCATTGTGTTCTTTATTTCAGCTATGTCATTCTTTATTTCCTCTTGATTCTTACACATGGTGAATTTCTCATCCAGATGTTTGAGCATCCTTATAACCATTACTTTGAGTTCTTTCTCTGACAAATTGCTTGCCTGCATTTAATTTAGTTCCTTTTCTGGTGATTCCCCCTTTCCTTTCATTGGGGGCTTGTTTCTTTGTCTCCCTATTTTTGCGGTTCCTTTGTAATTGTTTTTTATGTATTAGATCAAACTGCTATGCCTCCCAGATTTTTTTAATTGGCCATATTTAGTAGATGTTTTGTGGGATCTAGTGGTGCAGTCTCTCAGGCCTCCTGAGCTGGGTGTCCTAGGGAGGCTCCTTAATTTAGATATTTGGGTTCTCCTGATGTAGTTGGGTCTTGAATGTTATTGTCCCATTCGTGGATAGTGTCTCCTTTCAGGGCGCCTGATTATGTGGCTTGCTCCCTGCCACATCGTGCCAGCCGTTGTGGAGGTGCTGATTGAACAGCACAAAATACAACATAACAAGACACAACACAGAAGGAACAGATCACGAATATACACAAGACACCTATAATCCCAAGAAAAGTGACCACAAGAGAAAAGGGAGCAAGAATGATAGTGAGGGAAAAAAGAAAAGAAAGAACATGGGAAGAAAACACAACATAATGAACAAATAAACCAAAAAGCACAAACAAAAAAACCCAGAAAAAAAGGGAAGGGGCAGAATCTAAGCTGAAATAGAGAAAATAAGGTTAAGGAATTGGATGAATGGAGGAAGTACCATGGTTTAGATTAGAGGAAGGAGAAAAGAAATGAGAAGACAAAAAGAAATTTTTTTTTAAAATCTTTTTTTGGAAAGGAGAATAGAAGAGAGCAGATAGGCCTAAATTTAGGAAGCGAACCAAGTTAAAAATTTAGGAGAAGAAAAGAGCAAGAGAAGAGTTTCAAAAAATGGTAGTGAAAAAATAAAAAGAGAGGGAGAACTGTTGTCAGAGAAGAGGAACTTAGATATATGAATAAACCAACAGAGACTAGAATAACAACACATCAATAAATCAGCTAAAGAAGATCAATTTTTAAAAAGGGGGGAAAAGAAAGGAAAGAGAAAAATTAAAATAGGGAAAGGAGAAGAAAAATAGAAGGAAAAAAGAGAATAGAGGAAGAAAATGGTGCAAAAAATTAATTAAAAAAATAAAAATGAAGCTTTGTTTACTGCAGCCCAGTTTTAATGTCCCGGGGGCATTAAAAATCCTTTAAAAGTTGAGTTTAGAAAAGGAAAAATGTCTCAAATTAATTATCTAAGTTCTCGCCTCAAGGAACAAGGAACAGAAGAACAGAAACTGAGTAAAGTAAATGAGAAAATAATCAATGAAATAAAAGGTGGTTCTTTGAAAGATCAATAAATTGACAGACCTCTAGCCAGACAAAGAAAAAAGGGGAGAAGGAAGAAATTACTACCGTCTGGCATGGAACAGAGGCTGGCACTGCAAGCCCCAAAGCCAGCAGAAGGGCAATAAAAAATTAGGATCAACTCCACACACATACACTTGACAATTCAACTTAGATGTAGCAGCCCAGTCCCGGAAGAGCACGAACTACAACAACTCTTTCAATATGAAGTAAACATGTTGAATGGGAAGTGGAGTTTATGAGTTCTTAAACAATAAATCTCCAGGCCCAGATGGTTTCACTGGAAAATTCTACCAAGCCATATAAAAAAGATTAGCAGCAATTCTACATGATCTCTTTCAGAAAAATAGAAATGCTTCCCAAATCATTTTATAAAGCAAGTATTATTCTTATACCAAAACCAGACAAAGAGGATACAAGAAAAAAGAAGATTACAGACCAATATTTCTCATAAATATAGACACATACACTCCTAACAAGACATTAACAAGTAGAATTCAACAATACATGAGAATAAGTATTACCATGACCAAGTTGGGTATATTCCAGTAATGAAATGCTGGTTTAATATTAAAAAAAATTAAGCAATGTAATCCATAATACTCATAGCCTATCAAAGGGGAGCCATATAATCATATCAATTGATGTAAAAATGTTTTATTTGACAAAATTCACATTCATTCATGATACAATTCTCAGCAAACTAGGAATAGAGTGGACTTTCCACAACTTGTCAAATAGCATCTGCAAAAATTCTACAACTAACATCTTACTTGGTGGTGAAAGACTAGATGCTTTCTCCTAAGCTTGGGTACAAGACAAGGATGCCCATTTTTACCACTTCTGTTCAGCACAGTACTGAAAGTCCTATCTAGCACAATGCAGAAAAGAAAGGAAATAAAAAGCATATATGTATGGAAGGAATAATACTGTTCTTATTTACAGATGGTACGATGGTCCTCATAAAAATTCTAAGGAATTAAAAAGTAAAAACTCCTAGAACTAATATGAAACTTGCAGGATATAATACAAATTAATACAAAATCAATTGTATTTCTATATATTTATAAAAATCTCTTTGGTGGAAACCTAACAAATATACACAGGACTTGCATGCTGAAGTATTAAAAAGAGAAATCAAAGATCTCAATAAACAGAGAGACATACCATGTTCATGGATTAGAAGAGTTAAAATATTAAAGTGGTTAATTCTCTAAAATTGACATATATGTAGTTTTAACAGAATTTCTAACAAAATCCCAGCAAATTTTTGGTAGAAATAGACAAAATTATTCTAAATTTATATGAAAAACCAAAGTAAATAGTATCACTAGAACAATTATAAAAACAAAGAATAAAATAGGAAGAGTCACTTTACCAAATGTCAAGATTTATAATGTAACTACCTTAATCAATGGTGTTCTCGGCAGAAAGAGAGACACATAGATCAATGGAACAGAATAGAAGACCCAGAAATAGCCTCACATGGGTATCAACAGATATTTGATATAAGTGCAAAGCAATGCAGTGAAGGGATGATGGTCTTTTCAAAAAAATGGTGCTGGAGCTATTGATATCTAAAAGCAAAAAAACAAAAAACAAAGGTCTTGACCTTATACAAACACTAAATCAAAGTGGATCACACATTTAAATGTAAAGTGTAAAACTATAAACTATTTAAAAGATACCATAGGAGCCCTCCTTTGGGACCTGGGGCTTGGTGAAGAGTTCTTAGACATGACAGCAGAGCATGATCTATAAAAGCAAAAGGTCAATAAATAGACCTCATCAAAATTAAAACTTTTGCTCTGCAAATGACCCAGTGAAGCGGGTGAAAAGACACACTATACACTGGAAGCAAATATTTGCAAACTATTCATCTGGTAAAGGACTCATAGCTAGAGCACACAAAGAACTCTGAAAAAATATTTTAAAAAATCAAATAGAAAATGGGCAGAAGGCATGAAGAAGAATGTGGATGGAAAACAGGCACATGACTAGCCATTGGGAACAAGAAAATTAAGGCCACAATGAATTTCCCTACGTACCTATGGGGACAACTGAAAGAAGATGCTGGCGAGGGTGGTGGAGAACGGGATTGCTCTAGTGGGAATGTAAAATGCATAACCACTGTGGGAAACAGTTTGACAGTTTCCTAAAAAGTTAAACACGCAATACCATGTGACCTGGCAACCACTCCTAGGCATTCATCCCACTGGGATGAAAGCTTTGTCCACAGAAAACTTGGTTATGATTGTTCACGGCAACTTTACTTGTGATTGACAAAAACTGGGAACAACCCTAACATTCCTGGAGGAATTGTGAATTGTTAAACTACCGCACATCTGTACCAAAGAGTTTTACTCCGCAGTTGAAAGGAATCACTGTTCATGCTGCTGAATGAACTAAGTCTCTAAAGGTCACACGCTGTGCGGCTCCATTTATATTCCGTAAATGGAGAGAGAGGACAGGTTAGGGAGGCCAGGGGGTAGGTATTGGGAGGGGGGCTGGTGAGTGAGGGGCGGGTGTGGGTATAAAGCAGTGTCATGAGAGACATCTTCTTGGAGAGAAAACAGATCTTTGAGGTAATAAAAATATCAAAACAAATTTCACAGCTACACAGAAAATATTTTATCAATCAGAGAAGAACAGAATCTGTGAAAAAGGAGCACTCAGAGGAAGAGCCTGGGTGGGAGTGGGAGGGAAGATAGATCCATAAAACTTTTAAAACTGCATCGGGTGGACTTGGAAGATAAAGTAAAATAAAAATCATTAAAAAAATTAGAGTAAAAAGACAAAGAGGAGTAGAGAGTATATAAGGAATAGAAAAGAACACAATTATAGAATAAATCTGAGGAATTTGATGTTCAGAATGAGGACAGAGAAAGCGAAGGAAGGAGCCCGCCCTGGCCTCCCTCCCTGACTCTCTTGCTCCCGTCTCTGTGACAAACGACAGGGAGTGACCCGTCCCCCGCCCGGACTGTGAAGGCCTCAGAACACTTGCTTCAGGGCTGCAGGCCTCTAAGTGGTAACAGCAGCCAGAGGGCCCTGGACCCCAGCTCCATGGGCTGTGTGGCCTTAGGATCTTGCAAAGTCAGGTAAACGCAGAGGTAAGCCACACAGCAGGAGAGAAACCTGCCTGCAAGGAGCCCACAGGTAGTCAAGAGTCCTCGCTAACTGGCCATGGAGAGCACAGCTAATTCCACTCAGTAAAAGGCGTGGGGAATGTGCCAGGGCCTCACGGACTATCACGCCGCTCAGGTACTTGAAGATAAATAAAGGGGACAGAAGAGGGAAACGTGTTTGGACTTGGAGCGTTATGATGTGCAATCTGGAGGCTCAGGTTCAGCCAGAGGGTAGGCGTAGGTCAGCAGGAAAACACACTGAGCTGTGAGTGACGGGTGATCCCAAAAGCTGAGTCAAGGCGGTGAGTAACTTGAGAACCTGCAGGAAGGCAGGGCTGGCTTTGGGCACTTCTCCCCGAGCACCTAGGCCTGCAGCCCACGGCCTTCCTCCCGCTTCCCCGTTAGCCTGGGACCCCGGCCTCGCTGGCTAAGGGTTTTTTGTGCTGTGAACTCTGTGGCGTTGTCCAGAAAGAGGCCATCTCAGAAAAAACCCACTCCCCATTCAGACCACAGCTCGAGGGGTGACAAGTCCACGGGCCTTCCAGGTGGGGTCTTTCTTCATGACAGTAACCTGCTCTTCCTCACAGGGGTCCACACCCCAGTTCTTGCCGTGGTCATTAGAACACACTACCCTTCACTTTCCCACTGGAACACAACATCACGTGTTAAATCTTTTACCAGAAAAAGAAAAAAAAAGGACATGCTGATTTTTAGTTATTTAAAATGTTGACTTTTTATTTTGAAATAATTATAGATTCGTGGGAATCTGCAAAGTTGGCGCAGAGTCCCATGGAGCCTTCACGCACCCTCCTGCTGGTTACATCTTACCTCATGGTGGAGCCAAGCTCAGACCAGCGGCTGGCAGGCACGGCGCGTGGGCAGTTCTGGGCCATTTCTTGACGCGTGTAGGTTCTGTAACCAGCCCCAGGCTGTGCTCCGAGAGCAGGTGGGTGGGGGAACGGGGTCCTCGCTCCTTGGGGCTCCCCGGTTTCAGCCCAGCCCGCAGGCTCCAGGGCTCCCAGGGGTCCCCATGGTCCGCACCCGCTGCAGGTCCAGGGTGCAGCTCTTTCCACGCGTTGCTCAGGCAGCGTCTGCCTCTCCCCCAGGCTTCCTCTCCAAAATGTTTCCTGAAGGTCTTTCCCTGAGTCTCCAGTCCATTCCTTTGTCCCATGGCCTCCAAACCTGTGCACTGATTGCCACTCTAGTGGGTTTTCAGGAAGGAGACTGTCTATGCAATGTCTCCGCTGGAGAGCACTGGCATTTAAACACGGAAAGCATTCTCCGTTTGAACAGTAACGGCAGCAAAGCCAACCCTTCCTCGACCACTTCCTCCTAACAACCTGCCTTTTTCCTCTTTCCTGAAATTTCCATTTCTTCTCTCTCCCCAGTCCACTCCCATTTGGCGTAAATCCACTGCTCCAACCAAAACGCCTCTGGCTACCGTCACCAAGGCCTCCAAGATGCTAAGCCGCCGCCCTCTGCTCTCACTGTGGCCCCTCTGCGACTGAGGTGCCGACCACACTGCCTGGGAGGCCTTTCCTGGCCGCCGTCCCTCCTCTCCATGCTCCCTCGCTCCCCTTTGTAGGTGCCCCTGGCTCCCAAGAGACTCACCTTCCCCTGGGCACAGACAGCGGTGGGGTGATGGCCAGAGGGACGGAGCGGGGCGGGTGGAAGTGGGCAGAGGGAGGGAAACCGGGGAATCTGTAATAGAGTCAACAATAAAACTAAAGTTAAAAAAAAGAGAGAGGCTGGCCCTTGGCTTCCCCTGGCTGGACCCGGGCCTTCTCCATCTTAATTTCCATGACGATAGCACACAAACGCCCCTCCCCCTCCCTTCACACTGCGGCCTGGAGGACCTTTTCAAAGTACAAACATGACTGCATCTCTTCCCCCTTCCTGGCTCCTCAGCTCCGGGGCAGAGCGCACTCTTTCATGGCGTTGTGTCCTGGGATCCTGGCTCCAGTTCACACTCGGCTCACACCCAGCTCACACCCAGCTCACACCCAGGTCACTCAGCTCTCTCCTCTTCACACCGCAGCCTCTTCCTGCCACGCTGCTGCCTCCCCGGGGCCTGAGCACATGCACGACCCCCGCAGTGTCCGCAGTCCTCCCCGTCTCATGAGACCCTACATACACCTTGGCTTCCACGAAGGGGCCCTTCCTGCAAGACGCCCTCCTTGCGCACCTCATTCACTCCTCCTGGCAATCGAAGGGATACACGCTCCTCTAATCCCTCCCCTGCCCCTCCCCGACCCTCCCCCACCCACCCCCGGACTCCGCACCTGCCCCCCCCCCGCCCTGAGCCTGGTCATCCAGAGGCCTGGACCTCTGGGGATGGAGCAGCCTGTCCTGTGGTTCTGCCCCGGAGTGGAGGTGCTCTCTCCTCCGGCTGAACAGAGGCACAATCTATGGGCCCTCTCGCAGCTGCTTGGAGCGGAGGCAGTTTCTCACTCCCTTTGGGGGATTTCTATTTTCCCCAAGAAGTGATATTTTTATTTTTCATTTTGCATAAGTCAAACGCACATGTCACGGCAGTGCACGCTCAGGATGGGTGCTGTGGATCTACCCTGGCTGCCACGGCCGCCCCCATGCTGGGGCCTGGCACCCACAGCTGGGCCTGGCACTCACCTGGGGTGAAGCCAGGGGCACAGAGGAGCTCTGCTTGAATTTACAGCCTTCCAGGGGCCGGAGAGTTTTACTCACCGAGTTGGAGGGCTGGGCAGCTGGCTGCCAGTACAGGCGGTGTGGGGGAGGGATTGCGGAGGAGGGGTCTGCGCCTGGAGGCCCCGGGTCGCTGGGGAAACGCTGGCCCAGCAGCTCTGTGGTCCTGAAGCTCAGTGTCCCCGGAGAGAAGCATGGGGTGTGCCCGCATGAGCGTCTGCATGTGTATAACTGTGCGTACCTGTGCTCATGCATGTGCATGTGTCTGCGTGTGTGTCTGTGTGTTTGCGTATGTGTCAAGCATGCATGGAGTAGAGTTCCCAGGTGCAGACCACTCTGCCCTCCACGGGCTGAGTTGGAAGAGCCGCCCCGTTGCCTTCCTTGGTTAGCAGTTGTCTCAGGTGCCGGGGAAGCCTGACAATGATTTCTGAATGGCTTATGCCAATTACCACTTTGGTCTCTAATACGTTCACCCCATTTTCTGTTAACTGTGTTGTAAGACAATTTGAGAGGAAACCTTGTCTTATCTTCCTCACTTTCAATCTCATCTGGTTTGGTTCAAGGAAGCACAGTAATCTCTGTGTTGCCCTAGAGTTTTTCAATATTCCCGTCGGCATGTGTATGGCACAGCCTGAGCTTGCGGGGCAGTGACTGGGCCCCCTGGGCACTGAGGAGCATCGGTTTCCACTCCAGCTCCTGCGCCAGTCCCCACAAACTGACTCTCTTAAAGACACACACCGCCTTAAAGACACACCCGCCAGAGCCTCCAGGCCTGGTTTGCTGCTCCGTCAGGGCCGTAGAAAGAACCAGTAGAAAGGTCTCAGACAAAATGTGCCCGCTCACTCCTTTTCTCCCTCCCACTCATCTGTAGTGGTGCCAAGCCCAGAACTGGCACTGGGGACCCAGAGAATAGAACCCAGCAGTGTCCCCTCACCTAGTGGGGAGGCTCAGACAGGAGGCCCCGGAGAGCTGCCTCAGGGCGAGCTCAGCAGGCCCAGGGGTGAGGCTGCCAGCAGCCTGGGACTTGGGGCTCCACAAGGTCCTTGCAGGATGGTAAGAAGGGCAGACATTTAGTAAATGGAAAACGTCCCTGCCCTTAAAGGGAAGAGCAGTTAAAGGGAGGAGCCACGTTTCTCTTCAGCCTGAAGCTGAAATTGCTTTTAGCTCAGAGTAACCTGCACCCCACTGAGGCACAGCTCATTCTGAACCCCAAAATTCCCTCCTCCAAAACCTCCCTGGCAGCTTCCTATTCCAAAAACTGGCCAGTGGAGCTTTCTCTCATCAACCCCATCTCAGCCTTGAGAAAAGTCCGGTGCGATGAAACAGTCGTCTCTCACGCGGGAGGCAATGATGCTGGACATGGCCAAGGAGCAGGCACCCACGTGTTTCCCGGGCGGCGGCGAAGAGACGGAAGCTTCCCCCCCTGACGCTGCCTCTCGGGGGTATGGACTTGAAGCTGTTGTTTAGAAACAAGGCTCAGAGATAAATGTTGACCTGTCCCCCTTCCTGCCCAAGAGACTCAGGAAGAGAAATCTGTTTCAGGAAGGAGGCCCTAGGATGGACGCTGCCTTCCCCGAATTTGCAGTAAGTCTGGTAAAAAGAGAGAAGGCTCCAGGCAGGCCCGGGAGCTGACACCCACTGTGTCCCATTGCTTCTCAGTCTCCTGCAGGGCTCTCCTGCCTTGTGTGCCATTCTCCCTTCTGAAGTCTAATACCCCACCCTCCTTTCTTCTTTGTCCGAAAATGCCTTCTATACCCAATTTTCCTGGTCTTTGGCATTTTCATGGATGTATCATGTCTGTGAATTCTCACATACAGGTATTAAATTTTGATTTTTCTCCTGCTAATCTGTCTCTGTTCATTTGATAATTAGCCCAGCAAGAGGACTTAGAAGGTAGGAGAGAAAGTATTAATATGTTTTTAGCCCCCACATGGAGGCATCTCTAGGGAAAAAAATTAGAACAGAGGTGACCATTATTCCAGTGTTTGAGCTCTGAAGGCAGGCAGTCAAGGAGATTGCTATGTGTCTGTCCATCGCCTTCTGAGGGAGTGCGGCAGGCAGTGACAGCCTTCAGTCCTCCTGACCTGCAGTGCGACTGTCTCTGCAGCTGCATGAGGAGTGGCCACCAGGAGCTGCTGGGGCGACTTCTGAGGTCGCAAATAGAACATTTACTAGGCAGCTCAGGAGCCAGTTTAGCTTGCCTGGGCTTGGGGAATAGTCAGTTGTATTCCCAGTGATTCCAAGTCCATGGGTGATAAAATACAAAGGTTAGTTTGGAGGGTTGCAGCCAAATATTTAAGAAAACTAGAAATGTTCAGGATACAGTTCAGCTTATAGGTAGAAAATTTAAACACACACACAAAACTAAAAAAACAATGAATCTAATATCCCCAAAGGTATTGTGGGGGCTAAAAAATAGTAGTAATTTTCCTCCCACCTTCTGACTTAGAGCTGAGCCAATCATCAAATGAACAGAGACTGATTAAAAGGAGAAAATCAAAGTTTTAATACAGGTGCACAGGGAAATCACATAAGCATGAAAATTCCAAAGACAGTGAGGCAAAGTTGGGTACATAAAATATTTTTGGACAAAGGAGAAAAGGAAGGGACGAGGCATTAGATTCAAGAAGCGAGAATGGGAATTTGCAGGGAGTGACAAAGAGCAGGACATGCGTGGCAGGAATGCTTTTGCCAGGCAACTCAGAAACGTAGGACCCGGCTTATCCAGCTACTGATGGAGTCTTCCCACTGGGGGGCAGGTGCTTACGCCAAAGCTCTCTGTTACAGCAGGTTTCTCCTCTGAGTCCCTGAGGCAGGAAAGGAGAGAGGGTCAAAGGTTCTTTCTGAGTCTTGTTTCTTAAAAAGCAGCTTGAAATCAGTATCCCAAAGGACAGCTTCAGGGTGGCAAAACTTGGGTTCCCTTCGGTCCTACCTTTGAAACTTTTAAAAAATATATATTTTATTGATTTTTTACAGAAAGGAAGGGAGAGGGATAGAGAGTTAGAAACATCGATGAGCTGCCTCCTGCATACTCCCTACTGGGGATGTGCCCGCAACCAAGATACATGCCCTTGACCAGAATCGAACCTAGGACCCTTCAGTCCACAGGCCGATGCTCTATCCACTGAGCCAAACCGGTTAGGGCAGAAACTTTAAGTAAGTTTTACATTCCAAAAGCTAAATTGGCAGACTGCTCTGTATTTCATTGATTCAGTCATTCAGTGCTGAGAGTAAGTCAGTTCAGTTCATCTGTAGAGTCTCATTTCAGGAGGCAGTGGACTGAGGCCTGTAATGTGTAGGCAAGCAGGCAGGTGTTGCATAAGAGGTCTGACTATGAAAACAGAAATAAGCAGAGGTTAGTGGTCAGAGCAAAGTAGAAACCAGTTTCTGAGCCTGGAAGGCCGTCCGTGCGGGAGATTTCTAGACGTAAAGCTGAGCTTCTTTTGCTGGAACGAAGGAGGCAGAATGACAATCAGCTTCTGGTCTGTGGCTTTCATCTCTCTGATGATGTCATCGGGCGCCAGGTAAATTCTCCGTGTGGCTTACCCAGCATCACCCTGAGATTGTTGAAGCATAAGTTGTTGTGACTTCTTTCAAGTTTATATTATGTTGATTCAGAAAAAAAAAGTGCTAGTTCTCAATAATTTCAAGTCAAAGGATGGGAGAAAAATGAAACATTCGTTTGAAGGGTTATAGCCAAATATGTAAGAAAACTAGAAATATTCAAGACCCAGTCCAGTTTCTAGATTAAAAAAAAAAAAGCTTTACAAACAATTGATAACTGGAATCTAATATCCACAACTGCACATTACAATTTCTCCCTAAAGTCACTCTCAGTTTTAGCAAGGATAGCTAAATTAACACTAACTTACTTAATTTACTGTAGAAGTCTAGTTCCAATAACTTTGGCCTGATTACCTGCATAAATACAAGAACAGTAATACATCACATAGGCTTCTTCAAATCTGCTTTGCTGGAATTCTGTAAGGAACCTCCGGATTGAACTTTAATTAGCTTCCGCGTTACCATCAGCCTTTGTCTGCAAGGCGATAGGCTTGGGTGAGTTCCTTAGGGCCTCAAGCTCGCCAGGATGCGCCGGGGTCCTTTCTTTGCGGTCTCCCGGGAAGCAGCTTGGGTTCCTCACCTGGAACGACTGCTGTGAACCATGTAAGCGAGGCATCAGGCTGTTTTTCCAAGGGCTTTTACTGGCTTCCAAAACCAATCTTTTTAAAAAAATTTTTAAATTGATTTTAGAGAGTATGGGAGAGGGAGAAAGAGACAGAAACATTAGTGATGAGAGAAAATCATTGCTTGGCTGCCTCCTGCACATCTTCTATTGGGGATTGAGCCCGCAACCCCCATGTGCCCTTGACCGGATCGAACCCGGGACCCTTCAGTCCACAGGCCAATGCTCTATCCACTGAGTCAAACGGTCTAGGGCCAAAGTCAATGTTAATTCCTTCAAGCTTTTTGGCGACATCAAAGTCTATGCATGTCTCTTTCAACATTACATTTAACCAAACCTTTTAAAATAATGTCAGTTTCCAATTCTGTCCTGTTATCATGAGAACAGATTCGTATTGAATTTATGCAAGTAACCATATTGACATGACAATAATAATATTCATTAAGAATTTCCAAATTCTATAGAGATCAGGTATGAGTAAAATGTAAATGTTTCAATATTGCCCACAAAAATATAATTTACCAAATTTCTCTACAATAAACAAGTTTTCTTATATTTGAAAACAAAACAAAAAATTTCAAATCAGCAATAGTTCAAATAAAAGTTATAAAGATTAAAATCATCCTCAGTTCATTCAGTCCCATACAGTTCTTGTTTATCTTGATCATTGGCCAGCATTTCCATGAATCCAGTTATTCCTTAGAGTTCTATAAATCTTCATATACTTTAAAGTTATGATCTGAAAGTTTATTCTCAGAAAATTCTATTTTAGAATAAGACAGAGTCCTTTCCATGAATCTTTCTGAAGATAAAACATTTTCAAAGCATCAGAGTAAAATAATAACTGTCTGTAAATGACAAAACTTAAAATGACACAGTTATAGATATGATTATCATACAATTAGCAGAGAGCTTTGCTTTTTTATAACATTTTAAGATAACAACCAGAATTACAAATGAAAACATATCATGACTTTGTAGACTCTTAAAGATCTTTATATAATCTCTAGATCAGTTTAGTATTAATATATGCATACAAATACAACATAAGCATTATTTTTTTATTTGACAAAGCTTTCCATGTAATTTAAGCACATCAAATAGGCCTTGTTAGTTTAAATTTTCTCTTCTATAAGGAGAGAGAACAAATCTTTGAGATATTCCATAAGCTCAAAGACATTTACAGGTTACAAAATAGCTCAAAGACATTTACAGGTTACAAAAATGTCTCCTTTTAATGAACGCTGGGAAGGTTATCAAACATATTTGACCAAAAAGATCTGATATCATCATGAAACAATACATTTACAGGTTACAAAATAGCTCAAAGACATTTACAGGTTACAAAGACATTTACAGGTTACAAAATAGCTCAAAGACATTTACAGGTTACAAAAATGTCTCCTTTTAATGAACGCTGGGAAGGTTATCAAACATATTTGACCAAAAAGATCTGATATCATCATGAAACAATATTTAATTATCTCACTCAAAGTGAAACACAAGGTATCAAACATAAACCCTGGTTTGCTACTGTCAGCCCAGCTTCAGTTCCCAGGATTGAGAAGACGGTTCCCTTAGGAAATGAAGGAACTCATTAGGACAATGAGACAGTCTATTTTAATAAAACACAATCTTCACTTTCTGAGTAGAAAACTTTTCATACTGTCTTTTTAAATAGAATTTTAAAAAATATCTATTTTTTTAAACTGATTTTAGAGAGGAAGGGAGAGGGAGAGACAGAAACATCAGTGATGAGAGCGATTCATTGATCGGCCGCCTCCTGCTTGCCTCCTACTGGGGATCGAGCCTGCAACCCAGGCATGTGCCCTTGACTGAGATCAAACGCGGGACCCTTCAGTCCGCAGGTGGATGCTCCATCCACTGAGCCAAACCCGCCAGGGCTCATAATATCTTATCTGGAGAAGGACAATACATATGGGAAAAGCTCTCCTCTTAACAGAGTGGGAAAGAACCAAACTCTGGTTTTGCATTAGCTTCCTTTTGATATTTTAATTCATTTATTTAGCCTTGGCCAGTTTTACTCAGTGGTTAGAGCAACAGACTGAGCACCAAAAGGTTGCAGGTTCAATTCCTGGTCAAGGGCACCCACCTCTGCTCCAGGCTGAGTGCACGCAGGAGGCAACCAATTGCTATGTCTCTCTCACATTGATGTTTCTCTCTCCTCCTTCTTCTCTCTCCCTCACCCTCCTTTTCAATTTCTCTGAAAAGCAATGGGAAAAATATCCTCAAGTGAGGATTAACAAAATAAATAAATAAATAGATAAATAAAATTCATTAATTTAATTATAATTATTCCCACATTATTCTGCATATCCATATATAAAATCTTCTTTTTAAAGATTGCTGTTCACAGACTTTCTACAACTTTCCTTGTCCCTTTTAGTTCGCTCAACTCATTCAGAAATAACCAACTTCAGGACTAATTATTTTCCTTTAATTTCCTTCAAATAGTATCTTCATACTTTATACTGAAAGGACATAGCAGGACTGATGGCTGTGCCCTTAACCCCTCTTCCAAGAAAAAAGCCACAGGGTGTATCGGCCAATGGGAAAGCGGGGGAAACTAGCCCAAGGCCAAAAGTATGCTGGCCACCCCCACTGTCTATGTGTAACCAGACCCTAGCTGCACCCTACCCCAACCCCCGGCCCCAAGCCCTATAAATTCTTTGTTCTCTTGGGACTCGGGGCTCTCTCTTGCACCCAGTAATGGAGGCAAGGGGGGGACCAAGCGAGCTTGTATAAGAGACCCTCTGCTTTTGCATCGGACTGGCTAGTTCCCTGGTGTGGTTTCCTTGGGGATCTTGAAATCTAGGCATAACAATTCCTTCTATTACCAAAAACATAGTATTTTTGTAATTTAATTAAAATTCTTAACTCCTTGAAACCCTACTTTCTAGTGACAATTAAAGGTAAGCATTCTTTCATTTTCAAATACATTTATACTTTTAAAGAAACATATATATATATATATATATTAATAAATTACAAGACAGTTATTCACAGATCCAAATTTATCTTTTAATCTTTCTGTAATATGAAGCCAAAAGTAGGTAAACTTAGACTAATCTAATAATGTTTCAGAATTTTATTTTATTTTGAAATATCTAGATATTCAATAATTTATTTCATTTAACTTAACTCAGTAAAACTCTAAATGTTAAATTTGGAAAACTGTGGTTAAGTATCTATATGCTTAAATACGTTATATATATAATATAATAGGTACTAGAGGCCAGGTGCACGGGACTTGGGCACTGGTGGAGGCGTGGCCTGCGGGTATTGGCCTACTGTGGGAGCAGCTGCTCATTCCAGTCAGCTGAGCATCCCTCCCATTGTGGGAGCGCACTGATCACCAGGGGGCAGCTCCTGCGTTAAGCGCCTGCCCCCTAGGTGGTCAGTGCGCGTTATAGCAATTGGTCTTCCGGTCGTTCTGGTCGTTCCGCTGTTTGGTTGATGGGCTTTTATTATATAGGCTTATATATGCTTATATCATATAATATATTGTATATCACATATAATATAATATGTATTGTTATATATCATATAACAATTATTGTTGAAAAGTTTTATCTGAGACCTTTTATTTTAGTTGAACTCTGATATTTCAAAGTTTATTATTACCCAAGCTATTTTCTTGACACATTTCGTAACAAATATAACAGGAACTTATTTTTGTAAATCCAGCATGCACTCAGGGGAGGGGAAGGAAGCTCCGCCTCCTGGAGGCTGACCATGACTTTTCGGATATACGTTAGAATCAGCATGGGAACTGATAAACATGGGCGGCAGATGCGTTGTGGCCACACTAGTGTCCTGCACCTGTTTGGTCTCCCCCTGATTCAGTACAGCGTCCCCCTGGGCCGCGCCTGCAGCAGTTGTTACCATGACGGTGTGCCCTGGCCCCCAGGCCTCCGCACTGGCGACTTGGAATTCTTGAAGGAAGACTTCTCCTGTTTCCCCATTTATTTATTTATTTCTCAGCCACCTATTTATCCCCGGACTCACAGATAATTTATTTTCTCTGGGTCGCAATCTGATATTCTCCTTATTTACTCTGTTGCTCAATTTGTTCCAGTTTTGGTGGCTGGGAGTGTTTCCCAGTTGGATCCTGATGCTCTTTCAAAATGCCCCCAACTTGTTATCGTTTCCTTCCTTTCGTGAGTACTTTTTAAATTTCTGGCACAATAAGATGTCCCTGGCTCATCTTGTATTTTCCTTGCCCCTGTCCCAGAACCAGCCATTTCTCTGGGGAGCTGTGGTCCCCTTGCTTTTGGAAATCGCATTTAGAAACGGAGATACGGAGCTGGACCTGCCTGGTGCTCCCTGGGTGTCACTGCTGAGACCGCGTGGTGGGGGGAGCTGGTGACCGCGTGTGGGACGCTAGCCCGTGTATGCACACAATCTACATGCAGGGCAGTGGTTCTCAACCTTCCGGCCCTTTAAATACAGCTCCTCATGTTGTGACCCAGCCATAAAATTATTTTCGTTGCTACTTCATAACTGTAATGTTGCTATTGCTATGAGTCGTAATGTAAATATCTGCTATGCAGGATGGTCTTTGGTGACCCCTGTGAAAGGGTCGTTCAACCGCCAAAAGGGGTCGCGACCCATAAGGTTGAGAACCGCTGATGTAGGGGACTCTACATTAAACACGGGTTCATACCGATGTGTTCAGTTTTATTCCATCATCAGTCTATTGGTTTTGTAATTAGATTAGAATAGGGAATTAAAAAATACAATTTTAAGGTATTATTACTGTTTCTCACAAATCCTCCTGTTTCAGCCTCTGTTTTCTAAAGCCTCACCAACACCAGACCACCACAGTAATGCAGGCACGTGCCATGGCCGAGCAGGAGACTCACGCCGCCAGCGCACACAGGCACGGCATCCAGTTCCGCCCTGTCCGGACGCCTGACTGTCTGTCTGCGAGGCTGATGGAGACGTGGATCCCAGACAACCGTGGGCTCCTGTCCTGCCGGGCGGCCCTGCTGGGGCGGCGCCCCTGGTGGCAGGGCTTCTGAGCTGACATCCATCCTGCTGGCTGCAGCACCCCATTTTCTCAGTGGCCGTGGCCCAGTGAGCCCGGGAGCTCTCTGCTCCAGCGGGAAACAGCTGCAGGGCGTGGGGCCAGCTCTCTCAGTCTTTCCTCCTCTGGGTCCCTTCTTCCTCCTCCCTGTCCTCCTACCTGCTTTCCCACAAAGGCTCTTAGGACAGTGTCCTTAATGCACTCGGGCCGAGACAGACAAAGGCCAGCACGTGGAGCCCTGCTGGCCCTCAGCCCTGACAGCCTGGCTGCCTCCCAGAAAGGGACAGTGAGGAACAGGCAGGGAAGAGAGAGAAAAATGGTGCCAACACTCTGTACGTCCGAAATCGCTCCGTCCCAGACGTTGCTGGTGCACCCAGGCTTGTCCCCATCTGCTCTTCGGCAGTTTCTCCGACGTCACGGGGGACTGACCGGGAGTATCTGTGTGTCTGGTTTTTGTCCCCCGCATGGCTGAGCTTCCAGATGTCCTGGTGGCCTGTCCACTGGTCCCCATAATGAAGTACCATTTTTTGAGATTGTTCTTTTAGGATTCACATCTGGCCTGCTCACATTTAAATTTTGTGCAGATTTTTAAAGTTTATGTTCTTTATGTTGGTTTCTCATATTACCCTAACATATCCTTTTCATGACAACATTGCTATTGCTTCATTAGTTTAAAACTCAGCTGGTTGCATGCAAAACTTTTGCAGCTTTTGCATACGAAAGTTGTTTTAGGAAGAAATCTACTGTTAATTTCTGCTAGAAGAATTAATCTAGCGGAGGTAATGGAGGGGAGGAAAAGGAAAGTTGGAAACAAAGAAATTATTCTTGTGTAATAGCTCCTGTATCTGTTGGGATGGTTTGAGCTGCAAATCACAGAGAACGCAAATCACCTGCCTGAAACAGTAGGGATGGGGTTCAGGTAGGGGTTGATCCAGAAGCTCTGTGATGGCATCAAGGACGCAGACCATAGGGGTGGCATTTCTCTTACCTGTTATTCTTGATGATACTTTCTGAAGGTGTGGGTCCTGAGGAATAATATTATAAGAGAAACAGCTTGATGACCTTCATCTTGCTTTTGGATTTTGAATTAATTCCACATTAAACATAATTCTCCCACCAGCCCGGGACACTCCTGCCAGCATCTTGGATCATGCAGGCGTCTGTGAACAGCCAGTGCTCAAAGGAAATGGGTTGTTCTCCAACAACCTTCACCCCCGCGGCATCTATGCAACATGGCCATCTTGTCATTGTCTGAGCATCTCCCCTTCCGACTCCCTGAGCATAGCCCTCCCTATGTACCCCCCTGTCTGGGAGGGTTCCCGGACTGCAGGGGTTTCCGGGCCACTGACCCCCTGCCCATGCTCCCCTCCGACACTATTCTACCTCCTTCTACACCCCTACAGCTCTCCCTGCCCTCTGTCCCTCCCCACCGCTGTCCCCCGGATCCGCCCAGCCCCTGGCCTTCTCTCTGCAGGGCTGCATCCTGCAGGTGGGCCCTCCCACAGCCGGGCCCTCGGAGCTGTGAGCTGTGCATTTCTCCCTCTCCACATCCCTCCCCTGCCCCTACGTGCCCCCACAGGCCTCTCTCAAGATGCCTGCCCTTGCACTGCCTGACGCACCCCCCTGCCCTCTGACGCACTTTCTCAAGGATCTTCACCTCGCATTTCCACGCCCTGTCCGACCAGCCTCCTCCCTCCTGTCCTCTCTGCTGGCTCCTTCTCACCCCGTGCGCCTCGTCTCATAGGAAAGCGGTCCTGGGAGACCCACTGGCAAGGCCCGCCTGCTGCCCTCACTGCCCAGAGCCCACCCCAGAGGCTCCACTCACCCCACTCCTAGGACCCTCGGCCAGGCTCCTGCACCCCCGCCTCTGCCAAGACATCCCCCCCTCTGGCCTCTCCTCCTTCCACTCGGGTCTCCTTTCTGCAAAAGAGAGAGCAGAGGGGAGGGCCGGCTGCTCTGCCCTGTGCACTCTTCCCAGGGGCGTGGGTGACGCAGCCCTGGCTGAGGTAAGGTCCTCCTCGGCCAGGTCCTCATTTGGGGCTGGAATTCCCTCCCTCCCGCTGCCTGGAGGCTGGGGGCGCCCAGCAGGCCGCCTGCTCCTGTGTCGGTGAGAACTCACCAGGACACCTGTCATGCCCGCGACACGGGTGCATCTCAACGCTGCGGGGAGGCGCCAAGTGTGCAGTTGGGGCACAGTAACTTCTCAGGACACAAGGGGTGGCCTATGAGGCCTTCTCTTTAGCCGGCACTGAGAGTAGGGGTCACTATAACGGAAGAATCCCCTCAGACTGTGACACATGGAGCCACAGCCAGGAGGCCCCTCCCCACGCGGGGGCCCCGAGCAGGCCCCTCTCACCCCCCCCAGCCCCCATCCACACCTCTCCCCCTCGGATAGCATCCCCCATGGAGATGGGCTCTCCGAGAAAGGACAGAATGGCTCGCCTGGGTGTTGTGGCCAAAAGAAAGAGAAAACGATGCCCTGTTCAATAGCCTGGAGAAGAAAACACCCATCGCCGTGTACAAGACGTGCCCACGCCACAACTCCCCCAACCCCACATCCCACACCCAGGACAGGCTGGTCTCAAAGGTGCCCGCCAGCGAATAAAAGCGGAAATGACACGTTTCTTTATGGAGAAACATGCCTGGGGCAAGGCACTGCCCACACTGCCCTTTGCTGCTGCCGCCGGCCTTCTGAGGAACACCCCTGGAGGACCACCCCCTGGAGGACCACCCCCCAGAGGACCACCCCCCGAGGACCACCCCCCGGAGGACCACCCCCCGGAGGAGCACTCCCTGGAGGAGCACCCCCCGGAGGACCATCCCCTGGAGGACCACCCCCCGGAGGACCATCCCCTGGAGGACCACCCCCCAGAGGACCACCCCCCAGAGGACCATCCCCTGGAGGACCACCCCCCGGAGGACCACCCCCCGAGGACCACCCCCCGAGGACCACCCCCGGAGGACCACCCCTGGAGAAGCACCCCTGGAGGAGCACCCCCGGAGGACCATCCCCTGGAGGACCACCCCCCGGAGGACCACCCCCGAGGACCACCCCCCGGAGGACCACCGCCGAGGACCACCCCCTGGAGGAGCACTGAGGTAGGTGAAGGGGCAGCGGCGTTGGCTTCTTCAAGAACTGCATTTACTGTCGTGGACTTTGTGCTGATCAGGCCTCGCTTCCCGCCAAGTGTTCCCAGCACCTGGCGTCACTGCGCCATTTTACAGATGGGAGACTGGAGGCTCAGAAAGACCAAGTGTCGCCCAGAGGTCACACCGTTGGGAAGAGGCTGGGCTCCCGGAGGAAACCCACAGTGAGTAAGAGCCCCATCAGATCGCTGCACAGCCGGCGGTTTCCAGCTCTGCCCTGGGCACCAGCCCGGGTCAGCCTGGCATTGCCTGGCTTGGCTGCAGCCGTGCTGCTGCTGCTGCTGCTGGGCCTGAACCGCGCAGCTGTTCCGTCAGTGCCCGTGTGAGCTCCGCTGAGAAGCCGTTCCTCCTGCCGTCCTCTCCATGGCTCCTCCTGACCCGCAGCCCCGCCCGCACCGCCCGGCGGCGTGGTCCTCACAGGCCCACCGAGCACAGGGCTCCGCTGTCTTCCTCGCAGCCCCCAGCCCAGGGGCTGGCGAGAGCGCGTGCAGCACAAGCCCGCAGCGGGAGAGCTGCAGAAATGAGCGCGTTTCTGCCTCTGGGCGACCAGCCCAGCTGCCACAGAGCAGGCCCAGCCACCCCCCTGGCGCAGGCCCCAGATGCAATGCGGTCCTATTGACATTCCAGAGCATCTCACAGACCCAGACAGCCAGCGGCTCTGCTCCTCTCGCGACTGCCCTTCTACCGTCCCCAGGTGTTCTCTGTCCTTCCTTGATCTGTCTCCTCAGCTGGGCCTCCTGGTAATTCCAGGAGAATGTTCTCCCACTTAGTTCCATGCCCAGTCTGGCCCTGGGATGAGGTGCACGACAGGTCTGCCTATTGGGCCGCCATTTCTCTCTCCCCTGATGAATTATTTATGTGCCTGAATTGCTATTGTTTCATTTTGCTCATGTCTGAACTTACGAGGACTCCACGCTGCATCATCCCATCCTCCGGGCCTTGCTTGCCGTATGTTGTGCAGAGCGTGGCCCGGGCGTTCACGGCTGTCTGACATCCCATTTCCAACAGAGAGAGTGCATCCTCTCCTTCTAGGATGGGCCTGCCCGCTGCCTGGGAGTGGGAGCTGAGACCTGCGTAGGGGCTTCTCCTGGATACGCACCCAGGAGCAGAGTTGCTGAGTCACGGACATGGTTTAAGAGACAGTGGCCAGTTCACTTCCAACGTGGTCACTCTGATTGGCATCCCACGACTGAGTCCGAGAACTGGTCCATCCACAGCCTTCTCCACTGTGGGGGTTCCCAGGATCCTTACCTTTTTGCCAATCAAATGTGAGCATATTGGTATCACATTGTGGTCTTAATTTTCATTTTATAAGCGACATCCTCTAATTTTCTGATACCATCTGGGTGTCCAACCATTAATTCAGCTCAAACCTGACATCTACCCCGAATTAGTGCAGACCTCACAGGTTAAGGGCTCAGTCCCACAAGATGGCCCCCACTTCTGACACCAGCTGTCAGGGGGCCAGGCCATCCATACTTTTGCCCAGCCAACTGCAAATGTGGGGGCTCCCACAGCCCTTTAAGTTTGATAATTTGTTAGAATGACTCACAGGACTCAGGAAAGCATTTTACTTACGGGTTTACTAGAAAGGGTATAAATGAAAAGCCAAATGGAAAAGGCTGAGGGATGGTATGCGGGGGGAGGGGGGGAGCGTGCACGCCCGCTCCAGGCACCCCATCCTTCCAGCACCTCCGCTTCGTCACCAGCCCCAAGGTCCCCACGCCCCATTGCTTTGGGGTTTTTATCAAAGTCTCATGACATAGACGTGATTGATTAAATGGTGGTCATTGCTGACTGACATCAATCTCCAGTCTCCAGCCCTCCTGCTGCCCGGGAGGTGGGGAGTGGGACTGGGAATCCCAGCCGTCTGATCAGGCCGCGGTCCTCTGCACAGCAGCCCCATCCTGACTCGCCCATCACATACAAGAGGCACTAATCTCCAGGGGGCCAGGGCTTCGGGAGTTGTGTGCCAGGGGCTGGGAGCGAACCCGTCTCTTCTGACTCTCCCTCAAACAGTAAGTTCACTTGCTTACCCACTGTATCTTTGAAGTGTCTTCCTTTATTTCGCCCATTTTCCTGTCAGATTGTCATTAGGCCACATTTTCTTCATTTCTATTCTTACACTTTCATGTTGGAATTTTTATAAAATACTTTTCAATCCCACTTCCTGATTTCAACATTTATAATTGAATCTCTGTGTATTAGGAACCATAAAAGCATTAAATAATTGTTTCCCCAAAATGTTTCAGGCACCAATTTTCTCTTCCCACGTATCAGATGAAACTGTCAAAACATCACCCTCTCCTCCATTTATCCCTACTGCCCCCGACTCCCAGTTTGCCAAGAGTTTAAAACTTGTAGCTCTAGCCACTGGATTTTAAAATACAGTATGTCTCTTCCTTTCAAACCATTCCCAGTGCCTACACCCCCAAACTCAGTCACAGTATCACTGGCCTCGACTTAGCAGAGTCACTGTGCACTGTCCGTGCACACCCTCACTGTGCCTGGGTCTAAGGCACCTCCTCCCGTCAGACCGCTTCCTCAGGTTTTCTTCAGCAGGCCATGTGCACGGACACAGAGGACCACATGCAAGACACAGAGGACCACAAGCATGGACACACAGGATCACATGCACTGACACAGAGGACCACATGCACGGACACAGAGGACCACATGCACGGACACAGAGGGCCACATGCATGGACACACAGGATCACATGCACTGACACAGAGGACCACATGCACGGACACAGAGGGCCACATGCACGGTCACAGAGGGTCACATGCATGGACACACAGGATCACATGCACTGACACAGAGGACCACATGCACGGACACAGAGGACCACATGCATGGACACACAGGATCACATGCACTGACACAGAGGACCACATGCACGGACACAGAGGACCACATGCACGGACACAGAGGGCCACATGCATGGTCACAGAGGGCCACATGCATGGTCACAGAGGGCCACATGCATGGACACAGAGGACCACATGCACAGACACAGAGGACCACATGCACGGACGCAGAGGGCCACATGCACGGACACAGAGGGCCACATGCATGGAGTTTGTAACATGTACAGATATAATATGTATAATATTACATATATTATACATATTAGATATATATAAACATATCTATGAATATTTCACTGGAATTAAGTTGATGTCACTCTGAAGTAGATTATGATATGTTAGGATGTATATACCCTAGAGCTACCACTAAGAAAATAACTTTAATAATAGTGAAAAATCATTAAAAAGATTAAAAATGTTACATTAGAAAATATTCACTAACTGCAAAGAAAGTAAAGAAGGAAGAGAGGAACAAAAAAATGAGACACATAGAAAACAAAAAATAAAACTTCAGATGCATTAAACAACCAATCATAAGCAGAGATTGTTCAGAAGAATTAGAAAAGATCAAATGATATGCTGTCTACTGGAGACACACTTTAGATTCAAAAGTTTAAATTGGCTCAATGTAAAAGAATGGGAAAGCATGTGTCTTAAAAACAGTAGCTATAAGAGAGTGGAATATCTCCAAAATAAACTCTAAGATAAAAAATATTGCTAAGATAAAGTGGGACATTTTATAGCGATAAAAGGGTCAATCCATCAGGAAGATATAACAATTAAAAACATAATGCACATGACAGTAGAACTCTGAAACACATGAGGCAGAAACTGAAACTATTGAAGGGAGAAGTAGTCAATTCAACAGTGAAAGTTGGAGACTTTAATATTCCATTTTCACTGATGGGTAGAAAACTTGGGCATGATCGCAAGGTGAACAGAAGACCTGAGCACGCTCTAGTCAATGAGGCCTGATGGACATATAGAGAGCATTCCACCCACGAGCACGAGATGCACGTTCTCCCCACGCAACATGAAGTGTCCTCCTGGATGGACCATGTGCTGGGCCCTACACAAGCCTCAATAAATTAAAAGAACTGGAACCATACAAAGTATGTTTTTTGACCACAGTGCATGCAATGGAATAAAGTTAAAATAAAATTATGGGTAATTCATGAATAATGTAGAAAGTAAACAATACATTCCTAAATAACCAATGATCCAAAGAAGAAAATCACCAGGGATATTAGGAAAGTCTTTGAAATGAATGAAAATGAAGACATAATATACTAAAACTTATGGGGGTTCAACTAAGGTAAGGCTCAGAGGAATTTATACTTTTAAATGTTTATATTTAAAAAAGAATAACAATCTCTAATAAATAACCTAAACTTCCCCTTTAAGACAGGGGAAAAATATGAGCAAACTAAAATAAACCTAAAGTGAACAAAAGGAAAAAGGTAAAGATTAGAGCAGAAATAAATGAAATAGAGAAAAGTAAAACAATTAATAAAATCAACAAAATGACAAAACTTTGTCCACACTGATAGAGAAAAAAAAAGAAAAATCAAATAGTGTAATGCAGTATATAATAGAATAAAAAAAGATCATCTCAATAGATGCAGAAAAATTACTTTACAAAAACTAAAAACTATTTTATACTAAAACCACTCAACAAACAAGAAGTAGAAGGAAACTTCTTAAGTCTGATTTAAAAAAACATTTATTTTAAAAAACAATAAAAACCCACAAGTAATATAACCTTAATAGTGAAAATCTGAATGTTTTCTCTCAAAGATCAGGCACAAGACAGGGGTGTTTGCTCTTGCCACCTTTACTCAGTCTTGCACTGGAAGTTCTAGCCAGGACAATGAGGCAAGAAAATAAAATAAAAGACATCCAGATTGGAGAAGAGATAAACTATAATCACAGATGCCATGACAAGTGGTATATAAAAAATCCTAAGGAATCTACCATAAAATTCACCATTATAACTAATAAATGAGCTTAGCAACATCTCAGAACATAAGACCATTATACAAAAGGCAATTGTATTTCTATATACCAGCAATGAACATTTTGGAAAAGAAATAAGTAAACAATTCCATTTTCAATAGCATCAAAAAGAATAAGATAACTAGGAACAAATTTACCAAAAGAAGTACAAAACTTTTACACTGAAAAACTATAAAACATTGTTGAAAGTCAATTAAGTAGATCAAAATAAATGAAAAGACATTCCATGTTCATGGTTTATAAGAGTTAACAGTGTTAAGATGATCATACTCCCCCAGATCATCTACAAATTCAACACGTTCCCTGTTAAAATCCCAGCTGGAATTGACAAGCAGAGACAATTCACATAAAAATGCAAGAGACCCAGAAAAACCAAAACAATCTTGAAAAATGAAGAACAAAGTTGGAGGACTCATATATCCCAATTTTAAAACTTAATATAAAGCTGCAGTAGTCAAGGTACAAGGATAGACAAACAGATCAACGGAATAGAATTGAGAGCTTAAAAAAATCTTTACATTTATGGTCAATTGATTTTTGATAAAGGTGCCAAGATAATTCACTAGCCTTTTCAACAAATAGTGTTGGGGCAACTGGCTGTCCACATGCTAAACAATGAAACTGGTTCCATACCTCACTGCACACACAAACATGAATGCAAAACGAATTATCATCCTAAATGTAAAAGCTAACTCTTTAAAGCTCTTAGAGCAAAGTGTAGGAGTCAGTCTTCATGATGTTGGCCTCGCCAATGACTTCTTGTATGACACCTGCACCACAAATGACAAAATAAAAAAAATAGACTATTAAAATTAAAAACTTTTGTACTGCAGATGATACATCAGAAAGGTGAAAAGACAAGTTACAGCGTGGGAGAAGGTATTTGAAAATCATATATCTGGAAAGAGACTTCTATCTAGAACATATAAAGACTCCTACAACTCAAGCTTAAAGAGACAACCCAATTAAAAATGGGCAAAGGATTTTAACAGATATTTCTCTCTTGTAACAACTGGCATATCACACAGCATGTTAATGGCGGTCGTCATGCTGAAGACCACATCTCTAGTACTTATTTATGTTGAAACTGAAAATGTGTATCTTTCCACCACCTTTCTCATAGTCTCCCTCCCCAGAGCCCCAGCCTCTGGTAAAATCTAATCCCTTTTTCTATGAGCTTTTATTTTATTTTTAGACTAGGGGCGCAGTGCATGAAATTTGTGCACCGGGGGGTGGGGGTGGTCCCTCAGCCCAGCCTGCCCCCTCTCACATACTGGGAGCCCTCAGGGGATGTCCTACTGATGGCTTAGGCCCACTCCCTGCTCCTACTGGGGAGCGGGCCTAAGCCGCAGTCTGGCCTCCCTTTGTGGGAGGCGACTGAGCTGATTAGGGGAAGGCACCAGCCCCATCACCCCGCTGCTGCAGCCACTGCCAGTCACCGCAGCCACCAAGGTGTTTTCATCAACACGGACTCTAGTCCCTTCACCGTGAAAAAATGACAACTTTCTTTAGGCATTTTCAAGATGTGTCTTTCATAGGATATAACATTTCTTTATTATTTTTTTTATCCTCACCTGAGGATATGTTTTCATTGATTTTTAGAGAATGTGGAAAAGAAAGGGAAAGACAGAGAGAAACATCAAAGTGAGAGGAACACTTTGATTGGTTGCCTCCTGCATGAGCGCTGACCTGGGCCCCAGCCAGGGAGGAGCCTGCAACCTAGGTACATGGCCTTGGTCAGAATTGAACCCAGACCCTGTGGTAGGCAGGCCGAGGCATTATCTACTGAGCCAAACTGGCTAGGGCAGGGTATAATATTTCTTAGCCCCTCCAGCAGCAGACCTTTGTTTTTTTCTCCAGGAGTGAGGTGGAAAAACCCTAGATCACCTTTTTGGATTCTTATTACCTAAGTTACTAAGAATATTGCCAGTGGCATATAGGGAGCTTAGCCAATGAGCAGTCAGAAAAGGTGTTTCCTCTGTAGTTCACACAGATCCCAGGGGGCTTGGCCCCTGCCCTGGCCTAAGGCCTTAGACCGGGGCAGGGGACCCCCAGCCCCGGGCGATCACTGGCTCTGCCCCTGCCCAGGCCTCAGGCCTCTGGCCAGGGCATTAGGCCCGGACAGGGGACCCCCAGCCTGCTCCGATCGCCTACCCAAGCCTCAGGCCTCTGAATGGGGCATTAGGCCTGAGCAGGGGACGCCCAGCCTGCTCTGATCACAGGCTCCACACCTGCCCAGGCCAGAGGGGCAGGGGACCCCCAGCCCTGTGCGATTTCAGGCTCCACCCCTGTCCAGGCCTCAGGCCTCTGGCTGGGGAATTAGGCCTGGGCAAGGGACCCCCAGCCCTGTGCGATCACCGGCTCCACCCTTGCCCAGGCCTCAGGCTTCTGGCCGGGTGATCGCCAGCTCCACTTCCCCGGGTGGTGTCTGGCACTGCCCGCCCTGCCTCCCTGGTCCCTGATCTGCGGCCTGGATCCCGAGGGCAGCATCTGGCACTGCCCGCCCCACCTGCAGTATGCAAATTTAACAGCCATCTTTGTTGGGTTAATTTGCATACTCTTCTGATTGGCTGGTGGGCGTAGTGAAGGTATGATCAATTAACATCTTTGTCTGTTATTAGTGTAGATTCCACATATATGTGAGATCATATGGTCATATGGTATTTGTCTTTTTCTGTTAGACTTATTTCACTTAGCATTATGCCATCAAGGTGTATCCATGTTGTTGCAAATGGCAGGATTTCCCTTTTTTTAAAAAAAAATATATATTTTATTGATTTTTTACAGAGAGGAAGGGAGAGGAATAGAGAGTTAGAAACATCGATGAGAGAGAAACATCGATCAGCTGCCTCCCGCACACCTCCCACTGGGGATGTGCCCGCAACCAAGGTACATGCCCTTGACCAGAATCGAACCTGGGACCTTTCAGTCCACAGGCCGACATTCTATCCACTGAGCCAAACTGGTTTCGGCAGGATTTCCCTTTTTTTCCACTGAGCCAAACCAGCTAGAGCTTCCCCCCCCCCTTTTTTTTATGGCTGAATAATCAGCTTCTTTTTCCATTCACATGTTGATGGATACTTAGGTTGTTACTATGGCTGTTATAAATAACTAGAGGCCTGGTGCACAAAATTCGTGCACTGGGGGGTGGTCCTCAGCCTGGCCTGCGCCCTCTCACAGTCCAGGGCCCCTCGCTCCTTACCGCCCACCTGCTCACTGTTCCTTACCACCTTGGCCCGCTGCTCCTTAGCGCTGCCGTGGAGGCGGGAGAGGCTCCCGCCACTGCTGCTGCACTTGCCAGCCATGAGCCTGGCTTCTGACTGAGCGGTGCTCCCCCTGTGGGAGTGCACTGACCACCAGCGGGCAGCTCCTGCGGTGAGTGTCTGTCCCCTGGTGGTCAGTGCGCATCATAGCAACAGGTCATTCTGATCATTCGTGATAATGGTCACTTAGGCTTTTATTATATAGATGCTGCAATGACCATGGAGGTACAGATATCTTTTCAAGTAGTATTTTTCTTTCTCTTGAATATATTCCCAGAAGGGGAATTACTGAGTTATATTACAGTTCATTTCTTTTATTTTTTGAGAAACCTCCATACTGTTTTCCATAGTAACTATACCAATTTACATTCCCACCAACAGCATATAAGAGTTACCTTTTCCCAACATCCTTTCTAGCACTTGCTATTTCTTGTCTTTTTGATGATGTACATTATAACTGTCATGAAGTATTATCTCATTGTGGTTTGGAGTTACATTTCCTTAATGACTAATGATGCTGAGCCTTTTCCTGTACCTTTTGTATATCTTCTTTGGGGAAATGTCTATTTAAGTCTTTTGCCCTTTTTAAAAATTATTTAGTTTTGTGCTATTGAGTTGTATGAGTTCTTTATATACTTTGGATATTAACCCTTTATCAGATGTATGATTTGCAAATATTTTTCCCATTCCACAAATTGTCTTTTCACTTCGTTAGTGGTTTCCTTTGCTGTGTAGAAGCCATTTACTTATTTATTTATTTATTTCTCTCTTGTTAATCCTCACCCAAGGATATTCTTTCCATTGATTTTTCAGAGAGAGTGGAAGGGAGAGAGGAAAGGAACGAGGAAGGGAGAGAGAAAGAGAGAGAGAGATCAGTTGGTTGCCTCCCACGCGTGCCCCAACCAGGTGATCAAACCTGCAACCCAGGTACGTGCCCTTGACCAGACCCCACACCAGCCAGGGCTGTACAGAAGCCTTGTGGTTTGGTGTCTTACCACTTGTTTATTTTTACTCTTACTTTGTTGCTTGTGCTTTAAGTGTCATATCCAAAAAATAAACGTTCATGTCAAGTAGCTTTTTTGCTGTTTTCTTCTAGGAGTTTTATGGTTTTAGGTCTTACTTTTAAGCCTTCAATCCATTTCTAGTTAATTTTTTGGAATAGCATAAGATAGAGGCCCAGTTTCATTCCTTTACATGTGAACATAAAATTACCCCAACCCCATTTATTGAAGAGGCTGTCTGTCCTCCACTGAGTAGCCTTGGCTCTAATATCAGGTCACCGTGTGTGTCTGGGTTTATTTTTGGGCTCTTGGTTCTGTTCCACTGATTGCTTTGTTTTTATGTCAGCACCATGCTGTTTGATTACGGCAGCGTTATGTACGGCTTAGCATCAGAAAGGGTGATGCCCCTGCCTTGCTCTTCTTTCTCAGGGTTGCTCAGGCCCTTCGTGGTCTCCCATGGAGCCCCTTAGGCACTTGGCAAGCAGCAGTCTGCTTCATCAAGGACAGCAGTAGTGTCCCATTTGTGCACACAGCATGACGGTCTGACCACCGTATTATAACCTATTCAGGGCAGTGACATCCAGCACCTCTGCTGTCCCTCTTGGTTAGAAGCAACAGCCACCTACACTCAAAGAGCAGGAGGCAGAAGCGGAGGAGCATGGGGGGGGGGCATCTCCACATGCCACCTGTCCCACAGGTCGGCCTTCTCTCCCCTGACAGATGTCCATTCCACAGAGGTATTCTTTTTCCTGAACTGAGCAATTTATGTTTGAACTGGATTTTCAGTCCAAAACATGTGAAAAAGCCAGTTTATATCTCGCTTTCCCCCACTCTCTCCTTTTCCTCATTAGCTCTTACTTTTAACATTTAACCCTTCGATAAGGTAGACTAGCCTTAAGAGCTACATCCCAAGCCCTCCTGCCAGCCAAGTGAGCATGCTCAGAGCATTAAGCATATTGCAGTGAAGGTACCGCTGAGAGACCGGGGCGTTTAAAGTGTTAAGAGCTGCTGGGAACCGGGTATCCATGAAGAATTCTCGTCTTGGCTCCTGGAAAATATCCCCAAAGCCTTTTAACAGCTCCTTGTAATTAATTTGGAAATGCTTTTATGGGAGTCATTTCAAGTGTATGACGCCATGAAGTGGCTGTGTTGGTTTCGGGAGAATTATAGGAAAGCCTTGTTTTGTGCCTTTTCTCATCACACACTGACACTGCCTACAGCACCTCCTCATCCCACCACATCCACACCTCCCTCCGACCCACCTCTCCTGCACACTTCCCTACACACGCCCTTGCACCCCCTCTACACACTCCCTCTACACATACCCTCTAATGCTCTCTCTACACACACCCTCTACACGCTTTCTTTATACACACTCTCTATACACTGCCTCTACCGAAACCCTCACACACCCTCTACACACTCTCTCTACACACACCTTGACACACCCCCTTACACAACCTCCACACACCCTCGACATACTCCTACACACTTCCTGTATACACACCTTTACACTTCCTGCACACACTCCCTTATACACACCCCCTCCACACTCCCTGTACGCACCCCTTCTGCAGACACCCTTTACACACAGCTCTCTACACACGCCTTCTGTGCCCCTATCGCCCTGCACATATGCTTTCCCTTCGGGCATCTGCAGCTACCCGCACGCCCTGGGTCAGCAGTTTTTGTCTTGGCCCCTGCTGTCTTTGGGAGGGCGAGCTTCCGGAATTCGCAGCTTTAGATCCGCGCAGCCTCTGGGTTGAGCTGTGTTAGGTCAGTGTGTGGCTGGAGTGAGCCCGGGAGGATAGGCCCTCTGAACCTCTTGTCCCACCCTCTGCCTCTGCCTCTGCCTCTGCTTCTGCTGGGCAGGACCGAGAGCCCGCGGCCTGCTGCCGGGTGCTGGCACGGGGCAGCGTCTCTCCTCCTGTCTGGCTCACAGCAGGTCGCCCCCTCCCCCCCCCCCCGGCCCTGGGCACATCTGGGGAAGGACTGGAAGCTGGGTTTGGGTGGCTCCAGGAACAATGCTCTCACTTGGAGGCTGCAGCCCTTTGGCCAAGGGCCCCGCAGGTGCAAGGGCTGGAGTTTCTGCAGGAGGAGCCACTCCTGGTCCCGCGCCTCCCACCAAGACAACAGCTGAGCTGCGGGTGCAGGGGGACAGGAGGGGCCGTGGGGAGGTGTCTGTGTGCCAGGCTGGGTGCTGCTCAGATGCAGTTATGCCGCCTGGGGGTTGCTAAGTAAACAGTCTCATCTAAGGAGAGCCAGTCAGCTGGCTGCCCTCCTCCCAATGGAGGACTTACGTGCATGTGGCCGTGTGACTGAAGATGTTGGCTTCAAATATAGGACAGACAGGGCAGGCCAGCGGGTGTGCACCCCCGAGCATGACTCCCCACCCCTTCCTCTTCCAAGGCCGCTCCGGTGAGCACCTCCCTGAGCCCACAAAGTGTCTCTCACAAGCGCTTGGCCACAGGAAACTTGAGAGTTTATATCCTAAGTGTTTCAAAAGGTTCTATTAACCAAGATATGACTGACCTGGGCAAACATGCTCAAACCTGAAACAAAAATGCACCCTGGCAGATGGGCTCTGCACAGGTTCCCCCTCTCCTGGCAGCTCCAGCTGCAGGCTGGGGAACTGGGCAGGTGCTGCTGGGCCATTCCCCAGGGCCAGGGAGGGGGCCCGTCTCCCAGGGTGCAGGGGCCTGACCTGCAGCCCCCGGACACTTACTGGCTCTGGTTTCTTGGGAAGGAAGCCACAGCCACTGAGGGTGTGAGTTCCCACGAGTGATCATCTGTGTGTTCTCTGTAAACTCGCACTCCTCCCCCTGCACCTCTGTGGAGCGCCCGGAACACCCACAGCCATGGACGGAGCTGCAGGGCACCCGGCTGGGGTGGTGGTGGGGGGAGAACAAGGTGTCCCTGGAGCAGGTTTTCAGAAATACAAGCCTCCTGCTCCCCAGGTGATGACTCAGCCATGAGGCGCCAGCGGACAGCTGCGTGGGAACTTCTTGTCTAACTAGAAGCTTATTGCACGAAGATTCGCTCAATAGGCCTTCCTTCCCCTGGCTGCCGGCACCGGTTTTCCTCCGGCACCTGAGACCCAGGCCTTTGGTCCGGCCGCAGCAGAGAAGCCAAGCCTCCAGGCGAGGCTCCTCCCCTCCAGCCAGAGCGAGGCTTGGCTTCTCCGCTGCTGCCTCAGTCTTCAGTCTTCACTCTTCACTCCCGCCGGAGCCTTCAGTCTTCGCTCTGTGCCTGCAGGTGCAAATTAACCGCCATCTTTGTTGGGATAATTTGCATAGTAGATCTGATTGGCTGGTGGGCGTAGCAGAGTGACACCAATTTCTGCATGTTTCTCTTTTATTAGTGTAGATAATGGGAAGGACCAGTGAGTGACCCAGCCTGGTCCCTGGAAGGGGGAGCCTGCTATCCAAATGGTCACCTTGCTTCCCTGTCTGCTCTCACCTGCACCGGCGGGGACACCACGTGCTCAGAGGGTGGCTTCCAAAGCCACGGGCCAGGTTCCGCAGCGCGGAGCACAGCACAGCCACGCAGCACGGCCCGGAGCCGCACTGCGCTGGGGGAGGGCGAGCCTGCGGCGCAGGGAGCGGAGCGGGAGGAACCGCAGCGAGGCTGCCCGGCGCTTGCTCCTCATCAGCGAGAAGGATCTGGGTTCAGACAGGACGATGCTGACATTCCTGCGGATGAACTCTCTTCTGCAAATGACTGAAGCGTGGAAGAGGGAGGATTGATGGTCCGAGGGGAGGGGAAAGCAACACGCCTGCTTTGAAGCTCTGGGTTGGTGAGACGCAACCTGCGTGTAAAACCACCGGGAACACGGAGAGGAGAGCCTCCTCGTGAGCCAGGCCGCGGGACTGGGCATCCCGTGGGCGCTGAGCAGGGCGACCACTGCGAGTGTGAGCGCCGCATGCAGACAGGAGGGACTTAGCTCAGCCCGTCTCCACGTGTCACCTTGTCACCCGTGAGTGCCCTGTGCCTAGTCACCATACCCAGTATGTCCGAGTTCATAATTCTGTGAGGGGGACAGGCAAAATAACCAAAAAGAGGAAGGGAAGAGCCCACCCTTCTCTGAGTGTTAACAGCCAGTGGTTCGTCAGGACAGGTAAACACTGAAGTTAAGAATCAAACAAGTCCGAGCTGGTGTGGCTCAGTGGATAGAGCGTCGGCCTGCGGACTGAAAGTCCTGGGTTGATTCTGATCAGGGCACATGCCCAAGGTTGTGGGCTCCATCCCCAGTAGGGGGCGTGCAGGAGGCAGCCAATCAATGATTCTCTCTCATCATTGATGTTTCTATCTCTCTCTCCCTCTCCCTTCCTCTCTGAAATCAATTTTTTAAAAAAGAATCAAGGGAAAGAAAAAGGGAGACATAAAGGACAAAAAAGGCTCTGACCATTAAAAAAATTCCCAGGAATCGCAGCAAGGTCTCATGTGTACATACAAAAACATCGAGCCACATCTAACCATGCGTACTTGAAAAAAAAGTCAGTTTTCAGTTCTTCTATTGGGCAAATTAAGTTAGGGGTTCTCAGAGTTCCACCCTATGATCTGAGGTATAAGATTGAAAAAACTCTGTATGATTTTGCTTAGGGGATTAATTAGATTCAAGTGAGACAGCTGGTCAGAAGATTAAGGTTTTAATATTTTAATAAATCTCCCAGGTAAAAGGTGGTGAAACAGGTGTGAGATGGATAAGAAGCAGGAAGTGAAAGTGAATGGGTCCTGACGAGGAAGCTTGCTGGTGAATTGTCGAGGCCCGTGGTCGGCAAACTGCGGCTCACAAGCCACATGCGGCTCTTTGGGCCCTTGAGTGTGGCTCTTCCTAAGCCTTAGGAGTACCCTAATTAAGTTAATAACAATGTACCTACCTATATAGTTTAAGTTTAAAAAATTTGGCTCTCAAAAGAAATTTCAATTGTTGTACTGTTGATATTTGGCTCTGCTGACTAATGAGTTTGCCGACCACTGGTCTAGGCTATAATGTCACAGGTCAATGTCAAAGGTCAAGGTGCAGCCCTGTCTGCTTTGGCTCAGTGGATAGGGCGCCGGCCTGTAGACTGAAAGGTCCCAGGTTCGATTCCGGTCAAGGGCATGTACCTGGGTTGTGGGCATAACCCCAGTGGGGAGTGTGCAGGAGGCAGCTAATCGATGTTTCTCTCTCATCGATGTTTCTAACTCTCTATCTCTCTCCCTTCCTCTCTGTAAAAAATAAAATATATTAAAAATAATAATAATAATTCTCTCTCATCATTGATGTATCTATCTCTCTCTCCCTTTCCCTTCCTCTCTGAAAGCAATAAAAATATATTTAAAAAAAGAAAAGGTCAAGGTGCAGGGCCCATAAAATGTTTGCCCCCAGAAAGTTATTGAGAGTCTCAGATCCGAGTAAGGCTTGTGGTTCACTTGTTCCAGGGCAGCAGTGGAGGAAGACAGGGTCTGGTTCTGTGAAGGGTCCCAGCGTGCACAGGGCAGATCTGCCCCGTCTTTCAGCGCTGGTGGCCTGCGATGTCTCCAGTGCCCCGGACCCCACTTCCTGGGGCTGTGGGCCGAACAGTGTCCCCTGCCCCAGTTCATGTGCTGAGGGGCTCCAGCTTGTGTTGGAAGGTGGGCCTCGTCTTACTCATGACATCCCCGTACGTGTGGCTACTTTCCCTGGCTGGACCACATACGTGGTCATTTTGTTGATTTCCTCTACATGGTGCAATTGTAAAAAAGTTTGTGGGCTCGTCTGGAAGCCACCTGCCCCCTGCAAGACAGTTCACATGAGAGCAGAGGTTCTGTAGTTCCCTTCGTGGGGACAGCAGGCAGCATCTCACACAGAGCCCTCCCCCCCCCACCTCCTCCCACCCATGGGGACAGCAGGCAGCATCTCACACAGCGCCCTCCCCCCCCCCTCCCACCCATGGGGACAGCAGGCAGCATCTCACACAGCGCCCCCCCCACCTCCTCCCACCTGTGGGGACAGCAGGCCGCATCTCACACAGTGACCACACCCCCCACCTCCTCCTGCCCATGCTCACTGGCTTTCCGTGGGCTGGGCCCGGCAGGCGTGGACTTGAAGTCTGCCTTGGCCTCCTTCCCCAGCGCCTTTGAACCTCCCCCTCCCCCTAAGCGGAGGGGAACAAGAACACAAAGGGCTTCCCAGGCCTCCTCCTGGGAAAGCATCTTGCGGCTGGGGGTGGGGGTGGCCTGCTTCTCCACCTGAGGAGCCAGCCCTCTGGCCGATGTCCTTCAGACTCTTGCGGTTTTATTCACGCCCAGGGCCTGTGGCGGGGACTGGGGTGTCCACTGTGCCGAGCGTGGCTCAGTCCAGATCTCTCAGGTTGTGTTTGAAACTTGGCATCACTGTGAACTCTGACTGCCCAGTGGAGTTGAAGTGTGAATTCCCCAGGCTTTGTCTCCTCAAACTGAATTATTTGAAGTCTTTTTTTAAGGTGTGAAAATTACTGAACACTGAGGGTTTGCTTCAAATTTTTACATTAAAATCAGTTATATATGCCCAAAGCAGAATATACCCAGTTCCATGTGCACGCAAGATGACCCCCTGCCTCCCTACCCCCTCCCCCCCACACACATACTTAGCAGCGCTCATGGTGGAAATACTTTTTCTTCACTATATTTGATAATTTTTCAACAAAGCATGTGTGTACCTGTCATTTCAAGTACACAACAATCTCGTGCAGAACAAAGTAGGGCCTTTGCCACCTGGAGGGGGAACGTAAGCCAACTCCAGCTTCCCCTCCGTGAGGACCACAGTATCTGCCAGAAAAGGGACTTTATGTGCTAGAGTGTAAGCATTTTTAGATAATCAAAACTGCAGAAAGTAAATTATTCTGAGATCGCCAACTTTATTTTTTTATTATCTTTGTTGAAAATATTACAGAAGTCCCCCCTCCCCCTTTTTTTACCCCATTGGCCCCCGTCCTCCCCCCTCCTGCCCCGCACGCTTCACAGCACTATTGTCTGTGTTCTTGGGCCATGCATGTATGCATATAAGTTCTTTGGTTGATCCCTTCCCACCCACGCCTCCCCCACCTTCCCGCTGAGATTCCACAGTCCATGCCATGCTCCCATGCCTCTGAGTCTATTTTGTTTGTCGGTTTATCCTATACAATAAAAGCCTAATCTGCTAACTGTCCAGCCATTCCTTTGACCATTCGACCAGTCGCTATAATGCTCACTGACCACTAGGGGGCAGATGCTCCAACCTGTAGGTTAGCTTGCTGCTGGGGTCCGGCTGATGGGACTGGGCTAGACGGGCAGGACACGCCCTGGACGAATCCGTGCACCGGGCCTCTAGGCTTGTTGTTAAGATTCCAGGTATGAGTGAGGTCATGTGATACTTTCCTGTCTCCCACCAGCTTATTGGCTTAGCATAACGCTCTCACTTTGGATGGAGGCAAGATGGAAACTTGCGCTTGCTTTTCCCGCAGGCCGACCAGGAGGCCTGTCTGCCCCCAGCATCAAGCACTGGGTTTCTCGCCTCTTTGGCTTGGGAGTCCGGGATTCGTGCCCTGCTGGCTCTGCCCATGGCCACGGTGGCTCTCAGCTTCCGTTGTTCTGCACAGGGCAGCAGGCCTCACAGGAGACTTGAGTGGGTGGTCGGGCGGGGTGTGCAGCTGGGTCCTGAGGGTTCGGTGGGTCCACAACGTCAGGGGGCAGGGAGGCCTTTCTCGAGGCTCTCTGCCAGCCACGCTCCTCGGAGGGCTGGCCTCTCCTGCACGCTGTCCCGGCCGCCGGCTCCCTGATGGCGACATTGGTGACCTTCAGCGGATACACAGACTGTGGTACATTCCCACGGCGGGATATTTATCATTCGGCACTAAAAGAAGAGAGATTAAAACATGGAAAGCCGCGGAGGAAACTTACGTGCACATTGCTGTGTGAATGAAGCCCATCTACTGGTCAAGAGGCTGGAGGGCGTCTGTCCCAACGGAAAGGTTCTGGAAAGGCCGCTGTGGAGACGGTGCTGGTGAGCGGCTGGTGGCCGGGAGGGGAGGGGTCACCAGGCGAGCATCGGCCTTTTCAGGGCAGGGAAACGGCCCTGTGTGATACTACAACGGCGGGAACAGGCCTGCACACAGCTGCCCAAACCACGGGAGGCCCGACACCAAGAGGGGACGAATGTGAACGACGGGCTCCGTGAGGATGTTGGGTCGGTGTAGGTTCGCTGATGGGAACAAAGTTCCACGCGGGAGGGATGTGGGCGGTGGGTGGGACTGTGGGTGTTCGGGGCAGGCGTATATGGGAAATCTCCGACCTGCCCTCCGCTTTGCGCTGAATCTGAAGCTGCTCTAACATAAAGCCTACTTTTGGGGAAAGGGATTGGGAAAGGTTCGTGGGAATGGGAGGCCCTCTGCACCGGACCGGCTTCCTCTAGTGGAAACAGGGTGTGTCCAAGTCCCCACCAGCCGTGCCCCCCGCCTCCCTGCAGCCCTTTCTCCTCCCCTGCCAGGGGCTGGAGCTGCTCCCTTTCCTGTGGCAGGCAGGTCTGTGTGGCTCCACAAGACCCGTTCTTCTCCTCTTTAGGCTGCAGGTCTGTTTACTTCACAACAGTGCCTTGTTGGCCAGGTCGCTGTGAACAGAAACAAAATAGTCGGTATGAAATGCCTTTAGATCTTCAGAAGAAAGCCACCCTGTAAACCCAGGGCGTTATTCCTGATGGAATGGTTCAGGACTTCCATCTCCTACTGGCCCACCTCATCCATAAAAACACCTCCATTCTTTCCTCGCCAGCACTCACCCACACCTCTCTCCTGCCAGCTTCCCTGGAGAAAACAAATCTCTGGTTTGGGTTATTTATGGGACACCGTTTCTATTTGCGTGTATAGGACCGGAGTCCCTCATTGTAAACCACTCCACAGCCCCGCAGAGAGCAGTGGAGGAGGACAGGGACCGGGTACCCACACTCCCCTTCCTGCACATTCAGCACCACCGCACTATGTTCTGTGAAGTGCATGCATTTTCTGTTGGCTCTCCATACAATTGCAGTGTTTCCCCCAAATACTGAACCAGGTTTTTTATGTAGTCACTATCTACATTAATAAAAGAGAAACATGGTAATTGGCGTAAGACCGCTACCCTTTTCATTGGCTAATCAGCGAGATATGCAAATTAACTGTCAGCCAAGATGGCAGCCGGCAGCCAGGCAGCTTGAAATTAACATGAGGCTTGCTTACTTCAGTGACAGAGGAAACCAACGTTCCACGCCTGTGCTGCAGGCCTCTGAGCGGGCAGTTTAATACACATTGTAACGAATACCACCTGACTTCAGCCAGCAGATTTGCAACATTGTAAGCAAAGGTCAGAAACCTACTTTCAGCAGCAGAGGCCTAAGAGCTGGAGCCAAGCCTCAAGTTAAAGCTAGCCAAGAATAAAAAAGAAAAAAAGAAAAGAAGGAGCGGTTGGGAGCTTCAGTCACCCCCAGCCTGAAAACAGCCCTCAGCCCCTCACCCAGACTGGCCAGGCACCCCAGTGGGGACCCCCACCCTGATCCAGGACACCCTTCAGGGCAAACCAGCCGGCCCCACCCATGCACCAGGCCTCTACCCTATATAGTAAAAGGGTAATATGCCTCCCGGCACCGGGATCAGCATGAGAGGGGGCAGCGCCCAAACCCCCTGATCGCCCTGCAGCTCTGTGTGTGACAGGGGGTGGGGCCCAACCTCCCTATCGACCCTGCTCTGTTGGTGACAGGGGAAGGCGCCCCAACCCCCTGAGCAGCCCTGCTCTGTGCCTGATAGGGGGGAGCTCCCCAACCCCCCCCCCCACGGGCCCTGCTCTGTGGGTGATAGAGGGTGGTGCCCCAACCCCCTGATTGGCCCTGCTCTGTGTGTGACAGGGTACAGAGCCCCAACCCCCCTTATGGGCCCTGCTCTGTGAGTGACAGGGGGCAGTGCCCCAACCCCCTGATTGGCCCTGCTCGGTGTGTGACAGGGGGTGGCGCGGCAACCTCCCCATCGACCCTGCCTTGAGTGTGACAGGGGAGGGTGCCCCAAACCCCCAATCGGCCCTACCCTGAGCGTGACTGAGGGTGGCATTGCAACCTCCCAATCTGCCCTGCTCTGTGCATGATGGGGCGGCGCCCCAATTCCCCACTCAGCCCTGCTCTGAGCCCAACCAGGGGCTGCACCTAGGGATTGGGCCTGCCCTCTGCCACCTGGGAGCAGGCCTAAGCCAGCAGGTCGTTATCTCCCGAGGGGTCCCAGACTTCGAGAGGGCACAGGCCGTGCTGAGGGATCCCCCCCCCCCCAGTGCACAAATTTTTGTGCACTGGGCCTCTAGTTATTTTATAACTCTTTAACAGTCTGGCTATGAAGTGATTTCTAATATTTCAGGGTATATGGTGGGGCGTGACTCACTGAGACCTTGGAAATTGTGGCGTGGGATTTGGGGGTGCTTAGAGACCTGCCGTGACTGCTGGGCGGGCCGGGGCGGGGGTGGGGGGCAGCAAGTCCAGGCTCTGCGAGCCCGTGGCTCAGCCGTGCTGTGCTCTTCACCACAGAGGCTGGCAGACCCACTGATCAGGGGACCCTCCCCGAGGGCTGCAGCTGCTGGGGGTTCACGGGGCCGCGCAGGGCGTGAGGCTGCTTCTGAGCAGACGGTTCGCAGTAAAACGGGGAGAAGAGCCCCTTCCTTTGGAACTTGGCTAGTGAACCAGCTAGTTGTTAGCAGTGCGTGGCATCTGAGGCCAATCCTGAAACACAGATTGTGCCGGGAACAGGGTGGCTGACAGCAGGTGCCAGCGCTCCCTGCCGCCCTGCCTGGCCTCCCGGGAAGCCCAGGCCACGCTCTGCGGGGGGCTCTGCGGGCGCGGCATGTGCGCTGCTGAACGAGCGCCTGCAGACCCTTCGGAAAGGAGCTGTGAGGCCTGGGTCATGCCCACATGGTCACAACTTTCCCTCCGTTTTATCAACAACCCTGAACAGAACTGCCCTCGGTTCCGGTAGTTCTTCGAATCTTGATAAGCCACAAGCCTCCCATTTCCCTTGCATATTTATGACATCTGATACAAACCTCTAAAAATAGTTATTTTGAAACTGAAGCCTTTTTATCTTTTTATTATCATTCTTCTGTGTTTCTCCTTTATTTATGGCAACTTCATAACGCGCCAGGTTGCCTTGGTAGCTAATGATCCTTTCTACCCCTCGTTCTGGCTATCATTTTGCTTTGTAAAGCAAAAGAGTGTTTTTCACTTTAAAGGGAAATTTGTCTCCATTTGTAATATCGCAACAGGTTACCAAAAAAAACCCCAAAGCTCAAGTCATCTTGTTAAGTATAGCTGGTCAATTGTTGCAGCACCTTGTAATGGAACGACTATCATTTCTCCACAAGTTGCTTTTGAAAGTTGGTTAAAATCAGTTGTCCGTATAGTGTGGGTACGTTTCTGGACTCTCTATTCCATTCCGTTGATATTTGGGGTCTATATTTTCAACAAAATTATACTGTCTTGATTACTGTACGTTTATTATAATCTGGAAATCAGATAGTGTTAGCTTCCTAAATTTGTTCTTTATTTTTAAATGTTGTTTTAGGTATTGTATGTATTTGCATTTCTGTATAAGTTTTAGATTTAATTATAACATTTTATAAAAGACTGCTGGAGTTTCTATTGGGATTGCATTGATTCTATAGAGCAATTTGTGGTGAATCGACATCTTAACAATATTGAGTCTTTCAACCCATGAACACACAGTATATTTATTCAGTTATTTAGGTCTTCTTCAAATTTGTCAATAATATTTTGTAGTTTTTAGTGTGTAGTTCTTTCATTTCTTTTGACAGATTAACCACTAAATATCTCATGTTTTTATGTGAATGCAAATGGTATTGTTAAATTCCAATGTCCTATTGTTTGACGTGAGTACATAAAAATAAAATTATTTATGTCTATTGAACGTGTATTCTAGAATCTTGCTAGACTCATTTGCTAGTTCGATTAGCTTTTGGATTTCTGCATAGATGATCATGTCATATGCAAATAAAGATAATCTTGCTGTTTTCTTCCCAATCTGAATGCCTTTGGCTTCTTTTTCCTGTCAGTCTGCAGGCCGGAGCCCACAGCGCCATGTTGAGTAGAAGTATATTGTTTTGACCTCAGGAGGAGAGCATCATTCTTTACTAGTAAGTTTCATGTCATCTGTGGATTTTTGGTAGAAGCCTTTCTAATCTTTGTTTCTTAAGGGCTTTCATCTTAAGCATGTGTTGGATTTTATCAAATGCATTTTCTGTGTGTATTGAGGTATGATTTTTCTTTTCCAGTTTGTTAATATGGTGAATTACATTGATTAATTTCTGAACGTTAATCCAACCAGGCATTCTGGGGATACATCCCACTTACGCAAAATGTCTTTTGCTTTTGATACATTGACAGATAGATTAGTAAAAAAAAAAAAAAAATTGAGAATTTTTCCATCTATGTCCATGAGAGATATTGGTCTATACTGTCTTTTATTTAATATTATGTCTAGTTCTTGAGTCAGCATAAGTGGCAGGTCTCAGAATGAGTAGGGAATGAGTCCTTCCTTTTAAATTTCTGGAAAATTTTTTTGTAGAACTGTACTTTTTTTCTTCCTTAAATTTTTCATAGAATTCACCAGAGAAACTATCTGGGAGCAGAGTTTGTGTGTGTGTGATAAGACTTTTAATTACAAATTAAATTTATTTATTTTAGGATTATTTCAGTTTATCTGTCTTCTTGAGTGAACATTAGTAGTTTGTGTCTTTCAAAGACTTTACCCATTTCATCTAGTCACCAAATTAACTGGCATAAAATTGTTCATAATATTCCCTTATTGTCCTATTGTCTTTTGATTCTGAGGTGATATTACTTTTATCCCTTTTGATTTTGATAGCTTGTGTCTTCTCTCTTATCTTTCTCCTGAACAATCTAACTTAATGTCTGTCAATTTAACAATCTTCTTTAAAAAAAACAACAGTTTTTGATGTTATTGATTTTTGTCTATTGTCTTTCCACTTTCTGTTTCATTAATTCCCACTCTGATCTTCGTTACTTCGTTTTTTCTACTTACTTTGGGGTTTAACTTGCTATTTTTCTACTCTTAATGTGGAGGCTGAGATTCTAAGTTTGAGACTTTTGTTTTCCAATATTGATGTTTAGTGCTCCATATTTCTCCTTGGATGCTGCAGTGACAGCTCATAAACTTTGATTTGTTGTGTTTCTATTTTCATTCAGCTCAAATCATTGTCTAGTTTAATTTCTTCTCTGAGCCATGGCTTATTTAGAAATGTGCTGTTAAGGTTTCCACATGTTTGAAGGATTTTCTGGAGGTCTTTTTGTTATTGATTTTAAATTTAACTCCTCTTGGAGTAGAACACAGACTTTGGATGGCTTGGAACACTGTACATTCTTGTTTTATGGTCCCAGTGTGACCTATCCTGGTAAATATTATGTGTACACCTGCAAATAATGTGTCTTATGCTGTTGTTGGGTGGAGTGTCCCATAAATACTGGCTAGGTCAAGCCAGGTGACAGTGTTGTTCAAATATCCTATATCCTTCCTGAGTTTTTGTCTACCTGTTCTGTCACTTATTGAGAGAGGGTTACTGAATTCTCTAACCATAACTGTGAATCTATATATTTTTCCTTGCAGTTATATCAGTTTCTGCATCAGTTATTTTGATTTTCTCTTGTTAGGTGATATTTAGGATTATTATGTCCTCCTGATGAACTGACCCACTGTCATTATAAAATCTCTTTCTTTGTGAGTATTAAATGCTGTTAACTCCTGGAGACCCTATGAATGGGTGACATCCCATTGTCTTATTCAAACAGCCCTGCTCAGCTCCGGTAGACACATGCCAATGACTCCTTTTAAGGAGTCAATTCATCTCACATGTGGTCTTCCTCTTTTCCTGCGTCCTTCTATTTTTTCCAGCATTATTTTCTTTCCCAAATAGCTCTGCCTTGACATGATGTGCCTGAAGTAGGACAGCTTCAGTTTTTTTTATTATTATTAATTGTTTGCCTCCAGCGATGGTTTCAGGCTTAATTTGCTCTTTTGGTGGGCCAAGGTATCCACAGAGCTCTCCTCCAACATCATATTTCAAATAAATCTAATACTTAGAAAAACAACACCAACCTGGCCAACCTCTTGATCCCTGGTTATTTCCTTTGTTTGACGTCTACTTTGGTATTAATATAGCAGCTCCAGCTTTATTTGATTTGTGTTAACATGGTATATCTTTTTTCACTACTCTACTTTTAATTTATTATGTCTTTACATTTAATATGTGTTTCCTATAGGCAGCACATAGTTGGATTTTGCTCCTGCATCCAATCTGACAAACTCTGCTTTTTAATAGGGGTATTTAGACCATTTATATTTAATGTGATTATTGATGTGAATATCCCCTCTGTTTTTAAAAGGATTTTTGGATTAACTTATTAATTTGGATTATTTTAATGCAATAATTATAATTGTTAGAATTAATGTTTTTGTTCTCTGATTTGTTGACTTTATTTGCTATAACTTTTTGTTTTGTTATTTAGTGGTTGCTTTAACTTTTTGTATACATCTTTTAATTATTACAGACTAGGTTTTGGTGCTATTATACCACCTCACATACTGTATAAGAACCTAGCAATTGTATAGTTCTATTTTTCTTATCCAAAACTTTATTCTATTATTGTCATACATTTTTTAAAATTAAGTACAGAATTAATAAACTTCATAGAACATTGTTATTCTAGTCAATTTCTTTTAAATATACGGGTGCCCCAAAAATGTATACACACTTGAACAGCCGATAGCTCCATTTTGAAAATGAAGTGTATTTTAATAAACACTTGCTTTTATAATGATTCAAAGTGTATATATACATTTTTGGGAATGACCTATATTTAAATAATAAGAACAAAATATTTTATCTCTACCTATTTAGTTCTGGTACTTTTCATCCCTTTGTACAGATGCATATTTCCTCTGGTGTCATGTTCCTTCCACCTGAACCATTTTACTGTTCCTTATAGTTCAGGGCTGCTGTGGGTGAATTCTTTAAGCTTTTATGTGTCTGAAAATGTCTTTATTTTGTCTTACTTTTTGAAAGGCATTCTCATGAAGCATAGAATTTTGAGTTGACAGATTTTTTGCTTTCAGTTCTTTAAAGATGTTACTTTCTTGATTTCTCACTTGCATTATTTCTGACAAGAAATGCTGTTATTCTTATTTTAGTTATTCTTTATATAATGTATCTCATTTTCCCTGGCTGATTTTAATATATTCCTTTTATAACTGGTTTTGAGCTATTTCATATTAATGTAACTTTGACGAAGGCTAAGACCAACAAGTAGTTAGCATAATTATGTGAGAAGTCCTTAGAAGGCTAATGGACTTTGATATTCAGCAAGGGCTGAAAATTAGCATTGTATTACCCTGCTGCTGGCTGAAGGGCTGAAGGCAATCCCCTAACATGATAATCCTTTATCATTTACCAAACCTTACCGTTGATATGTCTGTTTGTTTTGCTAAAGGGCAAATGTGTATTCTAGTAAATAAAAAGCTAATAGGTCCGGGCATTTGGGGGAACCTCTCCATTAGAGGGTAAGGTCTCCACCTGGCTCCCCCCTTGCCTTCTAAATTTATATTTCTTGTCTAGTATATCCATTTGTGCATCAGCCCCTTCTCCAGAACTTGAACCCTAGCCGTGCTGGTCGTGGCTTCACATGACTTGTATTCTATGTTTCTTGTGATGGGGCTTCAATCAGCTTCTTCAATCCATGAGTTTATAGGTTTCATCAAATTTGGTAAATTTTTGGTCATTATGTCGTCAAATGGTTTTTGTGTCCCTACCCTCTTTTACAGGGACTCCATTTACCTATATTTTTGCAGCTTGAACTTTTTCTACAGAACTGATGATCTGCTCATTTGAACATTATCTGTTCTCTGTGTTTCAGTCTTCATGAGAAATAGGACTGCCCAGCAGTGCAGACAGAGCAGGCTCTGCTCTTCGACAAGATGAACGCTCTGGGTCCTGTTCCCTCTAACCTTCTCTGGTGGGTCTTCCGCTCCTCCCTGACCTCAGGCAGCTTTCCCCACATCCCTGGAAATGACCCCTCAGCTGAACCCTGGAGGGAAGCCAGGGTTCTCTCTCTGTGCACTTCTCCTCCAGGACTCTGTCCTCTCAGCCCCATCTCCTCAACTGGGGAGCTTGTGAGGTTCTCCCCGGATTGCTCCTTCCCGAGCCCAGCCTGGAAACTATTCCATCAATAGGCTGGGTGATGTTGGACTTGCTTCATTTGTTCCCTGACTCTTGGGGATTACTGTCCTTTGCTACCTGATGTCCAGTGTCTGAAAAACAATTGTTTCATATATTGTTTTAGTTCTGAGGGGGGTGGGGTGGTAAAATATGGTTTCTATTATTTTATGTTGATTAGAAACTTTGTCATCTCAACACTTTTATTTAAATACCTGGATAAAATATGTAATTTTAAGGAATATATAATTTACTTAAATAGACGTGAAAAATATAAAGAGACTGACTACCAGAAAGGAAATAGAAAAGGTTTCCAGCTAAATCTCCAGAAATCACTAAGTTCAGTTGTTTTTGCAAGGGATTCTACCAAACCTATACAGAATAACAATCCCAATGCTATTAAATGGTTCTGTTCTAGAACTTAGCAAAAAGACTGCTTCTAGTCAATTATGTGAAAACAAAGATGACACAAAAGAATATTATAGACCACGCTATGTAGAAATATTGATTTAAAATGAATAGATAAAATATTACTAAATAAAACCTGCAGCAAATAAAAATGGTTATTCACCATGACCAAGCATGTTTACGCCAGGAATCTAAGAGTGACCCAAGGACGGAAGCTATTGATATGGTTAATATGTTAGTGAAGCTAAGCTGGAAAGTGTGTGCTTATTTTCAAGTATGCTTTTAAGGCATTCAGTAAAATGTACTATTCATTCATGATAAAAACTGCTTAAAAATAGAAATATGGATATTACGCTACATTAGTAAAATAAAATATAACTATTTTATCCTCAAGGCAAAAATTTATTTTTATTGGAAAGTACTTCTGTTAAATTTAAAAAGACAAGAATGCCCATTGTTATCATTATTATTTGGATTTGTTTTGGAAGTACCAGTCAACACAATTAGAATTACTAATAAAAATTGGAAGTAAAAAAATTGAAAACGTGGAAGTAAAATTATGAGTAGTTTTACATACCATATAAATTATATTTTATGTATTAATTCATTATACCTGGGAAAATCAGAATATTTTCTGGAAAAAATTATTATAAACAATAAGAGAATTCAATAACATGCTTAGTACAAAAATAATACATACAGTTTTACAACTGTGTAAAAGCATCAAATTAATTGGAAAAGCTAAATGGAAGGAAAGAACCCACCTAAAATATAAGGAAAAATAATGACTGTACTAAAAGTGTAGAGAATCTATAAGAAAAACTGTAAAATCCTTTTGAAGATCATTAACAAAAAACACCCACCTGTACAAGTGGAAAGACTGCCTACATACCCAACCAAAAGGCTCAACATGACAAAGATTAATTCCCCCAGTAAGTTAAATGTTAACATTATTAGGAACCCAATAAAAATACTGTTAAAATATGTTTTTTAAACTAGCCGAAGTTCTTAAGGAAAAATAAACAGTAGAAAAGGAAATGATATGAAAAACTAAAATATGAATAAGGACTAACCTCTTAGAAGTTCAAACATATTATGAACTTTCAATAATTAAAAGGGCTCGATATTGATGCCTGGATTTATGGATCAGTACCACAGAATAGAATGTCCAGAGGTAGTTTCATGGACTAGAGGAACTTCATTAGATTGTAGACTGGCATTTCATTGGTGGAGGAAGAGGATGGGTTATTTAAGAAATGCTTTTGGACATATGGGGGGCCTTGGAAAGCATAAAGCTCCATCCATACCTCACAGTTTACACTAGGATTCTAGGTAGATCAAATCTTTTAATTTCTTATATTGTTAAAAATTCTAGAAGAGATGGCCTCACATGTAAGGAGCTTGGAAGTCACTATTCCATTCCCACACCAAGAAAAAAGCTGAAAAACTGAAAACCAGCAACCTTTGTAAAATCCAGCAGAGAGTTAAGGTCACAGGACAAAACACCACCTAAAAGCAGAGGGGCAGGCACATACAAAGAATGACATCTCGTGGAGCAGATACAACCCAGCAACCACGCTGGAGCTGGCACGGGTACAAATTGTTATTCAAGTGTGATTGCCTAATGGTTGGGGCTGCTGAAGGACTAGCTTGAGCGATAAAAGCTCCTGGCACTGAACCTGCGGCAGGAGGGCGGGTCCGGGGTGGGAGGGGGCACACAGTTTCCTGAGCTGTAACTCTAGGAGCCTCGTGGGGTTCTCGGTGGAGATCAGAGGAAAGTCCCCTCATGTTTCCAGCAGGAGGATGGAAAGTAACCATGTTGAAACAGCCCAGAGCGTTCTGTTCTTCACAAAGGAATGATTTCATCAGAGCCTTACCCGTTGGGTTTTTCCTGAGCCTCACAACCAAGGGAAAGGAAATACCCAACTTCAGCCCCTCCAGCCTTCCCGGTGGGAGAAGGGGAATACCAGCCCCGCTCCTCTAGCTGTCCTGACTCACTGAACAGGAGGGGTTGGGGAAACGGAGCAGCACTGTGAGGTTGCAGCCAGGGAGACCCGCTCACAGAGACTGTGGCTGATCTCATTACAGAACTCAAGAACACTGCCCCTCGCCCATATCTCACCGTCACATACTAAGTGCCTGTTTACCACAGTTCCTATTACCTAGCATGGTGGTCGGCAAACTGCGGCTCACGAGCCACATGCGGCTCTTTGGCCCCTTGAGTGTGGCTCTTCCACAAAATACCACGTGCGGGCGCACATACAGTGCGATTGAAACTTTGTGGCCCATGCGCAGAAGTCAGTATTTTGTGGAAGAGCCACACTCAAGGGGCCAAAGAGCCACATGTGGCTCGCGAGCTGCAGTTTGCCAACCACTGACCTAGTACATCATGCCCTGCTTCCAACAAAAAACTACAAGGCATACTAAAAAGCAGAAAACACTTTGAAGAGATAAGTAGGCCATTAGAACCAGGTTCAGACATGGCAGGGAGGCTGGGACTATCAGGGATTCATTCGAGATTTAAGAGAAATATAATGTATACACTGTGGGCTTTCATAGAACAAGTAAACAACATGTAAAACAGAGGGATAATGTAAATAGAGAGAAGGAAATGCTAAGAAAGACTCAAAAATAAATGATAGGGAAAAAACTATAATGAAGATTGCCTTTGATGGGACATAAGGTGACTGGACACAGCTGAGGAAAGAATCTGTGAACTTGAGGATATGTCAATCATAATTTTCCAAACTAAAAAAAAAGAAAAGGGACTGGAAAAAAGAGAGCAAAATACCCAAGAACTGTGTGACAGTTACCGGAAAGAAAAGAGAGAAAACAGAAGAAATACTTAAAGCAGTAATGACTATTTTCCAAAATCAATTTCAGACATCAAATCACAGATCCAGGAAGCTCAGAAGGATATGGCTTTAAAAAAGCCTACGCTTGCTGGGGAAAATGAGACATGGGGGGGTGGGGGGGTAGCAATCTGAATCTAGTCACTGCCCCTTTAATTATCTGGCCCTGCAAGACCTGTTTACCCAAAATACTACTCCCGTTTTAGAGAGGCCATAAACCATCCCTAAGAGGAGCTATCAGGGCTAGTGCCAGGCCAGGCCATGAGATGTGGCCCCCATCCCAGCGCATGGAGATTTTTGTAAAGCCAGTGAAAGGTCCGGAAGTAGAATACATATTTGGGGGACAAAGAAACCAAAGGGGTATAAAGGGAAAGCTTCCTCCATATTGGGGGGATGGGGGGCTCAGGATTTGGAGAGAGACAGACTCCCCTAAGTCACTGTACCGGTACATGTGAAATGTCTGGAAATAAATGGGTTTTTCCTGTGCCTCCAGTACTCCTGCGTATTTTTTCGATTGCCTGGTAAATTCTGTAACACACACATATCATAATTAAAAACAAAGATAAAAACTTGTAAAAAAAGAGAACACCTACTTACAGAGGAGCAGGGATAAAAATTACATTAGACTTCTCTTCAAAAACCATGCAAGCAAGAGGAGAACACAGTGCAGTATTTATAGTGTCGAACAGCAAAACTTTTAGTGGCTTAAATTTGTGTATCCAGTGAAATTACCCTTCAAAAGTGAAGGAGGAATAAACAAAATTTGAGGAAATGGATTTCCAGGCGACCTGCTTTGTAAGAAATACATAAAAGAAGTTCTTCAGGGAGAAGGAAAATGATGTGGGTCAGAAACTTGGATCTATATAAAGTTTTATTAATTTCAGACCAAACTGACTTCGGAAGGAGGAAACGTACCAGGTATGCAGAGGAGCATTACATAATAATAAAGGGTCCATTCTCCAAGAAGACGTCATAGTCCTCAAAGTGTAACTACTCAACAGCAGAGTTTCAAAATACATGAGACAAAACTAGTAGAACTTCAAGAAGAAATAGTTGAATTCACTCCTATAGTTGGAAACTTTAAGCCCCGTGTACCTGACAGATCCAGCAGGCAGACAATCAGTAAAGACAACAGTGAACTGAACACTGTGATCAATCAATGGTATCTAGTTGACATTTATAGACTATTTCATCCAACAACAGAATACATATTCTTCTAAAGCTCATAGAACATTCACCAAGACAGATATCAGTCTGGGCCATAAACCACACATTAACGGACCTGGAAGAATTGAAATCATACAATGTCTGCAATAAAATTAAACTAGAATTCAAGAACAGAAAGGTAGCTGAAAAATTCCCCAAATATTTGGCTTTAAACAACACACTTCTAAATAAAACACAAGGAAATAAAAAATCTCAAGAGAAATTTTATAATATTTTGAATTAAATGAAAATAAAAATACAACTTCCCATAATTAATGGGATGCAGCAAAATTGGTGCTTAGAAAGTATTGCATTGAATGCATATATTTAAAAATATATATTTAAACCCCACAAACACCTAAGCTTCCATATTAAGAAACATGAAAAAGTGGAGCAAATTATATCCAAAACAAGCAAAAGAAAAGAAATAATGACATTTAGAGCAGAAATCAGTAAAAGAAAAAATTGAGATCAACAAAATAACAAAACTAAAAGTTGGTTCTTTGAAATGACCAATAAAATAAATTGATAAATATCTAGCCAATCTAAAGAAAAGAGAAAACACAAATAACTAATATCACAAATGAAATAGGGGCCATCACCATTTATCATATGGACTTTAAAAGAACAAAAGAATAGTATGAACATTCTATGTCCATACATTTGATAACCTAGATGAAATGGACCAATTCCTTGAAAGACATAATCTTCCAAAATACATACAAGAAGAAATAGATATCTGAATAGGTCTGTGTCTATTAAAGAAATGGAATCAATAACAAATCATCTCCAAAGAGATTCACTAGTAAATTGCTGGGGTCCAGCCCCAGCGGGTCCAGGGGTCCCCAAAGGTGTGGACGGAGTCGGCGAAGAAGGAATGAATGGCACAGAGGCAGTGTTCAGTTCATCAGCATAGTTGGGTTCTCTTGTCAGGATCTCCAGCCAGGTTCTGTAGCCATGTTCCCTCGCTAGGTTCTCCAGCCAGGTTCTGTCCAAGTTCTAGTCAGGTTCTCTTGACATGGAGGCAGCCATCGGGTGATCATCATAGCCAGGTTCCTCTAGCCAAGTTCTGGTCAGGATCTCCAGCGAAGTTCTGGTTAGGATCTCCAGCCAGGTTCTGTCTTCTAAGTTCCGTGTAAGTTCTGTCTCCTAAGTTCTGTCTCTTAAGTTCTGTCTCTTAAGTTCTGTCTGTAGGTTCTGAGTTCTGTGTCTCGGGTCTGTCTCTCGGTCTGCCTCTCTAGGTTCTGACTCCTGTTGTCTTGTTGCATCTGTATTTATACCAGTTGGTTCTAATCCTATCAATCTCTATTCCAAAGGTTAGGGCGTTTCCTATCTCCATTCCAGGGAGTAAAGATTATGTAGCTTAAGCATGATTGTTCGTAGTTAAAGTGATTAACTACCCGCCTGGCACTTAGTTAAGAGGTTTTATTCCCTCCCTAACTTCAGGGGAAAATCCCTACCCGGGGAAACAACCTTTCTCGGAGAGGTGACCTTGGTTAAAACACATAGTGCCAAGAAGGTGAGCAAATGTATTAAGAACAGTATGCCATATATGCCAGGTCCCTAGAAACAGCAAGGATGGACCGGCTCCCGGCAGTAAATTCTGCTAAACACTCAAGGAAGCAATTTTACCTGTTACCAATAATCTATTCCAGACATTAGAAGTAGGGGGAATACTTCCTCATTCATTCTAGGAAGCCAGAATTACCTTAATATTAAACCCAGACAAAGACATTATAACAACAACAAAACTACAGAGCAATATTTCCCATGAACATAGATACCAAAAATCCTCAGCCAAATCCTCAAGTTGAATTCAATCAACAATGTATAAAAAGAATGAAACGTTGTGACCAAGCGGGATTTATTCCAGGTATGCAAGGCAGGTTTGATATTTGCACATCAATCACATCAACAAGCTAAGCAAGAAAAATTTCCTGATCAAAGAAATATATGACAAACTTCAACACCCATTTATGATCAAAATTCTCAGCAAAAGGAGAAGAAGAATTCAGCTTGATAAAGAACATCTGTTAAAAAGAAAACACCTTACAGCTAACATTATACTTAATACGAAGAAACTAGGCGCTTTCCCCCTAAAATCAGGAAGAAAACAACCATGTTCCCTGTCGCCACTCCTATTCAGTATTGTGCTGGCAGACACAGGGAATGCAATAAGACATAAATAACAAGGAGATAAAAGTTAACAGGTTGGGAGGAGGAGGATATAAAACTGTCACTCCGAGATGATATGAAGATTGTTGTAAAAAATTCCACAGGCTCAAATAAACGAATGAAAAACAAAAACATTTTGGAACTAATAAGAGACTATAGCAAGATTGTAGGGTCCAAGGTTAAACCACAAAAGTCAATTGTTTCCCTAAATACCAGCAATGAACAACTGAAATTTGAAATAAAAACATATCATTGGCATTAACATTGAAAAAATAAAAGTTATTATAAATCTAACAAAATATATACAAGATTTGCATGATGAATACTACAAAACTTTGATGAAAGAAATCAAAAAGTAAATAAATGGAGAGATATTTCATATTCATGGATAGGAAGACTTGAAATTGTTAAGATAATTCTTTCCAAATTGATCTACAGATTCAATGCAATCCGAATCAAGATCCCAATGAGTTACTTTTCGGATATCAATAAACTCATTGTAATTTTTTTATGTAAAGGCAAGAGACCTAGCATAGACAATACAATGTTGAGGGAGAAGGAAGTTGGAGGACTGACAGACTGACTTTAAGTCTTACTTTAAAGCTATGACAGGAAGACAGTGTGTACTGGTGAAAGGACTAATAGTCAGTGAGTCAGAATAGAAAGCCCAGAAACAGACCCGCACAAACACAGTCATCTGTTCTTTGACAAGGGGCAAAGGCCAGGAGAACGGAGAGGCTTTAAACAAACCTTCTTGGAACCACTGGCCATACACATGTGAAAGTGACCTGACACAGGCCTTCAATCCTTCACAAAAAATTTATTCAAAATGGGCCAGAGATCTACATGTAAAATGCAAAACTATAAAACTCCTAGAATATAACATAGGAGGAAATCTAGGTAAATCTGGTTTTGGTGTCTTTTTATACACAATCCCAAAGGCACAATCCATGAAAAAAAATTTGATATAAAAGAAAAAATTGCTTTGGCCAAGACACCGCTAAGAAAATGAGATGACTAGAAGACTGTGAGAAAATCTTTGTAAAACACATACATGGTCAAGATTAGTTATACAAAATATGAAAGAACTCTAAAATTCAACAGTAAGAAAATAATTAAAAAATTAAAAACAGGCAAAAGATGTGAACAGACACCCCACTAAAGAAGATATACAGGTGGCAACTAAGCATATGAAAATATGCTCCACACCACGTATCACTAGGGGATTACAAATTAAAGCAATAATAAGCCCCCACTGCACCCATCGGGATGCTGAAATCCGGAACTCGACACCCAGCCGCAGCATCAGGGACTCACACTCACTGCTGACGGAATGCACAGTGGGGCAGCCACTCGGGGAAACAATTTGCACTCGCTGGTGTTTAGTCAAATAAGTTGAAAATATGTCCACACAAAAACCTGCACACAGATGTTTATAGTAGCTTTAGTCATAACTGCCAATACTTGGAAGCACCAAGATGTCCTTCAGTAGGTGATGGAGAAATAAACTCGGGTCCATCCAGACAATGGAATATTATTCAGCGCTAAAAAGAAATGAGCTGCCCTAGCTGGTGTGGCTCAATGAATAGAGCACCGGCCTGGGGATTGAAGGGCCCTGGGTTCGATTCCGGTCAAGGGCACATGCTGGGTTGTGGGCTCGGTCCCCAGTAGGAGGCGTGCAGGAGGCAGCTAATCAATGATTCTCTCTCATCATTTATGTTTCTATTTCTCCCTCTTCCTTCCGCTCTGAAATCAATAAAAATATATTTTAAAGAAAGAAGTGAGCTATGAAGCCATGAAAGCACATGGAGGAAACTTAAATGTACGGCACTGAGTGAAAGAAGCCGATCTGGAAAGCCTTCATCCTGTGGGGTTCCAACTATGCGACATTCTGGAAAAGGCAAATCTATGCATTCAGTAAAGAGATGAGCGGTTGCCAGGGATCATTGAGGGGGGGATGAACAGTCAGAGCACAGAGGGTTTTCAGGGCAGTGGAACTGGCCTGTATAAAACTACAGTGGTAGCTCACATGTCCTTTTTCCTTTGTCCAAACTCATGGAATGTACATGCCAAGAGTTACTCTAACGCACACTATGGACTTTGGATAATTGATTATAACAAATGTACCACCTGGTGAGGGATGTTGACGGGCAGGGAGGGTCGGTGTGGGGAGCGGCCAGGGGGTGTGGTGTGTGCAGACAGGGTATGGAAAACCTCTCTAGTTTCCTCCCAAATTTTCTGTAAACCTAAAAGTGTTTCTAAAATATAAAGTCTACTAATTAAACAAAAATACTGGAAGGAGAATTGAGGAATTTTCGAAAAGTTATTGTAGGATACAGAAAGTGTGACCAAAGATTCCAGAGGTCATAACCAATAAATCTGACATTTTAAAAATGACATATGACACCTGAGAAGTGAGTTGAGGATACTGTGGCTTTTAATAGCACAGGATCAATGAAAACATTAGTTGGTGGGTGTGGTATGCACAGTCATGGAGTATTACTTGGTCTTTTAAAAGAATAAGGAAATTCTTTGCTTCTTTTTGTGGAACAATCTTGAGGGCATATTTTTTTAAAAACAAAATCCAGAGCATTTCTATTAAATCATGAAGTCTTCTATGTCAAATTAACCAGCACCTGGCCTGTTCGCCGCCTCTCAGCCCGCTGCGGCAGGCAGGCTGTCATTCGCCTGGCTGATCGCTACTGACGTAACCTGGACCTGCTTCTCATTGATGATTGGTGTGGATCTGACCCTGCTTTTCTCTTTCATACAACCACCGACGCATTTTTAAATAATTGATCCACCTCTTTAAACCAACATAATATTATCCTTTTTAAGTTAAAATAATTATTCTTTCATGTCGGACACCAGTGTAGTTTAATGTGATTATTGTTCACAGTTTCTCAAACAAGAGCTACAAGATATCATACGTGCAACATCAAGATTTAAGATCATTTGCAAAATAAAATACTGTTGACTGACAGCTATTAATGTGAATCAGAATTCATGTTCAGGGATGAATATTCTTTTTTCTTTTAATCCTCACTCAAGGGTATGTTTTTATTGATTTTTACAGAGAGAGAAAAAGGTAATGAGAGAAACATCGATGTGAGAGAGGACCACCCATTGGTTGACTCCCACATGCTCCCTGATTGGGGATGGAACCCACAACCTAGGTATGTGCGCTGACTGGGAACTGAACCTCTGACCTTTTTGGTGCTCTTAACAGAGCCACCCGGCCAGGGCGAAGAATAAACTTGTAAACTTCCAGATTTGCTGGCACATTTCTTACCGCTGAGTTTTTACGGGAAAACCTTTTTCTTTCTAATGATGACCCTGATTTTCCAAGCCTGCCTCTTGGACGCGAGGTCAGAATGCTTCAGAGAACGCATTCATTTGTCCCCATAAAGGTTACTGTTTCTTGACACATGCGTATCCGCTGCCTGCAGGATGTGGAGGTTAATGCTTCCCCGTATGTCTTGTTGCCTGAGGCTGAGGGAGGAACGTCAAGAAGCCTCAGCAGTTTTGTAACCAGGATCTATCCAGGGGCCTGTGAGGTATTCACACAGGAAACTCAAAATCTGATGTGTGTCTGGCCCCGGGATCATCCCAGCATCATGGCTCTGTGAACGCTAACAGTGCTCAGAGCTACTCCAGCGCAGCCGTACTGAGAGGGGTCCGGGCACGGGTCTGCCCCTCACAGGCCCACGGGGAACGGGGCTGGGCATTGGTGCGGGGTTTTCCACAGTACAGGTGCACTCATTCATGGCACAAAGTGCTCCCACGCTTTTCAGAAATAATAGGATTTGCTACTAGAGAATAACTCAATGGACAAAACAAAATACCAGATGTCAGCTGTTAAGACGGATGTTTTTTCATCGAGAAAGAAAACTATCTCCTGGTGAATCTGGTGCAACCCCCGAGTTGGTCCTGCTGCGCTTGGCACACTGTCCTTGTCTTGGAAAGGGGCTCCAGCAACACGTGACTTGCAGCTGCTTCACACCCTCTCCAGCACTTGGTATCATCAGTCTTCAGTCTTAGCCACTGAGTGGGTTTGCAGTGGTTGCTTGTTGTAACGACTCTCCATGTCTTTACTGGCCATTCACACACACGGCCTCCTCATTGAAACATTTGACAGGAAAGCATATACCCTCACTTCTGAGAAACTCCAGGTAAAATTATTTCTTGATTCCTTTTCTGTAGTCTTAAAAAATATAAGAGAGAGAAGAGAATGGGCCTCACTCGATGAGGCAGAGCAAATGCCAACAAATTGGCAGAATGGACTTAAAACACTGTGGGATTTTTGCTTTTCCATTTTGATTATCTGCCCCTCAGGTTGGGTGTCGTCGACCTCGTGGTGATGTTTATCCTTATCTACCTCCCTGACCAGAGACAAACTCTGCCCTTCCCGGCTTTCAAGACTTAGCAACCTGTCTACATTTCTCTCACGGCCTTGCCAAATAGCTGTATGTCAAATGCAGTCACAAATTTGGGCCACGATAATGACAAGTTATGAAGGATCACCCTGGTAACTGTACACCGACTTTCCTGCGGGGTACATGCACCCCCCCACACACATACACACACACAAACCATGTGTTCACCAAGAAAGTTCATATACAGTGAACACACTCAGATCAAAGTATAAACCATTTTAACACTATGAACATTTCCTTCCACTCCCTCCCAATCATTACAACCACAAGGATAATTGCTATCCTGATTTTCATTAAAACAGATTGGTTTCCTCTTGTTTTTCAAGCATAAAAATCTGCTTATCCAATAGAAGTCTTTGTGACTGGCTTCTTTCCCTCAACATTATGTCTATGAGACTGACCCATGGTGCTGCAGATCTGCTGTAGCTTATTTTTCTCACTGTGTAGTATGTCAGCTCACAAACATACTTCACTTACCCATGCTATACTTGGGCAATAGGGTTATTTTTGACTTTTGGCCTTTACAAATGATGCATTATTAAATTCACATACATGCTTCAGGTGCACATACATGATGTGTGCATCTCGGGTGGGTGGGTATTGGTGTGTGTGGGTTCTGCTTTAGTAAAGCTGCCGTTTTCTAACGTGGTTGCACCGGTTGGGCCTCTCCAGCTGCGCGCTCCCTTCCTGGTTGCTCTGCATCCGCACGAACATCTGGTGTGCTGGGGGGAGGGGGGTGGTATGTTAGTCACCCTGGTGGGCATAGTGTTATCTTACTGTGGTTTTAACTTGCATATTCCTGGTGACCGATGGGGTGGAGAGCAGATGCGTTATCATTAGCTAAAGTCCATAGTTGGCACTCTCGGTGGTGTGCATCCTATGGGCTTTGACTAATGCCAGGGACGTGTCTCCAGTGTGGCATCTAATATGGAACAGTGTCACTGCCTAAGGACCCTCCGTGCCCTGTCTACTCATCCCCCCCTCTAAGCCCCAAAAGGCTGGAGACCATGGAGCTTCCCACTGTCTCCATAGTTTTTCCTTTTTCAGAATGACAAGGTTGCAGTCATACAAAATGAAGCTTCAAACACTCTATTACAGACCCACCCTCTCTTTTCATCAATAGCACAATTTTCTCTGGTTATGAAAGCAATGCATGCTTATCGAATAACATTTAGACCACAAGAGAAAGTGTAAAATAAAGCCATGACCTCAGAACAGGAGAAAGCATCCAAGACTGAGTATAAAGAACCCCAACTCTGTAGCAGAACCAGAACAGTCCTGTGAGTGGAAGGGAGAATGGAATGGCCTGTCCCCCACCTCACCAGCCGGGTGGAGAATGAGGTGCTAAGGCCTCTCCCTTCACCTAGTGAAGGTGGCTCGGGCCCTCACTGTGGAGGGAGTATCTGACCGATGGCCTCAGTCCCCCTGGTTGTGGGCGTGTCCGTGAAGCACCAGTGCGTCCGCAGGAAGGCGGCCCACAGTTCCCTGGCCTGCTCGAGGCCTTGCACCACTCCCCACCCCGAACGCCCACCCGGCAGCACCCTGGAGGGTGCGGACAAGGGGCCTGTGGTCCCGGCACTTGTGGCCAGAGCAGAGCAGTGTCTGGGCTTGTTGGAAGGGAGGCCCATCTTTCCATTTTTTCCCACTCCTAACAGGGCCCGACTCCCCCCCACCCCCCATCAAATACAGCCCTCCTGCACGTGGCCCCTGCCCGTGGCCCCTGCATGTGGCCCTGCACATGGTCCTGCCCGTGGCCCCTGCCCGTGGCCCCTGCACGTGGTCCCGCACATGGTCCCACCCATGGTCCCTGCAAATGAATGCCCAGAGGCCACAATGCAACGCTATGCAAAGGGAAAGTGAGGGACCCCCCACCCCCGTGGGTGCTGAGAGCACGCCGATCACTGCGTTCCTCTTTTCTCTCTCCCAGCGTTTCCTAAGCGTTCTACAATCCACATTTAAAATCACAATAAAAAACAAAGCGAGAACCAACCGTCTTAGCAGGCTGCATTCATTTGGTGGGATGGTTGGTGAAAAGCTGCATTCCAGAAATGTCCTATTCATGCAGCTCTGTCAGAACCCCGAGGCTCAGGGAATGAGGTTTATAAAACTTGGATGCGCCCCGGCCCGGCTCTCAGAAGCTGTCTGAGTGGCGTGGGCCGAGGCCCCGCTCGCTGCCCTGCAGAGCCCGGGCACCACAGGGGGCTCTCCCAGATGCCTGGTGATGGGCGACGCCAGCGCGGGGTCCAAGGGGGAGTGGAGGCTGCTTGTTCCGGCCAGAGACCTGACTTTGGGGGTGATGGGGGCGCCCGCTCTGCCTCCAGAGTCCCAGGGACAGGGCGTGGGCACCGTCCCACCCTCAGACTCTGTCCGCGCCACCCCCACCGCCTCTTCCAGGACTTTCCACCGGCCCACAGAGTAAGGCTTCGGCTCTGGGCAGCCTTCGCCAGGCGGTGCCAGCTGGGCTCCTTTCCTTTCACACAGGAAAACCGGAGGCTTTGTCGCGCTCAGTGATTGGAGGCAGGGCCGCGGGACCGGGGTCCTGGCAATGACCATGGGGCGGCAGCGGGCTCCATGCGGCCCTGACCCCGAGGGTGGACCGTGTGCCGCTGTGCAGGGGGCTGGCGGCTGCTGTTGCTGCTCGGGGACTGTCCAGCAGTGACTGCCACACGCGGGGAGAGGGCGCCTGCACCGGGGCGGGGAGCCCCACGGCCTCCCCCACGTCCTGCTCGGGCATCACGGACCGTTGTCCAGCTCACGGGCGGCACTCAGGCGGCTTTGGCTCCATGGCTCCTTCCCAGCTGCGACCTGCTTTGCCGTCAGCTGTGGGGCAGCTGCTGCGTGTGTCCCAGAAAGTCCGGGCCATCCGGCCAACGAGGGGCGGCGCCCCCTTTTGTATTTGAGCCGCAGGACACTCACCCCCGCAGCGGGCTTCCTTCTCAGGGGTGCCCCCATCCTCCCAGGACCTGCATGATGTGTGGGCAGGAAGCCTGCATCCCAGCACCTCGCCCCTGGCCCTGGGGACCTCACTGAAGCGCCGGATTGTGCAGGGAGATGAGCCGCAGAAGGCAGCCCACAGGGGGCCCTGGAGCCTGACTGGCAGGAGACTTCTGCCTCGGGGGCATTTGCCAGCAGGGGGGGGGAGGGGGGAGGCCTCCTGGGCCTGTGCAGGGTCCGACAGTGCCGGTGCAGGGAGAGTCCCGTCCGCCCTTCGATGCCGAGACACGTGAGCACATCTGCAAGGAGAACAGGCATGGAGGCATTCGCATCTTTCACGGATTTAGCCATACTTCCTGGGAAACATTAAAAAACATTTCTCAGCTGAAGGCCCAGCTTCTCAAAGCCCTTCGAATGCCTTTGCAGTGAAGTGGTTCCCTCATAAGTGTGGGCGGGGTGGCCACGGGGCCTGGAGAGCCACCGCTCCCACAGGAGCGCCCTTCCTGGTAGGAGCTGCCAAAATGGGGCAGAGAGGAGGAGGGGCAGGAGGCTGTGCTCTGGGCAGGAGCGGGCTGCAGCCAGCGGCACACTTGGAGGGCATAGGAAAGGGGGGGAATAAGAAAGGGGGGCACAGGGAAGGGGGCACAGGGGAGGGGACACAGGAAGGGGCCACAGGGAAGGGGGCACAGGGAGGGGCACAGGGAGGGGGCACAGGGAGGGGGCATAGGGAAGGGGCACAGGGAGGGGGCACAGGGAGGGGCACAGGGAAGGGGGCACAGGGAGGGGGCACAGGGAGGGGGCACAGGGAGGGGCACAGGGAAGGGGCACAGGGAAGGGGGCACAGGGAGGGCACAGGGAAGGGGGCACAGGGAAGGGGGCACAGGGAGGGGGCACAGGGAAGGGGGCACAGGGAGGGGGCATAGGGAAGGGGGCACAGGGAGGGGGCACAGGGAGGGGGCATAGGGAAGGGGGCACAGGGAAGGGGGCACAGGGAGGGGGCAGAGGGAGGGGGCAGAGGGAGGAGGCACAGGGAAGGGGGCATAGGGAAGGGGTCACAGGGAAGGGGGCACAGGGAAGGGGGCACAGGGAGGGGGTACAGGGAGGGGGCACAGGGAAGGGGGCACAGGGAGGGAGCACAGGGAAGGGGGGGCAGAGGAAAGGCACTGGATGGGGTGGGACTCCCAGCTGGAGGGCCAGTGTCCACCCTGATTTGCAGCCTATTCGGTTGCAGCTTTGGGTTGGTGGCCTCTTCTTCCTAATAACCAGTGTCCCTGTCTGTAGAGCTGCAACAACAAAAACGTGCTTCCATGCTCAGCAGGCCCCGGGAGGATGCAGTGGTGGTGTCATTAGATCGCGGGACGCAGTGGCTGGTGGTGGCGAGGGAATAGGAACCGGAACCCGTGACTGGCATTGACGGGTTGGCTCTTCCAACTTCCTGAGCCTGTCGCCTCAACTGTGCGGCAGGAGTCCCATTGGAAACACACCAGACCCTCGTCTGTGACAGAGATCTCTGGTGCCCCTCGTCTATGGGACGAGGAGACTCGGGGTTTAGAAGGTCCTGGTGAGAGGGCTCCCCCTGTTCTGTCAGAGGCACTTCTGATTCTCACCACATCCCCCAACTCCAGGGCCCCTTCCAACCACATTCACTCCCAAAGCAGTGACCCTGCTTCTGACTGTCCGGCCACCGCAGGCTGGATTCCTGCCCTGAGGCAGTTCGAGGGGGGTGGCACGTTCTGTGAAGACCTCTCAGAAGACGGTTGGAGCAGTGGCAGCCTTCTCGACACAAGCATGGCCTCTAGCTGAGATCTTTGAAGGTGGACCACTTACTAAGATCCAGGAATGGTTTCCTTGGTGGGGGCAGGTCATAACTTATTTCCCTGCTGAGGAAACAGCTGAGGGAATCGATGAGTTGGGGTGACCCAGGAGGTAAGTGGTGATGAGGCTTTTAAGGAAAGAGGCTGTGAGCCCTGAGAGGGGCCTTTTCAGCGAGAGGCAGGAGAGTAGCCAGGGCAGGAGGCTGGTGCTGGGCAGGCCTGGGGGCAAAGCTCGGGGTGAGGACCAGTGGCTAAAGCTCATGTTTGGGAAGATGTATCAGTCAGCTCAGGCTGCCATAACAAACACCACACACGGGCATCTTAGACAATAAGAATTTACTGTCTCACAGCCTGGCGGCTGGAAGTCCGAGAGCAGCGTGCAGCAGGGTAGGTCTCCTCTGAAGCGCTCTCCTGGCTTGTAGATCGCCATCTTCCCCCTGTGTCCTTCAGAGGTCATCTCTAATCTGTCTGTGTCCTAACTCCTTTCTTGTGAGGACTCCAGTCATGTTGGATTAGGGCCCACTCTGATGACCTCATCTCCAACTCCAGTCCCATCTGAGGCGCTGGGGTTAGAACTTCAACAGACAGATTTTGGGGAACACAGCTCAGCCCATAATAGAAGCCAAGCTCAAGCCACGGGCCTGCAGCTTTCTGGGACAGGGAAGTGAATGGGGAAGGACTGGGGACCAAGGCAGACAACGTTTGCCGCAGTTCCGCTTGTTGCCACGCCATGACACCCTGATTCCTGCTGCCCTGACCCATCCTGGTCGGGGCTAGTGCAGGAGGCAACCAATCGATGTGTCTCTCTCACATCAACGTTTCTCTCTGTGTCTCTCCCCCTTCCGCTCCCTCTAAAAATCAATGGAAAAATAACCTTGGGTGAGGATTAACAAAAGTCCCCACAACTTTCTTTTTGAAAATTAAAACATTTCATTTGTTTTTCTATAATGAGAGGATGTATCTCTTGAACGTGCCCATTGATTAAATCACCCAGCATGGGCCAGGGAGTGGGGATTTTTACAAAATTGACCAGGAATTTTGCTTCTTTATGGTGGATTGAACTCTCAACGAACTGAAACTCTTGCAGAAAACTATACACTTTGTATAAAATATAAACAAATAAGCAAAAAAACAACAAAAAAAAAACACCTCACAATTACCTGAAGTGTCTGGGGGGCAATCAGGAGACAAATTATCTATTTTTAAAAAATCAGGAAAAAAATCTGAGCAAACATTTATCAAAAGCAGAGATGTGGTGGCCAACAGGCACGTGAAGAGATGCTCAAGGTCATTAATCACGGGAGATGCAGATCAAAGCCAGGGTGACGAGGAGGAAAGGCTGCACACCGAGTCCTGGCAACGATGGAGGCCGGCTGGACCGCGCAGCCGCGCTGGGCAACAGGGGCTTTATGGGAATGTAACTACACGGTGACATGGAACCCAGCCATTTCATTAGTAGGTGTCTCTCCATGAAAAATGTCTACACAACCTCATACACAGATGTTCATAGTAGCTTTATCCATAATATCCTAACGCTGGGGCCGCCCCATGTCCATCCACAGGAGGGTGGATAAACAAATGAGGTTTGCCCACATGATGGGTGATGCTCACCATCAAAAGGTCAAACCGCTTCCTGACAGATGCCCAAGTGCAGGTGACTCAGTCATCGTGCTGAGCACGAGCAGCCAGTTCACCGCAGGCTGATACTATGCGCCCTTCCTTGTATAAAACCCGAGGAAGTGCAGACTACTTCATTCCTGAGCGCCTCTACTACCCACAAGGTGAGTCGGTGACAAAGCAGAGCAGCAGTGGCCTGGGCAGGGCAGCAGGCGGAGGGCAGCAGAGAGGGGAGGGGTCCGCAGGAGGGGCGCTGGGAGCCCTGTCTTGCTCACTCCGAATGCAGCTGTCAAACTCACTGACCTGTGATTCACTGCGCGCAGGATGTCGTATGTGATCACACCTCCCTCCGTAAAGTGGGTTTTAAGTGTCCTGGGCTCCGGCTGAACCCAAAGAACCAAAGGCATGAGGAGACCTGTCACTGTTTCGGTGGAAGTGGAGCCGGGAGGCCTCTGAGTCACTGAGTTGTGAGCAGTGGAACCGGTGACGTCATTGTCAGGGCATCCCGGATCCAGAGTAAAACTCCCCCCGGGACTTTTAGGGTGCAGACAGGACCTCAGGCCGCCTCAGGCCGAAGTCTCTGTGTGGGCTGAGACAGGAGACAGATTCCAGTCTAAAAAGTAAGCTCTTTCCCCCCAAAAGAGAATAGGGCCTTGAAACAGCGTATAGCCTCAGAGGAGACGCCCCTGTTGGCAGATGGCACCCACAGACATCTGGGCTCTCCATCACCATGGCAACGTCCCCTCCTGACCAGCAATGCCCGCACTCACAGGCAGTCTCCAACTTGCACTTCCGGTTGCTCCTGCCCGGAAAGAGAGTGCATTGCGGGTGATCCTTCCACCTGCTCTACATCCGGCCCTTTGTAGTGGCAAAGCGGGGCCCTTGCAAGAGAAACTGTCCGAGCCTGGGAAAGCGGTGCCACTGGCGACCGCGGGACTGTAGTTGCCCATCAGCTCCTGGCCTTGTGCCCACCCTGAAGGCCCCCCACTGCTCCTGAATCAGCGCCGAAAACAAACAGCACATTAATTAGAAAACTATTATCCGGTTCATAATAAACTGCAGTAAGGACAGACTGGGGTCCCTACCTTCTACTTCATTCCTGAGCGCCTCTACTACCCACAAGGTGAGAGCAGCAACGCATATTTGTCATTAAAGAATGAAAATCATAACGGGCCTCCCAGAGCAGCATAGAAAGAGAACAAAGAGCTCTTCAGCCATGAACCAGCCATCCTGAATGGCTAAGGATGTCCTGAAGGGGCTCTGTTCTGCTCTGCCGGGCCCCCCCCCACCCTCTCTCTCTCTTTCCCCTCCCCTCCCCCCTTCCACTTCCCCCTCCCTCCTCTCTGGGAGCCTAGACAAGGGTGAGAGGAGAGTAATGAAAGGTCACTGAGGACTGGGGAGCAGGACCAGCTCCGAAAGGCCACATTCCAGGCCCTGAGGACGCCACATTGTGTCCATCAAGGTTGGGGACAAGAATTGGGCTGACGTTTGAAAGGGTCGAGGGGGTGAGACTGGGGAAAGGAAAGTGCAGAGACAGTTTTCATACTTTTTGCTTATTTGCTTGACTCAACATATTATCTGTAAAAAAGAATAAAATGAAAGAAGCTCAGATGTACGGTCACCGACTTCTGATTCCCTTGACGTGTGCAGGGGAGGCGGGCCAGCGCTCTAATGCCTGGTCGGCTCTGGAATGCTGGCGGGGCAAAGGCGGGAGGAATGCATTTTCCACATCAGAGTAGAATTTACGCTCAGTTCAGGAGCCCTCAGAGGAATTCCCTGCCTCATTTGGCCTCATGACTTTTCTGGCTGAGAATACCTCTGAGCACATGCAAATGTCAACAGTGAGGACATCTGGATGAGGAAGAAAAGCCGCCTTTGTATCTACTGCAGTTTAAAAAGTCAGATTCCTAGTTTCACAGGCAAGACTGCACTTTAATCAAAATGTGGGCTTGGGGTCAGGCTGGGGGTTGAGTGGAGTGGGATCTTCATTCAAAAAGGCCTCATTTGGTGGCGTGGCTGAGACGCACGAGGGGGAAGGGGGCCGGGGGGTGGGGAGAGCATGGGGGGATGGGAGGGGAGGCAGACCCTGTACAGGTTGTTCCTGCCAGGAGGGGCGAGGTGGGCTGAAACTTTGTCCTGTCTCCCCTCCTGAGAGAACAGGAGGGAACGTGGTGAGGGAAGGAGGCTTGTCTGAGCGCCAGCTCACAGCCCAGCGAAGGGAAAGCCGGGCTGCCTGCGTGGGACACCCTCTGGCTGCCCCTCCGCCCGGTGCCAGGCTGCAGGGGGGTCGGGTGCTCTGCAGGCCCCTGCAGCTTCGGCAGGTCCCAGCTTCTCACGGGGTCATGACCGCTGAGGTCTGGATTCCAACTGAGGGAAGAGAAATGCATGTTTCAAAGTCAGGATCTTGGCCGAAACCGGTTTGGCTCAGTGGATAGAGCGTCGGCCTGCAGACTGAAAGGTCCCAGGTTCGATTCCGGTCAAGGGCATGTACCTGGGTTGCAGGCACATCCCCAGTGGGGAGTGTGCAGGAGGCAGCTGGTCGATGTTTCTCTCTCATCGATGTTTCTAACTCCCTATCTCTCTCCTTTCCTCTCTGTAAAAACTCAATAAAATATATTAAAAAAAATTAAAAAAAACAAAGTCAGGATCATGGGCACATTCCCCAGCCGCTCCTGCTCTGGGTGGTGCTCTGTGAAGGCCGCCCAGGCCTCGGTCTCCGCCTTGGGCTGCCGCACTTGTGGTTAGAGAGCAGGGCTTTTAAAACAAGGGCGGGGCCCTGGCCAGTTTGGCTCAGTGGATAGAGCATTGGCCTGCCCACTGAAGGGTCCCGGCAGCGATTAAGGTCAAGGGCATATACCTCAGCTGCAGGTTCCTCCAGAGCCCTGCTCCTGGTTGGGCACCTGCAAGAGGCAACCAATCAATGTGTTTCTCTCACATCGATGTTTCTCTCTGTCTTTCCCTCTCTCTTCCACTCTCTCTAAAAATCAGTGGAAAAATATACTCAGGTGAGGATTAACAAATAATAAATAAATGAATAAATAAATAAATAAATAAATAAATAAATAAATAAATAAATAAGACAAGGGCTGAGGCAGCCTATTCTTGTAGATGTGTGTGCATGTACATCTACACTTGAAGTACGTAACATAAATACGAGGACACAACGCATGTGCTATATGTGATTATGTATATAAAATCTCATTCAGAAAATGAAATTGGAAAGTTTTTCCTTAATTATTGACTTGGCTCTTTAGACGAGTTATTTCACAGCATGAGTTCTACTAAATTCTAAAAGTCTGAATTCAAAAACTCGAAATGTCTCTAGAAAAACGGAACTGGTTGGCAGTAAGCATGTGTTCAGGGCCTGAGGCCACCATGAGAGGCATCGAGAAGCCCTGGCCGCTGCTCCCTGACTGCTCTCCCCATGGAGAGTGGCCACCCCACCCAGCTCCTCCCTCACCAGCGGAGCTGGCGTGGCCCTGAGTGCCCCACTCAGTCTGGCAGAGAGAGGAAGTGCCTTACCTGGATGCTCAAGGCCGAACCAGGTCTGTCTGCACAGGACGCAGGTGCTGCTGGAGGCAGCCTGTCCCGGGCGTGCGTCTGCTGACAACTTAGAGGTAACGGCTGTCCGCCTCAGGATGGCATTCTCCCGAAGCCAGGGTTTTAAGCTACGGCCTAAAACACCTGGAGGGGGACCCCCCAGCACTTCAGTGGACAGACGGGTGCAGGTTACTGCGACTAAGTATCCCACCGGCCCCATTGGACACCCGGAGGGTTTGTTTTCCTCCCCAAAGCCCGGCCTTTCCGCTCTGCGCAGCCTTCCTCAGGCAGCACGGGCCAGAGGTCTGTCTGCCCCCCACTCTGACACTAGGACATGTTACTACCCCAGAATCTTTGGCTGCTCACGCAGTTCTAGCAGCACATGACGACTCAGGAAATGGAGGCTGGGTGGGAGTTCGGGACTCCTGTGTCTGCAGTGGACTATGGAGCCAAGCCATGCATTTCTAATGCGCAGTGGCTAGTTCTCACCTCAGTTTAATTTTGTTCAAGTCAACAGCAATTAAAAAAAAGCTCACACATTGTGTTATTTTTAAAAATCCTCAAGGCCCTAGACGGGGGCTTAGCGGCCCTAACTCCTGAGCAGGCAGCTGTCTGCAAACCTGTTTTCCGTCAGCGTCAGTGTTTCTCCTGCACACAGACCACAGGCCATTGGTCCTGGACGCCGGTGAACTCCGGGGGGGCTGGTGTCACACCCGTTCCCAACCCTGCAGGGTAGCTAACGACGCCTGTTCAAGGCCACCACCAGAGCTGTGCACGGCCGCTCCTGCTGGCATTAGGAGAAGCGATGGGAAGAGAAGCCCCCACAGGATCTGCCCATTGAAATAACCAAACGGCAGTGGCCGCTCTGAGCACGGCCCGGGCACGACAGCGCCCAGTAAAGAGCGAGAGTCTGCACCCCCTCAGAGAGGATCTGAGGAAGCACAACGTGCACACACATCGGTGGGGCAAGGCCGCTCAGGTGTCTCGATTCCAACACACAGTGTTTTCCTCTCTCTTGGAGAGAAATCATTGGGAATTCGTCAGTCTCGTATGTAATTAACATCTAACCTTACAAAGTCTGCAGTACATACTAGTAAACAGTAAGTGTGCCGGTTATCATTCCCTAGAGCAGTGGTTCTCAACCTTCCTAATGCCGAGACCCTTTAATACAGTTCCTCATGTTGTGGTGACCCCCAATTTCATTGTTACAAATTGAACATAATTCAAGCATAGTGATTAATCACAAAACAATATGTAATTATATATATGTTTTCCAATGGTCTTAGGCGACCTGTGAAAGGGTCGTTCGGTCCCCAAAGGGGTCGCGACCCACAGGTTGAGAACCGCTGCCCTAGACCATCACATCACGCTCAGGTGGGCCTATTGGACAGATTGAATTATGACATTTGCCACTTATGCCAGGTTTCCTCTTTTTTTATTTTTTTTCTTAATCCGGGCATACGGGATACCTCCTGACTCTTAGACAGCTCCAGAAGGATGACCTTAGGTGGAGCAAAGTGAAATGACCCATCATCTTAGTTCACTTGGGTTCTACCACCAACAGGATGGTCACATTTGATCTTCCCCAACCCTTGGATTTACTCCGCACCAAAGCCAATCATTTTCCTGAATCTAGGAACTTATAATAAAAACATACTTTGTAAACGCATTTCTCCTGCTGTACATGTTTGCATAACATATACCATTTATTAAGGAAACAATTTGCATTTAATATATGGTTATAATAGAATATTATTAAAATCTGTTACCTGAATCCGGAGGAAAAGAAGATGATGCCATAGTCGATTTGGCTCAGTGGATAGAGGGTCGTTCTGGGGACAGAAGAGTCTCAGCTTCAATTCTGGTCCAGGGCGCGTACCTCAGTTGCGGCTGGATCCCTGGCCCTGGTTGGGGTGAGAACAGGAGGCAACCAATTGATGTGTCTCTCACATCGATGCTTCTCTCTCCCTGTCTCTTCCCCGCCCCCTCCCTTCCACTCTCTAAAAATCAATGGAAAAATACCCTTGGGTGAGGGTTAACAAACAAACAAAGAAGATAAGAACACAAGTCCCTTATCGGAAGGGTCCTGGGCTTTGTGTATTGGCAGGGGTGTCAGAGGCCCCTGCTAAGGGCAGGGTGCTGGTCCTGGGAAAAAGGCCTCTTGCTTGGGTGGGAGGCACGCAGTCGTTCACTATCGTTCATCATGGATGTCCTTTGTCAAATAGAGGAAGCGCCCTTTCTTCCCAGATTGTGAGGTGTTTTATCCTGAATGGCTGTTGCATTTTGCTTAAAGGATTTTTTTGTGTTAAATGTATTGATCTTTGTAAAACTCAACCATTTGTTTTACTGATAGTCTTATCATTTTACTGTTTTCAATTGAACTAATTTCTGTTCTTATCTTTTTATTTCTTTCCTTCTGCTTGCTTAGAGCTTACTTGGCTCTTCTTTTGCTATGTTTTCGGGGTAGGAGGCATTCCTCTTTTCTAATATATGCATTTAGTGCTATAACGCTTCCTCTCACCACGGCTTTAACTGTAGTACACTGAGTTCTTGGTATGTTGCATATTTTATTTTCATTCAGTTATATGTATTCTTTTATTTACCTTCAAACTTCCTCTTTGAGGAAGTTTACTTAGTTTCTAAGTGTTTGATGATTTCCTTATTATCTTTCTATTACTGATTTCTAAGGACAGAAAACACACTCTGTATAATTTCAATATTTTTAAATTTCTCAAGGTTTGTTTCATGGCCCAGGATATGATCTGCCTGAGTATATGGCCCGTGGGTGCTTAAATAAAATGTGTATTCTGTGTTGTTGGGTGGAGTGTCTTATAATGTCAATTAGATACTGTTGATTGATGGTGTTGTTGAATTCCTCTCTATCATTGCTGATTTTATGTCTAATATTAATTGTGAAGAGAGGGGTGCTGACTTCCACTTGTCTCGTCTTACTAGCCTTTCTCAGTATCTTGCTTTATACCTACTTACTTCTGTGAGGTTGAGTTATTGTTAGTGTTTACTCTGGTAAACATTTTTTACCCAAATGTTGGATTCTAAAGGTTAACTACTAAAGAAAAAGACAATATTCTGTTCTATTCTATACCATTGTATTTTTTTTATGTCGATTATCTATAAATTGACCTCACAGTCCACTAGTGGAACATAACCCAAAGTTTGAAAACATTGTCTTAAATCATTCATAAAATAGCTGATATTATCAGTTCCTCTAACTCTATCACTGTTTCTCTGTGTGTAGCTGATATTATCAGTTCCTCTAACTCTATCACTGTTTCTCTGTGTGTCATAATTATTTCTTCTGCTTACTTCTTTAAGACAAAACCATTCCAACCCACTTTGTAGGACCATCTGCACAATACTCTACATTCCCTGTGATATATACTAGTACTTATTGTGAGGAATAATAGAGTTGAATAACCTTTCTTGAACATTTGCCATCAGATTTGCATAAATCAAACTTAACTATGATTTTTATTTATTTTTTGTTAATCCTCACCAGAAGCTATTTTCCCATTGATTTTTAGACAGAGTGGAGGGAGGGGGAGATACAGAGAGAGAGAGAAACATTGATGTGAGAGAGACATTGATGTGGTTGCCCCAAGCAGGGCCGGGGGTCAAGCCTGCAATTGAGGTAAAAAGAGAGAGAGAGAGAGAGAGAGAGAGAGAGAGAGAGAGAGAGAGAGAATCTTCACATATTTTCCTGCTTCTTATTTAGTGCATACATATTTAAGATTACTGTATTCTTGGTGATTGACCTTTTATCTATAATAATAAAAGTGCAATATGCTAATTAGACCAGATAGCTGAACAATCTTCAGGATGTCATTTCGGATGTCCTTCTGGATGAAGCCGCGGCAGCAGGGGCTGAGGCAGAGGCAGTTAGGGGCGATCAGGCAGGCAGGCAGGTGGTTGGGGGCGATCAGGCAGGCAGGCGAGTGATTAGGAGCCAGCAGTCCTGGATTTCGAGAGGGATGTCCAACTGCCGGTTTAGATTTAGGCCCGATCAGACCTAAACTGGCAGTCGGACATTCCCTGAGGGGTCCCAAATTGCCAGAGGGTGCAGGCCTGGCTGAGGGATCCTGCCCCCCCCACATGAATTTCGTGCACTGGGCCTCTAGTCTATATATATATAAGGCTAAGCAACCGTCTTACTGTCCGGTAGGTATGATGTGCACTGACCACCAGGGGATAGACGCTCAACAGAGGAGCTGCCAAGCTGTGGTGACTTGGCAGAAGCAGTGCATCTGGTGATGTACCCCAGAATCAGAGCGGAGGGAGCCAAATTCCTCGCGGGGCCGTGCGATTCCACCTTTGGCTGTGGGTTACATTGTTGCTGGGGCACTGTCGGCCCCAAATCTGGTTTACTGCTCACTTGCATTTGTGTTCCACACCCTGTATGACAGCAACTTTGCAGAGTGCCCCCTTTCACTCCGGGACCCCTCGGGGGATGTTGGAGAGCTGGTTTCAGCCTGATCCCTGCAGGCCAGGCTGAGGACCCCACCTGCCAGAGCAACCCCACTCACTCCGCAGATGGTCCTTGAGCTGCATTGCTGCCACAGTTGCGGCTGGTCAGGGAGGGACCACGGGAGGTTGGCTCCATGGTGTGTCTGGCCCATCTCGCCCAGTCCTACCCCACCGACCACCTTCTAATTAATTTCCTTTCAATGTGCACAAATCTGTGCACCAGGCCACTAGTCATTATATAATAGCTTTCTCTGCCTCTGGTAATTTTATTTACTCTAAAGTATACTTTGTCTGATATTGATATAGCCAATCATTTGTTTCTTTTTAATTAATGGTGCATAATATATTTGTTCACCCTTTTACTTTCACCCAGACTACAATTTTATTTGTATTGAGTTTTTGTAGACAGCATGAGTCATGTTTTTAAATCCATTCTGTCAACTTGTGTTTTTAAATTGGTGTATATAGACCATTTATATTAAATATAATTTCTGATACATTAGGGTTTAAGTAAGCCATTTTATTTTTTCTTTGTTCCTTGTTTTATATTCCTACAGGTACCAAAAAATGTATAATATTACACATTTACTAATGTGTGCTAATTAATTTAAAGGTCAATTAAATAGTTGATTTTCTAGGAAAATATGCCATAAAATTTGACTTAGTAAGAGATTAAAACCAAAAAAAAGAAAAGAATTGTAAAAATTCTCAAAGTGTTAGTGCCCAAGTTCTTTCCTGCTTTCACATAAAATGTGATTCTTATAATATTTATATGTTTGGAGCTTATAGAAACACAGGAAGCCTCCAAATTTATTTAATGAAACTGACATAACAGTGGTTTCAAGACTTAACAAAGAAAACAGAAAAAAATGCAAAACAAAGAATTTGGCAATATTCATATCTCCATTTAACAGATAAAGAACTGAAGGTTTAGAAATGTTAAGAAATTCGTTCCAAGTCACATATCAGGTTAGAAATAGAGTAAAGCAATTAGCAAACATAAACTCTCAACTGCTGGTTAGCAGTAAAAACCAAAAGTATTCCCTTTAAAGTCAGGATAAGACAAAGACATCCACTTGGTCCTCTCTTTCTTTATTTTTTATGCATTCTAAGTACTTAGCCAAAGCTATCATCCTATATAATAAAAGCTTAATATGCAAATCAAACAGTGGAACGTCCTGCAGAACAACCGGTCACTATGACATGCACTGACCACCAGGGAACAGACGCTCAACGCAGGAGCTGCCCCCAGCCTGCAGGCCCCTGGCCAGCCAAGGCGGGTGCCAGCAGCACACCCCTCCTACCCCCCCGCCCATTACCCCACTGGTCGCCCCACAGAGGGAGGCAACCACTGACAGTGGCAGGGGGGCGGGGCCAGCGAGTGGGCAGCTCCAGGCCAGCCAACGCAGGCGCCAGCGCTCCTCCCATTGCCCTGCCAGTCACCCCACAGATTGGCCCTAGGCCAGGCCTAGGGACCCTACCTGTGCACTGGGCCTCTAGTAAAAAATAAAAATAAGATGAAAGTGAAAGTGAAAATATAAAATAAATATAATTAATTGAGGTGACTTTATGCCTGGAAAACAGTGCTGGCCACTGTGTAGTCCCCAGTGGTTTGGCAAAGATAATAATGACAATAATGGTAGTAAAATGTACTGAGAGGTACGTGGGACTAGCCAGGAAATTATAAGGGAAAAATGAATGATGTGAGCTAGCCATATCTGTTAGTTACGATATATTAAATACTATTATGACAATACAGTCATAATAGAATGTGGCCCAGGTTTTATTCCTGAACATCATAGTCTGCCATGTTCCCGTGAAGTGAAAATCACTTGCATTATGTATGACAGAAAGAGAATTCCTCAATCTATAAAAGGCCCAGACTGTTAGCATAGGCAGGTAGATATCAGTAAAGAAACGGAGCAAAGGGCCTCGGACCCTGCGCCTGGTAACGAGGGAGCTGAACCCAATGTCCCTCCATTTCACTAGAAAGCTACAGCTTCACAAAGCCCCTAGGGGAGCCGCATCCTGCCCCTCACAACCTACCCCCAAGTGGCAGGAAGGATCCTTGCTGGAGGAATAGAAACAGCAGGAGAATTCCCTCTGCTGGCCTCAGGCGCAGAAGCCAAGAGGGTACAGGGGGAGGAGCTTCTACTGTGAGGCATGAAGGTGACCATGAGGAGCGGGGCCTAGCCTGGGAAAATGATCAGATTGGATAAGAGACAGGTAACCCAGAAGATCTTGGAAAAGGATTGGTTGGGGGGAGAACCCAACAACCAGCCCCTGAAAGACTGGGAAAATGACTGGTCACTTTGAAGAAGCACCTTCCCAAGCCCAAGATCCTATAATCCCAGTTTACCATTGCTCCTTCTCTCTCCCTCCCCCTTAGTAACAGCTGCTCACCCCACACATGTCCTTCCATAGCAGCCCGTGGGCCTGGCAGCTGCCTGGGGCCCAGCCAGCCTGCAGGCTCCATGCACGGGTAGCATGGATTCCAAGAGCGGGCCTGAACACAGCACCGGCTGGAACCCAGCCAGGAGCAGACTACATAGCCCACAGGGACAGGTTGGACTAAACTGGCCTGGGCTTCCGCATGGCGCAGAACTTTCAGACACTGGTCTTAGTGTTGGGCCCTGATGAAGACTGGACTTTCCCCACAGTGGGACAGACGAAAACGAGATATCAGGACCTGGGGGCGGCCATTTATTTCAACTCCAATAAAAATCTTGCCACTACATTTTATCCTCCCATGTGTGTCCCCAGAAATGCTTTTATCACAACTCCATGACAGGACCCAATTTCCACCAGCAACAAAACAATCAGAAGGAAAAGATGAACAATCCAACTGAAAGTGACCTGCAAAGGACTTGGACGAGTAGTTCACAGAAAAGGAAATTGCAGTAACATAAATTTATGACTTGAGGCTCAGCTTCATCGCTCATTTGAAAAATGCAAATCTAAATAATGATGCGATGCCATTTCTTATCAGATCAAAGTGTGATGTGAGTCAGTGCTTGCAAGAGGGTAACCTTTTCAGTGAGAATGTCAACTGGCATCACCTTCCTTGGAAAGCCATTTAGCAACACCTTTCAAAATCTGAAATATGTGTGGCCTTGGCCCCAGCAACTCCACTTCTCAGGAATTTATCCACCAGATATACAGTATTGGCATGACTGTGCAAAACACACAGGCACACCTGGTTGTGGTAAATATGTCTATTTCAGGAGCTATCGTGTGACATTATTAGGTATAATGCTTTTTGGGAGAATTCTGAAAGGAAACTGAATGCAAGCTGCCCGCGTGTCCCTAAAGGTGCGGATGCTTTAAAATAATGCCTTATTTGCTTACAATCTGTTGACTTTACCAGAGACTGGTGATGGCCAACTTCTTGGGTGCAAACTGAGAAAACCACCAGGGCTTCCTGGTCAGGGAGAGGACACTATTTATTTCTGGGAAAGGAAAGACGCAGGGTTTGTAACTGCTTGCCCAGGGACCACAGACAGAGGAAGGCCTTTGTGAAACTCCTCCCGGAGAGCGGGCAGCAGCTGTGTGGGCTCGGTGCCTGGGGAGGAAAGCAGACTCCGAGGAAGGGAAAACATGAGACAAGGACTAGCGAATGTGTAATGGGCTGGTGCTCAGACTCAACACCCTGAGTATTTTTCTGGAAAGAGCGCTCCTACAGCCACCGCCTGAGTTCATCAGCAAAATCATCTGGGAAATCTGACTCAGGGTGAGAGGTCTGTCTCCCGCCACCAACGTGTGTAGGGAAACAAGAGAGCCCTGCATATGCAGGGAGAATCAAATATGTCCTCCCTTTGGTTATCTGTGTAAAGGAAAATGAAATGTGAAATGCAGTAACTATGCTCTTTAGAAGAATTAAAACAGGGGCCTATTGAATTTGCTAGAACTTGGTTTAGGCATTAAATAAATACTAATCAATATAAATGGCTATGTCTCAGGGTTGTGATATCGGTCAAAGCAAGGGTCTGGCATTTAACACAGATCCTATCATATTTTTCACAAAATAAACTCTTGCCTACCATGAGCCTTCGCTGCTGTTCCGGGGGTCCTTTCCATCAATGCAGGACAACGAGTGGGCTTCTTTGATTATTTATCAGGAGTCATTCAATTCTGAACAAAACACCATCTTCCTTAGGCACCGAAACGATCATCATTGGACTCATGGAGAGAAATTATTCTGATTATTATTATCACCACGGGGCCCCAGCTCTTTTTATAATCACTAATTATTTACTGACGGTATGTAAGCTTTGACTATGACAGGGTCCCCCATCTGAGGATGGCAAGTGTGAAGCATTGTAAGATTAAAATTTCTGGGACTCGTGCAGCCGAGTGAAACGCTCAGCCTCTCTCACCCACTTTGCCCAGCCTGCCTGTCCCCATGGCTAGTAGCTCCTGCTTAGTTTTGCATATAAACATGGGGATTCCGCTGTGGTGTGAGCTTTACAGAAACAGCCCCTCCTATTACAGAAGCCTGAGCCCTGTACTTCTGGAAGGTCAATTTGAGGCACCTTCAAGTCTCCCACCTTCTCTGTTGGCTCCTTCTTGATCAATAAACCTTTCCTTACTCCAAATTGTGACATTTCAGCTGTGGCCGATCAAACTATCAGCACGTGGACTTTGGGTGGCAATACCCAACACCCTTCTCCCACTTTTAGAACAGCCTCCCAGCCCCCACCCCTCACTAGCACGCAACCACTCCGCGCCTGAGCCCTGGGCTTCCTGTGGGTCCGGCCCAGGCTTCTGAGGGCATCAAGGACACGAAGCAGAGCAAAGCCCCCAGGAACCCTCTTCTGGCACTTCTGTCTCAGGCCCCACTGCTTTATCCCTCGCCCCCAAACACCAGTGGCCCAGCCTCCTCCACTCTGCACCGGACCTGTGAGCACCCCTTCCCGGCTCGCTCCTTCAGCCCCCACACTCATTCTCTCCCAGGCGGCTCCAGCCTTTTCTCCCATAGGAGCCCCTGCTTCATTTCTTTGTCAAACAGGAACTTGATGATGCGGAATAAACAAAGTGTGTCCCATAGAGGCGGGAAGGGACGAGGTTACACAGGTAAGTAATTTAATTTTTCCTTGTCAAACACTAAAGCGTTTCTTGCCTCCCTTTAACTGTTTGAGCACTTGCTACATGGCAGGCACTTGGAGGCAGCACTGAAGGAAACACACTTCCCATCCCCAAAGAGCTCACCATTTGCAGCTTTAACAACGAGAAGGACTTCTCTAGGACAGAAAAGAGAAAGCAACCAGCTGCTGGTCTCAATATAGCTGGTTTCTGCCCCACGCAGCAGGCCCTGACTTTTCACTATCCGGCAGAGCACACATCGTGGTGAGCGCTCTAAGACGATTCTGTTTCCAGTTGCTGCTCGGCCTTTCAAAAGTTTCCCACCATGAGACTCTCCCTACCTCGGCAGCCTTAGGAGCACTTTCGGCATTTCCTTTAGAAGCCTTTGCCTTAGCCTGAGATAGGGATCTCTGTGCTCCTGCCGTGACCTCTGTGTGCAACGCCGCAACAGGTTTCTGCTGCTATAAGTTACCTGTAAATCAGCCAGTATAGACGGTAAATTCTAGGGGACTTCTTCTGTTCCATGACTTTCCAACAAACAAAAACTTTCCAAACAAAAAATTTTATCTTCTCATCTGCTAGTAAGCTTTTGGCTTATAAACAGAGTCTCAAGATTTTACACAAACAATCAATTGAAGGTCTGGTGCTCATAACACTTGAACTTCCGTTGTCTCCCTTTTTAATATGATTCACACATTTCTTTAGAAGTTGTCACTTGCTCCCTGTATACTTACATGTTTTGCAGATCAAGAAGCACCCAGTGAGTAACTGGGAAGAATCCTAGACAGGAGGCAATATGAGACCACACCCATGCACTGCTCACTGCAGTACCCCCAGCTCTCAGCATGGCCGTGTCACAGGCGATGTATTCAGTAATTACTTTGTAAGTAAATGAATAAATGAGAGGAAAGGAACCTGGCATTTTTACTCTGTTTCCTTGCTTTTCATAATCCCAGCACACTGTGCCAAGATAAATCCTTTCGGATATAAAAAGAAAACTACGATTTTTGTTCCTCTTACATAGCTTCTTGGACATTGTCACTGAAGACACAGGCTGGCCTGGAGAAACCTCTGTGGAATGAATTGCATGCTGACTGCTGCGGCTTAGCCACAAATACCATGGTTAGAATGCTCTTCCTGTGGATAATATGTCAAAGGATGATGTTGATAAAAAGGAGGTCGGGGACTTCTTCCCACAAAATACGTGGCCTAATCTTGCCAGCCTTTCCCCTGGAACAGGATGCTGCAACCCTGGGTCACTAACTCTGTGTTTCCTTGCCCGGTACTAGGTTTGGTCTTTGTTGATGTGCGCTGGTGAGGACTGTGCAATGTGTAGTTGTTATGGTTGACATTGTAAATATTATAGCCCCAAACATTTACTACACTGCTTTGTTCATAGGAATGCTCCCCAAGATTTCACAGCTTATGTAAATTTTGTGATGAGTCATTATGTTTCCTGTGTATACATTTTAACATTCTGGAGATTGTCCAGGTTGGGGTGTCCACTTGGCTATACTCTCTCAAAAGCATCAGTAAGAAGACCCCAGCAACACCAAACATAAGAAGAAGCTTGGTCTTTGCTCAAAAAAGAAAGAACTATTAGCAGTAACTTAAATCTTTTGGTTAGCCACCTTCAGTCAATAAATATTTCTCTTAAAAACTCAGAACTGATTCTAAGCTCTGGTTATGGATTGGTTAACCTGGGAATTAGGCTCAAGATTCGCGGTGATGGTTGTGTTCTTGACATTTTACCTAAACTACCTACTGCGTGGCCGCTTATGTGGAATTTGACAACTTTCAATAATTTCTATTTCTTGCATTTGTAATTGATTAATGAAAAGAAAGTTATTACTAGTGGAAGTGTCTTCGTTTCTTTTTACTGTGTACTTTGTATGTTTTAAACATGAGGTAAAGCAATTGGGAATTTGGAAGCTTAAAACCTTAAAGCTAAAGCCCCCCTCAGCAGAGGGGTGTGGCTTGGTGGGGGGCGCGGGGAGGTAGGAGCTGGACAGGGGTCCCCAGGAGGAGACATGGGGAGCTTCTTCCTGTAAAGTGGGAAGCAGAGAAAAGAGACTTTTCTCGCATCAGTAGCCTTATTGCTGCCAAAGTGCAAGTCACAGACCAGATGCTCCCACAATGTTGAACAGACAAAGGAATGCAGAATGAATGAATGAAAACCAATTGTGGGGGATACTCAGGCTTTAGAAAATGTTGTTCAAAATTCCCCACGGGAATGATTTCCTTCCGGTTCTGACTGGCCTCCTTTCTGTCCGGCTCACTTCAGAGGAAGGCCCTGCTACTGGGGAGAGCCCAGCTTTTAAAATTCACTTTAAAATGCTTATAAGTTAGCTCAGATCTTTACTTTCCATTATTTTATTTCAGAAACAAATACAAAACCCAGCACAGCCAGGTTGATCATCCGTGAGCTGCCCGGAAGCACAGAAAGCCCTGTGCAGCGGCCGGCACCGAACCTAGTGAAACGGTGTTACTTTCCAAATGCAGTTATTTCACCTGCAGGCTGCTCCCTGACCATTCATCCCAGACTTAGCTTTTTCCCTTCTTTTTGTGGTCTCTGAGCCAAAACCACCAGCCCCCGTGTAGCTGCCCATGTCCTTCCTGATTCTGTCATTGTACATGGACTATCTGGTGAGCATTAGAATTCTATGTTCGAAGGATACACCCTCAGAACATTGTAGGCCTTGCTCTGTTGCCGTCAACATCCAGGCAAATGCCATTCGAAATTGGGTTCCTTTCAATGTATCTTTTTAATTAAAATGTTTTTAATTTTGAGGTAAAACCTATATATATATGCATTTCAGGTGCACAACATAATGACTCAATATTTGTATATGTTGTAAAATAATCAGCACAAAAATCTATCCGTTTTTTACTTTTAAACACTTTATGACTTTATGTCCTAAAGTTCCATCATTATGGACCTTTGCCTGTCTTTGCTTTTTAAATCCATTGTGCTGACCTTTTGGAAGGTATGTTCAAACTAGAGACACGTGTTCTGCAGTTCTCAGACATTTTCGTGTGTGTGTGTGTGTGTGTGTGTGTGTGTGTGTGTGTGTGTTTATAACTCCCCCCTCACTCTTCTCCTGCTTTTTCCATCCAGAACTCCTGTTAGTTGGTGTGTGACCCCCAGGTTTGTCCTCCAGGTCTTTTGTCTCCTCTCCCTTATTTCTCTCTCTTTGGGGAGAGCTCCCAGCACACTTGGGTGAACTTTTACAATAACTGGCAGCTTTCATTCCAGAATGCTAGCATGCAAGGCTCTGTAGACCTGCTCTACAAGAGCCTTAGCGGGTGAAAAGTATTTGAAAAACTCAACCACTTAAAGACTCTGGAAATTGTCCAAAGGGCGCACAGAAAATAAGACATATTCATGCAAGAAAAGCCACCAGGCTTTGGCGGGAGCAGGAAGGGGCTGTGGCACTCGTGCTCTCTGGGGCCCAGGGCAGCATGACGACAGCTTTCCTGGCCGGGAGGGAAACAGGGCTCCTTCCCCCGCTGTCCTCCAGTCAAAAACGATGCTGTTTTTCTGGGAGAGTGGGGAGGGCACCAGCATTACACACCTTCCCGTAGTTCTGTGTTTCAGAGGTTAAATTCCCGGGAGTGCAGCTAAGAGGTCACCAGCTCATTTCCCAGCCCATCCCCCACTTAGAGGGTGAAGGCGCTACTCCAAGCCTGACAGAAAGGCCATGAGATTCCTGTCGCCCTCCTAGCAGCTTGCCATTATGGCCAAGGCTCCACGCAGGCAGGAGCATGTGGAGAAAACCACAGGCCACAACCCCGCCCGGTTGCCCTGCCTAGCAACCAGTTCCAGGGTAAAGATTTGGCGCGGCAGAAGAGCAGGCTATAAGAACAGAGAACTCCAGCACTCTCGTCAAAGAAACGGATTTATGTGGAACAGAATGTGGAGAAGTTCAAGCCTAAGGGACCTTGCAAATACAGCGGCGATTGTGACAGCGAGCCGTGAAGAAGAGATGGTGGCTTCCTGATGCAGCAAGCAAAGCCAGCGGTCATCTGAGTCACAGGGAACAGGAGGAAGAGACGCGGTGGACGCTCTTCCAAAGCCCGCACAAGTGGTACAGCCTGCCTCCAAAACCCCCGCACGGAGCCTAACTGAAATATTTCAGACAGTGGAGAGGATGCCTCAGAATATTCTTCCAGGCAATGCAGCCGTCAGCTAGCAATGAACTGATTACAATTATTAGCATAATAGCTGGGTGACAACAACAGAGAAAGTTAGCTGTGAGGAGACACGAGAGGGACGTGTGGAAAACGGCAGCCAAACAGGCAGACCTTTCCTGCACCTCCTCCGAGGGCCCGGCTGGAAATAAAACTAACTTGGGGAACATTGGCCCAGAATTAGCCACCGAGGTCCCGCTGCGGAGGTGACATATCAGGAAGGATGGGAAACACCTGCAGGCCGGTAGAAAGGGGAGGTGCCAGAGGGGCTGCCCCGGCTTCCCAGGCAGCAGGCGACAGTGAAGAGGGCTCTCTGGCTACGGAGGGTCTTTCCCCTGAGACGCAGGCCCCGAGCCGAGCCCAGTGCCCACGTCACATCCTGTCCTGAGAGGCGCAGGGCTTCTGGCAGCCGGGAGTCCAGAGCCGGTCTGAGATAAAGCCTCAGATTTTGTTTTGTTTTGTTTTGTGTTTTATAAACCCAGAGCACAGGGTTTTCGTTTGCAGCTATTCAACCCAGGCTTCAGTGGAGGGAAGGCAGTGCGGACATTGCCGGTGCCTAAGGAAAGGCTGGGGTGGGAGGCTTTGGGGAGGACGTGGAAAAGTAGCAGCAGGGAGACCTACATTCAATCAGGCACCCGCAGATAGAAATTACCGGTTTTTCCTGAGAGCCTCTGGCCCCTCCCAGAGCCACAGCTCAGGAAAAGAAACACTGCTCCCCCAGGCGATACCGCACAGGGACCCTCAGCAGCCCCGCTGGCCACACCTGCACCTTAACCTGTGCAGGGGAGACAGCAGCAGGCCAGCCTGTGGCTGTGCACCCAGTACAGCAGCACCTAAGCACATGAGAAAGCTCCTGAGGACGTCAAGGGCCTGAAAGACAGTAATAGAGTCACAGCAGGAGACTTTAACACCCCGCTGACATCCCTGATAGATTCTCCAGACAAAAAATTAACAAGGAAACAGTGACCCTAAATGACACACTAGAACGGATGGATATATTGACATTTATAGAACACTAGAGGCCCGGTGCACAAAAATTTGTGCACTCGGCTGGGGAGGGAGGGTCCCTCAGCCTGGCCTGTGCCCTCTCGCAGTCTGGGACCCCTCAGGAGATAACGACCTGCTGGCTTAGGCCTGCTCCCCCCGGGTGGCAGAGGGCAGGCCCAATCCCTAGGTGCAGCCGCTGGTCAGGCTCAGAGCAGGGCCGACTGGGGAGTTGGGGTGCCTCCCCCTGTCATGCACAGAACAGGGCGGATTGGGAGATTGCAATGCCACCCTCAGTCATGCTCAGGGTAGGGCCGAATGGGGGGTTGGGTCACCACCCCCTGTCACACTCAAGGCAGGGTCGATGGGGAGGTTGTGGCGCCACCCCCTGTCACGCACAGAGCAGGGCCCATCAGGTGGGTTGGGGCTCCATACCCTGTCACGCATAGAGCAGGGCCCATCAGGGGGTTGGGGAGCTCCCCCCTGTCACTCACAGAGTAGGGTCGATAGGGGAGTTGGGGCACCGCCCCCTGTTACACACACAGAGCAGGGCAGATCAGAGGGTTGGGGCGCCGCCCTCTATCACCCACAGAGCAGGGCCGATCAGGAGGTCGGGGCGCCGCCACTGTCACACTCAGGGCAGGGCCAATGGGGAGGGTATGGCTCTACCCTGTCACACACAGAGCAGGGCCGATCAGGGAGTTGGGGCGCTGCCCCCTGTCATACACAGAGCCACAGGGCGATCAGGGGGTTGGGGAGCTCCCCCTATCAGGCACAGAGCAGGGCTGATCAGGAGGTTGGGGCGCCTTCCCCTGTCAGGAACAGAGCAGGGTGGATAGGGAGGTTGTGGCCCCCCCCTCTGTCACACACAGAGCCACAGGGCGATCAGGGGGTTTGGGTGCTGCCCCCTGTCACGCTGATCCCGGTGCCGGGAGGCCTCTCGGTTCCGCTGATCCCGGTGCTGGGAGGCATATTACCCTTTTACTATATAGGGTAGAGGCCTGGTGCACAGGTGGGGCCAGCTGGTTTGCCCTGAAGGGTGTCCTGGATCAGGGTGGGGGTTCCCACTGGGGTGCCTTGCCAGCCTGGGGGAGAGGATGATGGCTGTTTGCAGCTGGTCACACACCCTTCAGGGTGGGGGTCCCCAATGGGGTGCCTGGCCAGTCTGGGTGAGGGGCTGATGGCTGTTTTTAGGCTGGCGGGTGACTGAAGCTCCCAACCACTCCTTTTTTCTTTTTTTTTTATTCTGGGCCAGCTTTAGCTCTGAAGCTCCAGCTCTTAGGCCTCCACTGCTAAAAGCAGGTTTCTGGCCTTTGTTTACCTTCTGTATTTGAAACAATGTTGCGATCCTGCTGGCTGAAGCCTGGAGGACTAAAGCAGGTTTCTGGGATTTTGTTTAGCTTCTATATTTATAACATAGTTGCTTAGAGTTGCAGCTCAGAGGCCAGCAGCAGCAGGTGGGGAACGTTGGAGTCCTCCGTCACTGAAGCAAGCAAACCTCATGTTCGCTTTAAGCTGCCTGGCTGCCGGCCGCCATCTTGGCTGGCAGTTAATTTTCATACTGCCCTGATTAGCCAATGGGAAGGGTAGCGGTCATATGCTAATTACCATGTTTCTCTTTTATTAGATAGGATTCCACCCCAAAGCGCAGAATATACATTCTTCTCAAGTGCATATGGAATATTTTCAAAGATAGACCACATGTTAGGACACAAACTGAGTCTCTACAAGTTCAAGAGATTGAAATCATATCAAGCATCTTCTCAAATCACAATGGCGTGAAATTAGAAATCAACTACAATAAAAACACTCAAATATATTCAAACACACAGAGGCTAAATCACACATTATTAAACAATGAATGGGTTACCAATGAAATCAAAGAAGAAATGAAAAAAAAAAACAACAACCTAAAAATCTATAGGACACAGGAAAAGTGCTCTTGAGAGGGACATTCATAGCCTTACAGGCCTACATCAAGAAAAAAGGGAAAACTCTAATAAGCTATCTAACACTACAACTAAAAGAACTAGAAAGAGAACAATAAGAAAAGTCCAGAGTAAGTAGAAGGCAGGAAATAATAAAGATCAGAGCAGAAATAAATGACATAGAGACTAAAAAAATACAAAAGATCAATAAATGTAAGAGCTGGTTCTTTGAAAAGATAAATAAGTTTAATGAGCCTTTAGTCAGATTCATCAAGAAACAAAGAGAGGAGATCCAAATAAATAAAATAAAAAACCAAAGTGGTGAAGTAACAACTGACACCACAGAAATACAAAGGATTGTAAGAAAATACTATGAACGATATACCAACAAGATGGACAACCTAAATGAAATGGACAAATTCCTAGAAAAAGACAATCTTCCAAAATTGAATCAGCAAGAATAAAACAATATCAAGATTGATTAAGACAATATCAACTGATGAAATTGAAACAGTAATATAAAAAAAAATCCTCCCAGCAAACAAAAGCCCTGGTCTGGATGGCTTCATGGGGGAATTTACCAAACATTCAAAGAAGAACTAATACCAATCCTCCTTAAAATATTCCAAGAAATCCAGGAGAAAGAAACACGTCCAAACTCTTTTTCCAAGGGCAGCATTATCCTAATTCCAAACCAAAGACAGACACTACAAAGAAAGAGAGAATTACAGACCAATATCCCTGATGAAAATAATTACTAAAATCCTCAACAAAACATAAGAAGATATACACAAGTGGAAGAATATACCATTCAGGATTGGTAGAATTAACATAATTACCAGTTAACTGCCACGCATCCAAAAAGGAAACCATCCCCACACATCATGATATTTTGAATTTAATTTTAAAAAATTAATTTGCAATGAATATTATAAAAATAAACATATTACTCACAATTCGGGTGTTCTTGAATATTTTCAGCTGAAAATTCTCACTAAAAATGATTTTAAAGTTGGTCAGGGCTACCACTTAGAGAAAACAGTTTTATTTTTATAGATGCCCATGGCATGTGGGGAAGGTCCACTGCTTACATCTACAGATGCTTATGGCGTACAATGGGTTAAAATGTCCATACCACCAAAGCAATCTATAGATTCAATGCAATCTCTATTAAAATACCAATGGCATATTTCACAGATTTAGATCAAATACTCCCAAAATTGATATGGAACCAAAAAACAAAACAAACAAACCCCACAAAACCAAATAGTCACAGCAATGTTGAGAAAGAACAAACTTGGAGGGATCACAATACCGGATATCAACTTTATACTACAAAGCCGTTGTAATCAAAACAGCCTGGTACTGGCACAAAAACAGGAATATAAATTAATGGACCAGAACAAAGAACCCATAAATTGATCCATGTCAAATTTAGCAGATGAATCTGTATAGATTGGGCTATCTTGAATTTTTCAGAGAAATGGAATTGTACAATATGTAGATCTTTGTAACTAGCTTTTTGCATTTAACATAATATTTTTAAGGTCCATTTATGTTGTAACATGTATTTATACTTCATTACATATTCTTTTATGCACTTTTTCCTTAAATAAATTGACAGAAGAAAAGACTTCATTTATACTGCATTTTATGATTACCTAATTACCTATAAAGGCTAAAGAAAAGCTTACATAAAGAAGTAATGAAAAGTATGATAACAATGTATTACCAAATAAAGAACAAGAGATCAAATGATCAAATTAAGAGACAGAAACTAGAAAAAGAACTTAAGGTAAATTCTGAAACTGACATGAACACCTCACTAGAGGGACTCAACAATAAGTTTGAAATGGCAGAAGAAAGAATCAGTGAATTTGAAGATATATTCATAGATATTATGAAGAACAGAGAGAACAAAGAAGCAAGAAAAAATAAACAGCCTTAAGGAAATGTGGAACACCATTAAACACTCTAATGTGTGTATAGTAGAAGAGAGAAAGGAGCATAGAAAATATTCAAAGGAGTAATTACTGAAAATGTTTCAAACTTGATGAAAAACAATCTTTTAAAATAAAAGGGTAATATGCAAATTGACTGAATGATGGAATGACCTGTCACTATGACGCAAACTGACCACCAGGGGGCAGATGCTCAACACAGGCTGACATCTGACAAGCACAGCGCCAGTGGTGGGAGCCTCTCCCACCTCCCACCTCCATGGCAGTGCTAAGGATGTCTGACTGTGGCTCCTTGTGGCGAGCAGGCCTAAGCCATCAGTTGGACATCCCCCAAGGGCTCCCAGACTGTGAGAGGGCACAGGCCAGACTGAGGGACGGCCCTCCAACTACCAGTGCGCAAATGTCATGCACCAGGCCTCTAGTGTTGATATAATTGCATTATTGGGTATGTAGCTTACAGAAATGTAATATATTTTTCTTTTTTAAATCCTCACCTGAGAACTGAGGATATTTTTCCCATTGATTTTCAGAGAGAGTGAAAAGAAGGAAAGAGAGAGAGGGAGTGAGGAGTGGGGAGAGAGAGAGAAAGAGAGAGAAATATGGATGTGCTAGAGACACATTGATTGGTTGACTCCTGATTAGGCCTGGAATTGAACCTGCAACCAAGGTGTGTGCCCTTGTTAACATAAAAAAAAAAACATTGAAACCTGTAAAGAATTTTTGTGAGTTTATTTGAGCCAAACTGTCGACATATGCCGGGAAGCAGAACCTCAACGAATTGAGATAATGCTCCGGAGAATGGCGGGTTACATCTGTATTTATACATTTGCAATCAAAGGAGGTTCGTAGGTGGGTTACTTGAAATTCATTGGTGATAGATTAAGGAGGTGGGATAAAGCAAAGCGGGAGGGTGGGGGGAACCCCTGGGATTGGATAAAAGTAAAATGATGGACACATACTTAGGTGGGTGCAGGAACAATTAACATGATAATGAAGGAATTTGTGGTATTTGTCCTGGCGCCCTGCACATTAGGTTGTGCCCCAAGGGCTCCAGATACAGGGAAGTCACAAGTTACGCAGACATTTCAAGGGTATGTTAGCATAGATACAAAAAGACAGATAGGCTCAGTTAAGGTAAAGGTTGACCTTGTCATTAAAGACCCAGCCTAGGACATAACTGCCCACCATAACTGGTTTTAAGGTTTAATTTCAGATCATCTTTTGTGATTACTTTAGGTCTCTGAGTTTGCAAAACTGCCATGCAGGCCTCCCCTGAGCTTGTCAGGTCAGCATGTGGCCCCTTTTGTCCACACCCTTGACTGTGTTCGAAACTGTGATCCTTTGGTCTGTGGGCTGACACTCTAGCCACTGAGCCAAATCGGCCAGTGCTATTTTTCTTTTTTAAATAATGTGGGGTTTTTTTCATGCATTTAGGAGCAGAGAGAGAAGAAAGTATCACTTTTTATTCTATTTTTTAAATCTTTATTATTGAAAGTTTTACAGATGTCCCTTCCCCCACATTGATGTTTTCCATCCCGTACCCATGCCCCTCAGACCTATCGCACTACTGTCTGTGTCCAAGGGTTATGAATATCTGCATATAAGTTCTTTAATCACTTCCCATCCTCCCTACCCCCTTCCCTCTGAGATTTGTCAGCCTGTTCCATGCTTCCAAGACTCTGCAGCTATTTTGTTTGTCGGTTTATTTTGTTCACTAGATTCCACATATGAGTGAGATCATGTGATACTTGTCTTTCTCTGACTGACCTATTTCACTTAGAATAATAATCTCCAGGTCCCTCCACACTGTCTCAAAGGGTAAGAGATCCTTCTTTTTTACTGTGGCATAGTATTCCCTGGTGTAAATGTATCACAGCTTTTTTATCCATTCATCTACTGATGGGCACTTGGGCCGTTTCCAGATCTTAGCTATTGTAAATAGCACTGCTATGAACATAGAGGTGCACATATGCTTTCTGATTGGTGTTTCAGGTTTCTTAGGCTATATTCCTAGAAGTGGGATCACTGGGTCCAATGGCAGTTCCATATTTAATTTTTTGAGGAAACTCCATACTGTTTTCCACAGTGGCTGCATCAGTCTGCATTCCCACCAGCAGTGCACGAGGGTTCCCTTTCCTCCACATCCTCACCACACTTGCTGTTTGTTAATTTGTTGATAGCCACTCTGGCAGGTGTGAGGTGTAGTTTTAGCTTCCATCTCTCTGATGATTCGTGACTTTGAGCATTTTTTCTTGTGTCTCTTGGCGTCTGTGTGTCCTCTTTGGAGACGTGTCTATTTAGGTACTGTGCCCATTTTTTATTGGATTGTTTGTCTTCCTTTTGTTAAGTTGTATGAGTTCTTTATATATTTTTGAAATTATTCTCTTATATGATGTATTACTGGCAAATACGTTCTCCCATACAGCTTTCCCTTTGCCTTTTGTTGATGGTTTCTTTAGATGTGCAAAAGTTTTGGTTCTTATAGAGTCCCATTTGTTTATTTTCTCTTTTGTTTCCCTTGCCCCAGGACCGTGGTCGGCAAACTGTGGCTCGCGAGCCACATGCGGCTCTTTGGCCCCTTGAGTGTGGTTCTTCCTAAGCCTTAGGAGGACCCTAATTAAGTTAATAACAATGTACCTACCTATATAGTTTAAGTTTAAAAAATTTGGCTCTTAAAAGAAATTTCAATCGTACTGTTGATACTTGGCACTGTTGACTAATGAGTTTGTCAACCACTGCCCTAGGAGATGTATCAGCTAACATACAGCTACAAGAGATGTCTGAGATTTTGCTGCCTATGTTTTCTTCTAGGATTTTTATGGTTTCTTGACGTACATTTAAGTTTTTTATCCATTTTGAGTTTATTCTTGTGTGTTGTGTAAGTTGGTGGTCTAATTTAATTTTTTGCATGTATCTGTCCAATTTCCCCAGCACCATTTATTGAAGAGACTGTCTTTACTCCATTGTATGCTCTTGCCTCCTTTGTCAAATATTAATTGAGCATAATGGCTTGGATCAATTTCTGGATTCTCTGCTCTGTTCTATTGATCCGTATGCCTAGCCTTGTGCCAGTACAAAGCTGTTTTGATTACAGTGGCTTTGTAGTATAATTTGATAATTGGTCTTGTGATCTGACCTACTTTGTTTTTCTTTCTCAAGATTGCTGCAGTTATTTGGGGTCTTTATTGGTTCCATATAAATTTTAGGAGTAATTGTTCCAGATCTCTGAGATATGCCATTGACATTTTAATAGGGATTGTGTTGAATCTATAGATTGCTTGGATAGTACATACATTTTAACAATGTTAATTCTTCTAATACAGGAACACAGTATATCATTCCATTTGTTTGTATCTTCCTCTATTTCTTTTTTCAATGTCCTGTAGTTTTCTGAGTACAGGTCTTTTACCTCCTTAGTTAAGGTTATTCCAAGATATCATTTTAAAAAATTTGTCTTTAGTGTTGAAAGTATTACAGATGTCTCTTTTCTCTGCCATTGACCTTCTCATAGGTTGTTTTTTTATTATTATTATTGCAATGGTAGATGGGATTTCTTTTTATTTTTTCTTTCTGAGAGTTCATTATTGATGTATAAAAATACCATCAATTTCTGGGTGTTAATTTTATATCCTGTTAATTTGCAAAATTCATTTATTAAATCCAGTAGTTTTTTGGCTAAATCTTTTGACTTTTGTTTGCTACAAGTTTTTTTGTGTACAATATCATGTACAATATCATGTCATCTGTGAGTAATGACAGTTTTACTTCCTCCTTTCCAATTTTGCATGCTTTTTATTTTTTCTTCTTGTGTGGTAACTGTGGCTAAGACTCTCAGTGCAATGTTGAATAAAAATGGTGAAAGCAGACATCCCTGTCTTGTTTCTGTTCTTAGAGGAATGGTTTTAGTTTTTGCCCATTGAGTATGATGTTGGCTGTAGGCTTGTCATATAAGGCCTTTATTATGTGGAAGTATGGTCCCTTATTCCCACTTTGCTGGGAGTTTTTATCAAAAATGGGTGTTGGATTTTGTCAAAATCTTTTTTTTTTGCATTGAATTATATGATCATATGATTTTTGTCTTTCATTTTGTTTATGTGATATAGCACATTTATTGATTTGTGAATATTGTACCAGCCTTGTATCCATGGGATAAATCCCACTTGGTCATGGTATATACTCTTTGTTATATAAGGATGAACCCAATTTGCTAATATTTGTTGAGGATTTTGGCATCTATGTTCATCAGAAATATTGGACTGTAGTTGGTCTTTCTTTGTAGTGTCTTTATCTGGTTTTGAAATTAGGATAATGCTGGACTCATACCAGGGAGAAAGAGCTTGGAAGTATTCCTTCCTCTTGGATTTTTTGGAATAATTTGAGGGGAATAGGTGTTCATTCTTCTTTGAATATTTGGTAAAACTCCCCTATGAAGCCATCCTCTCTAGGACTTTTGTTTGCTACAAGTTTTTTTGTGTTTATTTTTTAAATATATTTTTATTGATTTCACAGGGGGAGGGAGAGGGAGAGAGAGATAGAAACATCATTGATGAGAGAGTCATTGATCAGCTGTCTCCTGCATGCCCCCTACTGGGAATCAAGCCTGAAACCAGAGCATGTGCCCTTGACTGGAATCGAACCTGGGACCCTTCAGTCTGCAGGCCAATGGTCTATCCACTGAACAAAACCAGCTAGGGCATGGTAGTTTTTTTATTACTGCTTAAATTTCATCATTGTTATTGGCCTGTTCAGAGTTTCTGATTCTTCCTGAGTCCGTTTTGGAAGATTGTATTTTTCTAGGAATTTGTCCAATTTGCCCAAGTTGTCCAATATCTTGGCATGTGGTTGTTTGTAATATTTTCTTACAATCCTTTGTATTTCTGTGGGTCCGGTAGTTACTTCACCCCTTTTGCTTCTGATTTTATTTACTTGGGTCCTCTTTCTTTTTGTTTCTTAATGAGTGGTTCATTGATCTTGTTTACCTTTTTTAAAGCACCAGCCCTTTGCTTCATTGATATTTTGTATTCTATTTTAGACTCTATATCATTTATTTCTGCTCTGATCTTATTATTTCCTTCCTTCTACTTACTCTGGGTTTTTCTTGTTGTTCTCTTTATAATTCTTTTAGTTGTATGGTTAGATGGTTATTAGAGATTTTTCTTGTTTTTTGAGGTAGGCCTGTAGTGTGATGAACTTCCCTCTCAGGTCTGCTTTTGCTGTGTCCAGAGATTTTGGGTTGTTTTATGTTTATTTTTACTTGTTTCCAGAAAGTTTTTAATTTCTTCCTTGATCTCATTGATAACCCATTCATTGTTTAATAACATGAAATTTAGCCTCCATGTGTTTCAGTGTTTTTGAGTGTTTTTATTGTAGTTGATTTCTAATTTTACGCCATTGTGATCCAAGAAGGTGCTTGATATGATTTCAATACTCTTGAACTTGTAGAGACTTATTTTGTGTCCTAACATGTGATCTATTTTGAGAATGTCCCATGTGCACTTCAGAAGAATATATAGTCTGCAGCTTATGGGTGGAATGTCCTTTAAGTGTCAATTAAATCCATCTGATCTATTGTGTCATTTAAGGTCACTGTTTCCTTGTTGATATTTTGTCTGCAAAATCTATCCAGTGATGTCAACAGGGTGTTCAAGTCCCCTACTCTGACTGCATTGTTGCATCTCTACATTAAAGTCCTCTAAGATCTTTTTTTCTTATGTATTTAGGTGCTCCTATATTGGGTGCATGTATGTTTGCTGGGTTATATCCTCTTGATAGATCGATCCCTTTAGTATTAAGTAGTGTCTTTCTTTGTGTCTTGTTATGGCCTTTGCTTTGAAATCTATTTTTTGATATGTAAGTATTGTTAAGCCTCTTTTTTTTCATTTCCATTTGCTGGAAATTTTTTCCCATCACTACACTTTCAGTCTGTGTGAATCTTTTGTTCTGAAATGGTTCTCTTATAGACTATATATATATATATATATATATATATATATATATATATATATATATAATATTTTTGTATCCATTCAGCTACCCTATGCCTTTTGGTTGGAGCATTTAATCCATTTACATTTAAAGTTATTATTGATAGGTACTTATTTATTGCCATTTTATTCTTTATGCCTATGTTTCACCATCTATTTTGAATCACAGCTTTGACGAATAGAATAGTCTTGGTTTCAGAACGTTGCTTTCCATTACCTCGAGTACTTCATACCATTCCCTTCTGGCCTGTAGAGTTTCTGTTGAACAGTCAGATGACAGCCTTATGGGAGCTCCTATGTAGGGAACAGTTTGCTTTTCTCTTGCTGCCTTTAAGTTTCTTTCTTTGTCTTTAATTATTGGTATTCTAATTATGATTGACTAGGTATGGGCTTGTTTGGGTTCTTCTTGTTTGGGGTTCTCTGTGCCTCCTGAACTTGTATAACTTTTTCCTTTACCAGGTTAGGCAAATTTTCTGCCATTATTTCTTCAAATATGTTTTCTATCCCTTTCTCCCTTTCTGCCTCTTCTGGAACACCTGTTATGCCAATATTGTTATATTTCATGCTGTCCCACAGCTCGCTTAAGCTGTGCCTCCTTTTTGTAAATTGTTTTTTTCTTTTTGGTTCTCTGATTGATTTTTTTCTATGCTGTCTTCTAATTCATTGATCTGATACTTAGCTTCCCCTAATCTGCTGTGTATTCCTTTCAATGTGCTCTTTATTTGTGCTATAGCATTCTTTATTTTTATAGTTATAAAATCTTTTCTCATGATGTTGAGCATGTTTGCCATCATTATTCTGAACTCTATATCAGACCAATTTATTATCTCCATTTCCTTTATCTCTTCTTCTGGAAAATTTTCTTATTCTTTCATTTGGGGGTTGTTTCTTTATCTCCTCATTTAGGCTTCCTGTTTGAGTTTGTGACTATGTATTAGGTAGATCTGCTACGCCTTTCCATCTCTAGTGCAGGACATTGTCAAATGCTGTTTCTGACTAATTAGAGTAGGCAAAGACTCAAAGCTTCCAGAGACCACCTCTGCTTGCACACTGGTTGGATTTAGTCTTAAATAGCCCTCAGGCAATCTCCACAGGTGTGGTGAGAGTTTTTCCCACCTGCCTGGAGGCTAATTGTTATTCTCAGTCTCTTAATGGGCTTCAGAAACACCACACCATGGGGCAAGGTATTTTCCAATAGGGTAGGTCAACTGTCCTCCCCCCAGGCAAAACCGCTTAGATAGTAATTGTCTGAATGAGAAAGATGACCTCTGCAGCGTGGGGGAATGACTCAGCACAGGAAACCAGGGAATCTGCCTTCTGAGCTCTAACCCCAGAGTTCCCAAACTTGGCTTCAGCTTGCACAACTCCAGTCCACTCTGCCCTCCCTCTACTGGAGCACAAGTTGAGTGGCTGCACAAGGAATTTTGCATGTTGCCCCCTTTAAGGCCTGAATTTCCAGCCATCTCTCCCTGGCAGACAGCAACCCCATGGCTTTTCAAGCCAGATGTGGGCACCTTTCTCAATTCTGCTCTCTGCTGGGAAGCCCAGCTTGGGGATTAGACCCGAGTTCTCAATGGAAATCCCCCCTTCACCACCACCCCCCCAGCTGAGATATCTCTCTGGAACTTCAGTCACTGTCTGTATGAGCCTGGCCAGTCCTTTGCACCTCTGCCTCTCCTACCAGTCTCTATCTGGTCTCCACTTTCAGTCCTCAGGTATCAGAGTTCTCTCCTGTGAGTTTTCTGTTGATTATTCAGGAAGCCTTTCCAAATTTCAGTTGTAATTCCAGCTTGTTCCTGGGAGCATGTCCATGCAGCATCTACCTACTCTGCTGCCATGTTTAATCTCTTAGAGAGAACACTGTTTTAATGGCTTTTGCAGAAGGTCAGTCACCTTCTGAGAATCTGATAACCTCCAATGCAGGATTCAAGACTTCCTCAAGATAAGATGGGAATAACTGTCTTTGGACTTCCCCTAAGGAATTTAGTGGGGGATATTTTTCTCTTACTACATTTTTAAAAAAGAAAAGAGAACTTGCAGCCTGTGTTGTGCTTAGAAAGGAGAGAGGACCCCAGATGTTCTTTGTTCTCTCTTTCAATGAAGTAAATACAACCGCCTTCGGGCTGTTCTTGGGGTGTTGCTTAGTGTGGAGGAGAATTTAGAGAGGGTGTGTGGGGCCTGGCCTGCTATCCACTGTGCGGAATGGGGCGCTGTGACTTTGCTCCCTCCGTACCTTCCCAAATAAATAAGACCAAAACATTTATTGGTGTGTGCTGTGCATTAGACATTTAATTCTTGTTCCTGTGGGAACTTATTGTGTGTAGTTGCCCGAGGCCCCAGTTTCTTCATCTGCACAATGGGCAGAGCAGGAGAACTGAGCCCTTTGTTTTCTTGTGAGAAAAATAAATTGCCGTCATCTAACAGTCAGTAAGCACTAAGGAAATGTTTTGCTTTTGCTGTGTGGACCCACCGGCTCCGTGCCTCTGCGTTTGAGGGCGGGCATGCCCCCTTTTTGTCTTCTATTGGCCACCACCCTCCTCAGCAGCACAGACATGGAGTGTGAGTGACAAGTGTGAGCCAGGCTCCATGCTGGGCACTGAGGACCCTGAACGTGAGAGGGCTGGTGAAGGGGAAGAGAGGTGAACAATGCGGGGAGCATGTGTATGACTCTGGCTCCTGGAGTGGCCAACTTTTGCCAGGTGCTGTGCTAGGGGCCTGCCTATATTACCGACTCAAATATATGTTTGTTGCACCTGCTGTAGGCATCAGGCCTGGTTCAGGTGCAAGAGAGATGCAGAGCACAGATGTGCGTCTCTCATCCACCCCGAACAGTGGTGCAGGGAGTGTTCACCCCTGACAGCACTGAGCAGCAGCAGCAGCAGCTTCATTCACACAAGAACTGCCAGACAGAAGCTCCCAGGGAGCCTGGGGGCGCTGGCTCTGCCCTGCTGTGTGGGTGTGAACTCAGCAATGCTAATCGCAGGGTCTGCAACCTGCGAAGTCCCTAGCTGAGCCCTGGTGACGTGGAGACAAAAGCACCTCTTCAAAAAGTAGGCTCAGTGTTGCAAAATCTCAACGAATGAGAGCCCTAAAGACAATAACCAAGACACATAATGACTGCCGTATGGCGGGACCGGATTACAGCCCAGCTCTGGCTCCCCCTCTGAGGGTCCCGGCTCCAGCACCACAGCTCCCAGTGTGGGTGCCATGCCACGTGGTTGCATAAGGAGTGACGAGCACAAACACCACAGGACAGGATTCCAGGAGAGGTCTCAGAGGAAGAGACAGGTGAGGAGGCTCAGGGATCTCCCGGGAAGCAAAGGCAGGCGTGTCACTGCCAGGACAGTGCTGAGAAGAAAGAAGCCCAGAGGATCTGCCCAGCCTGACCAGAGGCCAAGGGAGCAGAGACTGGAGGAAGCAGAAATGAGGATGAGGTTTGGGCACGGCACGGAGATGAGAACAAACACAGCCAAAGGGAACAGTGTGTGCCCGCACTTGGGGGCCAGGCCACAGTACCAGCTCCCAGGTACTGTCTTACACATGGTCCGACCAGAATCAGGGTATCAAGTACGCATTACAGAGCCAGAATTTCCTGTTATTGTGCCTTACATTCTACAAGAGAAATAAATGCTTGATGTTGCTTGTTTCCTGACAAAGAAAAGAGATCTGGAAATAGAGATGGCCAAGAACCCCTGAGCCCTTCTCCTGTGGTCACCTCCATCAGTGATGGTGGGGAGGTGGCCCAGGACCCCTGAGTCCTTCTCCTGTGGTCACCTCCATTAGTGATAAGGGGGAAGAGCAGTTTGGACTTCAAGCAGATGATCCTGTGGGAGCTTTTGGGGGTGTTCTGAGTGCACTAGAGACACGTAATAAGAGTCCCTGCACACAAAGTCCCAAGTGGGGGGGCTGTGCTTGGAGGATGTTTGGAGCGAGCTCTGGGGGTCATGCAGGCCCAGCACTGTCCAAGCTGGGAGTGCTGCCCTCCTCCTAGTTCTGTGGTGACTGTACGTTTCAGTGTCTCATTGCTGACACCTGTGGAACTAGAGAAGGTACGTCACTGATCCTGGGCGGTGTTTCCACACTCCAGGTGGAATGTGTGCCCCGTTGTGCATGCACATGAATGCGGCCAGATGGAGGATAACGTGCTTCCGTGTTTATTCCCTCCGTTCATCCTGCAGAAGCCTGCTGAGTGGCGGGGCCCAGGTGCTCTAACCCTCTCACAGGTGCAGTCCCCACACCTGCCTGGGCTAGGGTTGGATTTCAGGTCCCGGGACCCCAATATAATTCCCCAGCAGTGACTTGGGTTTCGTGAAGTTTTCTTCATTTTAGCAATAATGATATCCCAGACTGGAAAATGCTAAGGAAAAGGAACTAACATCATGGCTAATTTTATTGACCTCTGTGCCAGGCTGCGCTGTAGCCTCGAAGGCCTGATCACATCTGAAGAGGCGTCAGCCCCAGGAGTGACCTACTATCAGGGGACACTGAGTCGGTCACTGAAGCCAGAGCCGACCTAGGAAACCTGGCTGGGAGCCTGCGCCTGCCAGCCTGTCAGGCCATCACTCCCCCAGGTCCCGTGGGTTTGGGCGGAACCAACAGTGTGTGCCTCCCTGCCTCCCTCCCCCATCAGCCCAGAACCCAGACGACCGGGTGCTGGAATCCCTGTGCCAGCAGAGACGGGCGCACTGAGTCCCCTGTGCTCAGGCCGCACTGAGTCCCCTGTGCTCACACTAGTAAGTGGCCCTGCAGGCCCTGCCTGCTGGCGGGCTGGTGAGGAGCCCTGCTGGGCTTAATGAAACGCTGCCAGGACCTGCATGTCCTCAGCCCCGTACACATCTGACATTAATTTTAAAAGGAAATTGCTTGCTGAGCATTTGAAGTACCGAGGGAATAAAATACTTCATTTTGATATATTTTTTTAAAAAACTAAGTGAGCCTGCCAGGTTTTATAAAAGCAGCGTGGTTATGACCCGAAGTGCAGACCCTCGCAAGGTTTTGTGAGTTACTCTCTGTCCGAGGGGAATTTTCCTTGGACCGGCCTCTTGGATAAACCCAGGATGGAACAGTCATTGGGAAAGGAGAAAGAGGGAGGAGCTGCTGGAGCTGCTTGCAGGCCTTGCCTTGCTCCATCTCCTTCCTGTTAGTCCCCGCGGCACCCCTGCGTGCCCCCCGCCCCGCCTGCCCCTTCCTGTCCCCTCGGCCCGCGGTTCCCGGCCCCAGGGCGCCCAGGTGCAGATGCGGGATTGGTCCTCGCGTCATGGGGCAGTGCACACCCACGTCACTGCGTCCGGGCGCCTTCTCCACGACAGACAGGCGCAGCGACCGCACGCCCGGGCCTTGCCAACTTGCCTCCATCTGAGCGAAAGTCAGTGACGCTCGCCAAGTCCTGTCTGCTCTGCAGAAGGTCCTCGCTCCAGGTGAGCAGACTTCCCACTGAACTCTGACCCCCCGCCCCCTCCCCCGCCTCCCTTTCTGTTTCTCTGCAACTATCCACATAGTCGCCTCCTGGGCTCTCCGCCCACAGCACGCGCCTCTGCGGGTGGATCCCCCTGTGCGGCGGGGGGGGGGGGGTGTCTTGCCGCACACACTACCCACCCCACCAAGGGGGAGCCACGCCCCCTCCCGCGGCCTCCGCAGGGCCCTCACCTCTGCGCTGCCCCTGGGCACCGGGGTCCCCACCTGGCCTCCCGCTCTCCTCCTGCGCCCTCCCGGGGAGCAGCACCTACGTGGGGACTCGGGTTCCTCAGGATGGGCCACCACGGCCTCCCCAGCCTCCGCCTCAGCCTGGGAAGAGCCCACCCTGGGCGTCGGACCCCGCAGCCTCAGGCACCAGCCGTCCCGCCCCGGCCCCCCACCCCCCACACCCGCAGCTCACTGCCCACCTGCTCCCAGACTGCTCAGCCTGGACTCCGCAGTCGCTTCCAGGGCCACTGACCCACCACTTCTCCCAGCTGCTGGGCACGGCCCCCACCAGCCCGGCCCGCACACCCACCCGCAGACCCTCCCAGCCTCCCTCCACGGCAGATGGAGGGCGGCGGGCTGGGCAGGAGGTGGAGGCCTGTGTGTGCGGTGCCGCCCCTCCGGCCTGGCGAGCCCCGCGTGCTTGGCACCCCCCCCCCCCGCGGACACGCTGCCCTGCACCAGTGCGACCCGTGGCGGCACCCCGCTCTCCCTCTGTCCACTGAGGACAGGCTCGCTTGCCTGGAAAAAAGCCCCTGAAGCCCCACTCCTCCTTGCGGGGTCCCGTCATGGCTGCCTGGCTGCCGCAGTCACAGCCCGACCCGGTGAAATCCCTCCGCAGGGCCACGCGGGAGCGGCCTCTGCTCACTCCACCGCAGGCGCCTGTGCGTGTGCCCGCACCCCCGGGGCCAGTGAGCCCAGCAGACACCCCCCAACACCGGGAAGTGTTTGCTGGGCCAGGGAGCGGGAAGGAGGTGTCTCAGCTCTGCCCTGCGCCCTGCGTCCCTCCCACCCTCCTCCTCGGTCCTGGCTGTGCTCTCCAGCCGCTGAGGAGCCCTCGGCTCAGAGAGAACCAGGGGTGTCCAGGGTGCTCCTCCCGGAAGGGCTGTGGGTGCTCCAGACAGCGCTGGGCCGCTCAGCCCCCCGCCCGCAGGGCCCCCCTGCACCCCAGGGCCCACACCCCTCCGGCAGCCTGCAGTGGGGGAGCCAGCTGTCTCCTTCTTAGATGGTGGCTCCCAAATCCTTATTTTGCCAACATATACTTTTCTGAAAAACAAAAGTAGCCACAGCCTCTAACCTAGCCCATGCCTGTGCAATCCCTCCTGCTCTTACTCTACCGGAAACACAAACCAAGGTATGGGCGACCATCACTGCTCTCACCTGGGGAGTCAGCTGTCACTGGGGGGGGGGGGGAGTGTGGGCCTGGGACAGTGCCCCGGCTCCGTGCCCCGACCCCCTGGCCTTCCCCGGAAAGCCTGGCTTGTTTGTTTCGGTTTTGTAACTGTGGTTTCAGTTATGTACACACTGCAAGGCTGCACCCCACAACCCCTGTCTCCAAGGACACGGTCTTCCCGAAGATCCTCCCTCACGTGCAGCAGAGGAAGCGGCTTAGAGCTGGGCGTGCACTGGGCAGCACCCTGGTGCCAGCCCCTGAATCTGAGATCCCGCCGCGCCCCCAGGTGGCTCAGAGGAAGAGCCAGTTTTCTGGTCCTGCGGCCCCCACTCACCTCCCCCGCTCTGATCTCCCCCTCCTGGTTGTCAGAGAGGTGTGGGGGTCCCTGGCCTGGGGACTAGTCCCTCCTCCTCCCCTTGCACCAGGGACCTGGGGCCTGGTCCCCAGTAGCCCTCGATGCCCCTGGAGACCACACTGCCATCTTCACACTCAAAGCCACTCCATGGTGACTCTGTCCCCGGAGACCCTGCGCACCTGGGCACTGAGTGGCGGCACAGCTGCCCTGCTCGGCCAGAGCCCAGCCCGGGGCACCCGAGGGGCCAGCACAGCTGGTGCAAAGGTTGGTGCTCAGTTGTTATCATGTTCGCTCTAACACGAAACGACCTAAAAACTCTTGAGAAGGGCAGTGGGTTGTATTTACCCAAGTTCTGCTCTTGGTGTCTCTCCCTTACTTCCGGATGCCGGGTCCCTTCTCTGCTGGTGCCTTGGGTCGCTCTTTAAGGGCAGCCTTCTCCACACCAACATGGAGCTTGGCGCCACCCTGGATCCGAGCATCCATAGAGCGAGCTACGCCCCAGCAATCCAGCCTCCTCCGGCAGCCTCTGCTTGGAGGTCCTCCCTGCCTGCCCACCCGCTGAGTGCAGATGGCCTGCCCCCGTCCACACGCCAGAAGTGGCCCGTGCACCAGCCACTCCAGTCTGCTGCTCCAGCAGCTCCTGCTGGTGCTGCCACACCACACCTTCTCCGTGTTGTCCTCCCCTGGGTTTCTCTTCAGGCGTAGGATTCCTTAGAGATTCCTGTCTGTCCTGTAGCCTTTCCTTTATTATCGCCGATGGTTCTTGTATTAAACTTCAACCTGTGGGGGTCCTGGCTCCAGCACCTCTGCTGGGCAGCTGTCCTTCCTTCACGCAGCCCGCCACCAATCCTGTGGGTCTGGGTACCAGCCGGGTCTAACAGGAGATGGAAGCCACGCAGTTAGCTATGTTTCCCCCTTATTTATTGATTCTGCTATTGGTATATGTTTATGAGGCTGTGATCTCTGCCCGTTAAGAAGGGGAAGACGAACGCTCGTTGCTTTAATCTGCATTTCCGCTTGTGATTTCCTTCAGTTACATTAGTATTTACCTGCATAGTATAAGGTCATTAACATTTTTTTCAAAAGGGTTAGTAAATTTCCCAATTACCCCTTTTTAAATAAAAAAAAAGTTTTTTAAATGCTTTCTTTCTCCTATATTAAATTTTGATATATATTTCGATCTGTTCCCTGGAATTTGTCTGTTTAATTCATCTATCTACCCATTCCTTGGCCATTGTCCTGGTTTTAAAATATTGTCATTTTCAAATATGACTCCACTCTTGTACACAAAGTGATCCCTTCTTTCATGACGTTAATAACATATATTAGCTCCTCGAAAGCACTTTTTCTCCAGATAAAGTTCCAGGTAAAAGGCACCGCTGTGGACGCTGATTTCCAGCACTGTTCTCCCTCAGCCACACACCCGAATCCTGGGAGAGGTCAGCTCATTGCCCTGCTGCCAATCACGATGCCAAGGGCAGGCCCAGCCTTCTATCTGGGGCGTGACTTCCTCCTCCACCTGACAGAGCTGGGACCCTGTGAAGTCGGAAAGAGCAGACGGGGCCTCAAGCCAGGGAGTGCAGCCTGGGGCCCGAGAGCCTGCTCAGAGCCAGTCACAGCTCAGCGGGAGGGAGCCATGGAGTTCCTGTAGGAGAGAACTAATGACGGCCAGGTGGTGGCAATTTCCTGGAATACCATCCTCAGGGGCTGTCCCAGGGCTGCAGAGGGCCCTCCATGGGGCCTCATCAGGAGTCCTGCCAGGTCTGAATGCAGGAAATTGCACTCTGCCGGCCAGGTGCCAGGTGAAACGAGGCAGGCTCAAGACCAATTTGCAAGGCAGACAGAGGTGGAGGTGGGAGACAGCCCCTCCATTTCTTCCCATAGCCTCTGGTCCTTAGAGAGCAGATAGGATCCCTCCTTCTCAGCAGCTTCAGGGGACTAGAATAAGGTTCGCAAAGACCACAGATTTCTCACATGAGAAAATGCAGCAGAAAGAGCGGAGAAGCAGCGGGTGGCGTCTCTGGCGAGTGACCCTGCAGGCGCACTGGCCCTGTGCTCCCAGTGGACCTCGCTGGCTTTATGCTCTGCTGTCGCCACCTTGAAATTCAGATTAGTTGTGAACAAGAGGCGCCACGCTCTCCTGTGGTGCTGGCCCCACAGATCCTGTAGCGGCTCCTAATGAGCGCTATCGGGAAAAGCCGGAGCTCTCACTCTAGTCAACTGGCCGGGACCCTCCTCACGTTCGGGCCCGCATCAACCAGAGAGAATTCCTGAGTAATCTTCCACTTTTCTCTCTGGCCTCTGCTCTCTTTTCTTCTTCATTTTCTTCAGTGACTTTTCTTCTCTAATTTGCTCCTGGCCTGCCTGGCTCTCCTTGTAGCCCTGGGTGAGCACGCTGCCCACGCCCCTGAACGTGCAGGTCCCCAGTGTTTGAGACTGAGCCTGTTGGCAAGTGCATTCTCAACCATCACAGGAGCGGAAGGTAATGATGTCCATTCTTCCCATAAAGCCCTTGACCAAGTGATTCTCGTTGCTTTAATTGGGGGTCCAAAGCTCTTGAAAACAAATGCAGATCAAGGAGGTGGAATTGCCTTACAGACATGTCACTGAGAAGTCGAGGTGACATCTTGTCTAAAAAGCAACCAGAGAGGTGACCATCCAGATGTGCTTCGGGCCATGGGTTTAGATGACACCCGAGACACAGACCTGAGGGTCACTGGGAAGGGTTGGCGTGAGAGGCTGAGGAGGCTCGCCCATTAGGAAAGGAGACCGGGACGGGAGTTGAGAAGTAGGGGGTCAGTCTGGGACTTTGAAGGGCATGCTGTTTGCCACCACAAACCCCCAAGCAGACAGGAATGATGGGAAGGTGAGGGGTGGACCTGAAAGTCCTCCTGGGAGCTGAGGGTGGAGCCGTGGCGCGAGCAGGAGGAGGAGGGAATCCAGGGGAAGGAGCACTGTGACCTGACACTAGTGGAGATGCTGGGCTGCCTCCTCTGTGCGTCTCACTGTGCACGGCCCCTCTGTGGCCTCCTGGGACACGTTATCTGGACATGAAGGAGGGAAAGGGCATTTTCCTTGGCCCAGCCCTGCGGGGACTCTGCCTCTGCCTCTGCTGCCTGAGTGTGTGCTGAGGCCTGTGAGGGGGCAGTGGGCCCTCAGTACAGCCTCCTCCGCTGAACCGCACCCGCCGCAGCCTCAGGTGAGCACTGCCAGGTGCCCGCACCTGCCGTCAGCACCAGGGGACAGACTATGACTAGGATGGCCCCAAGGCATGAGCGGGCTGAATCCGTTGCTCTGAATTAAAACTACATTCGCAGGGAACAAACTATGGGAGGTCATGTAGACCTCCTCCCAGATCACGGACGAGGGTGGGGATCACTTGTTTCTGATGTACCAGGTTTTATATATTTTTCACCTAAATCTAAAAGCCGACCCCTCCTTTGTAAGAATATGGTCATTAGGTCGCCAGAGAATGCTCCGAGCAGCGGGCAGCAGGGCAGGTGGGACTGTGACAGGGTGGGGGCTGTGTACACCCGCTCACCCCCAGGTTCAGAGCTGGGAAAAGGCTCTACTCCCGTCTCCAGAGGTTTACACGCTCAGGTTGTGTTGCTTGTTAAAGGGAATTCTATATCTCACTGCTTCGTGTCACTCACACTTTCAATGGAAATAACTCATTTCCAGTCATAGAGAAAGAGGACAGTGTGTGCACCCGGGCGTTAGGATGTAGCTGCCATCTGAACCCAGTGGCGCTAATGCTGCATTCTTTGTCTGTTAAAGCCACTTGATTGAGCATGACTGGCATGGAGAAAGCTGCACGTATGTAATGTACACAGCCCGATGAGCTGGGTAAGTATACACCTGTCACCATCACAAGGCCATAGCAAACCCATCACCCCCAAGGCATCCTCCCACCTCCTTTATCAGTGTGTGAGTGTGTGCATGTGTGTGTGAGTTTGTGTGTGTGCGTGCATGTGTGCATGTGTGCTAACACTCACATAAGATCTGCTGTCTCAGAACATGTTAAGTGGACAATACAGTACTGTCAGCCACAGGCACTCTGCTGTGCAGCTCTTCAGAAGGTATTTGTCTTGCTTAGCTGAAACTGTGTACCCTCAGCCATCACCTCTGCAGTCCCAACTCTCCAGACCCTGGCAGTCACCATTCTAATCTCTGCTTCTATGGGTTTGACTATTTTAAGTCCCATATGTAAGATTATACAGCATTTGTCTTTAAGTGTCTGGCTTATTTCACTTAGCATAATAAACTCCAGGCCCATCCATGTTGTCCCAATAGGCATGATTTCTTCGTTTTATGGTTGAGTAATATACTCCATTGCATACATGTACCACATTTTTCTTATCCATTCATCCAAAGGGCATTTAGGTTATTTTATATCTTGGCTATTGTGAATAATGCTGCAAAAACTTGGGAATTTGGGTATTTCTTCAAGATTCTAACTTAAATTCCTTTGGATAGATACCCAGAAGTGGGATTGCTGGATCATATGATAGTTCTTTTTTTTTATTATTTTAGGAACCTCCATACTGTTTCCGGGAGTGGCTGCATGAATTTACATTCCCACAACTGCCCCAGCACTTATCTCCTGTCTTCCTGATGACAGCCATTCTAACCGGGGGAGAGACAGTGCATGGTGGTTTTGATTTGCAGTTCCCTGGTGATTAGTGATAGCCAGAACATTTTCATGCCTCCATTAGCCATCCATTAGTCTTCTACATCAAGGTGTCTATTTAGTTCCTTTGCCCATTTTTTAAAAATCCTCACCTGAAGATATGTTGAGAGAGAGAGAGAAGATAAACATTGATCTGATGACCTGACCAGGAATCGAATCCACGAACTTTTGGTGTACAGGATGACGCTCCAATCCATCCAGCCAACCATTTTTTAAATCAAATATTTTGTGGGGTTTTGCTATTGAGTTGCATTAATCCTTATATATTTTGGATATTAACCTCTTAGCAGATACATGGTTTGCAAATATTTTCTCCTAGTGTTTCCATAAGGGGGTGCAGACTGGAACCTCCTATTCCACCTCCTGGTGACGTCACCTCCCAATGGCTGCATTTCAAACAGGGTGCATGCAGAATCTTACACAAAACTTATAAAGGAATTAGTTAAAAGTTAGCCTTTCCAGTTTAGGGCATGTTCAAGCACATCGAGGCCTCACATGGGGTCAGCATTGTAGGAGGATCACTTTGGGAGGGTGGTTATGTGAACACTGGCCCCCAGCAGGGGTAGAGGGGTTTTCTTTTTAACCTCAAGGCAGCAGAGTGAGCCCTGCCTGCCTGTGTAAGAGCAGGAGGCTGAACCATGCCACTGGCCATGTAGGTGGTTGGTGAATCCAGGCGGGATGCCACTGGCCAGCTGTGGGTCTCCTGCAGAGGCAGCCAGTATCCAGGGCCATCTCAGCTCTGGCCACTGAGGAGAACCTGGAGCTGACCTCTAGCTTCACGAAGAAGCAGTGAACAGAAGAAAGTGAACTGACCAGGCTCAGGGGCTGGAGGTGAGAGGCCCTCAGGGAAGGGAGCCTAGGGAGCCAGGAGAACCCCTGTGAGGGCCAGCAGAAGGCACTTCCCAGGCCCAGGGCAGGTTGTGTAAGAGTCCCTCCTCCCAGGGTGTCTCCTCCAAGCTTTAGCCGGCATTCTGTCCTTCCGGGGCAATGGGGGGAGGAGGTCAAGGCTGCACGCTGGCCAGCCACCCAAGGGTGCCTTCTGGGGGAGGGAGGGGAAGTCTGACCTTTGCATCAAGGTGTATTTAAAATGAATTGGAAACACAAATTACTGAGTGTAGGCTGTGTTCTGAGACTTAAAATGAACCGCAGACTTTTGAAAATTTGACATAACAGGATAAGTCCATCAAGAGTTTAAAAGAAGTAAGACGCCTGCTGGAATTTTCACAGGCCCCACAGATGCTTTCTAAGAGTCTGTACGTGCCTTCAGAGAGACGAAGACAATGACATTTTATTTTATTTTTTTATTTCTAAATAGATTTTTATTGATTTGAGAGAGGAAGGGAAAGGGAGAGAGAGAGAAACATCAATGATGAGAGACAATCATTGATGGGCTGCCTCCTGCAAGCCCTGCTCTGGGGATTGAGCCCGCAACCTGGGCATGTCCCTGAGCGGACATCGAACTGTGACCTCCTGGTTCATAGGTCGATGCTCAACCACTGAGCCACGCCAGCCGGACGACAGTGACATTTGATAAAGCTTTCCAATATATACAACCCACAGAGGAGCAGTTTCTCCAACAGAAAGTGAGGGTCTCCCAGCCCAGGTGGCAGGGCTGCACTTGGCCTTGCCCCACAGTGCCATGCTGGAGACCCCACTTCCCAAAGCACAACCTGGCAACCCACTGTGCTCCTCAGGTTGCTCGGGACGGAGGAGATGGAGCCCAGAGAGGCTGACTCTCTGCCGCCTCCGGAGGGACGGCTGGTCCTGGCCCGTCACTCTGCAGGGGCCCGCCGGGCCGGGGCTGGTACCCCATTCAGTTCTTTGGTCCCTGTGCTCCCTTCTGGGGCACACGGAGCGCTCAGGGTGCCCGTCAGTGGGGGAAGGCAGAATTAGGGAGAAAAAACCTTGCATCAAGTATCTGCTCTGCAACACACCATTCCAGAACCGAGTGGCTTAAAGCATCTCTGGAGTCACTCGCCGGTGGGCTGGCTGCAGCGTCTCTGCTAGTCTCGCTCCGAGGCTGTCACTCAGTGCAGGTGGCACTGGCATTGTCTGCTGTGCCCTCTCATTGGGCCAGGGCAGGGTTTGGGTTTTCTTCGGGTATCTAACAAAATACTTTATAATGTCACAACAGAGCCATCCAGCTAAAATTGACGTGCATTCTACAACCACTCAGTTGTTCATTTAACAAGCATTGGTTGGAGAGCCAGGCGCTGGGTGGAGGCTGGCTGACCGACACTGCTCCTGACGGTCCCAGCCCACCCGAGGGCGACCAGCAGGTAGCGGCCACTCCCCGGTGTGGGCCTGTGGTGGAGCCACGGAAAGCCCAGAGGAGGAGGCGGGTCCTGCCTGGGCAGCTCTGGGGCTTTGGGAGGAGGTGTGCCTCTGTTGAGCCTGAGAGGCTCATGGTGTCAGAGAGGCCCCGCCGGAGGCCATCCAGGGGGCGGGATAAAGGAAGGCAGTGATGGGTGCAAAATGCGGCTGGTTTAGGAGACAATAAGCATTTCCCTACCAACACACTTTCTTACTTAATGCAGACGGATCACAAGAATTCTCGTGTTTTCTGTTTTAAGGGTTGTGGCCAATCATGAGAACTCTTTAAAAAGATATTAGCTTGTAAGAACATGCAATAAATAACTTCAAAATGCAATGGGTATTTAATTTCAATTTTAAAACATGTAAAACGTGTTTGTACTCGTTCAATAGAAACTTATCTGGCCACTGGGTAAAGCTAGCAATAAAACTACTGGTCCGCAACGTGTTAAAAATGGGTTGCCACCCCCAAAGAGTCACTTTTCATAAAATTAAAAAAAAAGAGAGAGAGAGAAGAGAAAACTGAGTGAACATGGGTCTGAAGCCCAGTTCTGTCAGGATGAGTGCAGCTGTGTCTGTATTCGGGCGGGTGGGGCGGGGCCAGTGAGGGCCGGGGCTGTTATCACACAGGCTAAGTGTCATTCATTAGAGGCTTGTTTCACCCAAACAACCTGAACTTCTCAGAAGGCAGCCCGGCTCTGGCGCAAAGATTCCATAGTGCCTCAGTGCCCCATCCATGGCTGACATTATCCCCTGCCCTCTGAGAGCCCACCTCAGGGTCCCCTCATCCTTGGGCATGGCCCCCACTGTCAGGGTCCCCTCACCCTTGGGCATGGCCCCCACTGTCAGGGTCCCCTCACCCTTGGGCATGGCCCCCACTGTCAGGGTCCCCTCACCCTTGGCCTCCTCCCTCAAGATCTCTTCATTTTTGGACCAGGCCTTCACCCTCAGGGTTCTCTCATCTCATCTATCCTCAGATTTTTCTCATCATCTCAAATGACTGCTTCCCCTCCAAACATCTTATCTATATTCCAGGTTCAAAAGCAGGGGGTGGGGGGGAGGGAAGGATAAAACACCAATAGAATCAATCGTGTCCTTGTGTCGACTCCTGGCTGCAACGTCGGATGGAAAGTCTCCTTTTATAGTTTGGAAATTAACACTCCCAAATAAATTAGACTCCTGTTAAGGCCTAAGGAACAGCAAATGCTGGGCAGGCAGCCGGCTATTTCCTCACTGGAGGCCACTGGGAGGCTGGGAGAGAGGCTAAGCCTTAGCCGCTAAGCAGTGTGGGTGCAGAGGCATCGGGACTTGGAGAGCAAACTGTCCCGCTTGTCGTCGCTGGGAGACCACCCTGGGAGAGGTGTGCCAGACGGTGGGCAAAGTGGGCAAACGGCACTCGGCTGCCTCTGTGTGAAGATTCCTTTCCCCGAAGGGCAGAAGGGAGGGCCTGAGGTGTTGCTGTGGTTTTCAGTTGAGTTTCCACAGCATCTCGAGCTCTCTGACCCAGGCAGGCGGGTGGTGGAGGTGGGCTGCGGGAAGCCCTGTTCCCACAGCGCTGGCTCCTGGCTGTCCTTAGCGCTCCCAAGGACCAAGGCGTGGAAAAACCCCGCTCATGACTTGTTTCACCATCATGCTCTGGTTAATTAAAGTGACACAAGACTATTTTTCAAGATCCATAAAATTCACCCTGCCTCTCTGAGTCCGTAACATGGCAGCAAGCAAGCAACTTAGGACCAATTTGTCTGCATTTAATTCATTGTTTTCTGGGGTTGCTCCCAAGCCAACAGCTTCTCAAATGCATTGTGGAAGCTTGTTGTGTTTGGAATTTGACGTTGTTTAGAGACCGGGTGATAAAGATGCAAAATGTACTGACTGTGCTAACAAAGAAAAATGAATGGGATCAAGGAGGGGAAACTTCATTTGGGTTCTGTTCCTGGCAGTTCATACAAGTTCATGTGGGTTGTTGACTTAAACATGTGCGGAGATGAAGCTGACAGGACTGGCTGGCTCCTATTTGAACTTTATCCTCTTAAATCTTATCTTTCCAAACTGGGGCAGGTCAAGGAGAGCCCCGTGACCCGGGGATTGAGTGAGTTTTGAACTGTTTAGGGCCAGGGGGATGTGTCCCTAAGGGCAGTAGCATTCGAGCTCGCGAGCTCCCGGTCCCGGCGCAGCTGCCTGCCTCCTGCCATACCTGCTGGGCCCATGGCCGCTCAGCGGGGCAGCTGCTCCATTCACCAGGCGGCCTTCTCAGGGGCCAGGGCCATGCTCACAGCTCTCCAGGGACTAGCACGCTGGTGCGAGGCTCGCCTCCCCTCTCCTTGTGCTTCCAAGAATAATAAACAACTCCTTATCCAAACTCTGGGCTGATGTGTATCTCTTGGGTTGTGGAGACATGGAAAGAACCACAGCTTCCCACTCAATGGAGACATTTTGCCATGTGAACCTATGAGCCCCTCCCAGGAAGTGTGGCTGGAAGTTGAAATCTGTGTGCGGTCAATGGTCACTGCACTATGTTCAAAATGATAGTGTCCCAGTGAAAATCGGAGGGACAGTGAGGTCAGCGGGTCAGGACGTGACTGCCCGCGAAAAGGTCATTGGTTCCGCACCATTCCCGAGAGGACCGGACACTCCTCACGCAGCAGGGCCACAAGCAGGGCCTCGTGGGGAGGCACCAGCATCCATCAGGAGGCAGGGGCGGGGGAACTGGGCAAGAGCCTTTCCTGTGGTTCCCCAGGGAAGGATGGGCGAGGCAGGGTGGGCAGGCCCAGGATTGGCCCATGTGAGTCATTCCAGCGGGTTCAGGGCACAGGGGCCATCCTACCTGTCTGGTACCTGGCCCTGGAGTGGCTAGAGAGATGGTGACCCAGGTTGTGAGAGCTGCAGGGGAGGTGGGACAGTGTGGGCTTGGGTTGGTTGGTTAATATGTGAAGAGCATGGTGTTGGCTGATGAGTTGCTCACTCTCTAAATTTGGCTCACTTGGGAGGGGCAGTCCCTTCAGGGTCAGCAAGACCCCAAATGTCAGTGCAGCAGCCCAGCCCGATCCCATGAGGCGGAGGCTGCCTTGCGAAGCCGTGTTTATTGGAGCAGACACGAGGACCGGCTTGGGACCTGTAAGCCTAGTAGAGGGATGAATGCCTATGTGCGTCTCCTACAAGCCCTGACGCTGGGAGGCTGCGGCCCTGTTGCCATTGGGCACCCCAGAGGCAGGTGGGCCTCAGTAAGGGCACTTAGCCTGCTCCTGCAGGCCCGGGCAAAGGAGCAAGTGGGCTCCTGACAGAAGGTGTGCTTGCCACTAACTGCCTACTCCTGAGGTCTCTGGAGTCGTTGTCAAGTGCTGCCTGGAGACACCACGCAGACTCATGAGCAAACCTTTGGAAGAAGCCCTGCCCTGGGTACTGACTAGTACAGCTGCCCATGGAGTCCCACCCCTGCCCTTGCTGACGGCCTGTCAGGCAGCACCTCTCTGTTAGACTCAAAGGAGCGAAGTCAAGGGAGCTTCTGCCCTTGCTGGCCCAGACGTGTCTGTCCATTAACAGAAACACAGACTCTAGGGGTGGCCAGGTGACGGGGGCAGGGGGGGCTTCTCCTGCCCAGGCACCTCACAGACGGGCATTCCCTCCTTCCAGCTGGCCGTCCCCCGTTGTGGGCTCAGTGCCTTGTGACTCTGTGCCTGCTGGTTCTGAGATGATCACAGAGCAGGTGAACTAAATGAACTAGTCCTACAAGCCAATAAGGATAAACAGCCCTGGCTGGTACTCAGTGGTGAGCATTGGTCTGTGCACTAAAGGGTCCCGGTCCCATTCTTGATCAAGGGCATGTACCTGGTTGTGGGTTCGCTCCCCACCCCCCACCCCAACACACATCCCCGTCGGAGCGCATGTGGGAGGTAACCAGTCAATGTGTCTCCCTCACGTTGATGTTTTTCTCTCCCTCACACCCTTCCACTGAAAAGCAATGGTAAAAGCATCCTCAGGTAACGATTAACAAAAAACAAAAAAATGCTAAAAAAAAAAAAAATCCACGAATTCTAGGCACGCAGGGTCAGAACAGCCAAGAAGCTTCCAGAGCAAAAGCAATAGCAATGGATTGTCAGGCCTGCGGCCCACGGAGCCGGCGAGCCCCAGGCAGCCTCGGGAAAACAGTGAAAGGAAGATGTGCATCTCCATTCAGGGCAGAGAAACAGCTCTGGGAGCAGCACTGGGGTGCGGACCCAGCTGGAAGCGCAGATACAAGAAGCCCACCTAGCTTCTGCGGTGATCACGTCGTCAAAGAAACGTTCATGGGAGCAATAACAGCAGCGACAGGAACATGGACGGCTGTGCCTCTGTGGCGATGGCATTTTCCAAGCTGGACACAGCACTGCCCTCACCCCACCTGCTCTTGTGCCATGTGACCCATACACCTGCCTTCAAGGGACGGGGTCTGGGAGCCCATGGCGAGGCCATCGAGGAGGATGTGTTTGTACCTGGTTCTTGTGGGACGTTTGCTCAGGGAACTCAGCCACCTGCCCTGAGGAAGCCTGACATTCTGGGGAGGCCCCGGGGGAGCCCACCTGCCCGCCCTATGCCTGAGCCCTTTGGTAGTGGGTCCTTGCGCTCCACCTGAGCCACCCAGCTGGTGCCGCTGCGCCCCGCCCACATTGCCGATTTGTAAGCTAAATAAAGGGTTTCCGCTTAAACTACTAACCTTTGGGGTGTTTGCTGCCTAGCAATCGAAGACCAGAACAGTCCGAAGAACAAGATGCAGGCTTCAAAGGCCGTCCATGCCCAAGAGGAGCGCCCGCATTGCTCCCCACACGTCTCACGGGTGGCCAATGACAGGGACTGGACACGCTTCCTGGGTGTCACATCATCGGCACCAGCGGAGCAGAGAGCTCGCCCTCAAAAGGCACTGCACCTGGTGCAGGCCCTGCCCCCCCCCCGCCCCGGGGGGCTGTGCACGGGACTCAGCATCACTCTGAGCCAGTGGCTGAGTCACTCGGTGGAACAAAGCCTGCAGATCACCTCAGATATGCAGTGAGCGAAATCAATCTTTTATGATGTCAAGCTACTAAGATTTAGGGTTTTTGTCACAGTAGGTAGGGTTAATTAGCCTGACTAGTCTAATACGCCAAAACATAAAGACATATGTGTATTAAAGAGGAAGACCCAGTGGTCTATACAAATGAAATGATGCTCAGCAGGAAGGAAGTCGAAAGGGCACTAATGGGCCATTTTCCACCCATCAGACTGGCAAAGAGCAGCCCACGGGTACCCCCTCCCCCCACATCCCACAGTGCTGGTGGGAGTGTGTGATCAGAGTCAGGGTAGGAGACAGACATCAACCCAAGTATAGTAAGCACAAAGGCTTCCCGCAGACAGCAGTGTGCTGGCAGGATGGGGGGAGGGAGAGGAGGACTGTCTGGGAGCACCGAGCACGAAGCACGCAGAGCCCCACCCGGGCAGGGGCTCCGGGAGATTAGGGGCTGCCGTCCGCAGGGCTGACTGCACAGAGCAGGTGCCCTACCGGCTGCAGCACTGCTAGCCACCAAGGTTGTCATGTGGCAACGTGGGAAAAGACTAGAGATGATAGGAGCAAGCCCTGAGGATCAGTGTGCATAATATGATTAGATTCGCCTCAAACAAAATGAAAGTCAGCTTTAGAAAATGTGGGCAGAAATGGAACAAAAATACTAACCATGGCCATAGTTAGATTTTCACTGTGTTTTCTACCTTTTAATATTTGGGGGGGGGGGGATTAGGAAAGTTCAAAATGAAAGCATCTTTTTTTTTAATCCTTACCTGAGGATATTCTTTCCATTTATTTTTTTTTTTAGAGAGAGTGGAGGGGAGAGGGAAGAAGGGGAGAGAAAGAGAGGGGGAGAGAGAGAGAGAGAGAGAGAGAGAGAGAGAGAGAGAGAAAATCAATGTGAGAGAGATACATCAATTGGTTGCCTCCTGCACCCATCCCAGAGATCGAGCCTGCAACCGAGGTACATGCCCTTGATTGGGAATTGAACCTATGATCCTTCAGACCACGGGCCAATGCTCTAACCTCTGAGCAAAACTGGCCAGGGCAGGAATCTTCTTTTTAAAATTAAAAAGAGATAAAATAAAGGAGTTACAATCTTTGGGTGTCCCTGGGAAATTCTTAAAGAGTAGGCACTTGCCCACTATGGTGATGGAGGTCTTATCATTGTGCCTCCTGATTTAAAACTGAATGACTATCATCCCACTTGCTGGATATTTCCACTATAATCCTGAGAGTGTAGAGTATGCTGAGAGCTAATTAATTTTTGACTAGCTGAATACTGTTTTATCAGGATACTACTTCTTCTGGAATTTCTCCATTTTCCTTTTAATGATTAATTTTAAAATAGATTAAACTTATCGAAAAGTTGCCAGAACAGTATAAAAAATTTCCATATCTCCTGGAAGTGGTTTAAGTGTTAGCACATTCTCTCTATCATACAGTCTTTCTACCTGTGATCATTAAACCATTCGTCTTTTTTGGAACTACTTGTGAACAAGCTGCAGAAACACCTCAGTATTACAGTGTGATATCCCCCAAAGACTGTACATGCATAAACACTACTACCCCCCTGAACAGGAAACCCTCATCAATGCCTTAGCATCCGGCCCGCAGATCCCATTCAAATGTTGCCAACTTTCCCAATGCGGCCTCTGTTTCCTTTCTGGTCCATGGCTCTGCCCAGGATCAAGCATTGCATGTAGTTGCCATGTCTTTCCAGTTTCCTTCCGTCTCTGTGTTCTTGGTAACCATAGAAAGAATGAGGTGTGATGGACAGGGCAGGCCTCCACCACAGGAGTGACTTTGCTCAGCGCACACAGTCAGCACTTCTCACCGCTGTGGTGTCGCCCCCACTGCGAAGTCATCATTCCCTCGTTTGCGATTGATCAGTAGTGTGTGGAAGCTCTTCTGAGGCTACAGCTCATATCCTTTTCCCATCGTGTTCCACCCACCAGCACAGCACCTAGTGCTGACTCCTGCCCAAATCGCTCCCCTACAACACTTCCAACCGGTAGTGCCCACTCCCAGCATTCCTTTCACAGGCATCAGTCAGCTCTCTGCTCTAGGGGGACCCTCCCTTCCCCCCACTCACTTGCTTGTGTCGGCTGGACTCTTGGGTGCCCATTTCACTCAAGGGGTTGTAACCCTTTTACCATAATTTATTTTGATGCTCAAATCTTCCAAGATGTAACTAGTAAAGGCTTCTTTAATCTCAATCCTCTATTTTTTACACAAAACAACATAAGAAATCTCTGACAAACCCTTCAGCAATGTTATTCTTGTTCTCTAGAAAACAACCCAAAAAAGTACTATCATGTCATAGATAATCAATTCTTTAGCATTCTCAATTTTTCCAGAAAAACATTTGGTTGAAATAGGACTTGAGGCTCATAAACCATTGAATATTCTAGCTTACACTTGGTCGCCAAAAATTACTTCTCATGAATGTAAGACACGGAGGACTGACAGTCTGGGATTCCTGGTTAAAGACCGCTCCTCCGGCCGACCAGTTGTCCACTTGTAAGTAACCCGCCTGATGTAGCCTGCCGGTCGCTGAAGGCCCACGTTGGAGCACAGTGCCAGCCCTGGCGTTGGCTACATACACTGTTTCATCGCTGGAACAGGCTCCGGAGATCCCACTCCCGCCCACCCCACCGTCCATGCTCCGTGCAGCACCTGGCAGAGTGCATGGGCAGCCGTCTCCTTTCAAAGGCGTTCCCTGTCTTTTATGATGATGACAAAATGGGCCACATGCAAATGACTTGCTATCAAAATGGCACTGAGCAAGGCTGGCATTAGTTAACTGATTCAACAGTCTTGTAAGCCCAGATGGAGGGAAGAGGAGAGAAAAGTGGAGACAACAGAGGAGCAGATGTAAGCGAGGTGAAACAGTGCTGGACACATTGCCAGCCCTCCCCCCACATGTTATAAGTCAGGGGAGCACATTGCCAGCCTTCCCCCCAATGTTATAAGTCAGGGGGGCACATTGCCAGCCCTCCCCCCACATGTTATAAGTCAGGGAGGCACATTGCCAGCCTTCCCCCCCCCCATGTTATAAGTCAGGGGAGCACATTGCCAGCCCTTCCCCACATGCTGTAAGTCAGGGGAGCTCCACTCACTAGCCAGCTCTGGAAGCCCACAGAGAGAGACCCGCCATTACCGTCAGCTCGGATTAACAGCACAGAATGTGAAACGATCGCTAGGAAGACCACAGCCAGCCCTGAAAGTCTCATATGGACTAATTGCATAGAAATTCTTTTTTGATTTTTAAAACAATGCTTCATTAGTCTGGGCAGGGCCTCTGCAATCCCAATTCTAAACGAAGCCGCGCTGCCGTTAGAGCTGAGCCAGGCCCCTGTGGGTCCAGAGGAGGACCAGGTCCCGGATGACAGCGCTGTGCTTCCCCACAGGCTGTGTCCTGCACTCTGCTCGGGCACCTCCGCTTCTCTGAAGCGCGTCGCCAGTGCCAGTTGGAGATAAGTCAACAGTAAGGACAGGGCTTCACTGGACTTTCCAAAGACGCCTCCCTCCACAAGGAGGTCAGGCCAAAGGTCACATGAGAGGGAGAGAGAACGCACACCAACACGTACAACAGAGTTTAGGTTCAGAGATTTTCAATGTAGCTCAGACATGCAAATGAACTTGGGGGAGATACAGAATCTGCCACTGTTGTCCTGTTTGGATGGAGGCCTGACCATGGCAACAGACTTGAACATGTCCTAGGGGACCGGTCAGTGGCCAGCGCTGGCTGGAAGGAGCCAAGGCAGGGAGCCCCTGGGTGAAGAGGAGGTTGTGTTCAACCAAGCAGCTGCAGTCAAGTGCTGGGAAGGGAGGCCACGCTCAGTGCAGCACTCAGAAGTATTTGCGGTGATCCTAGGGCCGGCTTTCTCAGAACAACCCCAGTTTCTCCTTAGTCCTGGGGCAGTAGAAACAGCACCCACTCTTACTCTCACCCTGTCTGCCCACATCCCAAGCTCCGGGCACCAGGTGGGTGGTGGGTGGTGGGTGGTGAGGACAGGACCACGGCGCCCTGAGGGCTGGCTGAGTGTGTGTTGGCTGCTTCGGAGCTGCGTGCCAGGCCTGGCTCAGAGCTTTCTCACAGGCAGCCCCTTCCTGTCACCTCTGAGCTGTGGGGCTTATATTCTTGATTTCAAGTGTTGGTATCTTTTCCTTTGTTTAGTTTCTTAAGCAAGATCTAGAGGTAGGGAGGAAGGACGTAGCCGTAACTGTACTATTTGTGTGATTGACTTGCTTGACTTCCAAGCATCTCGGCCACAGTCTCCTCCGGGGGCACAGCACAGCCCATGGGAGTGTGCGCCCCCGCAGGCAGGGACGATGCCTTGGGCTCCCCTCCTGGTGATAACAGAATCCCAGGTACAGAGCCGCTCAAATGAGGGAGGGCCGACTCATTAACCAGACATCTCCGTCTGTACACATGTTCAAGAATCCTCCCAATAATGATTTTCGTGAAACATGTCCAGTAATCCTAGTAGCATGCGGGACACACACAGCTGTCTCATTACCAAGCTATGTTCTACCTCCGGCCAACCTGTCTGCAAAAGCGCCTTTTTTGTTTATTCCGGCACCTGCAGCCTTGGGCTCCGGGGGCCGTTGGCTCCCTGGCCCTCTGGAACCCGGGGCTGTGCGATTGCCGCTCACTCCTGGTCACTTGTTCTCCAGTCACTGGCTTCACATTGAGCACTGACTAGATGTTGATGGTATTAAGAAATTATTGGTAACTTTTAGATGTAATAATGGTACTTTGATTATGTTTTTTAAACATAGTCTTTTCATTTATTTTTTAATCCTCATCTGAGGATATGTTTTACTGATTTTTAAATATATTTTTATTGATTTCAGAGAGGAAGGGAGAGGGAGAGAGAGCTAGAAACATCAACAATGAGAGAGAACCATTGATCAGCGGCCTCCTGTACAACCCCTACTGGGGACCGAGCCTACAACTCAGGCAAGTGCCCTTGACCAGAAGTGAATCCGGGACCATTCAGTCCTCAGGCCAATGCTCTAGCCACTGAGCCAAACTGGCTAGGGCTGTTTTACTGATTTTTTAGAGACAAGAGAAGGGAGAGAGAGAGAGAACTATCCATCAGTTACATTCCATACACTCCCCCCTGGGATCAAACCTGACACCTAGGTATGTGTCCGACTGGGAATCAAACCACAATCAAACCACAACCATTTGGTACATGGGATGACACTTCAACCAACTGAGCCACACCTGCCAGCAATACACTGTAAATGTATAATTTTCTATTTATACACCTGCACACAATCACATGCACACACATATATTCATGACTCATACACTTACACACACACACATGCTCTCTTGACACACTCAAACCCTGATACATGCTTACATATATGTGCACACTCACACATTCTCACACACACCATTATGCACACACATACGTGCATACACATCTCACTTTCACACACCAGTGTACTCAGATGCTCAAAAACATCCACACACTCACAGTCATACACTCACACACCCTTTCACATTTTTACACGTTCTCACACACACTTTCGCTCACATATATGCACTCTCACAGTCACACACACATACACACACCACCGCCTGCTGCGCCCCGCCCCCTCCTTTCCTGCCACCCGCTTCTCCTTGTCTGCAAGGTTGAAGCAAGGCAGACACAGGCTCCTCCATCACAGGCTTAAGACAAGGCCGCGAGGCCCCCCATCCCCACTGTGAGCCGCCAGCCCAGCGCCTGACCCCGCCAAGCTCTTCCTCCCAGCTTCTCCCGACTCAGCTGGCCGGGCAGCAGACCCTAAAGGAAATTTCAGGAGCAGGAAATGACTGTCCATCCGGTTGAACTTGCCTTCTGGGTTTTTTGGCTGCTCCTCTTTTTACCTTCCGGTCTCGGATTTTGCCTCTCGGGGCCTGTGCTCAGTCTTCTCTGCACAGTGACCTGCATTCCATCAGTGAGGCTCCTAGGTCCGTGGCCCAGAACCTGAAGGAGAAGCAGTGAGAAAGCACAAGGGCCTGGGAGTCGCTGTGGCCTTGTTAAAAGACAGCCTTGCCTGCCGGGAGCTCGGCGGGTTCGTGTCGACACATCAAGGTTGTGGGTTTGATCCCAGTCAGGCACGTAGGAGACTCAACCAATGAATGCATCAGTAAGGAGAGACACAAATCCATCTCTCTCTCTTTCTGCCTAAAACCAATCAATCAAAAAAAATTTCCTAATAAAAAATGTTTAAAGACAGTCTCAAAACCCCAAGAGAGAGAATCAGAGAAAGACAAAGCATGAGCCCCTGCTGGCCTAAACCGTCCCAGAAGACGGGAAGTGGCTGTCACTTTAAGAATACTTCACAAAAGTAGGCCTTTTCTTTCTGTACAATTATAATAAAAATCACTTTAAAAAATAAGTTCTTGAATCAAGAAGCCCAAGGGTTTTCCCTGATGCTTTATCAATTGTATCGTGTCCCTGAGGACACACCTGCCCACAGCACACGCACCAGCGCCCTTTCTCACAGCCGCTCCCCTCCCCAAAGGCTCGGGTTTCCTGCCCGCTTCTTCCCTCAGATGCCCAGCCGCCCTGTGCTCCAGCCACTTGCTGCACGTTTCCTTCCGGGGCCCTGCCTCCGCGAAGGGGCTCTGAGGCTTCAGCGCCAGGTCTGGAGGCCCAGCAGCCCCGCCGCCATGGGCCACGCAGGGGCTGGAGGACAGGGCAGGCTGTGCATTGGAAGAGGGACCAGCCAGAGACTTGTCACCCGCGGTCGGCCATCGGACAGTCCGTGAGGACCAGGGACAGCCCGTGAGGGCCAGGGCCGGGCACCGTCACCGCCTGCGTGTCCTGCTACAGTCAGCACCCAGGACACCCCCTTGAGAATGGTTGCAAGGGAATGGAGGACAGAGTCCAGTGTGGAGGGGTGCAGTGGAAAGGGTAACACATGTACATCCACATGAAACTGCCAATGCACTGTCATGCTTACAGTTGACACGCACATATATGGTGTATGTACATGTAGTGTGCACACATGTATATGTATATAACACACAGCCACTCTCACAGGCGCACACAGGTCACCTGGCTCTGTCCCCTATGCCCCACCAGGTCCCTGAGCCAAGGCCCTCCTCAGCCATAGGAGGCAGGCAGGGCCCAGCAGTGTGGTAGGTGACCCAGGTGACTTCAGACTCGCCTCAGCCCCCTCCTTGGGGCATCAGCCAACATGGATGCACTAGGAAGACCTGTGAGGGCGGAGGTTTACGTATCCCGCTGGCAGAGACCCGGGCCTCGGCCTGGCCTGTCCACTGGCCTGCGGGCTGTTACCAGGTCCGTCCCTGCAGGGGTGTGAGTGCTTGTACGTCCACGCCTGCCTTTCGTCAGCAACCAGGGCTATTTCTGTAATGTCTGCGGCAGAGAACCCTGACTGAGAAAAGCAACTTTCCCCTGGCTCCTCCAGACCGTCCCTTCCTCAGAAGAGCCCCTGCCTTCCCCACAGCAGTGCGCCCCGTGCTGTGCAGGTCCCGCGCTCCACGGCACCAGCAGGAGAGCGTGCTCCGCCCGCCTCTGTTCACTAGCCTCAACATCTGTACTTCCTCCAGGCAGCGGGCTTTGCAGATGGTATTCTTTCCTAATGGCATTGGCTGCTCTCATAACGAATCACCAGCATAGAATGAGTCCCCAGCGTCCGTTCTGGCCCCAGCCCACCCCGGAGCCAGCTCCTTCCATCTCCCAACACGCCTGCAAGGTGCTCCTTAGCCCAGTGTCCAGGGTGCCCAGGGACCTGCGCGCACCTCTCCTTCTGCCCCATCTCCTGGCCCTTCTCAGAGGCCCTACTCCTCCTCCTCCTCCTCCTCGCCGGCCCCCGAGCCAAGCAACTCTGCTCAGCCGCCTGGTCTCCCCAGGTTCGGAGGTCACACTATGAGCAGGCGACTAACTTTTCAGAGAGCAGCCCTGGGACACAGCCATGTCAGACCAAAACCCCCTGCAGCATGTAATCAATAGTTTTTCATGTGTTTATGACTTTAACATCCTAGAAAATGCAGGCATGTATTTGAAGTTATATATTATTGTGTGTTTTGTATTGTTCTGTTACATAAGTGCTACTGTTTAAACAGCAACAGGACCAGCTAACAGTGGCAGTCAGTAGGGTTTATAGTAAGACTGATTAAACAAATAGCATGTTCGAGGAAAAGAGAGAGGTGTTTATAGTGTTTTTCCCATCCTCTGTGCAATTTGTTTGTTACTCTTTTTAACTCTTTGTTGAAGATTTAAATTTTCTAGGCTATGTTATCATGCTTTCTTAAGACACATAAATGTAAGACTTTTAAAAAGAAGCCAACCAATATTACTTACATTTTATTTTCAAAAGCTACGATGCACTTTTCTTCCTGTCCCGTGACACAGAAGGGTATTTTACTCTCTGCCCCTCCTCTGAGCTGCGGTGGCCTCCCGGGCGTGGTGCCTCCGCTGCGACACACTGCGAACAGGGCGAACATCACACTCACAGCGCTGCTCTCACCAGGCCCACGTCACGGTGATTCCTGATCTCAGCCTTCATCGCGATGATGGCTGCGTAACTGCGGCGTAAATCACCGCAAAGCACCGGCTTCGCAGAGCCCCGTGCATCTCACAGTTCTGTGGGGCAGACGTCTGAGCAGCACCGCCAGGTCCTCCACTCTGGGTCTCAAGGGCTAAGCTCGGGATCAGCTGGGTCTGCGTCTGGCTGGGCTCTGGGTCCTCTTCCACTCCCACGGCTCAGTGAAGAGCTCCTTGTCTCCCCACTCTTTCCACAGGGCCCGCCAACTTCTGGTCAACAGCGAGGCACCCTGCAGGGTTCAGAGCTCTCTGGTTTCCTCTGCTTTGAAGAGCATCCTTGGTGACACTGGGCCCACCCAGGCTGAGCGATGCAGGCTACCTCCTGATCCTAAGGCAGCTAATTAGTACCCCTGACCCATGTGCCAAGTCCTTTGTCGGGGAAAGTAAATGGTTATACAGGAACAGAAGGGAGGGGGTGGGGAAGGGTCCTGGGGTGAAATGAGCTAATACACATTTAAAAACAAAGGCAGTAATATAATTGGCAACACTTACTGTTACCTGCGCACAGTATGCCCGGAGGAGCATCATCTGTGCCTGAGGACTCAGCCCATTGCCATCCTCTCACCACCCTTTCCAGCCCGTGGCACAGGAGAAGGCACGGGAGAAGGCACGGGAGAAGGCTGTCCCTCCACAGAGCGGCCCAGCTATCCCACCCAGCACGTGGTCGCTGCAGAACTTTGCTTCCTCTGCAACGTGCTCCTCATTCACCTTCTTTTCTTGTCTTCCTGGTTCTGGTATCTGAAGGGAAACTAGAGCATCAGCTCAGTGCCCGGGGGGGGGGGGGGGGGGGGGGGGGCGGACCAGTGAGGCAGGAGCCAGCCGCCTGCTCCAACTTCTCAGTGCAAGGGGTCCCTGCCAGGCTGCCTGGGACTCCGCTCTCCGTGGAACCTGCCTGGAGAAGGACGCCGGCTCCTGCAAGTCTCTGTCCTCCCCTCCCTCTTGCAGGCTGTCCTCAGGCCTCAGGTGTCTTCACAGTGAGTGATGGGCTGGTAGCTGTCAGTGGTCACAGCCTTTTAAAGTAGGAAGCTTCCTTTGTCAAGAATGCTCATCAAGCCATTTAAGCAAGAAATCTCTGTTGCAATAAATATAGAGCTAAGGCTTTGCTCCTGAGATGGAAGTGTAAACATAGTCAATCAAGTATACAGCCCGGCCAAAGGCCTGCGGCATTTCTCCATCCAGACACCCAAAGGCTTAACAATAAGTGGTCACCTCCTTTTGTAAGTGACAAAAAAAATGGGGGGGAAGAAAAGTTCTCCAAAAGGGTCGCATTTATTTATGTCTGTGTTTTCTGCATGTCTATGCAGAGAGTATAGACCTGGGTGATTACCTCAAGGATGGGAAGCAAAAGGAGGACCCCTCCTTTGCATGGGGAAGGTCACATGGGGAGACAGAATAACGGAAGAGGAGTCTCTGATTGCACATGGCCCTTCCGTCTGCAAATGGCCCTCCCAGCTCCTCCTTCCAGGCTTCCTCGTGGCTCCCCAAGTCAAGCACTGGGAGCCCCAGCTGACGGTTAGGAGCCACCATATGCCTTTGGAGCCTTAAAGTGCAGAGGTCGAGAGCTGATGATTAAACAATTCAATCCCCAAGAGACCCTCCTATGAGAAGTCTGCAAACTGAAGCCAATGGAGATCTGTCTGTCAAGTGAATGCATGACACTTACACACCCAATAGTGAGTTGTGCACATGACTAAGTATAATCCCCCAAATTACTTGGAAATGAATAAATAAGGTAGGATCGATATTTCAAAACCACAGGTCCATTTCTAGCCTAGCCAAACTCACACTCCTCATTCTCCTACCTACAAAAACAGCAACAGCAACTGTCACAATACGAAGGCGGAGTTTTCTGTGCAGAGATGAACAAGGTTTTCTATAAGCTCAGCAGTCACAATTTGCATGAAATGATTCACTTTTATCCTACTGGGGGTAAATCTACTCACACAATCTTTCATTGACCTCTCAAAACAAACATTTTTATTGTTATGGAGATCGGTACCCTTTACTCCCAAATCGATTGTGAGAAGCATGCTATTCATTTAATCTGCTGATAATCTGTAGCCAATTTGGTGGAGATCATGAGACAACCACACCTTTTATTCTCAGTGGTTTACTCACAAGCAATTTTCTTGATTTGAATTTCCAGTCAGCAAAAATTACAGAGGTCCTGCCAGGGCCCAGATATTGGGCCTGTACGAGGTCCACAAAGGCTTATGACTAAGACATTGTCCCTTTGGCACAAGGATATTCAAGGTAAGTAAGGGTGTCCTGAACACAAGTAATTCTCACACTGTGCACTTCGTGCTCTGGAGGCCTGGAAAATGGAGCATTTATTTTTGCCTGAAGAGGAGTTAGAGAAAGTGCCACAGAAAAGTCGTGTGTAGAATGAAGACAGTGGGTGATGAAAAATCTGCTAAATTATCATTGAGAAAAAAAATGAAATTAAAAATAGCATGTCCTATTTACACAGTGTAGATAAATAAGGGCAAGAGGGGAAACTGTTACTATAAACGGAAATGTGAATTATGGCTTTCATATCTCTGTAGACATCCATCACTATGTTTATGAATGAAATTCACTCATCAGTGCAAAATGTGGTCAACTGGAAGCCCCGTTTCCCTAACTTACATGGGAAAAGCTACAGTCAGAATCTGAGACTCTTTGCCCCAGAAAAATTACCCATTTAAGGGTAATTTTATTTTCAGGAGATTTTAAATCACAAATTTAATCCTTTAGTTGAACAGGACTATTCAGATTATCTATTTCATTTCAGTTGAGTTTTGGCAGTGTGGTTTTTGAATAATTGATTCATTTCTTTTAAGTTATCAAATGTATAAGCATAAAGTTATTCATAGTACTCTTTTAATGACGTCAGGACCTATAGTGACATATTTCATTCTTGACATTGATGATTTGTGTCTTCTCTTTTTATTTTTGTTAAGCTTGCTAGAGATTTATTAATTTTATTGATTTTTTTTAAGGAACCAGTTTTTGTTTCATATATTTTCTTTATTATTCATCTATTCTCAATTTCAAAGTAACTTTATTGTTTTTATTCTTCTGTCTGTTTTTGGTTTATTTGTTCTTTTTAATTACTTGAAGTAGATTATTGTTTTGGGATCTTTCCCCATTTCTGATGTAAGCATTTATTGCTATAAATTTCCCTCTTGGTACTTCTTTAGTTGTATTCTATGTAGGTTTGATAATTTCTATTTTCATTTTTACTTATCATTCAGTTCTATATATTTTTAAATTTGTTTTGAGACTTATTCTTTGACCTATGGATTATCTAGAAATGTGTTGTTTCATTTCCAAGTATTTAGGGCAGTGGTTCTCAACCTTCCTAATGCCACGACCCTTTAATACAGTTCCTCATGTTGTGATGACCCCCAATTTCATTGTTACAAATTGAAGATAATTAAAGCATAGTGATTAATCACAAAAACAATATGTAATTATATCTGTGCTTTCCGATGGTCTTAGGCGACCCTGTGAAAGGGTCATTCGACCCCCAAAGGGGTCGCAACCCACAGGTTGAGAATCTCTGATTTAGAGATTGCCTACTATTGACCTCTAATTTAATTCTATTGTAGTCAAAGAACACTATGATTTCAGTTTTTAAAAATTTTTTATGTTTGTTTTATGATCCAGGATATAGCCAATCTTGGCGAATGTTCCACAAGTGCTTAAAAAAATGTGTATTGTGATATTGTGTGTGGAATGTTCTAGAAATACCAATTAGATTCTATTGGTTGAGTGGTTCTTCAGGTCTTCTATATCCCTGCTAATTTTCTATCTAATAGTTCTGTTAATTATTGGAGGTTGAGGGGTCTTAAAGTTTGCAGTCAATAATTATGTCCATAATTATGGATATGCCCATTTCTCCTTTTAGCACTATCATTTTTATTATACATATTTTGAGACTTTGTTGTTTTTTGTGTCTTCAGTTAGTTTTGTTATGTCTTTCTGATGGATTAATCCTTTTATTATCACATTACGTCCCTCTTTGCCTTTAGTCACTTCCTTGGCTCTGAAGTCTACATTATTAGATAGTAATATAATCACTCCTGCTTTTTCATTAATATTTGGAAGGTATACTTTTTATTTTCAACCTAGCTATGTCATTGAATTTAAAGTGAACTTCTTGTAAACATTACCTACTTGGGTTGTGTGTTTTAAAATCTATCGTACCAACCTCTACCTTTTAACGAATGCATTTAAGACCATTTATATTTAAGGTAATTATTCATTCATTAGGGGTTATGCCTACCACTTTATTATTTGTTCTCTGAAGATGGAATAGTCACCAAAATAGAACACATTCTGAGCCATAAGACACACTTTAACTAATTTAAAATAGCATTCGTATAAAGTATGTTTTCAATAACAGTGGAATTAAATTAGAAATCAATAACAGAAAAGAATGTGCAAATCCCCAATATGTGGAAATTAAACAACATACTTCTAAATAATTCATAGTAAAGACAAAATTTCAAGAGAAGTTTAAAAATATTTTGAGGAAATGAAAATACAGCATATCAAACTGTGTGGGATGCAGTGAAATCAGTGCTTAGAAGATTTTTATAGCATTAAACACATGTTAGGAACAAGGGAAATGTAAAATCAATACCCTAAGCTTCCAGCTTAGAAAACCAGAGAAAGAAGAATAACTAAAGTCTAACTCAAGGGGAAAGGAAGATATAATAAATATTAGAGCAGAAATCAAAGATATTGACACAAAAATATAGAGAAAAAAACTACAGCAATTATCATGTTTAATTATGAGAACTGGACCCTTCCCCCCCCCCAAGATCAGGAACAAGATAAGGATGTCCTCTATTAATACTGCTATTCAACAGAAGACCAAAAAAAGAAATAAAGAATATACAGTCTGAAAAGGAAGAGAAAGAAATGACTTTTTGCAAATAACATGATTATCTATGTGGAAAATGCCAAAGAATCAACAAAAATACTCCTGAAATAGTAAGCAAGTACCGGTGACCTCTGAACAACATGGGTTTGAGCCACACTGGTCCACTCATATGCAGATTTTTTTCCATGAAAACTGTACTGTTCTCGATCCGCAGGACGGAGTCCATAGATGCATAGGATCGACTGCATGCATTGATCCACACCACTTCACTCAATGGATTTGAAAATTTACATTGTTATGAAACCTGCGTGTGAATATTTATTTATAATCACCAAAAACTGGAAGGAGCCAAGATGTCCTTCAATAGGTAAATGGAATAACAAACTCTGGCACATCCATAAAATGGAATATTAGTCAATGCTAAAAAGAAATGAGTTATTAAGTCCCAAAAAGATATAGGCAAATCTTAAATGCATAATGCTAAATGATAGGAGCTAGTCTCATAGAGCTACATGCTGCATAATTCCACTTATAAGATATTCTGGAAAAGGCAAAACCATAAAGATGATAAAGATCAGTGACTAACACGGGATCAAGGAGAGAGAGGGGTTTGGACATATGGGCACTGGTGATTTGTGAGGAAACTGCTCTGCATGATTCTGTAATCACAAATACATTACATCTTTGATACCCATAGAACTTCTCTAAACTGGATATACAGATGGCCAAGAGACATATGAAAAAATGCTCAAAGTCATTGATCATCAGAGAGATGCAAATTAAAATGACAATGAAGGATCACCTTATACCTGTCAGAACGGTACCATCACCAACTGACAAGTGCTGGCGAGGATGTGGAGAAAAGGGAACCCTCATGCACTGCTGGTGGGAAGGCAGACTGGTGCAGCCACTGTGGAGAACAGTATGGAGTTGACTCAAAAAATTAAAAATGTAACTGCCATTTGACCCAGTGATCCCATTTCTAGGAATATATCATAAGAAACCTGAAACACCAACCAAAAAGAATGATGCACCCCTATGTTCATAGCAGTGCAATTTACAATAGCTAAGATCTTGAAATAGCCCAAGTGCCCATCAGTAGATGAGTGGATAAAAAAGCTGTGGTATATTTACAACATGGAATACTATGCAGCTGTAAAAAAGAATGATCTCTTACCCTTTCAGACAGCATGTAGGGACCTAGAGAGCATTATACTAAGTGAAAGAAGCCAGTCAGAGAAAACCAAGTATCACATGATCTCACTCATATGTGGAATCTAATGAAGAAAGTACACTGATGAACAAAATAGATCCAGAGACATAGGAGCATAGAACAGACTGAGGATCTCAGAAGGAAGTCGAGGGTCGGGTAGTGGGTGGGGAGAGTTTAATTGTGGAACTTATGTGTATGTATGCATAGCCATGGACACAAACAATAGTCTGGCGAAGGCCTGGGAGGGCAGGTGTAGTGTTTAAGGAGTCAACGGGGAGTAAAAAAAAAACAAAAAACATTTGTAATACTTTAACAATAAAGATAAATTTTAAAAAGAGGGAGAACATGAAAGTATAGTGTGGACATCAATGAGGGAATAGTATAGCATCCAGATATCATGCTGGGAAAGCACTTGTTTTTTCCTCACTTTCTATCTACACTAATAAAAGAGAAACATGGTAATTGGTGTACGACCGCTACCCTTTTCATTGGCTAATCAGAGAGATATGCAAATTAACTGTCAGCCAAGATGGCAGCCAGCAGCCAGGCAGCTTGAAACTAACATGAGGCTTGCTTGCCTCAGTGTTGGAGGAACATTGGAGGAAGCCAAGGTTCCCCGCCTGCAGCTGCAGGCCTCTGAGCCTGCAGTTTAAGAAACTGTAACAAATACCACCGGACTTCAGCCAGCAGGATTGCAACATTGTAAGCAAAGGCCAGAAACCTACTTTCAGCCTCAGAGGACTAAGAGCTGGAGCCAAGCCTCAGAGCTAAAGCTGGCCCAGAATAAAAAGAAAAAAAAGGAGCAGTTGGGAGCTTCAGTCACCCCCAGCCTGAAAACAGCCCTCAGCCCCTCACCCAGACTGACCAGGCACCCCTGTGGGGACCCCCACCCTGATCCAGGACACCCTTCAGGGCAAACCAGCTGGCCCCACCCATGCACCAGGCCTCTATTCTATATAATAAAAGGGTAATATGCCTCCCAGCACTGGGATCAGCGGAGCCATTAGGCCTCCCGGCACCGGGATCAGTGTGACAGGGGGCAGTGCCCAAACCCCCTGATCGCCCTACGGCTCTGTGTGTGACAGGGGGCGAGGCCACAACCTCTCTATCCACCCTGCTCTGTTCGTGACAGGGGAAGGCTCCCCAACCCCCTGATCAGCCCTGCTCTGTGCCTGATAGGGAGAGCTCTCCAACCCCGCCCCCACCCACGGGCCCTGCTCTGTGTGTGACGGGGTAGAGCCATAACCTCCCCATCGGCCCTGCCCTGAGTGTGAGAGTGGCGGTGCCCCAACCCCCTGATCGGCCCTGCTCTGTGGGTGATAGAGGGTGGTGCCCCACCCCCTGATGGGCCCTGCTCTGTGTGACGGGGGCAGCGCCCCAACCCCCTGATTGGCCCTGCTCTGTGCGTGACAGGGTACAGAGCCCCATCCCCCCTTATGAGTCCTGCTCTGTGAGTGACAGGGGGCAGTGCCCCAACCCCCTGATTGGCCCTGCTCTGTGTGTGACAGGGGGTGGCGCCGCAACCTCCCCATTGACCCTGCCTTGAGTGTGACAGGGGACGGTGCCCCAACCCCCCAATCGGCCCTACCCTGAGCGTGACTGAGGGTGGCATCACAACCTCCTGATCGCCCTGCTCTGTGCATGACAGGGGGCAGCGCCCCAACTCCCCAGTCGGCCCTGCTCTGAGCCCGACCAGGGGCTGCACCTAGGGATTGGGCCTGCCCTCTGCCACCCGGGAGCAGGCCTAAGCCAGCAGGTCGTTATCTCCGGAGGGGTCCCAGACTGCGAGAGGGCACAGGCCGGGTTGAGGGACCCCCCCTTCCCCCCCGAGTGCACAAATTTTTGTGCACCGGGCCTCTAGTCTATATAATAAAAACCCAGTGGTCCTAACACCGTAACAACCAAAGGACTGGTCACCAGGAGGCTGTGTGCACAGGTGGGCAGGGCTGCATGCGTGGTGAGGTGTGTGAAGGTGGAAAGGGCCTTGACTCTGGGTCCCACAGTGCTCTGGGACTTGGGGGAGTCCCGTGGCACTGGAGGGACTCTGGGGTCTCAGGTCTTGCACAATTTTGCGTGTTGGGTCACTAGTAATAATAATTTTAAAAATGGCTGCTGGGCCTGGCCAGTACTGGTCGGTGGTTGAGCATCAACCTACGAACCAAGAGGTTATGGTTCAATTCACTTCAGGGCAACACCAGATGGTGTTGCTCAGTGGTTGAACGTCGACCTTTGAACCAGAGGTCACTGTTCAATTCCTAGTCAGGGCACTTGGCCAGGTTGCTGACTTGATCCCCAGTGTGGGGTGTGTAGAAGGTGGTCTATGAATGATTCTTTCTCATCATTGATGTTTCTACCCCTCTCTCTCTCCATTCCTTTGTCTGAAAGCAATAAAAACATATTTTTAAAAATATACTTTTTCTTATGGGTGCTGGGCCCAGCTACAGCGGCTCAGTGGTTGAGCATCAACCTATGAACAAGGAGGTCATGGTCTGATTCCCTTTCAGGGCACATGTCTGGGTTGTGAGCTCGATTCCCAGTAAGGGGTGTGCAGGGGGCAGCTGATCAATGATTCTGTCTCATCATTGTTGTTTCGCTCTCTCTCTCTCTCTCTCTCTCTCTCTCTCTCTCCCTCTCTGAAATCAATAAAATATATATTTTTGAAAAATGGGTGCTGGATTTTGTTGAATGCTTTTTCTGCATCTGTTGATATGATCATGTGATTTTTACCCTTCATTTTGTTTATGTGATACATCACATTTATTGATTTGTGAATATTTTACCAGCCTTGTATCCCAGAAAAAAATCCCACTTGGTTAAGGTGGGTCATTTTTTTAATCCACTCTACCAATCTCTGGTTTTTATTTTAATTCCCCAAGCAGCAGGGTCTGCTGCGGTTCTTTGCAGTGGAATGTTTAATGCGCCCACGGAGGCCGCCATGAGGTTTCAGGAAATGCCAAGGCTACCTGGCGCTGATTACTTCCATTTATAATGCAGCTCAGAAACACAACTTAACACTTTCCATCTGCTCTGGATTTGGAGCTGCAAGCTTGAAACTCGCGGTGAGGACTTCTCTGTGCACCCCCATCCCCGCTCTCTGCGCTGGCCTCCCTCTGGGGGGCCTTGTCCGGCACCACCAGACGGAATCCACTCTTCTCTTTATTTTCCCAGGGAATGGAGCCTGGGTGTATCAACTCAGGTTTCATCCTAAATATGGAACTCATTTTATACCAGCAGGCTCTCTGCTCCTTAACCCCTGAGCGTTGGCTCATGTATCCCATCATCCCGGGCCAGCACTGTGAAGAGGCCTCGGGCCGCTTGCAAGGGCTCCAGGAGAAGGGGACTCAGCATTGAATCGCACGCTCCCTTCAAGACCCATGGGAGTGTCCCCGCTCCATGCAGGCCTGCCTGTCCTTCACTGACGCCCTGCAGTCGTCGCTTATCCCACTTGTTTTGGTACTTAAACGTTCAGAACCTCACATTAGAGGCCCCTAGTTCTCGTCCTCTGTGAGGTGTTGAGGCTGTAAAGGGGGATTAGGAGGTGGGAAAAGTCCCTTTGCAGTGTCCTTGTGACCCCGCAGTCAGACGAGTCATAGGCATCCATGCTATTCCCTGGCTGCAGCGAGCGCTGGGGCGACGGGCAGAACGGGGTACGGTCTCGCACGGCTCACTTGCTACCCCCCAGTGGTCCCTGGCAGGGCCAGGCCGAGGGCACGCATGCTCTGAGCGTTAGCCGAGTGACTTGCTGAGGAGACTCCAGTGTCAGCGTATTCCGGAAGGTCCTCTCTGGGGTCTTGTACCTGCGTCCGCACCCCAAGCAGGGACGGTGCCCCGGGTCTTCCCTGCCTGTTCCGCTGGGGCCTAACGTGGACATCAGGTGGAGTCAAGAGGCCAAATGCAGGTCCCCAGGGCTCTACTCTGAAGCTCATCTAATTCAGTTCCCGGGAGAAGACTACATGCCCCAAAGGGCAGAAATGTCAAAACAAAATAACTGGGCTGAGTAAGCAGACCAACATGTATGCGGCCAAGTAAAGAGGCCCTCACCTCGGAGGTGAGAGCGGAGAGTCTGGGGAGATGGGGAGGATGCCCCAGTTTTGATACTTTCCACCGACCAAGCCCAAGCACACACTGAGCACCGCCCCCAGTGCCTCACAGCAGGAGCGAGCGCCATTCTTGTTGGTTAAAGAGAAAAGGTGAACTGAAGTTAAATCTCCTTATAAAGAATGCAGTGGGAGGCGCTACCTTATAACCTTAAGCCGTATACTGGAAAAGATCCAAACAAACGAAGTTTCAACTGTTAGCCATCAATTCACCCCTCAGTCTGTTTATTTTAAAAATGGTTCCACTCTCTGGGGACACGGCCAAATGTGCGCCAAATGTCAGCCACTGGAAGCCCTGCCTCAGACATATCCTAGGGGCACCCGCTCCATATGTCAGGCAGGTTCTGAGCCCTGTGTGGTGGCACTGAGCACAGGGTGAGTTTTCATTCTGGCACCAACCAGCCTCAGACAGCCATCCCACCAACATGCTGCCCACAGTGGGCAGGGTCACCCACCACCCACCGAACCATGGCCCCAAGGGGAGACCCTGTCCTTAAGGGGGGGTCGGCCCAGGAGGCAGAGGCACAAGACCTCATGTCTGCATTTTAGGGTCTAAAGTCTTCCCAAAGGAAACAGTCACTGCCAAAACCTACCTCAAAGAAATGTAAGTCCACATACGTAGTCATACATGAATGACATTAAAACAATTTTATAAAAGTCTATTTCCTGGTCTTCAGCCAATGGTGCTGGAGCAACTGGATATCCATAGACCAAAAAAATTTTTTTTAATTTTATCTAAACCTCACATGTTATATAAAATCAATTCAAAATAAGTCATAGATTGACATGTAAAACATAAAGCTATGAAACTTTTTAAAAAGAACTGTAGGAGACGATCTTCAGGGCCCAGGACATCAAAAGCATGATCCACCAAAGACAGGAAAACAGTGAGTTGAACCTCATCAACACGAAAGACTTTTGGTTTCAGAAAGCCCAAATGAAGAGGATGAAAAGATAATATTTCATGTATATATCACCTATATAACAGCTAAAATAAAAATTAGTGAAGCCTGGCCAGTGTTGCTCAATGGTTGAGCATCGACCTATGAACCAAGAGGTCATGGTTCAATTCCCCATCAGGACACATGCCTGGGTTGCTGGCTCGATCCCCAGTGTGGGGCATGCAGGAGGCAGCAGATCGATGATTCTCTCTCATCATTGATGTTTCTATATCTCTCTCCCTCTCCCTTCCTTTCTGAAAACAATAAAACTATATTTTTAAAAAATATTTCAAAATTGGTGAAAACACCAAATGCTGATAAGGATGGGGAGATATTCGGTTTCTCATACACTGCTGGTGTGGATGTAAAATAGTATAGCCACCCTGGAAACTAGTATGGCAGTTTCTTAAAAACCTAAACACACTGACCATACAATTTATCAATCCTACACCAGGGCATTAATCCCAGGGAAATAAAAATTAATTTCCACAGTGAAACCTCAACATGCATATTATAACAGCTTTATTTGTGATAACCCCAAACCAGAAACAACCTTAAGAAGCATTGAGTAAACAACTGTGGTACATCCAGACCACAGAATACTACTTCATGGTAAAAAGAAATGAAACGTCACACCGTGTGGAGAGATCTCAAGGACATTGTGCTGGGAAAAACATTACACGCTGTATCATTCCATTTAAAAAACATTCTCAAATGACAAAATGATAGAGATGGAGAGCAGGTGGGTGGTATCGGGATGGGGTGGGGGTGAGAATGGCAGGTGTAATGACAAAGGCAGCATGAGGTCTCTGGTGGCTTCAGCCCTGTGTCTTGATGGCGATGGTGTTGCAGGAATCCACTGGGAATGGAATAGTCAGGACTGGACACATACATCGTACCCATGTCAGCTTCCTGGTTTTGAGACCATACAGTGTGGTATGAAAGGTTTCATAAGATATAGCCTTGGAGGGAAGTGAGGTGAAGGGTCCATGGACATCTCTGTACTGTGTTTGTAACTTCCTGTGAATCTGTAATTATTTCGAAATTAAAAGCCCTCCCTCCACCCCAAATTTTATATCCCATGAGTTTCATTGAAATGGAAACTCTGTTCTAAAAATGACTACAAATTGTTGAATTGGGCTTCTTGTGGTGGTTTGCATTTTGAGGGCAGAGATACCTATTTTTCCCAGCCTTGTATTTGTTGGAACTGTTTTGCCAGGATTGATGCTTGAATCAGTGTTGAGCTTTTATGGGCACCAGTTTCCCCTATGGACCTGGCTTGCCATTTCTGCAGACCCTAGAGCTGCCCCTCAGAGGTCCTGCTCCCTCCCCACTGGCCACGCCAGGCAGATATTGGGGTGACCACCTGACCACACACAAGTTAGGCCAGTGAAGCAGAGAAGCAGGGTTGGTGCTGCCTGCCCATCCCTGTCGGCATTGCACACAGGCACAGGGGCAGTGGTTCAAGCCCACAGACTGCCTTTGTGGATGAAGGCATCCGTGGGGCATCACCTTTCTCTCCTTCATGCTCTGCTGAAGCAGCTCCCCAATATTTCCTTGAGTGGAGAACCAGAGCACCTTCCTGGTCTCAGGGCCCACTCAACAGGGCAAGGGATGAGGTGGGTGGGGGCTGCCTGCTTGGCCTTCCACACAGAATCCAAAGCTGGATGTGCAGTGGCTATAAAGGTGAGAGTGGGTGTGGAGGTGAGAGAGGGCGTGAGCATTTAGGAAGGGCCTGGGCTGCTTCTTTCATGTGGGCAGATGAAGTCCTTAGACATGACTGTCGGCATAAGGAAAATGGAAGCACTACGATCACAGAACTAGGGTCCTTCTACCATGGGAGGTCCTCAGCTGGCGGATGCGCTGCTGTGTGTCCCGTGGGTGCCCCTGCACTGCCCAGCGCTGAGGCTCTAGGCTGCCTGCTAGAAGCAGGATAAGCCTCCATGCCTCGGGGCTGGCAGAGGCGCCGTGGCCCCTGGATAGTAGGATGGTTCATTGATATTTCACAGCAGATTTGGGAATAAGAAAATGCTCCGGGGACTCCAATACAAGAAGGCAACATAAAGAGCAGGAAATTGTGCCATTCTCTGCACGTTTGTGCTCGGTTGTATCTAATGCCCCATGGGATACAGGGGATGGAAGCCACAGGAGGCCACCATCGTCGGGTGCTGGCTGCGTGGTACTTATGAGGTGCTCTGCACCCACATGTGCCACGCTCTCTGCAGCTCTACTCGGCAACTCTCACCTGCCCCCGGGTTTGCAGGTGCCACCTGGCACTCCGGCCCCCAGGGACTAAGCCCACCAGTTCCTGGCCCATCCAGTCGCAAAGTGCGGGCTGCCCTGCTTCCGTGCACACATTGCCTGGAGATGAACTGCGCCTGAATCAGGTCTGCAGACGGGGCCGGCCGGTCTGGGTCACAGCATGCTCAATGCTCGCCTTCATTGGAGCCAGTGGCCATTTTGCAGGGACCCCGCTTTCCACTTCCCAGCAGCGGATGGGCCTGCAGGGAGCCACCCCATTCACTCCTGTCGCCGGGCCTGGTTCCCAGGCGCTTCGCGATCCCTTTTCATGTTTAAATTTCTATCCCTGCGTGGGAATGTTTCAACATCCAGGCTTGTAGAGAGAGCCGGACCTGTAATTATGGAAACCAGGAATGCAAATGTTCCCATTAATACTGGTCCCAAATAAACCACCTACTCCTTGGACTCACAATACTTGGCCAAGAATGAGGTGGGATGGAGGCCGCGTTTGGGGTCTTCCCACACGAAATCCCAGGCTCTCATCGCAGCCGCAGGCTTGCTGTCCTGCTTAGTTTTAAACCCTGGAGTTCAGGGGGTTGCAGAAGGCTCTGGATCTGGTTTTTGCATTCACTGAGGTCTCCACGCAGTCTTCTCCTTGCACTTCAAAGGGTTTCCTGGGCCCAGCTCTGCTCCCAGCCCAGCAGCTCCCAGCAGTGTTTATTGAAGAAGAAAAGTGAATCAGGAAGCAGCTGCTGGCGGGGCCCAGCGCAGTCCCCTGGGTCACACTTGGCCATCTGTGTCTCCTCTTATGGCTAATCTCGCCAGTTCTCAGAGAAACAGCCCATTAACTCGGACAGCTGGGAAAATGACGGAAACCATCTTTTTAAAAAACGTTCTTATTTTGCAATGTTTATGTTTCCTGATCCAGGGGACTTAAGAACATCGACCTTTTACCAGCCGTCCCAGCCCCCTCACTCTGCCTCTCAGACCCAGGCCGGTCCACAGGCCGTGGTGGAAGCCAGGCAGGGTGCGGAGGCTGCGGTGGGATCCCCTGTTAGGGCGGGTTTATAATTCAGGGCAATGATGCCTGAGGGCTGGCCTGGGTTTCCTGCAGCATCATTTCAGGCGGGTCCTCTGGAGGTCAGGTTCTGAGAGGCAGTCCCCAACCTGGAAAGCGTGTGTCTTCCCACGAGGCCCCTTCATTCATCTCCTCCCTCAGTTGCCCTTCAGGGCGGGGCGGGCCCCCTCCAGCCGCGGGTAATAAATCTGCTCTCCCAGCTCCGGCCACTACTCCACTCTCATCCCCAGCTGCACGGAGGGCTCCCTTTAGAAAAATAAATACAGAACAGGAAGCTGGGTCACGGAGACGCTGAGTATGAGAACTACAAACGGTTAAGGAAAGTCCTCTTTTCCCTTTCAAAGAAAGTCGGGGGGCAGGGGGGCACCGATTGTAAGGTGAACATTTTCACTCTCTTGTTCTGTCTGCGGCGGCTGGCTCTGGGCTGGTTTTCAGCAGGAAAGGTATTTGATTCAGAAATGAGTCGTGTTCAACATGTTATGTCTCTTCACATTAATGCGCTTTTTCGTAAGTTAACGGTTTAACAGCGTGGTTAATTTGTTTTAAAGAAAGCTTGATGTTTATTTCTAGAAGATGGTATTTTCCTCTGAATTTTGGCACACAGGGACCACTAGACATAAAGCTGGAAGACGGTCCCTTCTTACTCGGTGGCTCCTGAAAGGAGAGCGATTGCCCGGGAGGCAGGAGTGACGTGCACTGGGGCCTCGTGCCCCGGGGACCTGCTGGGTCTCTCCTCGGCAGGACAGCTCCCACAGCCACCGGCCACAGCACACAGCACGCTTCCCGGGGACAGTGAGGCTCTCGCCCACCCGCACACACCTCGCCAGGCAGAGGAGGACCCACAGCGCGCATCGGAAAGGCGTGCGCGGTTCCAGAGGCCACAGCAACTGCCCGAATCTTTGCTTTAAGTGTTTTAATGAGCACAAACCTCTGAAGATGATTCTCAATGAGAGAGGGGCCTCAGGCTCCAGGATCGGAAATAAAGAGCCAAAGCTATTTCCAGGATTTGCTGCGGTTTGGGATGGGATGGGAGGAGAACAATAGAGTGTTATAACCAGGAGGGGTAGACATTACCTTCTTTCACACGACGAAATGCCTGAGCATAAAGTCCTCAGAGCCCAGCATGGCCATGGCACCAAGAGCGAGGGCCCCTGCGTCCTCATTCTGCCCCGCAAGACAGCAGGACCCACGCGGGAAGGACCTCTGGGCAAGGGTCCTGTGACGCAGCTCGCATCTCACAACTTGTCCGAAGTGGCACCTCCAGCCCCGTCCCTCTCTGCTTCCAGAACCTCCCTGCTCCCTGCTCCCTGCTCCCTGCTCCCTGATCCCTGATCCCTGATCCGGGGGAGCCCGAGGCCAAGGGACCAGGAACCTAGTGTCTAATGGACACAGACGTTCAGTTTGGGAAGGGGAAAGGGTTTTGGAGAAGTTGGTGGTGATGGTCATACAACAATCTGAATGTACTTAATGCCACTGAGTTCATCCCTCCCTCCCCTCCCTTTCCCTCTCTCCCCTCTCCCTCTCCTCTCCCTCTCTCTCCTCTCCCTCTCCTTCTCCTTGTCTGTCCCCTCCCTCTCCCTCTCCCTCCCTCTCCCCTCTCCCTCCATTTGTCTCCACATTCACATTGGAACGAGCCCTCGTGGCAGCGTGAGGAAGCCCAAGGCACAGGCCAGTTGTTCTGACCTGATGGACAGTCCAACATCTGGATGCTGCCCCCGCCACCCACCCACCCCACCCCCCGCCTCCTTGGCAGCCTGAGCTGAGCTGGAGAGCAGGGATCAGTTTCCCCCACCCAGGCTGTGTGCAGAGGGCAGGGCCGTGGGCAGAATGACGTTGCTGGTGTTTCCAGCCACTGGGTTTTGCTGTGATCTCTCTTCTGGCCACCAGGGCTAGGACACCAGGGAGCATCTGCTGGGGCCACCAGCGCTGTGCCACACAGGTGCTGGGACACAGAGACGAAGGGGTCTGCACGGGGCGGCCGGACCCTCACTGAGCAGGGAGCGTGCTCTACTGGGTGCAAGCAGAGAACGCTCCAGGCCCTTCCGGACTGAGCTCCTCCAGCGCGCCAGGCATCTCCTTAGAGCTGAGATAGCAAGAGGGAATGGTTAAATATAACACTAACTTTAAAGTTACAGTTTAATTTGGGATGTGTGTGGGGGGGGGGGGGAGTCCAGGAGGAAAGCCCTAAAGAAGTGACCTTTGACCTCAGACCTGAGCACGAACTGAAGGAAGAGGGTTGGGGGGGTGCAGTCTTGGCCCCTATCTCCATCAGAAGGGCCGGGGGGGGGAGGGGGCGGGGCTCAGGAGTGAGCTTGGGCACTGGGGGTCCTCCAGTCCTCACCCCACAGCTGCCTCATGATTGGGCTCAGGGGCTACCGCTCAGGGGCCAGGCCAGGCCAGCAGAGTGGGCGGTGGGCTCAGGCTGGGAGGGCTTTGCAAGCTGGACTACAGGGGCGGGGGAGGGGATGGGGGCGGGGAGGCAGGGGGGAGTGGGGGAAGAGGGCATGGAGGGGGTAAGTGCTGATGGGAAAAATAAAATCAGGAAGAAATTTGGACTAAGATGTTCAACGTCCATCCGCCAACAAATGCTGAGTGCACTCGGGCTCTTCCTTTCACACACAGCCTGTCAGCCCTCTTCTCAGAGCCCTGGGTGGGTGTGGGAGTCCAGCAGGGGGAGATGGGGCACCCCCGGAATCTGCAGCCCCTCTTCCCGGCCCTGGCAGCCTCTCTACGCCTGCTTGTCCTGGGCTCAGCCTCCTGACCGTCCCTACCCTGGCTGCACCGCGCAGCTGCCGGCCTCTGTGTCCTTGCCCAGGTGGGCACCCCAGAGGCAGGGCCCCACCCTCTCAGCGCCCAGCAGGTCTGCCGCATGTGGTAGAAAGGCACCCAGATGCACGCTCTCCGGTGTCGACCTCGGCCACCGCCCGGCTCCCCACATCACACTCACCCAGATGGCTCATGTCTGACCATCCACCTGTGCCCTGGCCGCAGGCCTCTGCCTCGGCGTCAGCCTCTGCCTCAGCGTCTCCCGCAAGCAGCACCGGCACAGCACCGGTCTGACCTTTGACCGAGTAGGCAAACACCCACCGGAGTCATCTCGTGCCCCCAGGAGCACCGCCCAGCGGGCAGGGGGCCGCAGAGAGGGGATGGCGCACGAGGAGCTGAGCCGCCCGAAAGGGCATTGCAGCCTCTCCCAGGTCAGCCTGAGCGCTGCCTCGGGTCTGGATGGGGCTCCTCCCTTCTCAGTGCGGACACTTCCCCGCAGGCTGGCTTCTCGGTGCCAACCCCCAGCAAGCGGCTGCGTGTCCCTGTCCAAGGCCACGGTCTGCTCTTCAGGAGCTGGTGCTCCGGCCCCACTTTGAGGGGAGGGGAGCAGATCCCACCGCCACGAGGGGCCAGAGAGGACTTGTGAACAGTCTGGCAGTCACCACATTGTCCTTGTCAAACGTTGCTCATTAGCAAGGAGGAGCCTGGGCCCCACTTCGGAACGCTTCTCCACGCAGGGCTCCAGCAGCAGCTGGCCAGCGACTGGAATTAGCACTGAACTTGGGACCCTCTGACACGCTTGGCTCGAGGCCAGGGGTCCAGGCCAGGGCAGGAATGAATTTCTACGCCTCCATAATGACACCAGAAAAATATGAGCAGCGTATTAGCTTTTCACAGACACATTTATCTACTTACAGATCACTCATCATTCCAGGATGATGTGCTTCCTACAATGTGGGGCATTAAGTAAACTGTCCTTTCTCCTGGGAACTGACGATGACAGTACCAGTGTGGCTGTCTGAGCCGCCCTTTAGCACATTGCTGGCCTGTGTGCCTGAGCTTCCCGCGGTCATCCTTTCACAGATTAAGTTATGATGGTGCAGGGCTGTGTGTCACTTCTCTCTCAATAAACGGGAGCAAATGCTGACCCCTGGGATGCAGAAGCCCTGACCCACTGCCCAGGTCATTGCTGGTGGTTACAGTGGGACTGCTGTGAACTTGACTGGAGCACTGCTTGGCCAAACGCTGCCTCAAACCTCTTCTCCCCGGGGCTCCCTCTTAAGTCCGCCTGCACACCCTCTGACAAGTGTCCCTGCCTGGGGCCTGGGTCAAGCCTCGGTTGTCTTTTCTCTCTCCTTCTGTCTCTCCCTGGTTGGTCCTGTAGGCGGAGCAAGTGGGAGAGCCTTCCTGGGTGAGGCCCCTGCGCTCTCAGAAGGTGTGCACAGCCGCCACGCGCTCAGCCTGAGCGTCTCTCGGGAAGCCCCACGCGTGCCAGCTGGGCCAGCAGAGAAACCCCGGCCCGCACAGCCAGGACACGGCCCTGAGGCAGAGCTGACCACTGGCGGCATGTGGGGTGCGACAGGGAGATGTGGAAGTTCAACCCAAACGATGCCATGACAAAAAGATAAAGTTGACCGTCAGCATCCAGATACAAAGCAAGGGCTGGGCTGAAGCAACGGCTTTGTCCGTGTCTTTCCTTTGCAGGGAAATAATTGGCATTTACCCAGAGATGGGGTGAGTCCAAACTAATGAAGGAAGCATGGGGCTCCTTTTCATGAAAGTCTCTGCAGTTCTGGAAAGGCCAGAGGACATAGAGAATGTGGACGTTTACAGGATATAGAGGCCGAGAGGGAAAGGAGGAGGAGGAGGAGGAAGAGGAGGAGGAGGAGGAGGAGGAGGAGGAGGAGGAGGAGGAGGAGGAGGAGAGAATGGTGGGTTAAAAGGCACGGTCATGAACGCTGCCGTGTGAATGAGACAGAACTGGGAGGAGGCCCGGCTGCTCCTGCTCCTCCCCGGGGAGCAGAGCCTCCTGGGTCCCACTCCCATAGCGCTCACCCTCGGCACCCACTCCACAGACCCGGCAGAGGACGTGCTCCAGGCCTGACAGTCACAGGGACTCATTGCCCACCTGGTCCCCATGACTCCCAGAGCAAGCACACCAAGCCCCCCACGACCCCCAGAGCAAGCACACCAAGCCCCCCACGACCCCCAGAGCAAGCACACCAAGCTCCCCACAACCCCCAGAGCAAGCACAGCCAACCCCCCTGACCCCCAGAACAAGCACAGCCAACAACCCATGACCCCCAGAGCAAGCACAGCCAAGCCCCTGTGACCCCCCATGCCCCACAGGCCCCAGGGGACACTGATGAAGGCTGCCCCTCTGGTGAGCCATTGGGCGGGAAGAGAGAAGCACAGGCTTGTCCAGCCCTCAGACTGCCACCCGCAGTGCCCACGGGGGCTGAGCCGTGGAACCCACTGTGCTGAGGGCAGAAGGGGTGCTGGTCTGGGGGTGGGACCCGCTCACCTGGGACAGTCAGCTGACCTCACGGCCTTCAGCCCTCCCTCTAAACCAGGGTGGGGTCAAGGTGCCTCCCACTCACTCTCTCCCGGCAGGCCCCAGCCCAGACCCATGTGTGCTGGGACCCCGTCCTGCAGACACCTCCAGGCACACAGCGCCTTCCCATGACACCCGCATGGAAGTCATTCCTTGTGAAGCTTTAAAATGCAGATGGGGGCTCCGCTGGCACCTCCCTGTGACCACCCGAGGCTGCCCCTTGGCCTGGCTCCTGCGTGGCCTCAGCTGCTGCAAAGCCCTTGGACTCAGGGACTTCCCTCTTCCCACACAGGAGCCTGGAGGACTCTGCTGTCTGTACGTTAAGAGCTGTTTTCAGCAGCCAGAGGCTTCTCCTCCATCTCACAGATGCACCTCAGAGAGCAGAGGCCAGCGGCCGCCTCGCTGTGTGATTGTTACCCTGCGCTCAGAGGAAGTGAGCCACAGGCTGGCAGGTAGCAGTTTGGGAGTCGTCGAAAGCCCTGTCCCTACAAACAAATTACACTGTGGCACCAAACCGGAGGCCGCCCCTCTCCAGGAGCCAGGCAAAGCCACGGGAGCAGACGGAAACAGCATGTGACTCCCCGCATGGCAGAGGGCTGAGGCCTGCCAGCGCTGCTCCCTTCATGCCTGTCCCTTCATGGAGGGGCGGGAGTGGAGGCCGAGGCGGCCACCGTGGTGGAGTTTGTGTAGGAACAGCACTTCCACAGCCAAGAGCAGGCAATTTCTTCCCTCTGTGGCTTTCTGGGTCAGGACCACCACGCAGCAGCCATAAAATCAGAGGGAAACCCAGGAGGAAATCCCTCCCACAGGCAAGAACTCTGCATGAAGCAGGGGAGGGTGGGAGAGAAGATCTGGTGCTAACCCTTTTAAAAAGCAGGCCCTCACAGAGCTGTGGCTGCAGCTCCGTGGCCGTGGCCCCTGTGGCTGCAGCTCCATGGCTGTGGTTGTGGCTGCAGCTCCGTGGCCATGGACCCTGTGGCAGCAGCTCCGTGGCCAGGGCCCGTGCCTTCAGCCAAGCTGGAGCTTCAGGATGAGGGACAAAGGACGAAGGACGAAAGCCTCTGCCGGACAGTGAGGCTCCAGAATCCTGGCTGTGCCCCTTCCCTCCCTGGGGTACAAGGGACTTTGCTTGTATGAGACTCAGTCCTTCAGTTAGATTTCCAGGAAATGATGCTGGGAGTGTTTGATGGTTTTGCCCAGAGAGGGGATAGTCTGGTGATGGAGGCTTCTGTTGGGGAAAGAATTGACAGTCAAACCAGTAGGACTAGGAAGAAATAAACCAACTTTCCCAAGACCAATCGCCACAGTCGGCCCGGGGACTGCAGCCACCCAGGCAGCCCACAGCATGTCTTCCGAGTTCGGAAGCCTCTTCTGGCCTCCCCGGGAGGAGGCGTCCCCCACGACACCCCCTGGGAGCAGCCGGACTTCTCCTGCAGAGGATTCAGCACCTGGAATGATGAATGTCACCCTCTCACGCTGGATGTGGCACAAGGGCCAGCTCATGCCAGGTTCCCTGTGCCAAGACTTGTGCTCATTGACCAGGTGGGTGTGAGAAGATGGTGAGTGCATGGGTAGGATGGGTGGGTGAGTGGATGAGCAGACAGACAGACAGACGGACAAATGTACGGACAGGTGGATGGGTGAGGCCCACAGAATCATTAAAGCATTTTGTTCTTCTCTAACTTCTAGAACGCCACCAGCATCACTTCTTTACTTATTTATATTTTTATACACACACACACACACACACACACACACACACTAATAAAAGACAAACATGCAAATTGACTGTACCTTCACTACACCTTAAGCCATGCCCACCAGCCAATCAGAGCGACTATATGCAAATTAACCCAACCAAGATGGCGGCTGGCAGCCATGGAGCTGGAGCAACCAGGAGACTTGGTTGCCCCAATGATGGAGGAAGCCAAGCTTCCCACCTGCCGGCTGGCTCTGAGCTCCACTCAAAGCAACAAAGTTCCAATTATAGAAGGTAAATAAACCCCAGATACCTGCTTTCAGCTGGCCGTGGCCACAAAGCTGGAGCCTTGGGTTGCCCCTGGCGATGGAGGAAGCCAAGCTTCCCTCCCACCCTCCCTGGCCGGCTCTGAGCTCCACTCCAGGCTACAAAGTTTCAATTATAGAAGGTAAATAAAACCCAGAATAAAAAGAAAAAAGAAAAAAGGAGAGGCTGGGAGCTTCCATCACTGGGAGGGCTTGGCCAGCCTGAAAATGGCCCTCAGTCCCTCACTCAGACTGGACAGGCACCCCAGTGGGAACCCCCACCCTGAAGGGGGTGTGACCAGCCTACAAACAGCCATCAGCCCCTCACCCAGGCTGGCCAGGCACCCCAGTGGGGCCCCCACTCTGATCCAGGACACCCTTCAGGGCAAACCTGCCGGTCCCCACCCATGCACCAGGCCTCTATCCTATATAATAAAAGGGTAATATACAAATTGACCCTAACAGCAGAACGATTGGGAATGACTGGTCACTGTGACACACACTGACCACCAGGGGCCAGACGCTCAATGCAGGAGCTTCCCCCTGGTGGTCAGTGCACTCCCACAGGGGGAGCTCTGCTCAGCCACAAGCCAGGCTGATGACTGCCAGTACAGTGGTGGTGGTGGTGGGAGCTAAGGATGTCTGACTGCAGCTTAGGCCCAATCCCCCAGGAAGCAGGCCTAAGCCAGCAGGTGGACATCCCCCGAGAGGTCCCAGACTGCAAGAGGGCACAGGCCGGGCTGAGGGACCCCCCCCCCGAGTGCACAAATTTTTGTGCGCCGGGCCTCTAGTATATATAGAATTCTTTATTGTTGAAAGTATTACAGATATTCCCCTTTTTCCCCCATTGACCTCCTCTAGCCCGCCCCTGCCCCCTGCCCCCACCCCAGGCCCTCACCACCCCATTGTCTGTGTTCATGGGTCATACATGTATGCATACAAGGTCCTTGGTTGATTACTTCCCACCTACGCACCCTCCCCCTCCTCCGCTCGGAGATTCCACACTCTGTTCCCTGCTTCTATGCCTCTGGATCCACTCCATTCATCGGTTTATTTTGTTACTTAGGTTCCACATGTGAGTGAGATCACTTCTACTGAAAAGCTGGGCATCGGTTGTTCGACCTGATTGCAGGCAGCTGGGACAGACGGACACCTAGCAGACAGATAGATTCCTGCCCCGCTGCTCAATGGGAACAGAGAGCCCCATCCCTCAGGGGTTGCGGCCTGGGCTGTCAGGCAGCCTCGGGGCCCCTCTGCAGAGCCGACAGAACCAAGTCCGGGCTGTGTCGATAGGGCCTCCTCACCCTATAAACCATACGTGTAGTTATGTAGCTCTGCGGCCTGATGGAGACCAGATGTGTGGGGGCTGGGCAGCGCTGGAATGCGAGCACCACGCTAGAGTCCTTTATGGCTGCGCAGGCTCAGCAGGCTCTTCCAAACCTTAGGTCTGAGCCTCAATTTCCTCCCTTCACTGCATTCTTCTGTGACACGGAAACATGGGCAACTTCTACGTGATGTGTTAGAAATATGTTTCTGTACAATTTCTGTTATCAGTCAGCACAGTGCAGTATGAAGAATATCCAGGGGGATGCAAGCAGCAGGGACACAGCTGGTGGCCGGGGGCCGCTGGGTCTCGGGGACCTGTGCTGGCAGTGTATACACTGCTGTCGCTTTGTGAAGTGACCCCTAACTCCCTGGGGGTCGCGGGGGAGTCAGTCACGCCCGCTCAGCTGACCTGAAAGTAATGCAACCTACAGCTGTCGCTTTAAGGCCTCGATCCCTGAAAAGGCCAGACCTGAATTCAGAAGTGACTTTTGCCTGGTGCAGTTTCCCCATTGAATAGGAAAGCATGTATAAAACATTACAATTAAGGCTTGCAACAGCTTTGAAGAAAAATTAAATTGCAAAGATTTGATCAGTCTGCAAAACCTGCCCGAAGCGGCTCTGCTTCCTTCCTAAGACACATGCGACTTTGGAAAGCCGAGAGGAGAGGGCCTCCTTGTCTCCATGGGGCAGGTTCGAAAACAAATCAAACCTGCGGCTCCTGGACCAGCAAAGCCCTCAGCCGGGCAAACCGTGTCACGCGGGCCACTGTGCCCGGCCTCTGACGGAGGATCTGTAGGGCCCGTGTTTCTATCCACCCTTTTCCTAAAACAACAACAACAAAGAACACTGTATTGCTCTTTTAAATTGTCTAAACTCAAACAAAAGGCTGCTTTGTCCAGACAGGATTTATAACTAGTAGCTTCCTACTAGTTAAGAGTCTAGTTGTTTTGTTTTCTTTTGTTTTACTTTCATTACTCTCTGTTACATTATGGAAACGTGTACAAAAGCACGAGTATGTTGCTTTATTGCATTATATAAAAATTCAAACCCCCCCCCAGATAGAATTTTGAAAGTAACGAATGGCCAAACAGGCATGTCTCCTATTTATCCAATCTAACACCCTTTTCATTTAAACTTAGTTTTACTCTGATAATAAAAAGCAGCCATGTGTAGTAAATAAAATGTGAGGACTGTGGAAAGTACCTAACAAAAGAACAAAGAGCACTTGTGGTAAACTCAATTTGTCATTTTTTTCCTAAAAGAAATCATTATTCTTGAAAAAGACCCCTGAAGCCCCATGAAACCATAATCCACGTCGCCTACCACATCCCCGAGGTTAGCGTTTGAATGGCTTTTGGCACTAAAACTGTGTTTCTGATCATGAAAGAGGAAAAATGAGCAGTTTTATATGAACCTGAGGCTACAGCAAAATTGCTATCCTCACTGTGCCAGGTCTCGGAAAACTACCAGTTTCGCTGTGTCTGAACCTAGTTTAACAAACACTTCACTTATCTCCATGCCCAGCATGAAAAACGGCCCCACAGCTCCTTGTCCTGCAGATGCCGGTGACAAAGCCGGGTGGAAAGGACCCATGGACAGTCGCCCAGGATGTGGGTCCTCACCTTCCTCCGGCCCTCAGGCCTGAAGCGGTGTCCTGGCACCAGCGTACAGAGCCTTCGCGGCCAGGTGCTCTCCGGCCCCGCACTCTACGGATGTCAATGTGTTGCGAACACATTTTACTTGAAATGATGCTATTGCTCTGCGTGTCTCTATGTCCTCCCACTACACCATACATTGAAGCGGGAGACAGTGGTTTTGCAGTCTTGTGTCTGCTCATGGCTGGCATGAGAACAGTGTGGACAGTAGCCACTCAGTGCACACTTCTGAGGCACCACACTCCACCATCACTACCCTCTCCACCTGCAGCTCTGCGGTCACACCCAGGTTTCCCACTGGGTGTTAGCTCTGCTGCCATCACAACCACCACAGCCTCATGGCTTAAACCACAGGCATGCATCTCACAGTCCTGGAGGGTGGACGTCTAAATCACAGTGCAGTGGGGCTGGTCTCTCCCAGGCCTCTCTCCTGGGCTTGCCGGTGGCCATCTTCTCCCCATGTCCTCACGTGGGCTTCCCTCGGTCGGTGTGTGTGGCCTAATCTCTTCTCATAAGGACCTCACTTAACCCTAATCAGCTCTTCAAAGGCTCTTTGGGGACACAATCCCATTCCGAGGTGCTGCAGGTTAGGGCTTCAACATGCTGGGGAGACACCGAGCAATGACACCGACCCCACCAATGACACTGTCCAGCGTGTCCCTCAGGCCACCACGTCCCCCTGGGGCAAGGTTGTGGAGCCAGGACATTTACATGTCCACCCTTCTTTTGCACAAGCAATGTGTTCACAAGGTCATGCTTCCCTAAGATTTGGAAGGAAGGTCATTGCCATGGCAACCAGTTCTGACAGCTCTCCCAGGCTCTGGCTCGCTGCCCCTGGGTGGGAGGGTGTCTGGTAGCTGTGGTCAGGGGTCCAGCTGATGGGGAGTCACTTGGGAGCTGCTTAATTAGAGCCTCGGGGACAATGTTGTTGTGGTTTCAGTCACCTCTGTGTGTGGCTAGCTTACTGCTGAGCATTCGGTGCTGGGAGGACCACGCTATGCCTGGCCCTGGCGCCTTGACAAGAGGTGGGTCGCTCCCTGCAGAGCTGTGAGGGAGCAGCGGGGAGAAACGGGTGTGAAAGGCCAGAGCCGGACAGAACGGAGCCGGAGCCCAAGCCGCCTCTGCAAACTCCCGCTGCTGCACTTCTGACCCACACGCAGCTCCCACTGATGCCTCATCAAAAGAGACGGGTTCCCTCATCAGGACAGTGTCTAACATGCAGTACATTTTATTACAGATGTAACATGCATTTCCTCCCATTTTGGTGAAAACCACGTGCTATGGAACTTACAACTGCTTTGTCAGGCAAAACGCAGGAGCAGTTCCACAAAGAGCTGCCTGCGGAGTCCCAGGGCATTTCCCCGAGGTCCCAGCCCATCTCCCCGCAATCCCAACGCACCTCCCCGCAATCCCAGCGCATCTGCCCGCAAACGGAGGGGGAAGCAGGCAGCTCCAGAGGAAACATGCGAGTTGCCAGCCATGCAGTAAAGCTTCTGAAACAGCTCACAGTGTCAACTTATTAAAAATATGCTCTTTTAAGATGTTGTGACATATATGGCGTTGGTCAACTTTCAAAAATGTGTAATCTGCTGCAACTTCTTTCTCACGCTACAAACTTTCTTACATAAGTTGGCATTTATATAGCTAGTTCTGTGTCCTGTCTCTGCCCCCAGTGCTCCATTCCGTCTCTCTGGCCCTTCACCTCTGGCACAAGAATAGGTCCCAGAGCTGCCACGCCTCCCCCTCCCTCCTGGGATGGCCAGAGGCGTGACTGCCGGGCCCTGGGCCTGGCAGCAGTGGGGAGGGAGCAGGCAGGAGTGAGGGCAGAGGCAGCGTGGGAGCGAGACCCACAGACACAGGAGCAGCAACGCCTCAGCAGTGGAGGCCCACCCTGGGCCAGTGAGTTCTGCCTCCTGAGCACGGCCTGCAGTGCAGTGGGATGGCTTGTATGCCATCAATGCCTTTGCCACACCCAAGGGACCTATCTCTGGACAGTTCTCCTTATTCCTCAAGGAGGAGTAGACCTTGACTTCACTAGTTTGGGTGGGGATTACTGTGCATTGTAAACTGGGACGTGCAGACATTAAGGGTGTCAACAGAAGGTCCTTAGCACCAATTCAATGCCAACAGGGATCTCCAGTTTGGGGTGTGATGAGTTTATTCGGTGAAAGCAGCTCAATGATAGCACGGCCTGACTAAGAGCAGCACTGCTGTGGAACAGCTGGACTGTGTGGCCATCAGAGACAGGAACGCACAGGACGCAGTCTCTGTTGGGAAATGCTTCCCCAGCCAGAAGGGAGCTGGCTTACAGGGACAGAAGCCCTGGTCCCTGGTCCCTGATTGGTCTGTCTCATGTAAATGAGGGTGTGAATCCTCACAATTGGTCCAAAGACACTGTCTGCTTGGTCAGAATTGAGCCACTCTGATTGGTCAGAACTGCACAGTTGTGATTGGATGGGGAAAGCTTCAGTCCTATTGGTTGAAACAGGATTCCAGGAAAACTTTGTAAGGGCTGGCTCCGAAGGCAGAAAGAGTGCAGAGGGCAGTTTCGTGGGGCAGAGGCAGCCAGGCTGTCCAGCGCTGAGCTTCTCCACAGAGTGCAGTTCATGTGAGAGGCCCCTGTGCAGAAATGGGTGCTAAGCTCGGCTTTTTTTCATTTGCGCCCAGTGAGCCATCAGGAGCCCTTCTTAGGGGTGTCTCTCTCTTTTATTTTTCTTCTCCTGATTCACAAGGTCACTTTTCAAAGCACAGTGAGGTGTGTGAGATCTACTTTTTAAAAGCATATTTTATTGATTTCAGAGAGAAAGGGAGAGGGAGAGTGAAAGAGAAACATCACTGATGAGAGAGAATCATTGATTGGCTGTCTCCTGCACAACCCCCACTGGGGATCAAACCCACAACCCTGGCACGTGCCCCTGACTGGAATCAAACCTGGGTCCCTTCAGTCCGCAGGCCGACACTCTATCCACTGAGGCAAACCAGCTAAGGCAAAATCTACTTTTTAATTTTTTTAAATGTATCTTTATTGATTTCAGAGAGGAAGGGAGAGGGAAAGAGAGATAGAAACATCAATGATGAGAAAGAACCATTGATCAGCTGCTTCCTGCAAGTCCCCCACTGGGGATCAAGCCCGCAACCCAGGCATGTGCCCCTGACTGGAATCAAACCTGGGACCCTTCAGTCCGCAGGCCGACACTCTATCCACTGAGAAACCCAGCTAGGGCGGCAGAACCTACTTTTTAAAAAAGATTTTAGCAGATTCCTTTCCACATAGAGCACCACTAAGAGAAGGGGGGACCAAGGTGGGTAGGAGGGGGATAGTGTTTCAGACAGGCTGGCCCTTGAGCCCCCTCAGGTGCTGCCATCAGAACAGAAAGATGAGATTCAGGCACGTGAGTCATCGCAGGAAGGCCGGCTGCCTGGCCTGAGGCGCCCCAGGCCAAGTGCCTGTCTGCTCCCTGATACAATGAGCTCCCTTAAGCCCCTTGAAGAATGTGTTCGGTGGACAATACTCGCCCTGCCTCAGGAAGGAGGGCCGGGAGCCAGACCTCGCCGGTAAAGGGGCCACTTGGGCTCTGACGGGGCTGTGTGCACTCATGCCACTTAGAGAGGGCAAGTTTGGTTTGGTTTCCTCCCAGTTATGGTTAGGCCTGTAATAGACAGATAATTAGCAGAAATCACTCACCATTAATAAAGCAGACATTACAACATTTGGATTGGGTGGGGTGCAGTGGGGCACGTAAAAATGTAATACTGTGGAGGAGAAACATTTGTCTAAAAGCTCAGACTGTGCAGCTGCAAATGCCAGAAAATCCTGGCGCTCCCAACCCATAGGGCAAAACCGGGTTTTGGAATAATTGAGCCCACGCAGTGCTGTTATCGAAGACCTAGATCTGTCTGAGACATTCTTTTCTGAAAAATGTGCAGGCGAATACTCAACAAGGAAGCATGCATTTCCTTCCAGACCACACTGAAGTCATCTTAACGGTTATTGGTTTCGAATCTGGGCTGGGAATGGAGTCAAGGCTACTGGGTTGTAGGAATTTGGAGTTAGCCATGGGCATATGCATTTCTCCAACTTTCTACCCAAGAGTGACCGCTTTCCTGGGAACCCTGAGAAGACAGCCTCTCTCTGTGGGCCCCGGCTGGCCCCGGTGGAAGGGGGTTTCTGAACCCACAGCAGCCCGTCTCACTGTCACTCCTTTGGCTGGAAATTAACTGACTGGATCCCAAAAAAATAATGACAGCTGCTAAGATGAATGAAAAAAAACAAGATAAGAGAAAGTTGGTCACCCTGTACAGACAGACCACGGGCGGCAGAACTTCCCAACGGGGGTCTGTTCCCAGCAGCTCCTCTTGTTTATATTTTTCAGAAAGAAAAAAATGAGTTTGAAAACTTTCTGGAAAAATCCTCCTACACCAGAATATTGTGTCCAAAGGAGCTTACTTTTTTTCTTAATGTCCCTGTTCCAAGAGGACTACTTAGGGGACAAAGTAAAATAAACAACACAAAATCTCCTCATATCATCAAATTCATGAAATACCAAAACACGTTAAAAATATTTCAACTTGTTTCTGTTGCTTCTGCCCTTTCTCTTACAGTGCTATGTGTTGCCTAAAGTCGTCGACAAAAGCTGCTTCAGGAGGTGCTGTGCGGGGGCTGCGAAGGCAGAAGGCGGTGCCGGTTCCAGCAGTTACCTGCCTGCGCACAGGGGGCGGAGGCCACACACAGGCCCCCAGTGAGGCTCGCAGCCCTCCTCCCTGTGCAGCCTCTGTGACCTGGGAGCGACAAGTGCACAGGGTGTTTTAGGGATAAATAAGTTAACCAAATAAGTTCTCTGAGCAGCACTTGACCTGTAGTCATGAGTGCTAACCATTCTCGTTGTTTCTATCCACTTCAGTACAGCTACAGCCAACTGTAAACTAATCAGGGAGCAAGTCCTGGATTGTACTTTACTCTGGTGAGTTTCCCGTTTCACACTTCATGGATAAGTTCGTCTGGGACAAAGAAAAGATGAAAGTAAGAGGAATCTATTTTCTTCTTTCTAGAAAGGCACAAATGGGAATGGAGTTTCTCCAGCTAAGGCTAGAGGGTGAGCCGTGGCACTGTAGCGGCACGCCCCTCCCAGCCGCCTCAGGAATTGCAGCTATCACAGGATTTTCGGCAGAGTCAACTCAGCTTTGTATATTAGGAGGTGTCCTGGGCAGCGCCACGATGGCTCCACTGACCCGAGCATCCTGCTACCCATGCCCTGGGGGATGCTCTGCCCTTGGGTATAGACTGGACTTAGTGATTTGCTTCTAATGAATAAAATACAGCAAAAGGAATGGATGCCACTTCCAAGGTTCAGTGACTAGGAGAAAAGCTGAACCACATCCTCATTCTCCACTTAGCTTTGGTCAAGGGTTGAGTAGCACTAAGTCATGGTCATGCTCCCTGACTGGAACCAGAGATCACTGCTTGTCTATGAATATTTTTAAGTGTTGACCTGGACAGCGAGAATGGTCACTGTCACACTAGGAGGGACTTTAGAATGGAAAGAACATTCTAGAGATAATAAACAAGTAATTTTGGAATCACTCTAGCTCTCAAAGTTGTGTAACATGGAGATGAGCTTAAGGTTAGCTTCAAAATCTTTAAAGCAAGTGTAACAAAAACCAAGAATGTAGCTGCTGATGTGAGAACTCCTATGTCTGTTCCCAGCAAAGCCCAAGCTTGGTCTCTCTTGGAAGCTGGCAGGGCAGGATGGGAAGGTCCTGTGTAGGAAGCCTCGCCTTTAGTAGATGCTGGCATTTGATTTTCACTTTGGAAAGCTTTGCATTGGAAGATGTATTCTAGCAGAATTTGTGTATTCAAGAGATGAATAGAAAAGAGAAAAAGAAAGGAGGTTAGTAATTTGGGAGAAAGCAGTGCTGGGAGATGGCTATGAAAACTTCTTCTTCTGGCTCTACCAGTCTATTTGTAGCAGCCTTATCTTGCTACTGTCTCGTTGGAAAAGTTAGGTACAATTCTAAAGCATTTCTCTTGTGATGGAAGCCATATTTGAAGACAGTTTCTCAAAACAGATGATACCCACGAATTCAAGAAGTTCAGTGAACCCCAAGCAAGTGAAACACACAGAAAACCATATCTAGGGAACATGAGGGTAAACTACAGAAAACCAACAACAAAGAGAAGAGACTTTAGAGTAGCCAGAAAAAAAATTAAAAGACATAGGAACTTCAAAGGGGCAACAGTAAGACACATAACTGATTTTTCAGGATAGACAATGGAAACAGAAGACAGTGGAATGACATTTTTACCCACATAAAAGTCTTAGCACAGTAAAGATTTTATTTTCTTCTAATAGGCACAGAATCCATGTTTCCTATAACTTGGCAATACTAGCAGAAAATAAGCAAGTTCTTTTGGCATGTGTCCACCCTCAAAATTCAGCTGTGGCACCCACGAGATGACAAGCCCACCATGACAAAGCATATTCTCCCAGGATGGCCTCATGGGGGAGCAGGATCTAGGTGTCTCAGTTACAACAAGTAGTTTCTAAAGAGAAAAGGGAAGAAGGTTGTTAATCACTTTATAACACATCCTCACTCTCTGACAGGCACTAAGTAAGCACCAGGTATGTTCTGCTCCCTGGGATCTGTGACACCATTAACATCCAGGAGCCTGCAGCAGTCTTGTGAGAGTTTGTGCATGTCTGTTTCAACCCTGCACCTACTCCGTCGCCTTGTGTGACGTAAAGAGGCAATATGTGGTGAGGATTTATCTTCTGGGTTTTGATTTGTGGTCTCTGCAGTCTTCCTTTGAGTCTCTTGCCTCCATTTATAAAGCTCCATTTCTCACACTCATTCAGGAGAAATGGTGAAAGCAGACAAGTGGTGATTGGAAATGGTGAATTCTTAAACAACCCCTTCAACAACTATTCTAAAGTAGGGGTGGGGGGAGTCTCTAGAGTTCATTTTAGTTCATTAGAATAGGTACAGAATTGAGAGAAACATGACATGATTTTTTAAATAATGTTTTCAGACACTAATTGATTAGGTTCACCTTTATGATTCTAGTGTCTCTAAGTAGAGTGTGATCTGAAACAATACTGAAAACCCAGATTATAAATTTTTCAGCTACGCAATGCATACTTATGATCTCTTTCTTTGCTTTCTCTTTTAATCAATGGAATTTTTCAATCTTTTATGGAAGTATAATCTACAGTATAGAACAATAAATGTATCTCAAATGCATGTATGTACCCTAAGTCTATACACATATCATAAAAGTATACCCTTGATGTATTTTGGAAAAATGAAGCACCCATGAGTCAATAAAAAAGGTAACCTACGAGGTGGCCATATCCTCAGGCCCTGTGCTAGAAAGCTGAGTGGGTGGGGTTCCACTCATTCCTTCCCACCTTTTACAGTTCAGCTCCACCACAAGGGTTGTGTGAAGGATTGTGGTTGGGCACTAGAGTGAGTTTGTGCGGGGTGTGAAGAAGGTCCTGCTAATTTTTAAAAAAAGTAACAAACTCATTCTTTGTAAAAGTTCCTCAATGAAAGCCCTGAGGTTCAGGGTTCCTTTATGTCCACAGCTCAGAGTGTGGGGTACGTTATCAAAGCCAGGCAGAGACCCTGAACCAAGAGCAGGAGGCAGCTGTGAGGTCACCAGCAGGGCCCTGAAAGAACACAGGGCCCAATGTGGGCAGGAGGCCCTGACTTGGAAGCAGGGCATGTTCCTGAGGCAGGTGTGTGGGGCATGCAGGTCAGGAGTCAAAAAATGGACAAGGTGCCAGCACTAGAGCTTATCTGAAGCCATCTCCTCTAACAATGGCTCGCGTGTGCTCTTACAAAAGTCCCGACCTCTTAAGAACAGGCAGGTTAAACAAATGTCACGGAGTTATTCTAAGAGTCAAGTCCAAAACATACCATCCTTCCAGGCATCAGCTATGGGAAGTTTCCGTTCTGAGTCTCCACACAGGATTCAGCCCAAGTTCCCAGAAACTATGGGTGCTTCCCAGGCATCAGAATCTGTGCCCATCTCTCTGCAGTAGTTCTCAACCTTCCTAATGCCGCAACACTTTAATACACTTCCTCATGTTGTGGTGACCCCCAACCATAAAATTATTTTCGTTGCTACTTCATAACTGTAATTTTGCTACTATTATGAATCATAATGTAAATATCTGGCATGCAGGATGTATTTTCATTGTTCGCAACCCACAGGTTGAGAACCGATGAGAATCTAGTGGATGGCATTCTGCTCTGTGTTGGGTGGTAATTTCACCCCTGCCCTCATTTCTGCAGGAAATATTCTTGTCTGCTGTCCCCTTCATGCACTCAGGGACGTGTTTCTCTGAACAGAGCCAGTGATGTGCTTCTCCTTATACAATGCTAGAACTACGGGAGTTCATTGTCAGCTCTGTAATGCTTAGATATACTTTTCTTGATGGCTCCACACTGCAATGATACTTTTTTTTATATATTTAGACTATTTTGATATATTTTCCCCACAGCCTTTCCTCTCCCTTTGAGCAGTTTTCTCTAATGAAATATTAAGGCATCCTTTCTCTTATTATGTTTTTCAGAAAATATTTCTGTGATACCTTTGGAGGCTCATAGGAAATGCATTTGGATTATTCTGTTTTTATACTGCTGCCTCCTGCAACACAAAACATATGAATCATCAAATTTTTCCCTGTCATTTTTTTTAGAGACCACAATATCCAGACACTGAAAGAGGCTTTGTGGGGATAATACAATGGATATAAGAAATGAGATGTGGTCCCTGCCCTTGAGTAGATGGTGAAAGGAATGTTAATTAATACCTCAAATGCCCAAGACTCAGCATTTATAGCATTCCTTGAGTTTCTAGAGACCTTGAGTAGCATCTATGGAAATAGTATTTTTGGCAAGTCCTGTTTATTAGAAAAAATAACATTTAGTAACATGAACCATTGTTTTAGAGCTTGAGATATGTTGGAGCCTCAAGTAGATGTTCTGAGATAGATGGGTGGATGGATGATGGATGGATGGATGGATGGATGGATGGATGGATGGATGGATGAATAGATGCATGGGTGAATAGATGGGTGCATGCATGGATGTATGTATGGAAGGGCAGGTGCATGGATAAATGCATGAATAAATAGTTGTATTACTTTATTTGATATTGGATATCCCATTAGGGAGTCAGCTGGTGTGGGAGCCTGATGTGGCTATGTGAACATGAAGTTATTTAATCTTCTTGTGTCTTATTTCCTCATATGTAAAATGGAGAAAATATATGTCCATGATCTCTTACCTATGGATTTGTTAAGAATTCAAAAGATGGACATCAGCCTACACTAGAGACTGGGAGTCATAGCAGATCTACGAATACATAGACACAAACTCAAAAAGACACCCAAAATGGAGAGAGAGAAAGACAAGCTCCAAGTGAAAGAACAAGAAGATTTTCCAGAAGAAGAACTAAATGAAAGAGAGGTAAGAAATATATCAGATATGGAGTTCAGAATAATGGTTACAAGGATGCTCAAGAACATGAGAAAAGGTATCGAAATAATCAAAAATGACCAGTTGGAAATGAAGAATAACATAGCACTAATAAAGAACACATTAGAGGGAATACACAGTAGATTAGGAGAAGCCAGGAATGGATTAGTGAATTAGAAGACAGGGTAGAAAGAGTCATTCAAACAGAAAACCAACAAGAAAATAACAATTAAAAAAAAAACAGGAGGACAGCTTAAGGGAGCTGTGGGACAACATGAAACATAACAATATTCGCATCATAGGAATGCCAGTAAGAAAGTGAGCAAGAGTTAGAGAATCCGTTTGAAGAAATAATGGCAAGAAAGAAAAAAAAAACTTCCCTAACCTGGTGAAGAAAAAATCCTAAAAGTTCAGGAGGCACAGAGTCCAAAATAAGAAGAATCCAACAGGCCCATGTACAGACATATCATAATTAAAAAGCCCAAAATCAAAGACAATAAATCTTAAAGGCAGAAAGAGAAAAGCAATTTGTTACCTATAAAGGAGCTTCCATAAGGCTGTCAGCTGATTTTTCATCAGAAACTCTACAGCCCAGAAGGGAATGGCATGAAGTATTCATGGTAATGAAAAGCAAGGATCTGAAACCAGGATTACTATATCCAGAAAGGCTATCATTCAAAAAAATCATGAAATAAAGAGTTTCCCAGATTTAAAAAAAAAAGGCTAAAGGAGTTTAACACCACCAAACCAGCACTTCAGGAAATGCTGAAAGGGACTGCTGTAATGAGAAGAAGTAGAGAGAGGGAAAGATAGAGAGAAAGAGAGAAAGAGAGAGAGAGAGAAACATATGCATAAAGAAATAAAATGGCAATAAGTATCTAAATAAGTATCTATCACTAATAATCTTAAATGTAAATGGATCAAATGTTCCAGTCAAAAGACATAGGGTAACTGAATGGATATGAAAATATGACCCAAATATAGGCTGTCTAAAAGAGACACACCTCAGAACAAAAGAATCACATGGGATGAGAGTGAAGGGATGGAAAAAAATTTTCCAAGATTATGGAAACGAAAAATAAAGCTGGGGTAGCAATACTCATATCTGGCAAAATAACTTCAAAGTGAAGGCCATCACAAGAGACAATAAAGGGCACTACATCATACTAAAGGGATCAATCCATCAAGAGGATACAACCCTAGTAAACATATATGCAACCAATTAGGAGCACCAAAATATATTTTAAAAACTTCTGGAGAGCTTTAAGGGAGAGATCGACAGCAATACATTCATAATATGGAACTTAAACACCCCACTGACTTCACTATATAGATATTCCAGACCAAAAAAAAATGAACAAGGAAACAGTGACTCTAAATGACACACTGGATCAGATTGTTAAATTGACATTTACAGAACATTTCACCTAAAGCTGCAGAATATACATTCTTCTCAGTGCACATGGGTCATTCTCAAAGATAGACCACATGTTAGGACACAAAACAAGTCTCTACAAATTCAAGAAGATTGAAATCATACCAAGCACCTTCTCAGATCACAATGAAATGAAATTAGAAATCAACTACAGTAAAAACACTCAAAAACATTCAAACACATGGAGGCTAAATTGTATGTTATTAAACAATGAATGGGTTACCAATGAGATCAAGAAAGAAATTTAAAAAAACTTCCTTCAAATGAAAATGAACACATAACAACCCAAAGATTCTGAGACACAGCAAAAGCAATCCTGAGATGGAAGTTCATAGCACAACAGGCCTGCTTAAAAAAACAAGGAAAATTAATAATAAACTATGTAGCCCTGCAACTTAAAGAATTAGAAAGAAAACAACCAGAAAATCCCAGAGGAGAAATAAATGACATGAGACTAAAAAACAATACAAAAGATCAATGAAACCAAAGAGCTGGTTCTTTGAAAATATACCCAAGATTGATGAACCTTTAGCCAGACTCATTAAGAAACAGAGAGGACCTAAATAAATAAAATCATAAACAGAAGAAGAGAAGTAACAACTGACACCACAGAAATACAAAGGCTTGTAAGAAAATACTGTGAACAAATTTATGCCAGCAGGCTAGACAATGTGGATAAAATGGACAAATTCCTAGAAAAATGTTATCTTCTAAAACTGAATCAGGAAGAATCAGAAAACCTCAATAGGCCAATAACAACTGATGAAAGTGAAGCAGGAATCAAAAACTCTCAGCAAACAGGAGCTCTGGCCCAAACGGCTTCACAGGGAATTTCACCAAATTTTCAAAGAAGAACTAACACCTACACTCCTCAGGCTATTCCAAAAAATCCAAGAGGAAGGAACACTTCCAAGCTCTTTTTATGAGGCCAGCATGACCCTAATTCCAAACCAGATAAAGACACTACAAAAAAGGAGAATTACAGGCCAGCATCCCTGGTGAACAGAGATACTAAAATCCTCAACAAAATATTAGCAAATTGGATTCAGTGATATATTAAAAAGATCATAGCCTGGCCAGCATGGCTCAGTGGTTGAGCACCTATCTAGGAACCAGAAGGTCATGGTTCGGTTCCTGGTCAGGGTACATGCCCGGGCTGCAGGCTCTATCCACAGTGGGGGGCATGCAGGAGACAGCTGATCAATGATTCTCTCTCATCATTGATGTTTCTATCTCTCTCTCCCTCTCCCTTCCTCTCTGAAATCAATTATATATATCAGAGGCCCGTTGCATGAAAAGATTCATGCAATAGGCCTTCCCTTCCCTTGGCTGCCGGCACCGGTTTTCCTCCAGCACCCGGGACCCAGGCCTTCACTCTGGACAGAGCCTTCAGTCTTCACGGCTCCAGACAGAGCCTTCAGTCTTCGCTCCACCGCTTTGCTCCTACATATGCAAATTAACCACTATCTTTGTTGGGTTAATTTGCATACTCTCCTGATTGGCTGGTGAGCATAGCAGAGGGACAGTTAATTTACATGTTTGTCTATTATTAAGTAAGATAATGAAAAGATCATATACCATGACAAAATGGAATTTATTCCAGGGATGTAAGGCTGGTATAATATTTGCAAATCAATAAATGTGATACATCACATAAATAAATTGAAAGACAAAAATCACATGATCATATCAATAGACACAGAAAAGGCATTCAACAAAATTCAACACCCATTTTTGATTAACAATAAACTCTCAGCAAAGTGGGAATAGAGAGATCATAGATCAACATAATAAAGGCTATATATGACAAACCTACAGCCAACATCATACTTAATGGGCAAAAATTAAACCATTTTGCCTAAGAACAGGGACAAGACAGGGATGTCCACTTTTACCAGTCTTATTCAACCTAGTATTGGAAGTCCTAGTCACAGCAATCAGACAAGATGAAAAAATAAAAGGCATCCAAACTGGAAAGGAAGAAGTAAAACTGTCATTATTTGCAGATGACATGATATAGTACATAGAAAATCCTAAAGACTCCGCAAAAAATCTACTAGATTTAATAAGTGAATTCAGCAATGTAACAAGATACAAAATTGACACCCAGAAGTCAATGGCATTTTCATACACCAATTTTGAGTTTTCAGAAAGAGAAACTAAAAAGAAAAAAAAATCCATTTACCATAGCAAAAAAAATTTAAGATACTTAGGAATAAACTTAACAAAGGAGATAAAAGACTTGTATTCAGAAAACTACAGGACATTGAATAAAGAGATAGAAGAAAATATATCATGGAAGAATATACCATATTCATGGATTGGTAGAATTAACACATTAAAATGTCCATTCTACCCAAAGCAATCTACAGATTCAATGTAATCCCTATTAAAATACCAACAGCATATTTCACAGGTCTAGGACAAACAATCCAAAAATGTATATGGAACCAAAAATGTCCCCGAATAGGCGCAGCAATCCTGAGAAAGAAGAATAAAGTTGGAGGGATCACAATGCCAGATATTAAGTTAAACTACAAAGGCACTGTAATTAAAACAGCCTGGTACTAGCACAAGAACAGGCATATAGATCAATGGAATAGAACCGAGACCCCAGAAGTCGATCTAAGCCATTCTGCTCAATTAATATTTGGCAAAGAAGCAAGAGCATACAATGGAATCAAGACAGTCTCTTCAGTAAATTGTGTTGGGAAAATTGAACAGATACATTCAAAAAAATGAATCTAGACCACCAACTTACACCATACACAAGAATAAACTCAAAATGGGTAAAAGACTTAAATGTAAGACATGAAACCATAAAAATCCTAGAAGAAACCAAAGGCAGCAAAATGTCAGGCGTCGCTCATAGCAATATGTTTACAGATACATAGGGCAAAGGAAACTAAGGAGAAAATAAACAAATGGTACTACATCAAAATAAAAAGTTTCTTCACACCAAAAGTGACCAATGACAAAATGAAAAAGGAGCCAACGCTATGGGAGAACATATTTGTTTATAATATACCTGATAAGGGGTTAATATCCAAAATATATAAAGTACTCAAACAACTTAACAAAAGAAAATCCAACAATACAATTAAAAAATGGCAGAAGACTTAAATAGACACTGCTCCAAAGAGGACATACAAATGATCAAGAGAAATATGAAAAAATTCTCAGCACAGATCATCAGAGAGTTGCAAATTAAAATGACAGTGAGTATCACCTCACATTTGTCAGAATGGCCCCCATCAACAAATCAACAAACGACAAGTGCTGGCGAGGATGTGGAGAAAAGGGAACTCTAATAACACTGCTGGTGGGAATGCAGACTGGTACAGCCATTATGGAAAATAATATGGAATTTCCTCAAAAAAGTAAATACAGAACTGCCATTTGACCCTGTGATCCTATTTCTAGAAATACTATTATATCCTAAGAAAGCAGAAACACCAATCAGAAAGAATGTATGCACCCCTATGTTCATAGCAACACAATTGACAATAGCTAAGATCTGGAAACAGCCCAAGTGCCCATCAATAGATGAGTGGATTAAAATGCTGTGGTCATTATACCATGGAATACTATGCAGCAATATAAAAGAAGGATCTCTTACCCTTTGAGATAGCATGGAGGTACCTGGAGAATATTATGCTAAGTGAAATAAATCAGTCAGAGAAAGACAAGTATCACATGATTTCATTCATATGTGGAATCTAATGAACAAAGTAAACTGATAAACAAAATAGATCCAGAGACATAGAAGCGTATAACAAACTGTAGTATCTCAGAGGGAAGGTGGGGGTGGCTGGGTGAGTGGGAAGAGATCAACCAAAGAACTTATATGCATACTAGAGGCCCATGTGTACGAAATTCGTGCATGGGGGATATGTTCCTCAACCTGCACCCTCTCCAATCTGGAACACCTCAGGGGATGTCCGACTGCCTGTTTAGGCCCGATCCGGCAGTTGGACATCCCTCTCACAATCCAGAACTGCTGGCTCCTAACCACTTACCTGCTTGCCTGACTGCACCTAATCACTTCTGTCTGCCAGCCCGAATGCCCCCTAACTGCTCCCCTGCCAGCCTAATTGACACCTAACTGCTCCCCTGCCAGCCTGATTGCCCCCAACTGCCCCCTCCTGCAGGCCTGATAACCCCCAAATGCCCTCCCCTACTGGCCTGATCACCCACAACTTCCCTCCCCTGCTGCAACCTGCCACCTCCACAGGGACACACCTCTTCCACGCGAGGTGAAGGAGATGCTGGGACCAGCCTCCTCCATGCCACATGGAGCCACGGGACCCCCCGGCCTCACCATGCAGAGTGGCCCCCGGGCCCCGCCTCCACTGTGCATGTGGCCATCTTGTGACGGCCATCTTGTGGTGGCCATCTTGTGACAACATCGTGCATGAGGGTGTGAGGACCACCTAGGCTTTTATTAGTATAGACTAGAGGCCCGGTGCACAAAATTCATGCACAGGGGTGGGGGGTCCTCTCAGCCTGTATCCTCTCCAATCTGGAACACCTCAGGGGATGTCCGACTGCCTGTTTAGGCCCGATCCGGCAGTTGGACATCCCTCTCACAATCCAGAACTGCTGGCTCCTAACCACTTACCTGCTTGCCTGACTGCACCTAATCACTTCTGTCTGCCAGCCCGAATGCCCCCTAACTGCTCCCCTGCCAGCCTAATTGACACCTAACTGCTCCCCTGCCAGCCTGATTGCCCCCAACTGCCCCCTCCTGCAGGCCTGATAACCCCCAAATGCCCTCCCCTACTGGCCCGATCACCCACAACTTCCCTCCCCTGCTGCAACCTGCCACCTCCACAGGGACACACCTCTTCCACGCGAGGTGAAGGAGATGCTGGGACCAGCCTCCTCCATGCCACATGGAGCCACGGGACCCCCCGGCCTCACCATGCAGAGTGGCCCCCGGGCCCCGCCTCCACTGTGCATGTGGCCATCTTGTGACGGCCATCTTGTGGTGGCCATCTTGTGACAACATCGTGCATGAGGGTGTGAGGACCACCTAGGCTTTTATTAGTATAGACTAGAGGCCCGGTGCACAAAATTCATGCACAGGGGTGGGGGGTCCTCTCAGCCTGTATCCTCTCCAATCCGGGACCCCTCAGGGGATGTCTGACTGCCGGTTTAGGCCCAGGGGAAGCTTCTGAATTCTTATTTTTTAAAAATCTTTGTGGTTGAAAGTATTACATATGTTCCCCTTCCCCCCCATTGATCCTTTCTAGCCTGCCCCGCCCCTGCCCCCCACCCCAGACCTTCACCACACTATTGTCTGTATCCATGGGTTATGCTTATCTATCTATCTATATAAAAGCCTAAACAACCCAGGGGGCCTAAACCGGCAGTCAGACATCCCTCACACAATCCTGGACCACTGGCTCCTAATCGCTCACCTGCCTCTACCTGGTCATCCTTAACTGCTCTCCCCCCTCCCCCCCCGCCCCGCCGGCCTGATCGTCCCTCACTGCCTCTGCCTGCTGCCCTGGTCGCCCCATGCAGCATGCTGCTCAGTCGTTTGGTCATCCCTCACTAACCCCCCTGTCAGCCTGGTCACCCCACATAGCCTGTTCGGTCATCCATTCAGTTGTTTCGGTTGCAATGGTTGTTTAGGCTTTTATATAGATAGATAAGCATAACCCATGGATACAGACAATAGTGTGGTGAAGGTCTGGGGTGGGGGGCAGGGGCGGGGCAGGCTAGAAAGGATCAATGGGGGGGAAGGGGAACATATGTAATACTTTCAACCACAAAGATTTTTAAAAAATAAGAATTCAGAAGCTTCCAGAATTTAAGAGGGTAATACAGTATGTTACTATAGTTTTTGCCACCAAATGCATTTCAGAAGTGTTTGGTTTTCAGGTTTTTCTATCAGAATATATGCCAATAGATAAAGCCAAAGAGGAGGTGAGGTATCCTAAGGAAAATCCGCAGGGGAGAAGATAACAGCATTGTGAGATGAAGCGCAATGAACATAAAAGAATGTGAATTTGTCTTCTCTACCTTAAATGCTTTTGAGAATTGCCATAGGACAGTGATGGTGAACCTATGACACGCGTGTCAGAGGTGACACGCGAACTCATTTTTTTGGTTGATTTTTCTTTGTTAAATGGCATTTAAATATATAAAATAAATATCAAAAATATAAATCTTTGCTTTACCATGATTGCAAATATCAAAAAAATTCTATATGTGACACAGCACCAGAGTTAAGTTAGGGTTTTCAAATGCTGACACGCCGAGCTCAAAAGGTTCGCCATCACTGCCATAAGATCATAAGCACATGTATTGGTTGGTTTACTTGATTATTCTCTACCTTCCCCACATATTAATATTATATGGCTGACACACAACAAGTGTTTAATAAAGACAAGTGGGATAAAAGATAGGAGTTGGGTGGGAGGGGAGAAAAGAGGGAGGAAGAAAGGGAGGGAAGGAGTTAGAACCCTGACTTCCACATTTCCTCCCCCATCTCTGCCAGCAAAACCCGCGTGTCCATGCTCCCAGCTCAGCAGGCCCGGGGTTCTTGTCTTCCTTAACCATCTTCAGCACGCAGCCCACCGGCCACTTCCTTCTTCTTGAAGCATCTCTTTCCTTCCATGATATGGCATCTTCCTGTTTTTCTTTATCTCCATCTTCTTCGGAGTGCCTCTTCCTCCTTCTTGTTCCCTAAGTGCCAATGCTTCATACGTTTCATCTCGCAGTGCTGTTTATCTTCTCCCTCTCCTCAGGCTCCTCGCCTGCTCGCTGCTTGAACTATCAGCATTTATGCTAGTGACTTCCAATCCAAGTCTATCCTTGAGGAAGAGCTCTCATGAGCTCCAGAACCACCTATGCCTGTCCTCTGGAATGTCTGATAAGCACCCCAACTGAAACATCCCCGAAAGAATCCACCTTGTTTTATCCAAACCTAATTATCTCCTATATTCAGTTATCAGTGAATGGCACCGTCATCTGCCCAGGCTAGAACCCAGGGAGGCATCTCTTCCTCGTCCCCAATTCACATCAGCCCCAACCCTCCCAGGGATTTAACGTCATGCCTGCCCTCTCTCAGCACAGCCCACTTCCCCTTTCACTTCCTCTCCCTTCATGGTGGTAGAATGGTGCCAGCAAACCAGGGATACACACTCCCTTATCGTGTCCAGTGGTTCAGCATCTTTCTTTTTAAATATTTCACAAAAGAACAGGGCTTCCCTCTGGTAGGGCCATATTAAGTCACTGGCCATTGAAGAGCAATAACTTCAGTTCCAAAAAGTCCACAACAGGTAATGCCCATGCATTCCCTCGTTTGAACAATGTACTGTCCTACCCCTGACACCTACTGTGGTGAATAGACTGAAACTGCTTGCACAATTATCTTTCTCTCCCCTGACTCCAGGTTACATGAGGTCAGGACTTGTGTTCGCCTTGTTTAATGCTGTAGCCCCAACTCCTAATGCAATGAGGCCCTGGCCTGTAGTGGGTGCTCGATAATTGCTTCTTGGTTGGAGGAAAGTAGAAGAGGGGAGGGAGGCATGTCGGTTCCAGCAGAAGAGGATGTGGAGCAAGAATGAGGAAAGAGTTCTCCAGCTCGGAGAGTGTGTTGGTCCTTGCTCTGAGTTTTCAGGTGGCATCATGGCGATTATTACTGAGATCATCCATATCTTGGAAGTTTTAGAGAAGATACAATTTAAAAGTCAAATTTGAGAGATTTCTGTCAGTCTGGTCAAAATAATTAATTTTAAGGAGTTTTTATTATAAAATTAATTGTCTAGTCAATTTTTTAAATTCTCTTTTAAAAACATATGAAGAATTTTGATAAACACAAGGAGTGTAATTCTGGATTTCACATTTCACCCTTTGTTCCTGTCCTTCCCAAGAAGCAGTTTAGCTCCCGGACCCTTGGCTGTGTGTCCCCTGAGAAGACTGTGCGCTGCCGGGATTGGTGCGAGCCTCGCAGCACTGCGATGAGGAGAGAGCAAGTGCCCGGCCGCATGGGAAACTCCAACCTGACACTGAGGGTAAAGCCCCAGACAGTATTAATTTCAGATGAGGAGAAAAAAAACTGTCTGTTTTTCTTGAATACTTTCTGATTATTTGAGTTGTACCTAATTAATATTTTAAAATATTTACTATCCAGGTCCTGTCATTGCTCTTCTGCTTGAAAAATAAAGAAAAGAAAAGAAAAATTAGAAGTCAGCTCTGGATTAACAAAGGCATGAGAAGACTTTTGGAGAAAAATCTTAGTTTAAAAAATAATTTAATATCTTCATAAAACAGACACACACTGCTTCTGGAATCAGATTGCATGTGACATGTTTTCTATAGCTCACTGCTTTGACCAAAACTCAATTAAATCTAAAACGTCTGAATCTGCCACCAGGCCCCCACCACACTGCTTGCTGAGCCTCCCTCCCAGAGGGACCCCTACGATGCTGGCTCCTCAGTCAGCCCCATGTGGAACCCTTAAACCAGCCACGTGTGTCCCAGAAAGGCCCAGTGGAATGTCCTCTGATGATCTGATTCTTACGAAGCCGCAGCGTGACAAGGACAAGGCGACCCACCCTGGAGGGTTCTGCAAGAATGACATAAAGGCTTGGCCAGTGCGTTGACCGTGTCTTTTGTTTCCTGTATTTCTGACGCTTCCACATCCAGGGCCTTTCTGACTCTGGACGGCCTGCCCCTGCCAGGACAGCCAGTTCCAGAGAGAGGAGAGGCCGTGGCTCTGCCTGGAGACACCCCCATGTCAAACCGGCTCATCCGAGCCCACACCCACCTCCTCTGCAGCTTCCGCACGCTGGTCCGCTGTCCACCCGCCCCGTCACCCGGGGACAGACACCAGACAACGAGGACGACCCTGTGCCCAGCGCCCGCTGCAATTACTCCCCTGGCCAGTCCTGAGCTGCACCGCCCTGGCTTTTCCATGGCAGTCGCCTTCTGATCTGTGGGCATCGCAGCGCCTCCGTGTTCTGGAAGCACCCTAGGCTTCAGGCCAGCAAAAGGAGTCGCTGATCTCACCCGCACCTTCAGGAAGGACATTCGCTGAGGGGTCACGCAGCAAGGGAACTCTGCCCCCACGGGCGTGGGCTGGACAGGCAGATCAGGCGGGTTCCACGGGACGGCCACCCAGGCCCATGGCATCCAGCTGAGCAGCTTCTCCGTCTGGACATTTCCCACGCGTGCCCAGACACGTGCAGATCTTCTTTTCCGGTTTTGACCTTCATGACGATGCTCCTCTGCCCGAGTCGGGAACAGCTGTCACCCGGGACTCGGCAGAGGCATCGTGTCTGTCCGGCTCCCAGTGGGGATGGGGTCGGGACATCAGTGCCGAGGTCTGTGGCGGGCGGCTGTCCTCATTCCCACGGTGTCTCCCAGAAGCAACGGGCCACCCCGGCTCCCACTTTGGGATGAAGACCCTCAGCCCCAGTGGGTAGTGCCCAATAGTGGCCTCACTGGGGCCAATGCTTCCGGAGGAATGGGCTCGGCCAGGGGACTCACGGTCCTGGCTCCGCCTGTTGGGCAGCAGGGAGCCAGCACCGGTAAGTCCCCGGGGGGGGTGGGGGGGGGCAGGCACTTGATGGATGTTATTTCATTTCTAAGTCAAAAAACCCTGCAGAGTCACTGTTCTATTTCTAACTTATAGATGAGGAAGTGAAAGCAGAGAGAGATTAAGAAGGTGCCAGAGTTACAGAGCCACTGAGCAGTTGGACAGGGACTGGAGCTGAGTCTGTTTCGAGCCAAAGGCCTTGCTCTCGTCACAAACAGGCTGCCCTGGTGGCATTGGGCCCGAACACTACACACAGTCAAGCATGAAAGGAGTGCAGCTGGGTCACTTAATTCCCCAGATCGGAACCTGCTTCCTAAGGATGTGGTGAGCATCGGGTGAGACAGGAAAGCCACTTTGTCACGTGTAAGTCCACACCAGTTTCTAGAATGTTTATTAAGAGGGTGGAACAAAAGCTACCAGCCTGGGTCCCCGGGAGGCCTCCATTGTCCGGGAGGCACCCACCAGGTTTCGCCATGTGCTCCGCGCCACCAGCAAAGGCCAGCACAGTTCTCTAGTTTCAAGGCTGTAATTGACAAAGGCCCGTTGGTCTATGCCATGTTTCTGGGCAGTTGGAGACCAGGGCTGCTGTCTGTTAATTGCATGTGGTGGAAGCCACAGCTAATTCAGGACAAGCTACGCCATTGGGAACCAACCCCACAGCAGCAGAGCGCCTGGCGGTGTGCCAGGCAGTGCCACGTTACCTACGCCCCCAAAGGCAGGGGAAACGGACACAGCAGGGTGACGGGGGCCGCCTTCTCTCAAAGACCTGGGTCGGATTCCATTCAAAGAAGAAATCAAGTCCTGTTTCGTAAGACATCTGGAAAGCATCTGGACATCCCCTGACACTGAAGGTTACGCAGGCACAGAGGCTGGGAAAATGTGTGGGCGGTGTTGCACAGGCATTTGCCTGGGCGTGGGTGAGGGAATGACTGAGACAGAGATGCAGAGTCCCAGCTCTCTGAGGACGTCCACACTGGGTGTGCCTGTGCTGTGTGGGAGAGGCGCTGCCAGGAGTTTCCTCCCGGTCCGTAGGCATAGCCCACTTCAGCGCGTGGCCGGTCTTGCTTTAACTAAACATGGGTGTTCTAACTGCTTCCCCCTTGTTTACTATCCTACTGAAGTGCTTAGATTTAAAGACAGTCATCATGCAATCTGTAAACAGAAGTGGTCTTTTTACCTGAATATGGTTTGCTATGTTTTAAACCCTCATATTCAGACACAGGAGGTCTCTGTAGCCTAAATGTTGTGGAGAACACATTAGTGAAGATGCCTACATATTGTATCTGTTGCAATCCTGTATTCACGATCCTAGGTTGTAGAAGGAGAATATGTTATATGCATTGAATGCCTCCTCTGTGCTCAGATCTCCATTTACATATATCAACACCTGTGTAACTCCATCTATTGAAAACAATCCACATTATTAACCGGTACACCTAGTACATTCATCGGTTGAGTATTTTCTTGACCCAACTTGTCAGGCATGCAATGTTCTGTGCTGACCACCACTCGGTGCTGGGGACACAGAGATGCGTGAGACACAGGCCCTGACCTCGGGTCATGCTCAGTTCAGGAGAAACTTTTTTAAAAAACATTAGAGGAAGTTCTATCATGAAACTATGTTCAGAAAACTATGAAATTTAAAAGTAAGCCAAAGCTGGGTATTTTATCCAAGAAAATTGAAACCAGGGTCTCAAAGAGATAGTTGCATGCCCATGTTCTTAGCTCCCTCATTCACAATAGGCAAGATGGGGAAGCAACACAGGCGTCCCTCTATGGATGAGTGGATGAACAAAATGTGGGGTGGACATGCAATGGAATATTATTCAGCCTTAAAAAGGAAGGAAATATAGCCACCTGCTACCACATGGATGAACTTGAGGCATTATGTCAAATGAAATAAACCGGTCACAAAGGACAAATCCTGCAAGCTTCCACTCATCTGAGGCACTTAGAGTAGTGCTCGGGCTCGTAAAGCAGAGAGTGGAATGGTGGTCGCCAGGGGCCTGGGGGAAGGGAAGCTGTTGTTCAGTGGGTTGCAGAGTTTCAGCTGTGCAGGGTGGACAAGTTCTAGAGATCTGCTGTGCAACACTAGGCGTGTGACCAACAATGCTGCCCTATTCTCTTAAAAGTGGTTTTTGCCACCAAAACAAAAGCATGGCAAGGTCAGAGGTGACCTCGCAAGGGCTGGGCCTCCACTGAGGCCCCGGGAACGTGGAGGAAGGCGGTACTGTCCCGTTTCACAGATAGGGGAGTCGAGTACTGCGTTCCGGGTCTGGTGACGTGGAAGCCCGTGTTTTTCCATTACCCTCCGTGTCTTCTTCATGACAAATCTTACAAAAGTTGCACACGGCAAATCAGAAAAGGCAAATTCCTTAGAGTAGACATTGATTCTGCAAACCAAACATGAACTAAGTGAAGAACGAAACACTAGGGAGAACTGTACTGAACATTGATTTTTGTTTACCTATATCTGTTTACTTAACTATTAAATGGCAATGACTTAAATTTTTAAGTTTTTAAAGCTATAATGTGAAAGCCATCCTCCAGCCAAGCAATGATTTCAGTCGGAGGGAACCCAGTTTATTTAGTCCAAAATGCCCCCCGGCCCCCCGGGTGCTGAGGTGGAAGGTCCTGGGGAACTGCTCTCCCCTGCTCACTGCGTCTCAGGACACTGGGAGAACAGGCAGCGTCATCCTGGCCAGGAATCGGCCGCAGGAGCGCTCTGCTCAGGGCTGGGAAGTGTTTGTTTTCAGCTGCGGTATTTTTATACAAATGGCATCGATTCATCCAGAAAGAGCTGGAACGATAAAATGCAGGCGACAGCGACACCACGTTCCCTTCGGAGCTCTGTGCTGGCTTTGCGTCACATCAAAAAGGTTGTGCCACATGTAAGGAGATCAGAATGGTACATTTTCTTGATTTGCTACCAGATCTGGGAAGAGAGGCACATCCAAACCAAGTTCTCAAAAGTCCAAGCACCTGTTTCCCTCACTACGCAAGTTCACATCCGTAAACGTTGTGTTCGGTTCAAGTATCCCATTGAAGAATACACTTGGTCTCTAGCATAACAGGGTTAAGTTAAAATGAGAGGAAAAGATCAGGTCCAGCAAACTATTTATTTACAGTTAATTTACAGAAATAGCAGGAAGTCAGCCCAACAGGCAAAATCTTCCATGAAAATTCACACAACCAGGGCGTCAAGCTATGTGACTAGCTGTGGGTGGCACGATGTCGCTTGCAGTTACCCAGTTGTCTCTGACAGGTTTCAGGATGGCCATCCAGCATCTCGTTCATAGAGTTGTTTGTCCACTTGCTTGGTATTTTTCTGCTATTACATCATGAAATTTTGAGACCCTTGGTGTGTGTCTTATTTATCTACTGCTATAAACAAGTGCCCTACATTTTATTAGTAGCAGCTTAAACATGCCCATTTCTCATCTCACAGCTTTTGTGGTCAGGAATCTGGGTGGGTTCTCTGCTTCAAGATCTCTCACAGAACTGCAGGCAGGTGACAACAGGGGCTGGGCCTCCTCTGGGGCCTACGTGGGGAGTGAGCTACGTCCGAGCTTGCTCACGTGGCTGCCTGTCAGCAAAATTCAGCTTCTTGAAAGCTGTTTGTCCCAGGCCCTCGCTCTCCGCAGCTGCTGACTTCAGGACACCCTGCGTTTCTTGACAGATGGCCCCTTCCTCAGGACAAATATGCACAAAAGCCAGACCGGAAATGCCAGTAGGATGGACGTCCCAGTCCTTGTAGCCTAACCTCACAGCAGCTGTGTTCAATTTTTAGAAGGAATCAGAGGTCTGCTCTCAGGGGGACAGAGCGCATGGGTGTGCAGGCGGGGAGTGGAGCCTGTAGGAGGCCGCCTACCTCAGGGTGCGGATGGGGACTCACTTGCTTTCTTTTTGAGAACGGTCCACATTTGGCAGCCATCTTCCCCTACAGACGGAGACAGACTCAATCAAAGCTTCCAGCTTCCCTTTATTTCTTGTCAAATGCACTGCTAGCAGCGTGTAATTACAAGTCCTACTTTTAGTCACAGCAGTCCTACACCACTGAGCCAGTGTGTCTGTGCATCTGTGGGTGTGACTACAGAGGGCTTAGCCCAGCCGTGGGCAAACTACAGCCCGCGGGCCGGATCCGGCCCATTTGAAATGAATAAAACTAAAAAAAAAAAAGACCGTACCCTTTTATGTAATGATGTTTACTTTGAATTTATATTAGTTCACACAAACACTCCACCCACGCTTTTGTTCCGGCCCTCCGGTCCAGTTTAAGAACCCATTGTGGCCCTCGAGTCAAAAAGTTTGCCCACCCCTGGCTTAGCCTCAGCATGTCCCTGTCCTGTCAGAGCAACTAAGCAACAAATGAACAAAGTAAGTGTCTATGTTGGGGGGCGGGGGAGGGCTGCATGTGCCCACTTCCATCACTTTCCCCGGAGCTGCTCAGAATGCCCCCCACAGCTTCCCTTCCATTTATTTGGAAAGAAATGTGATAGCCTTCTCCATATTATTCACTGAAATGCATGTATCACCATAGAAAGCAAGTGAATTCTCTGGGAAATTGTAAGTGGTCACTCTTCTGACCTAAAAGACACACAGCTCCTCTTCTTGGAAGGGTTTGAAACTCTCTTGGTCAACAATACTCAACAGTAACCGCAAAGTGACGGCCCATCTGCGCAGGAGCAGGACATGTGGACTCCAAGCTCTGCTTACAAAGGGTCCCACTCAAGAACCCCGCACGACCAAGATCAGCGGCAGGAGCTCGTCCACGTTCCCAGGGAGAGAAGCTGAGGCCCAGGTCCACAAGGGAATCCCCGGGAACGAGAAGGGGGGGAGCAGGAATGGCGTGAGTCATGGAAAGAACAAACACAAGGACATGCTCGCCCAAAGTGGCTTCGCCTTCTGCAGAACAGCTGAGTCTCTGTCACCTGGAAGCCTCTGAGCGGCCACCTGAGGCGACTGCTCCTCCAGAAGTCTGCCAGCAAGGGGCGGGCTCTCCCGCTGGCCAGCAAGTCTCCCCACGAGGACCAGCTCCCTCTCCCTCTGCCATCAGAGAATCCCCGGCTGGGGTGCTGTCAGCTGCCGGGTCACCTTCCTCCAAGGAGCAGAGAAAGCTCCACTCCGCAGCCCAGGAGAATTTAGTTGCTGCCTGGCTACCTTCCTAGAGGTCACAGTGTCATCAAGCAGGAAATCGGGGAGCACAAGGCCAGGCCCGAGTGTAATGGGGTCTGACACAACAACAAAAACAGGCATTTGCTTACAGTGCTTTCGTTTGAAAGGTTTCTCTAGGCTAAGGACTTGGGAAGGGTCTGGAGACACCGCACAAGATGTCAGAAGAGGGTAGAGACACCAAGCCCAGGTGGTGGCAGTTTCGGAAGCACAGGAGTCACCTGGGGCCTGGGCACCCAGGATCCCTGCCAGGGCCTGGCTGGCAGCTCAGGGAGAAGTAAGAAGATGAACCCGGGATCACAGGAAGCCATGCAGAGCCGGTCAACTGCGGGTGAGTGCACAGGTCACGACTGGGGGTGCACTGTCAGGTCGTGGGGTGTCAGCAACATGTCGGGCCGTCCTCATACCCTTCCAGCATGTAACTATACCCGGTACTATGTAGGGTGTTGTGAGTTAGCAATGATCAAGATAAATAACAGTAAGTAAGTAAAGCCACCGTAACACTGATAAGCGCTAGATAGGAAGTAAACAGAGGGATGAGGAGAGGGGAACTGGCTGTAGTGGTTACTAGCAGTGACCCCAGCCCTGTCCCCCTGGGCACTGGCCCGTACAGCTTCCGACATGAACACCAGCCCAGGCAGTCTCTGCTCAGGAGCGGCGACCCACGTGCAGGGCAGGCCAGAAGTGTCATCGAGATATCACTTCCATGACCTCTCCCCAGCTTCCCGCACCCCAGGGAACAGCCGCTCAAAGGGTCCCAACAGGCCCCAACAGCACTTCCATCCTTGTTTCACTTCTGCATCCCTCCCAGTGCTTCCTGGGATCACACCTGCCCCAACAAACCATTTGCTTTCAAACCTTTGTTTGGGAAGGTCCCAAGGACACTGCCTTCATGCCCCAATGATGCCATATTAGAGGCAACTCTCCCTTCCTCTGAGCACTGCATGTGCTGCTCTTACCTGAGGTACATTGTGCTCACTCAACTGTTGATCTGGAAATCTCCTTCTTATGCTCAGGGACTCAGTTTAGTGGCTGCCTCCTCCCTGCACTCTCCTCACAGGCACTGCACATTCTACATGACATCTCTTTGTCTCCTAGAATGTACACTTGACAGCAGACAGATCCCACATGTTTACTGTGCTATTATTGTACCATGTTATTATTGTAGCACAGGGCTGAGGTCTTCCTATGTACTTAATAAATGGATGGATGGATGGATGGATGGATGGATGGATGGATGGATGACTGGGTGGATGACTGGGTGGATAATGGATCAATCGATGGATGGGATTCTGATAATTTGGCACCTGCCATTTAGTGACAGCTCCAGAATTTCTACTTTGAAGGGACTTAGGTGGCAAATGTGTTGGATGAGAACTCTGTGTAACGCCCTATAGAATACTTTGGGTAAGATTTTTAAAATTATCCATTTTCAAAGATTTGCAGAGAGCTGGTGGAGATTATGGAGCTAAGGACCAGCTCCCTCTAAAACCAGTGCTTTGTCCAACCAGGGCTCTGTGACAGATTCTGCCCTCACTGCTGGAGATAAAATGGCATGTTCAGTCAGTCCACTTCTCCACAGCAAAGGGAGTCATATGAGTGTTTTGATGGCCCATGGATGCAACTCCTGAGACCAGGCCTCTCTGAGAGGACAGGGGTGGGCTTTCAAGGCAAACAGCTGAAGTACTAGGTCTACAGAACACAAGAGGCAAAGGCAATCCAGAAACTTCCGTATGTCCAACAGGGATCTTCTGCTGTACTCTCTTGGTAACTTGTGTGAAGTTAAAAACAAAAACGATCCAAAAAAGAAATTCCAAAATGACAGAGGAGTAAGTGGAAGCTACACTGACACACTCCCAGTACCAAACTGGAATTACAACTAAAATACGGAAAAACCATCCTGAATAATCAACTGAAGACTAGCTGGAGAGAACCTTGATAACCAAGGATGGAAAGAGAAGACCACGAAGAGACTGATAGGAAGGGTGGAGGCACCAAAGGGCTGGCCGAGCTCCCACAGACAGCCACAGAATTTGGGGAGGGATATCTCAGCTGTTCCCACTGAGAACTCAGGGGTCTAACCCCCAAGCAGGGCTCCCCAGCCCAGAGCACCATATCTGAGGAAGGTGGCCATATAACATCTGGCTGTGAAAAGCAGCAGGGTTGCTGTCTGCCAGGCAGACATGGCTGGAAATGCAGGCACTCTCTTAAATGGACAAAACACAAAATTTTGTGTGCAGTCACTCATCTTGGGCTGCAGCAGAAGGAGGGCAGAGTGCACTGGAGCTGTGTGAGCAGAAACCAGAGTTGGAGGCTCAGGGGTTAGACCTCAGAAGATAGACACCTAGGTTTCCTGTGCTAGCTCATTCCCTCATACTGCAGAAGACATCTTTCTCCTGCAGACCTTTACCATTGAGCTAGCTTTTACATGGAGGAGGGCAGTTGTCCGGCCCTATTGGAAAACCCTTTGCCCCACCCTGTGGAATTTCTGAGGCCCATTAAGAGCCTGCCAGCAGAAGTAATTGTCCCACCCTGTGACTGATAGCCTGTGGCTAATCAAGACTGAATATAATCAGACTGCAGGCAGTGGTGGGACTCTGGAGGCTTTGAGTCTTTGCCTGACCTAATTAGGGGCCCATAGCCAGGAAAAAGAGAACAATAAAAAGTATGCTGGTGACAGGCAGGGTGGCTGGCCACAGGCAGGTCAGCCTGCTTTTCCCCAGGAGTGCTGAGCCCGGCGGCTGCTCGGCAGAGAAGGCGGCACTGGCTCAAGGCGGCCTTGGCTGGACAGTGACCCGTCAGCTCCGGGGCCAACACAGACACACAGACACACAGACTCAGCACAGACAGGCAGTTCTCTCAGTTTGGAGGATGAATGCTGAAGGTCACGGTGCCAGCAGGGCTGTTCTCCCAGGCCTCTCTCCTTGAGGTCCCCACATGGTCAACCCTCTGTGTGCATGTGCCCCAGCCCCCTCTTTGTATAAGCACACCCATCAGATAGGATTTGGGCCACCCTCGCGACCTCATTTTGCCTAAATCATCTCTGTAAAGGTCCATCTCCAAACACTGTCATGTGGATTTTGAGGGGGTACAATCCAGCCCCTAACAGGGGGCCTCTGTCAGTCTAGTGGAGTGAGCCCAGAAGATAGTAGAGTGGCAGTTCATGGAGTGACATGTTTGCGTCTACAGAACAGCGAATGGGACAGACCCACCACTGTGACCTGGGGACCCTGGTGCTGCTGCGCAGGAGCTTCAGGCCCCTCGCCATTCCAGCCCCGTCCTGGTCAGGTCTTCCCCGATGGCAATGGCCTCGGGCTGGGGCTGCGCAGACGAGGTGCTTGCTTCTCTGCGTTGTACGGGAGCCCTGCTTTAGCTCATTTCTTCTCATGCTAAGTTGGGCTTTGTTTCCAAAGAGCTAACTTCTAGTTTTGAATAAGAACTGATGTATTCAAAGTTTTGAATAACAACTGATGTATTCAAATTTGCCTCTGTTGTTTTCTCCCTCTTGTTTGCTCACGTCTTGTTCCAACCCTTAGGCTTGGGCCTGCTTTTCCCCAGGACCCATGCGGGGCCTCGGGCTGGGAAGACCCGGACCCAGGCAGGAGGGCCCAGGGCCCAGGGCAGCGCTGGTGGGGAGGGCAGCCGCCCTGGGGGCGCTTTGTGCATCAAGGCCCCGGGGCAGCGCTGGGCCCACAGCCTTTCCCACAGGGCAGCTTCCAGACACCCCACCTGCCACTTGGGGTGCCCCCGGTAGGCCTCACAGCCCCTCCTCTGCTCTCCTCCCAAGCTGCACTGTTGACTGTGTGAACAATGAGAGAGAGGCTTAACCCAGCAGAGAACTGCACACACCACAGCCCTCTCTCCCACTCCATCTCTGCAAGAAGTCCCTGCAGGGGGAGCTCCAAGCACAGCCGTCCACCACGGGGCAGAGGTCCCCAAACACCGCGGCCCCAGTCAGGCTGCACAGAGCCCTCCATAGGCCAGCCCTCAGTGGGGCGCGGCAAGGTGAGCACGACCCTGGCCCTGCACCCCGACCTGACCCATCCCCATCCAGAGGCCCTGGCCTCAGTTTCTCCAGCTGTAAAGTGGGGATAGGAAGCACACCCACTTTCCCTCTCTGTCTTCCTCCCTTGTTGCTGGTGGAAATCAAGGGTGCACACCTGCCTGCTTTTCTGCGCTCCCCAGTGGCCTCAGCGGCTCCCTGGGCAGGTCCAATCCCCCGTGTTCCCGCCCATAAACCTGAGAATAAGGCTGACGGGAAGCTTGTCCTTTCCTTTAATCAAAGTGGCAGGCGGCCTACATGCACTCTGATCTCTCTTCCACCAAAGCAGCGAAAGCAAGTCTCGGGCCAGAATGCAAAGAACCTGCCTTTCTCTGGAAGCCGGCCACTGCTGGAAGAAGCCTGTTGAAGGAAAGAGAAAGCTGCCACTCCACCCTCGCTTCCAGAACCGCATGTGAAGGTGGTGAGATGTTGCATCACCCTCACTGACGGGCACTGAGAGGAGCGGCCTTCACAAAACCGTGCCCTTGAAAGCAACCACCAGAACCAACGCCGCCTTTGACAGCACAGTGTGGGCTGGCTTGCTGGGGACAAGGCCTTCTAGTCCTTACATCTTGTCTAATGAGACACCTGTCTTTTTAAAGGGACCCTTCCTCCCCACACACACCCCACAACTTGAAGCCCGAGGTTTGTGCATTAAAAGAAAAACAGTGATAAACGGATTGGCTTGTCCCCATTTTGTCTCCAGATGGTATACGTGTAATTGGGAATCTGGGATTTCGGGTGGAGCAGGAGAGGTTGGGAGGGGGACAAACCGTGCCAACGAGTATGGGAGCAATGGAAGGAGGCGCTTCTGTTTTTCCCCTGGAGCGGATCCATAAATGCAATATAATTTCAAGAATCTGGGGTTTATTTTAGAATACTCCAGGGGGAAAAAGAAGAGATGAAGCAAGTCTTGTGAAATCTTGATAATTTCTGAACCTGAATTGTGGGTGTCCTGGTTGGGTCCCCCAATGCTGACCTGGTACAGGAATTGGGAGGTGACCCAGCAGCAGGTGAGGGAGGCAGGAAGTGAGCAGGGGAGGGAAGGAAGCAGGGTCACACGGGCACTGGGGGCTGTTTCCCTGGGGAACAACGAAGGGCCATCCTCCGAGGGCAAGGGAGCCGGGGTCCTGTCCACCAACTCCTCAGCCCTGGACGTCTGGCCTGCCCAGTGCTTAGGCCACCTCACATCAGGGACAGGGACATGGGCATCCAAAACTATGAGAAAGAAATGCACGTTGTGCAAGCCACCTGCTCTGGAATATCTTGTTATGACAGCCCCAGGTGACGCTCACTTCCTCTCTCCGTCACTAAAGCTGAGGGTCTCCCTGTCTTAGATCGTTGAGCTTCCAGGACTAACCTCCACTGGGCAGCTTAAACAATGGAAATTTCTTTCCTCACAGTTCTGGGGTCTGGGTGTCCACAATCAAGGTGCTGGCAGATGCAGTGTCTGGGAGAGCTCTCTTCCTGGTTCACACACTGTGTCCTCACATGGTGGGTGGGGGAAGGGTCTCCTGAGGCCTCTTTTATAAGGGGCACTGGAAATGTCCAGTCTTTCTCCAGTCAAAACAATTTGGTTATAAGCCATCAGGCAGACATACCCCAAAGGGTCCCGGACTGTGAGAGGGCACAGGCTGGGCTGAGGGACACCCTCCCCACACCCAGAGCACAAATTTCATGCACCAGGCCTCTAGTCTTTAATAATAGACTGGGGGAAATGTTTACAGTAAGAACAACAGCAAAAATGTTCAATACTTTATTACATGAATATCACATACTAATTCATAAGAAAAAAATATTGCCCTAACGGAAAACTATCCTGAATAGTTAGTCTAGCCCAAGACATCCCTACACAACCTACTGCTAATGCATGGAGAAATATAAGACACCAGAAACTTCAGGGACTGTAGCCAACCAAGTTACCCTGGTCCTCACTGACCCCCATGACCCCATGGGTTTCCAGGACCCTCACTGGTCCCGGTGATCCTCTTGGCTCCCTTCTCATCTTTTTGTCACCAAACCTAAGACCTGGACTCCATTCTCCTTCTTTAAAGCCACTTCTATTGGGAATTTGGCATTTATATAAGGGCTTTTGTCCCCAGACTCCCCACCTAGGCTTTTTTTTTAAATATATTTTATTGATTTTTTACAGAGAGGAAGGGAGAGAGATAGAGAGTTAGAAACATCGATGAGAGAGCAACATCGATCAGCTGCCTCCTGCACATCCCCCACTGGGGATGTGCCCGCAACCAAGGCACATGCCCTTGACCGGAATTGAACCTGGGACCTTTCAGTCCGCAGGCCAATGCTCTATCCACTGAGCCAAACCGGTTCTGGCCCCACCTAGGTTTTTTAAAGGCACTACTTAAGATAGAAGTAACTCTTGATCAGGTCATCCCCATCCCCCACAAAGATGTGGGTAGAGATAATTAGGGATTTGTAAACACATGATCAAAAGACAGTGTTACCGTGAAAAAGGGCTACGCATCAGGAGTCATCAAGGCAGTGTACATTAAAACTACAGTGAGATATTACTACACACCCACCAGAATGGCCAAAAATGGAAGGCAGACAATATAAAATGTCGGTGAGGATACAGAGCAGTCGGAAGCCCCAAGCACTGCGGGCGGAAGTGTAAGAGTGCAACCACTTTGAGAAAAGGCCTGGTGGCTTCATATAAACCTAAACAAAACCTACCGTAGGGCATGTCCATTTCAATCCTAGACATTAACCTAAGAAACATGGAAAGCATGTATCACAACAAGACTCATACAGAGAGTTCATAGCAGCATTAGTCATAGTAGCCCACACAACCCAGATATCCGTCAATAGGAGAATGTACTAGAGCCACGATGGCGAACCTTCTGAGGTCGGCGTGTCAGCATTTTGAAAAACCCTAACTTAACTCTGGTGCCGTGTCACATATAGAAATGTTTTGATATTTGCAACCATAGTAAAACAAAGACTTATATTTTTTATATTTATTTTATATATTTAAATGCCATTTAACAAAGGAAAATCGACCAAAAAAATGAGTTCGCCTGTCACCTCTGGCACGCGTGTCATAGGTTCGCCATCACTGCAGTAAACAACAGTGGCACGTTCATCCAATGAAATGCTTCGTAAATGCAAAATGGAGCAAACACCTGGTACACTCAGCAATATGATGAATCTCAAAAACATTACATAAATGAAGTAGCCAGGCACAGGAGTCCACAATCCATGATTTCATATTTACAGATTTCTCAAATGCGCAAACCCACGTCAATGGAGGGGAAAAGCCAGATCAGTGACTGCTTCTGGTGGAGAAAAGGATCTGCTGGGAAGGAACACGGGTTGGGGACGGAGGGGGGCCTTTGGGATGTTGCAAATGTCCTGCCAATGAAGTTCAGGTCACGCGGGCGGATACACTTGTCAAAACTCATTGAATGGTGCACTTAAACTTCATTTCATCGTATGAAATTTTCCTCAATAGAAGAGCTATACACAAATATTAAATTCTAACTAATGATGTACATGCTGAAGTACTTGGGAGAAAGGCCTGCAAGTTGCTTTGAAATGCATCAGGAAATAAGATGGGTCGATGGATGTGTAGGATACATGGGTGGATACATACAGATGAATGAGCTAAGTTAATCACATGTTATTGGTAGAATCTAGACTGGACAGGTGTTTACTATAACATTTTTAAACTTTCTGCACTTTGGAAACTTCCATGAAGAAGTGCTGAGTGGGAGGGAGACGGGTAGGAGAGTTTAAAGTGCACCTGGTTTGTGGTTTCTTATTAGGAACTGACTTCTCTGTGCTGTGTCTGCCCGAGTGGCTCCAGGGTAAACAGGAGAATGGGATACAGAACATTCCTTCAGAGTGGAAGTGGGGAGGCGTGGGAGAGGGAAGGAGAGGCAAATGACAAGGGGGGAGGGGAGTGTTTCAGCAGGGTTTGACCCGCGACACAGAACCAGCAGGAGGCATACATGAAAAGTTTTGTCACAAGGAATTGATTTATGCAATTTGGAGGCCTGACTGGGCGAGTTTGCAACCCAGGGGGCAGGCCACGTGGGAAGGTAGAACTCCGGCAGAGCTGAAGCTGCTGTCTGCGGCCGAGTTTCTTCTTCCTCAGGGAAGCCGCAGCACTTCTTTTGGGCCCTTCCCTCCAACTGATTGGATCAGGCCCACCCAGGTCATCCAGGATCATTCTCCCTCCTTCAATCACAACTGCATCGTGCCTGCACGGCTGCGCCTACTAAGGGTTTGATTCAATGATCGGGACTGTAGCCCAACCAAGCGGACAGCGGAAACTGCCCAGCTCGGGGAAGCTGTGTCAGGGACTGCAGGAGGTGGCAACCACTCAGACACCCCGAGTAGTCCCATCCAATTTGGTTAAGAGGAACCAGATGCAAAGCTTCCATCCATCAGTCGACAGTCCTTTTCTAATAGACCTTAGAAATCCCAATTTCTTTTTTTTCTTTTTTTAATATTTTTTTTTATTTCAGAGAGAAAGAAAGAGGGAGAGAGAGAGAGAGAAACATCAATGATGAGAGAGAATCATTGATCGGCTGCCTCCTGCACGCCCCCCAATGGGGATCAAGCCCACAACTAGGGCATGTGTCCTTGATTGGGAATTGATCCATAACCTCATGGTTCATAGGTTGACGCTCAACCACTGAGCCACTCTGGCCTGGCAGAAATCTTAGTTTCTTAAAGAGCCTTCCAACAGCTCGGCTTGGGTTGTTTCTCTTCCTTGCTGGTTATATTGTTAAGTTAAAAATGAGTATCAAGCCGAAACCGGTTTGGCTCAGTGGATGGAGCGTCGGCCTGCGGACTGAAGGGTCCCAGGTTCGATTCCAGTCAAGGGCATGTACCTGGGTTGCGCGCACTTCCCTGGTGGGGGATGTGCAGGAGGCAGCTGGTCGATGTTTCTCTCTCATCAATGTTTCTAACTCTCTATCTCTATCTCTCTCCTTTCCTCTCTGTAAAAAATCAATAAAATATATTTTTAAAAAAAATGAGTTTCAAAAACAGTGGCACATGAGCCATCTTTTGTGTGGGAACATAGTTCCTAAGATGACCCAGGGGACGCTCCAGAAGCCAAAAACAGCGCCCACCAAGGCCACTGCCAGGGAGGAGAGCCAGGACGTGAACTCGGAGCAGCAGAGCAAGGCCAGGGAGGTTGTTCCACACTGCAGATGCCAGTCCTTGAAAATCTTAAGTTTCCTTTCCCATTTCTTGAGAGGACAAGATCAGTTCCAGGGAAATGGGCGTCGGAGATTTCTTTGTACATCAAATGTAGCGACTAAGATGCACAAGCCTGCTGTAACCAAAATACATTCACAACAGCGGCCAAACAGCTTGTGAATACACAGGAGAGCCCGGCCCGCTGGCTCAGTGGTTGGCGGCAACCTATGAACCAGGAGGTCACGTTTCAATTCCTGCTCAGGGCATCTGCCAGGGTTACAGGCTTAATCCCCGGCATGGGGTGTGCAGGAGGCAGCCGATCAGTGATTCTCTCTCATCATTGATATTTCTCTCTCTCTCCCTCTTCCTTCCCCTCTGAAATCAATAAAAATATTTTTTTACCAAAAAAAACCAGGAAAAAATGTTCAAAATCATTAGTGATTTTAAAATGTAATTTAGAACACTGGTATACTATTTTTGCCAACTGTCTGGAAAATAAGGAGAATGGCCAACCCCCTGAGGGTGTGGGGCGCAGGCATGTGGAGTGGAAGTGGTGCAGGCCTCCCGGAAGGTGGGTGGTGGAGACGACCTGCCCTGCTCCTGTGGGTGGCTTTCTACACGAAGGTGTGTCTATGTCATTATTTCCAGCAGCAAAACATCTACACCACGCATGTCAAACTTGCGGCCCACAATGAATATTTTTGTGGCCCAGCCAATATACTGGTACATAAGAAACATTTTAATAAAAATTTCATAACTTAATTTTTACAATATCCTGTTATACATAATTACTAACAATGAACTACAACGTTCGCTAATGACTGATTACTATAATTGTGTAGCATTCATTTCCCTTACATGCAGGCGCACCATTTCTCTCCAATAATACTAGCAGCGAATATTTTAGCAGCTGATTGCCACATCATTAGTCTTGGACTGACTTGTTTGGTGTGCACAACAGGAAATATTTCATTTTCAGAGAACAAGAAAAATAGGTTTACTTGTGTTACGATTATTAATTTGTGCAGTTATTCGGTGTCTGGTAAGTTAATGTTCAAGAAAAAATATTAATTTTTATTAAAATATCCTACTTTATGTTAACAATGATGCATTTATTTCAGCCCTTTGTATTCAGCATGTCTTTATCGAAATAAGCCTACGTTTCTATGAAAATTGAAGCTTTTGTTTTTTTGTGGCCCGCATACACTTAAACCTTGTTTATTTGGCCCGTGTTAGCCTTTGAGTTTGACATGCTTGCTCTACAGCCTTTGAGTGACCTGCCAAGGGGACTAGTTAAGGAAACTGGGATCTATACCCAAAGAAAAGAATGCTCGTGAGAAAATGTACAGTATATGGTGAAGTGACAGGTGCACACATTTCCTACTGTTTATTATGTTAACATAAACATATGCAGATGTACATAACATTCTTTTCATTTTCACAGGAAGAACGCTGAGCGAATGTCTGATAAAATGCTCCAAGCTGTATTTGGGAGTAGGATTACGAATAACTGTTATCTATTTCCAAATATTCTGATACATGGTATTACTGCTTGTACAATATCGGGAGTAAATTGCGAGCCTGTCTAGTTCATTAGAGTTTCTTGTGGTTTCATGCCTATGGGATCCCCAAAACCAAACTTCAGCTGAGGCCTGTGAAATCCAAATTGCTTTTTAAATTAACTGGCAGGAACCTGGAATGCGTTTGCCTCCAATTTGGTTAATAGGAACCAGATGCAAAGCTCCCATTAAGCATCCATTGCCTAGTGGCCTGGTGTCCATTTGCTCTCCAAGCTGGAAGTATTTGGTTCCTCTGCATCGTTTGTTGGTTCATACCTTGCATACATTTGTAACTGCCTACAATATGCTCTTTCTAGGTAGTAAAAATGAGCTTGCAAACATTAACGTGGGATGCAAGAAATGTCTCCTTACTCTTCCAAAATCAAATGAACTCTGAGTCAAAGTCCCCAGTGCACTGCTGGTGGAAAAGCAATCTCCCTCCTCATAGAAACCTGCCCCGGCGCTCTACATGCTCTACGTGCTCTACGGGCCACACGCTCATCCTGGGGATAATGCTGAGCAGACCAGTCTTAGGAGTCCTGCTCGTCAGAACACACAACTCACTGCTCACGGAGGCACATGGCAATTCCCTGAAGGCTGGTGAGGCACCTGGCCACCCCCCAGGGCTTCTCCCACAACACCTGGGCTTCCCCTGCTGGGTCAGAGCTTCCGCCTTGGACTCAAGAGCCCTTCCTCCTCCCTCCTCCCTCCTCTGTGCCTACAGTCTCCTTCCTGGGAAAGCTTGTCTCAAAATGTCCCAAACAGTGTTGCTTCAAACACACACACACACACACACACACACCACAGGCACACATACACACACACACCACAGGCACACATACACACACATACCACAGGCACACATACACACCCTCCACACACATGCACACACGCTCACACACATACACACACACACCAGGAAATCAGAGCATCTTTACAACTCATTTCTGTCCTGAGAATTGCCCTGAGACAAGGCCTTTAGGGGACAGAAGAGGAAAAATGTAGGCCCAAAGCAAAAATTATACCTTAATAAAGGAACTAGCCATGTTAGCAGAGTCTTCTTTACTCATTAGTATTGCAAATTTGCTCCTTATGCAATGCATTTAGCTTTGGTTAATACCAAAACACCCAGTGGTTGGTACTATTGGTATATTAACCTTGGAAAAGTGAGTTAATCCCTGTAGGTCTCAGTTTCTTACCACAAACTGGGGCTAAATTGTAGGTCACCTCATAACAATGACAATGAGAGTCAAAGGAAACAATTCAGGAAAGGTCCAGGGTCTGTGCCTGACCCAGTGTGTGCTCAGTAACTTCTGTGCTGAGTCATTCCCTCATGCTGTGGAGAACACCTTTCTCTGGTGGACCTTCTTTATTCAGTCTGTCCCTGCTTGGGGGAAGGCAGTTGTCCCACCCTATTGGAAAACCTCTTTCCCCACCCTGTGGAGTTTCTGAAGCCCAATAAGAGACTGAGAATAACAATCAGCCTGCAGGAAGAAGTAATTGCCCCACTCTGTTGGAAAACCACTACCCCACCCTATGATCGATAGCCTGAGTTTAATTAAGAGTGAATACAATCAGACTGCAGGCAGAGGTGGGTATCTGGAGGCTTTGAGTCTTTGCCTGATCCAATTTGGGGCCCAGGGCTAGAAAAAGTAGAGTTTGGTTGACATCTTGGTCCTTTCCCAAAGCACCCAGTCCCAGCAGAGGGACCCACAAGCTGTGGATTGCTGATAGCTCCAAACTGGGTACTCAGAAACAGCATTTGACACTGGCCTGCACTAGAAGTTGGGAGTCATAGCACATCTACCCAATACACAAATCCAAACAGGCAGCCAAAATGGGGAGACCAAAAAAAAAGCCCCAAAAGAAAGAAAAAGAGAATTTTCCAGAAGAAGACCTAAATGAAATGTAGATAAGAAATGTATCCTACACAGAGTTCAGAATAATGATGGCAAAGATGCTCAATAGCATGAGAAAAGATATAATAACCATGAAGAGTGACATAGCACTAATAAAGCACACATTGGAAGGAATACACAGCAGATTAGGGCAATCCAAGGATCTGATCAGTGAATTATAAGACAGGGTAGAAAAAAAAAATCACTCAATCAGGAAACCAAAAAGAAAAAGCAATTAAAAAACAGAAGGACAGTTCAAGGGAGCTGTGGGAAAACATGAAACATTACAATATTTACAACATTTAAAAAGTGCCACACGGGGAAGAAAGTGATCAAGAGATAGAGAAGCTGTTTGGAGATAATTGTAGAAAACTTCCCTTACCTGGTGAAGGAAAAAGTCACACAAATTCAGGAGGCACAGAGAGTCCCAGGCAAAAAGAACCCAAACAGGTTCACACCCAGACATATCATAATTAAAATACCCAAAATTAAAGACCAAGAATCTTAAAGGCAGCAAGAGAAAAGCAATTTGTTACCTTCAAAGGAACTCCCATAGGCTGCCAGCTGATGTCCCATCAGAAATTTTACAGGTCAGCCTGGCCATGATGGCTCAGTGACAGGGCATCGACCTATGGACCAAGAAGTCATGGTTCGATTTCCAGTCAGGACACATGCCTGGGTTAGAGGTTGGATCCCCAGTGTGGGGTGTGACTCTCTCATCATTGATGTTTCTATCCTTTTCTCTCCCTTCCTCTCTGAAATCAATTGTATCTATATATTTTAAGAAACTCTACAGGACAGAAGGGACTGACATGAAATATTCAAGGTAATGAAAACAAAGATCTGAAGCCAATATTACTATATCCAGCAAGGTTATCATTCAAAATAGATAAATAGATGGTTAAATAAAGAGCTTCCCAGACAGAAAGGCTAAAGGAGTTTATTACCACCAAAGCAGCATTGCAAGAAATGCTAAAATGCTGTAATGAGAAGGAGTAGAGAGAGATAGAAACATAAGCATAAAGAATTAAAATGGCAATAAATAAGTAACTTACAATAATAACCTTTATGTAAATGGATTAAATGTTCCAATCAAAAGATATAGGGTAGTTCAATGGATTGGAAAATATGACCCAAATATGTGATGTCTAGATGAGACAAAGCTCAGAACAAAAGACTCACACAGGATGAGAGTGAAGGGATAAAAAAATAAATCTCCATGCAAATGGAAATGAAAGAAAATCTGGGTTAGCAATACTCATATCTGATAAAATATACTTCAAAATGAAGGCCATCATAAGAGATAATAAAGGTCACTATATAATACTAAAGGGATTGATCCAACAGGAGTATATAACCCTGATAAACATATATGAACCCAATATAGAAGCACCTAAATATATTTTTTTAAAAACGTCTGTGGGACTTGAAGGAAGAGATCGACAGCAATACAGTCATAGTAGGGATTTTAACCCTACCAGACCTGAGGCCCTGAACCTAACTGTCCTCTCTACCTGGGCTCCTGAGCATTAAAGAGAAAAAACCAACATGATATAGAAAAATGTTAGTTACATGCAAACAAGTGGTTAGAATAAGATGGAACTTGGAGACATTGTAGAAAATAGGTCTAGGCAAAGTACCGAAAATTAGGTACAGCTGTATAGCGGCAGATTCAGAAATTACCGAAAAATCAGTACAGCGGTCTGGTAGGGTTAACACCCCACTGACTTTACTGGATAGATCTTCCAGACAAAAATTAACAAGGAAATAGTGACTCTAAAAGACACACTGGATCATATGGATTTAATTGACATTTATAGACCATTTCACCCCAAAGCTGCAGAATATACATTGTTCTTAAGTGCACAGGGGTCATTCTCAAAGATAGACCACATGTTAGGACACAAAAGAAGTCTTCACAAGTTCAAGAAGATTGAAATCATTGAAATCAGGCATCTTCTCAGACCACAATGGAATGAAATTAGAAATCAACTACAATAAAAACACTCATAAACATTCAAACACATGGAGGCTAAATTGCATGTTATTAAACAATGAATGGGTTACCAATGAGAGCAAGAAAGAAATCAAAAACTTCCTGGAAACAAATGAAAATGAACACACAACAACCCCAAATTTCTGGGGCACAGCAAAAGCAGTCCTGAAAGGGAAGTTCATAGCTCTACAGGCCTACCTCAAAAAACAAGAAAAATTAATAATAAAGTATTTAACCCTACTACTTAAAAAATTAGTAAGAAAACAAGAAGTAAAGCCCAGAGTAAGCAGAAGAAAGGAAATAATAAAGATTAGAGCAAAAATAAGTGACATAGAGACTAAAAAGAAAAAAAAAGTACAAAAGATCAATGAAACCAAGAACTGGTTCTTTGAAAATATAAACAAGATTGATGAAGCTTTAGCCAGACTCATCACGAAACAAAGAGAGATGACCTAAATAAATAAAATCATAAAGGGAAGCAGTGAAGTAACAACTGACATCACAGAAATACAAAGGATTATAAGAAAATAGTATAAACAACTATATGCCAACAAGCTGGACAATGTGGGTGAAATGGACACATTCCTAGAAAAATATAATCTTCCAAAACTGAATCAGGAAGAATCAGAAAACCTGAGTAACAGGTTTAATTTCATAACAATTGATGAAATTAAAGCAATAATCAAAAAACTCCCAGCAAAAAATTAAAAATGGCGGTGGAGTAAATGGATGCTACACAGACATGCTCCCAGGGTCAAACTAGAATTACAACTAAAATACAGAAAAACTTCCTGAATAATAATAAAAAGACTTGCTAGAGAGAACTCTGATAACTGAGGACCAAAAGTGGAGACCACATAAAGACTGGTAGAAGGGGCAGAGGCATGGAAAGGCTGGTGGACTCCCGCAGACAGCAACCAAATTTCCAGAGAGATGTCTCAACTGTGTGTGGGGAGTTGCCACTAAGAACTCTGGGGTCTAAACCCCAAACTCAGCTCCCCAGAAGAGAGCACCAGAACTGAGAAGGGTAGCCACATAACATCTGGCTGTGATAAGCAGCAGAGTTGCTGTCTGCCAGGGAGAGATGGCTGGAAATTCAGGCACCTTCTTAATGGGCCAATGCACAAAATTCCCTGGGGAGCCACCCACCTTGGACAATGTGGGTGAAATGGACACATTCCTAGAAAAATATAATCTTCCAAAACTGAATCAGGAAGAATCAGAAAACCTGAGTAACAGGTTTAATTTCAGAGGAAGGGCAAAGTGGACTGAAACCATGTGAGCAGAAACCAGGATCAGGGGGTCTGAGGTTAGAGCTAAAGAGGCAGACACCCTGGTTTCCTGTCCTGAGTCATTCCTTCATGCTGTGGAGGTCATCTTTCTCACAAAGATATTTGTTATACAGGTGACCTTGCCTGGAGGGAAGACAGTTGACCCACCCTCTTGGAAAACACCTTATCCTGCAGTGTAGAGCTTCTCAGGCCCATTAAGGAACTAAGAATAACAATTAGCCTCCAGGCAGAAGCAATTGCCCGACCCTGTTAAAACAAAATTTGCCACAGCTGTGAACAATTGCCTGAGGGTAATTCAAGACAAAATCCTATTATTCTGTAGACAGAGGCGGTCTCTGGAGGCTTTGAGTCTTTGCCTGATCTAATTAGGCAGAAACAGCATTTAATACTGTCCTGCACTAGAGATTGAGAGGTGTAGCAGATCTATCTAATACATAGTCACAAACCATAGTCACAAGGCCAAAAGGAAGAGACAAAGAAACAACCCTCAAATTAAAGAACTAGAGAATTCTCCAGAATAAGAGATAAATGAAATGGAGATAAGAAATTTATCTGATATAGAGTTCAGACTAATGATGGTAACGATGTTCAACAGCATGCAAAAAGATATAGTAATTATGAAAGTAGAAATAAAGAATGACATAGCACAACTAAAGAACACAGTCTATAATAGCTAAGATTTGAAAATAGCCTAAATGCCCATCAGTAGATGAGTGGATTAAAAAACTGTGCTTACCTCTATACAATGGAATACTACACTGCTGTAAAAGAAAGAACTCTTATCATTTGCAACAGCATGGATGGACTTGGAGAGCATTATGCTAAGCAAAATAAGTCAGTTGGAGAAAGATAAGTATCACATGAGCTCACTCATTTGTGGAATATAATGAACAACATAAACTGATGAACAAAAATAGATCCAGAGACATAGAAGCATTGAACAGACAGTTAATCCTCAGAGGGAAGGCAGAGGGAGGAGGAGGGATAAGAGATCAACCAAAGGACTTGTAGGCATGCATATAAACATAACCAATGGACACAGACAGTAGAGGGGGTGAGGGCATGTGCTGGGAGTGGGAGCAGCCAGGAAGAAGTCAATGCAGGGAAAAGGAGACATATAATACTTTCACAAATAAAGAAAATTTTTAAATGCCCTAGCTGATTTGGCTCAGTGGATAGAGCATCGACCCTAGGATTGAAGGGTCCCTCGTTGGATTCCCGTCAAGGGCATGTACCTTGAATGCCTGTTCCCTGGCCCTGGTCAGGGTGCATGCAGGAAGAAACCAATCAATGTGTCTTCCTCACATCGATGTTTGCCTCTATCTCTCCTTCTCCCTTCCACTCTGTCTAAAAAATCAATGGAAAAATATCCTCAGGTGAGGATTAACAAACAAACAAAAAAGAATTTAGGAAAAAAAAAAAAACAGCCTGGCACTCGCACAAGAACTGGCATACACTGTAGACCAATGAATGGAACAGAACAGAGAACCAAGAAATTGACCCAAGCCATTATGCTCTATTAATATTTGACAAAGGAGGTAAGAGCATACAATGGGATCAAGACAGTCTCTTCAATAAATGATGTTGAGAAAATTGGACAGATACATGCAAAAAATGAAAACAGACCACCAACTTACACCATACACAAATGTAAGATGTGAAACCATAAAAATCTTATAAGAAACCACACGCAGCAAAATCTCAGACATCTCCCAAAGCAATATGTTTACCAATACATCTCCCAAGATGATGGAAACTAAGGGGAAAATAAACAAATGGACTACATCAAAATAAAAGGCTTCTGTACAGCAAAAGAAACCATCAACAAAACAACAAGAAAGCCCACTGCATGGGAGAACATAATTGCCAATGATATATCCAATTAGGGGTTAATCTCCAAACTTTACAGGGAACTCATACAACTTAACAAAAGGAAGACAAACAATCCAATCAAAAAATGGGCAAAGACCTAAATAGACACTTTCAAAAGCAGAAGGCCAAGAGACATATGAAAAATGCTCAAAGTCACTAATCATCGGAGAGATGCAAATAATAATGACAATGAGCCTAGCCGAGTGGTCGGCAAACTGAGGCTTGCGAGCCACATGCGGCTCTTTGGCCCCTTGAGTGTGGCCACGAAGTTTCAATCGCACTGTACGTGCGCGCCCACACGTGGCATTTTGTGGAAGAGCCACACTCAAGGGCCCAAAGTTTGCCGACCACTGGCCTAGCCGGTTTGGCTTAGTAGATATAGCCTTGGCCTGTGGATTGAAGGGTCCCAGGTTCAATTCTGGCCAAGGGCACATACCTGGGTTGCAGGCTTAATCCCCAGTGTAGGACATGCAGGAGGCAGCCAATCAATGATTCTCCCTCATCATTGATGTTTCTATCTCTTTCTCCTTCTCCTTTCCTCTCTGAAATCAATAAAAAAATATATTTTTTTAACCGACAATGATGTACCATCTCACACCTGTCAGAATGGCTGTCATCAACATATCGACAAAGGACAACTGCTGGTGAGGATGTGGAGGAAAAGAAACCCTCGTGCACTGCTGTGGGAACGAAGACTGGTGCAGCCACTATGGAATCAGTATGGAGTTTCCTCAAAAAACTAAAAATGGAACTCCCGTTTGACCCCGTGATCCCACTTCTAGGAATATATCCCAAGAATCCAGAAACACCAATCAGAAAGGATATATGCACCCCTGTTAATAGCAGCACAATTTACAATAGCTAAGATTTGGAATCAGCCTAAGTGCCCATCAGCAGGCGAGTGGATTAGAAAACTCTGGTACATCTACACGATGGAGTACTATGCAGCTGTAAAAAAGAACAACATAAACTAAGAACAACATAGTGTAGGTCCAGAGACAGACCGTCAAACCTTAGAGCAGTGGTTCTCAAAAAGGGATTGAAAATTAAACCCCAAACTTCTATATCTACCATCATTTACCCCATTGAAATCAAAATACAAGGGCCTTATCATTTCAACTCGATGACATTCTGGAAAAGACAAAACCTAGAGACAGTAAGAAGATCAGCGGTTGCCAGGGTTGGAGTGGAGTGAATAGGAGGATCTTTAGAGCAGTCTAGTGGTGGTTACGTGATATTACCCAATTGTCAAAATCCGTAAGTAAGATGTCCAGCAGCAAATGTGAGCCTGAGGGAAACCGGACTCTGGCAGTGATGGTGTGTCAGTGCAGGGCCAGGGACTGTCAGCTCTGGGTTGCGGGGGAGGGGAAGGGGATGATAGTGGGGAGACTGGGCATGTGGGGGTGGGGGAGGGAGTATCTGGGAAATCCCTACACCTTCTTACTTTTGTTGTGAACCTAAAACTGCTCTTTAGAAAAATGAAGTCTTTTGAAAACTGTGAGGACATAGCAGTCATAGAAACATTGTTTATGGTGATAAAAATGTGACCTCAAATAAATGTCTATTAGCAGAGGGATGGTCAAATGCATGCTGGTCACCCACCCACAGTCGTCAGGAAGCATTCGGCGTGTCCGTGCACAGGTGTGTAATGGAACGGACCTCAGCTTCCCGCCACATCTGTGCAGGAGGCAGGGAGGCGTCTTGGGAGGGATAAAGGGAGAAGACAAGCAAAAAAGCAAAAGCAAAATTCTGAAAAGCAGCATTATGGTGTGACTCATTAATGTATTGATTTAAATACGTGTGTGTGTGTGTGTGTGTGTGTGTTTACATGTGCAAATGGAAAACTTTATCTATTGGCTCTTTCCTCGTCGCTCATATCAGGCGTTCTCTGATTCCTCAGAAAATGTCCTCTTCCTCCGAGGTGGACAGAAATTGGCCAAATATCATTTCATCCGTGGACTCGCAGCAACAGTTCTGGGTAAGAAAACTGCCACTTAGCCCTGACTGGTTTGGCTCAGTGGGTAGAGCGTCGGCCTGCGGAATGAAGGGTCCCAGGTTCGATTCCCAGTCAAGGGCATGTACCTTGGTTTCAGGCACATCCCCAGTAGGAAGTGAGCAGGAGGCAGCTGATCAATGTTTCTCTCTCATCGATGTTTCTAACTCTCTGTCCCTCTCCCTTCCTCTCTGAAAAAAATCAATAAAATATATTTTTTTAAAAAAGAAGAAGAAAAGAAAACTGCCACTTGAATCTCATCAAACGCAGTTTTTGTTTTTCTTTCCAGCTGGGGCTTTTCCTTGGAAAAACAGCTCCATAAATGTTTAAAATCGGCACAGCTTGTCATCTGAATAAAATATGGTTGCATCAAAAATTGGTTCCAGGAAATTCAAAACCAATGCACTTTGTAAACTAAAATAGAACGGGAAAAGTTGCCCTGTCTGCACGGAGATGTCCAAGCAACGCAAAACAAAGGTCACTCTTATCAAAAGAAGGTTAAAGACAGCCCTGGGCAGCCTCCCCAGGAAGGCAGCTTGCCTCGCTGAGGGAATGAGCAAACTCACTCAGCCAACCGTGTGTCCCCAGGCAGCCAGCTGTTGCTAATTGCTCTCCTTTATTTTACTGCACTTGTTGGCAAATCGCTTGTTCAGGATCGTCCAGGCCTGAGGACATCCTTGTCTAATTAAGATCTCCACTGAATTTTCAGACTTTGACCTCATTTGAGTTACTTTATTTTAAAGCTTGATTCAGAATCTTCAATCCGATCTTAAAGAGTTGAAAAATGTTTACTGTTTCTCTGAGTAACTATCCAAACTTAGGGATGTTTAAAATAGCAGCCGATGATATGATTAAAAATAGTTGAAGAGAATGATTGCTTATCTCTGGCTCTCGCTTTCCCCTCGCCTTTGGGCCCTCCCTCACCCCACCCAGATCCCAGGGCCGGGGAGTTAGTTGTTGAAGAGCTGCCCCACCGTCAGCCCAGACTGGAGCTCCCCTCGCTGTGGAGAGGACAGACGGCAGGGAGTGAGGCAGGCTCTGTCCTTTGAAAGCTGTACACATGCTCCCCTTTCCTGGGCCCTCTGGTGTTTCCTTGTATGAGGACAGACACCCAGCTGTAGGCGCCACACTTGGCAAAATTCTCCAGGGCCTGCGGGGTGGCTGCCATCAACACATAGTAGAAAGCAGGGGTCCTGGCTGCCGGACAAGTCCAGGGTGAGCCCACAGGGTAGGCTGCCCCCTGCTGGTTAGTCTAACGGATCCTTCCCAGGTCTTTGGCATCTTGGCATGTGGAGAGCAATTATGACATGACTAGAAGCCTGGTGCACAAAATTCATCCACAGTGGGGTCCCCTCAGCCCAGCGAGTACCTCTCCAATCTGGATTCCCTTGGGGGGTGTCCGACTGCCAGTTTAGGCCCAATTAGGACCACTGGCTCCTAATTGCTCACCTGCCTGCCTACCTGGTCACCCCTAACTGCCCCTCCTGCCAGCCTGGTTGTCCCTAACTGCCCCCCACCACCAGCTTAATAGCTCCCAACTGCTTCTCCTGCTGGCCTGGTCAACCCCAACTTCAGCCCCCTCTCCCGCCAGCCTGGTCGCCCCTAACTACCCCCTGCCTCCCACCAGCCTGGTCACCTCTTACTGCCCCCCCAGCCAGCCTGATCACCCCTCATGGCCCCCCTGCTGGCCTGGTCACCCCACGCACCCTGCTGTTTAGTCATTTGGTCATCCCTCACTAACCCCCCTGCAGGCCTGGTCACCTCACGCAGCCTGCTTATTCAGTCATTTGGTCGTCCCTCACTAACCCCCCTGCTGGCCTGGTCATAGGCAGCCATCTTGTGAGGGTGTGAGGGTCAATTTACATATTACCTCTTTATTATATAGGATGGTATGTGTTCCTGCATCATAACTACCCATGTCCTTGAGAGAGGGGAGGCGTCTTTCCCTGTTTTGCTCACTGGAGTGTCACACACACCTGGACACTTCTGCTCACTGTGGATGCTCAACGAATGCTTGCCTGTGGATGGCCAGTTGAGGTACACAGATGAGCCTCGGCCAGGGTGACCAGCAGAGGGACTCTGACTGCCCCATGGCCGGGCACCGATATCCAGCATGCCCTGTAACTGCCTTATAGCATCATGAGTGGGGGTTCTGCTACCTCTGCTTCCAAGGAGATGCCAGTCCAGTCCTCCCACGAAAGTCCACTCAGTCCATCTTCAGTGACCATGAGCTACCATCTCTTTGTGTATTCAAGACACACAGTGACTTACGCCCTGGGAGGGGAGACAGCCAGGTGCCTCAGGCAGTGGTGGCATGCATAAACAATGTGAACTGTTGTTTCTCTTCTAGGTTTCAGATGAATATTCATTAAATAAGCATCACTATAGGCCTCAGATGATAGGTCAGATACTCTCAAATATTCACCTTGGTTCAAACTATTGGATGCTTTGGCTATATTTTGGCCACAATAAGAAAATACCCTTTTGACTGACATTCGGGTAACTAGTGTCTCCCCAAATGACCTCTTGTTATCTTGAGCCACACAACACAGAGGTGAAAATGAATTACATAAAGAGCAAAGCCATGGACAGCAGTGTGGTGATTGCGGCAAGGGGCAGGGAGTAGAGGTACAAGAGAGTATAGAGGGAATAAATGGAGATGGAAAAAACAAAATAAAATAAAAGCGTGAAGTGTAGGATCTCTCTGGTTTGAACCTTGCCAGCGAATTCTCAGAGGCTCCAGGCCCTGCTACCTGCCTGTCTCCCTGGGCCTGGCTCAGTGGAACTGCCCTGCCATCACCATCAGTATCGTCCGGGAACTTGATAGAGGTAAGAGTCCTAGGCCTGCCTTACACCTACTGAACCAGAAATGGTGGAGGTTGGGCCCAGTAATCTGAGTTTGAACAGGCTCCTAAGGTGATCCTGATGCACACTAAGGTCTCAGAGCAACTAAGCCTTTAGAATGAGGTTTTTCATTACTGAGTGTTTCAGGGAAATTCTTGTGCAAATATCAGAAGAGAGTTGCTAGAATTCTTGCCAAAACAAGTCAACAAATAACTTACCTTTCTAAGGTACTGTGTGCAATGTTCAGAACTCTAAGAAGAAAATACATTTATGAATATATCATGAGAAGTGCATTTACCATATGGAAATAATATTCCCCTTAGAAAGGGGTTTACATGAACTTGGTGATTGGTCTGATAGGAAACAGACAAGAGAGGTCAAGAGTCTTCTGGTTGTCTCAGGTTACCTACCCCCCTTTTCATCTAGTGCCCACCTGGAACAAACCAAGCTCATTTTTCCCTCAGAAATGTACCCTAGTTTCCTAACTTATTTGGCCCCTTCCATCCTGAAACCCTATGCAAGCTGTTTTCCATGTTGAAGCCAGAATGGTTTTTTCTGAAAATATGAGCTTGCTTAAAGCCCTTAAAGTATTATTATTTCTCACCGGATAAGAACAAAAATGTGTAACAATTGTACAGAACCACAAGATACCCCAGGAGCTAAAGCAATCTAGAGAAGAGACAAAGCTGGATGCATCACAGTTCCTGATTTCAAAGTATATTACAAAGTTACAGTAATCAAAACAGTATGGTATTGTCATAAAACAGACACATGGGTCAATGAAACAGACTACAGAACCTAGAAATAAACCCATGTATATATGGTCAGTTAATACATGACAAAGGAAACAAGAATATACAATGGGGAAAAGACAGTATCTTCAATAAATGACATTGAAAAAGTGGACAGCCACATGCAAAAGAATGAATCAAGCCTCCATATTACACCATACACAAAAAATCCATCCAAAATGTACTAAAGACTTGAGCATAAGATCTAAACTATGAATCTCCTAGAATAAAACATAGGGAGCAAGCTCCTTGACAATAATTTTTGGATTTGACACCAAAAGGCAAAGGCAAGAAAAACAAATGTAAACAAGCTGGACTACATCAAATTTTAAAGCTTCTGCACGACAAAGAAAACCATCAACAAAATGGAAAATAAACCTACTGGATGGGAGAAAACATTTGCAAATTGTATATCTGATAAGGGGTTAATATCCAAAATACACAAAACAACTCAATAGAAAAAAAACGCACAACACATCTTTCCAAAGGAGACATACAATTGACTAATAGGTACATGAACAGGTGCTCAACATCATTGATCATCACAGAAATGCAAATCAAAACCACAGTGAGGTATCACCTCACACCTGCTATGATAACTATCATCAGAAAGACAAGAGGCAAGTATTGGCAAAGATGTGGGGAAAAGGGAACTTTTACACTGTTGGAAAGATTGTAAATTGGTACAGCCACTAAGAAATACAGTCTGGAGTTTCCTCAAAATATTAAAACAGAGCTGCCATTTGATCCAGAAAGCCCATTTCCGGGTATACATCCAAAGGAAATGAAGTCAGCATCTTGAAGAGATACCTGAACGCCTGTGTGCGTTGCAGCATTATTCATAATAGCCAGGGTATGGAGACCACCCCAGTGTCTGTAAATGGAGGGACGGATAAAGAAGGTGTCATACATACATGTACAATGGAGAAAGTATGATGAGAAGCAGCATATTTGCAAAGTCTGAGAGGTCTGCCTCACTAGATTCTTACTGATGACAGAGGGGAAAATGGTAACTCAACAGTGGAGAACCTGGATGTCACCTTCACCAAGTGATCGAAACTCTATCACCAGGACGGGCAAACTAATGTCATGTGCCTCCTAAACACATCCCTTGTGTTGTAGTTCTGCTGAAATGCATGAACTTTCAGCATCACAAACCTGATTTGAAGGATATTCAAGAAAATAACTGAACACTGCCCTTCAAATGTGTCAAAATCAGGAAAGATTAAGGAGGGAGGGCTGAGGAACTATCCTGAACTAGAGGAAACTGATTAGACTGGAGGACTAAATGCAAGGTGGGATCTTGGATGGGATCCTAGACCAGAAAAAGAACATTACTTGGCAGGTGTGGCTCAGTTGGTTGAGTGTGGTTCTGTACACCAAAAGGTCACCGGTTCAATTCCCGGTCAGGGTATAACCCCAGGGTGAGTACAGGGGGCAACTCAACTCATCCATGTTTCTCTCTTGCATCCATGATTCATTCTCTCTCTCTCTCTCTCTCTCTCTCTCTCTCTCTCTCTCTCTCAAAGAAAAATCAATAAAAACATGTAAAAATAATAATAAAGAAAAGAAAAAGGACAGTAGTGGGAGCATTGGCAACATTTGAATAAGATCTATAGATTAGATAATAGAATTGTCTATAATTACAAAAGAAACATCCTTGGTTTTAAGATATACATAACAAATGCCTAGATTTAAGAGGACATTATATCTACAACTTATTCTCAAAAACTTTAAGAAAAAGTCTCTCTCTCTCTCTCTCTCTCTCTCTCTCTCTCTCTCTCTCTCTCACACACACACACACACACACACACACACACACACGCACACACACACACACACGCACACACACACAGGAGAGGGGACGAGAGAAGCAAATACAATAACATTGCTGTGCTCTTTTTTGCAAGTTTTTATAAATCTAAAAATATTTCAAAACAGAAAAAGTTTAAAAAGAATAAAACAACAAAACAGTTTGGGTGGAGGAGGTGCTCAGGGGGCTGAGGAGGAGGCCCCAAGCCAGCCCCTCTGAACATTACCTCAGTCACCCCACCCTCTGTGGAAGGACAATGGTGTTCTGGAGGAAGTTACAAAGGTCCAGCTGAGGGGGTTAGCGGTACCCGGTGCTCCTCCATTGCTGTAGTTTTCAGCCTGGGATGGTTTAGCTCCTGGATGGAGCTATAACAAAACAATGAATTTAAACAAAATTCTGTTCCGGTTATTCAATGGCAGGCTACTGGTGGTCTTTCTCCTTCCTGGAATATTATGTAAAATCCCAACCCATTCCTCGCTAGACTGAAAAGTGACTCAATAGCAGAAGTCTCTGGAGCCTGATGCGCTGGGCTGGGGGCCTGGATTCGAGAAGCTTTGGTTTCTAGAGCATTGGTTTCCCTTCGAAGCAGCTGCTTGATCCCACCACATGCACTCTGAGCTCGAAAAGAGATGAGCACGTGGGCACAGAAGTGATGGCGTATTTCCTAGCTCCGGTCCGGGTCCTGTGGAGCAGACCACATGGCCTCTTGTCATGTGACCGTGGCCAGGGCCATGCAGAAGCCACGCCCTCCATGGCAGAGAGCTGGAAGAATCTTCAAGGTGGATGTGAAGATCAGCATCTTCCTCTCGCTGTGCACTTCCCAGACGAGCAGAAGTTACGAGCTGGTTAACTAGTTTGTAGAAGGGTTTGGAGAATCATGTAGTTCTCAAACAAGTGAAGGTCACATCATACAGTCCAGATTTCTCAGATCCCAGATAAAGAATCTGAAAGCCCATTGAAGCAAAGGGCTTATCCAAAGTTCATCGCTGGTCGGGGCAGACTAAGCTGAGAGAGCCTCTCGGATGCCCCAGGGCACACAGGGGGCCACCTGACCGGGAGGGGGGCGTCACAGACAAGCTCCTGGAGAAAGAACACACTGAAGGCCAGTTCTGGGGGTGCGTGGGGATTAGCCAATGAGGAGGGAGAGAGCATGTTCCCGGGAGAGAAATCCCAGAGCTCACTGCTGAGAGAGAAAGCAGACAGGATCTGCCCCCCGATGGGGCCAGTGGGCAGCCAGGCGGCCGTGGAGCTGCGGAGCATGAGGAGCCTGGGAAGAGCTTGGCTTTGGTTCTGAGGACACATGGAGCCTCTGAGGACACGGCAGCCAGGACTCGCCTCTCGCCCTTCGGGCTCCACTCTAGGGAACGTCCACATGGGCTCCGCCTGCCCGAGGGGTGGCTCAGGTGACGGGGACCAGTTCCAGCGGACAGGTCAGCAGGAGCAGCAGGCTGCGGCAATCTCCAGCCGGCTGGGGTGTGATGGCTTATTTTAGTTTCAACCTGACCGACCGCAGGCGCCCAGATATTTGGCTAAACATTATTTCCTCGTGTGTCTGCGAGGGGCTGCCCGATGAAATTAACATCGATCTGAAGACTGAGTAGGGCATATCGCCCGCCCCAACATGCATGGGTGCCTTCCAACCCACTGAGGCCTGAAAGAGCAGAGGCAGAGGAAGGGGGGGAGGGGGATCCGCGCCCTCTCCTTCTGCCTGACTGGGGAGCTGGGGCATGGTCGCCTGCCCTCCGACTAAGACTGACACCTTCAGCCTCCTCATTCCCAGGCCTTTGGACTTGGACTGAATCTTGTACCTCCCGCTGGCAGATTGTGGAACTTCTCAGCTTCCATAATCACATGGGTAAGTTCCTCATCACACACACGCACACACACACATGCACATGCAGGCACACACAAGGGCACACGGACACACGTGCACACACGTGCACCTGCACACACAGACATTCCCAGTTCCTCACTTGCTCTTTTCTCCCCTCTCTACAAGCTTCTTCAGCCTTTACAAAGGGGAGGGCACCCAAAGGGGTATACGTGCGGCCCACTCTCTCTGGCCCTCTTTCCTGGCTGCTCGTGCTCTCGAACCCCACAGTTCAATTTTACCCTTTTATTATATAGGATAGAGGCCAGGTGCATGGGTGGGGGGCGGCTGGTTTACCCTGAAAGGTGTCCCTGATCAGGCTGGGGTGCCTGACCAGCCTGGGTGAGGGGGCTGATGGCTGTTTTCAAGCCAGCCAAGCCCCCCAGCGGGGACCCTTACCCCATGAGGGTGTGGCCAGCCTGGGTGAGGAGCTGATGGCTATTTGCAGACTGGCCACAGCCTCTTCAGGGTCGGGGGTCCCTGCTGGGGTGCCTGGCCAGCCTGGGTGAGGGGCTGATGACTGTTTGCAGGTCGGCCAAGCCCCCCAGCAGGGACCCTCACCCCATGAGTGTGTGGCCATCCTGGGTGAGGTGCTGATGGCTGTTTGGAGGCTGGCCACGGCCCCCAGCCACCCAAGCTCCCAGTGGAGGCTGGCTGGAAGCAGGTATCTTGGATTTATTTAGCTTCTATAATTGAAACTTTGTTGCTTTTTGCGGAGGCCACAGCCGGCCAGGCAGGTGGGAAGCTTGGCTTCCTCCATCGCCAGGGCAACCAAGCCTCCTGCTTGCTCCAGCTCCATGGCTGCCGGCCACCATCTTGGTTGGGTTAATTTGCATATAGTCGCTCTGATTGGCTGGTTGGCATGGCTTGGGCATAGCGAAGGTATGGTCAATTAGCATCTTTGTCTTTTATTAATATATATATATAGATATATATATATATCTATATATATATCTATATATATATATATATATATATATAGAGAGAGAGAGAGAGAGAGAGAGAGAGAGAGAGAGAGGGAACGCCTAAGCTCAATGCAGGAGCTGCCGTGTGGTGGTCAGTGCACTCCCACAGCCAACCTCCTACAGCTGGCCAACCTCCTGCAGTCCCTCCCCCAGGGTGGCAGGACCCCATCAGCCCCAATTGCCGGCCAGACTGAGGGACCTCACCCATGCACAAATTCGTGCACCAGGCCTCTAGTACATTAATAAAGAAGAAACTCACTCTTCAATGAGTTGCATTTAGGATTCAATACTTTTTTAAAGATATATTTTTATTGATCTCAGAGAGGAAAGGAGTGGGAGAGAGAGATAAAAACATCAATGAGTGCCCTGACCAGTTTGGCTCAGTGGATAGAGCGTCGGCCTGCGGACTGAAGGGTCCCAGGTTCGATTCCGGTCAAGGGCATGTACCTTGGTTGCGGGCACATCCCCAGTGGGAGGTGTGCAGGAGGCAGCTGATCGATGTTTCTCTCTCATCAATGTTTCTAACTCTCTATCCCGCTCCCTTCCTCTCCTTAAAAAAATCAATAAAATATAAAAAAAAAACAACACATCAATGAGAATCATCGATCAGCTGCCTCCTGCACACCCCACACTGGGGATCAAGCCCACAACCTGGGCATGTGCCCTGACTGAGAATGGAACCATGACCTCCTGGTTCATAGGTCAATGCTCAACCACTGAGCCACGCCAGCTGGGTTAGGATTCCATACTTTCTACTCCACCAATAAATTGCTGTAAGATCACTCATTATATGTTCATTGCAGAATTTTATAAATAGATTTTAGTCTTTCCCTTATTTGAGCCCTTGAGGACATGAGGTCCTGCTGACCATGTGCCGCTAGTTATCCTCTTGCCTGTCCAGGCATTTCTCTTCAGTGTCCCACCCGTGTCCCCTTTTTATCTACCCTGGAGAAGTGCCCTATGTCCGCACTCCCTACGGTCTCCCTGCTGCAGTCATCCTCTCTGGCTTAGCTACCACCTCTCATGTTTCCTCCCAGGCTTACCCTCCAGACCAGGTATCTGTCTGCCCACTGGACAGTGCACCTGGGTAATCTCAGGAGGTTCAAGTTCAACAAGGTTACAATTGGATTTCTCATCTTCCACTCCAGACCTTCTACTCTGCCCAGATCCCTTGATATATTAAAGAAAATAACTACAACCCTATTATTTCATTAACTTATTACTATATATATATATATAATATATATATATATATATATATGACTATATATATATATCCCCTCTCTGACCTCTTCCACCTTCACCCAACCTCCTCCCCGTCCAAAATCACCACCCTGTTGTCCATGTCCATGATTGCTCACTCCTTTTTTTTCTTCTTTTCTCAATCCCTTCACCACCCCACACACTCACACTGGAGCTGTCTGGCTGCTCTCTGCACGTTTTTCTCAAGCAGTCCAACCAGTCATCCAACACCACCCTGGGGTCCGCTGGCCATGTCCTCTTCCTCAGCACCCAGTACCCAAGGGGCCACTAGTCCTGTGGGCTATTGTCCTGCTGCAGCTCTGCCCGAGTCCGAGTCTTCATCATCTCTTTCCTGGACTATTACTCTAGTCTCCTTCATGGATTTTACTCTTCTTCTCCCTTCAATTCATTCTCCACATTACAACCAAAGTGATCTTTCCAAAACGACTGTGGCCTTGTTACTCCAAATAACAAGACACGTAGATGTACCTGTGCGATGGGTGCACCTACATACACACACACAAACACACACACACACACACACAAATGATACCAAAGCATTCTCTTCATGCTTAAACATTGCTGAGTACTGGCAGGCTCCACTTATCTGCCAGATAGTGCCTTCTTCTAGACCCAAACAAAGACACCCACTTTTTTGTAAAAACTTGCCCTAAAATTTATCTTAAAACCCCATATATATCATGATACCCTTCCTTGTGCCCCAGTTTCCCCCTCACACACACACATTTAAATACACACATACATACATATACACACATATATACACACACACACATACACACACGCACGTGCACACATGCATGCACGCATCTCATACCTCATACCTAGATATGGTCAACCATCTAGCATAGCAATAAGTCCTCAAAACTCCCAGGTGCTTGAAAGCTGGGCTGTGGTGTTCGTCTCTGTGGCCTCAGTGCGTGCACCCCTGTCTGACACATGGTGCATTAGGAGCCCACGTGATATTCCCATGTGACTGAGGATTACTGAGGATACGTCCACACAGCGCCTGCTCAGGCCGCAGCAGCGGGGCCTGCTACTGGCTCTGAAACCAGACAGGCACCCCAATTCCATCTGCACACAGAGAGCGAGGAGAGAACAGAAAGAACATACTGGAAGTTCGGAAAATTTGGGAAAGGCTAAAGAATCAACTCAACTTAAAAATGGAGGGTAAGAAGGGGTTGGAATATATCTTCAAACAGCCCGTGCGAGGAAATCAATGGTGTCCAGGCACCAGCGACCAGGCTCTGTCTGCAGACGCTCCGCGGGCCGCGGCCTCGCTGGGCCCACGCCGCTGCCTCCAAGTGCACAGCTGGCTGCTAAACCTCCTCGCAGCGCACGGGCCTGGCTCTCAAGTTATGAGTTAAAAATGGAATAAATACATACACATACAAATCGTCACACTGAACCTGAAGCTAGTGTAATGTTATGTCAACTATGCCTCAATTGAAAAAGACAGAATTTTAAAAATTCACAAATGTCGGCATGAGGAGCTCTGCTAGATGCAAGAAAGCGTTTTCCCAGAGCAGCCTGCGGGGCACAGCGTGAGCCCTCCTCCTGCAGGGCCTGGGCGGGCTCAGCCCTGGGCGGGAGGCCCAGGAGGTTTGGGCCAGATTCCCCAGCCTGAGCCTCTCCGGTTCCGATAACCATCACCGGCCTGAGGCCTTTCTTCCCAGAAGGAAGCCTGGCGCCTTCTCCAGGTGTCAGAAGGATCCGCGCGTGCGTCACAGGAAGGTGCGTCACTATAATCGCGGTGACATCTCCTGCAGCGTGGCATGCTGTGAGGTAAGGAGGCAGTGCTCTTTGTACAAAATATAACTTTGTCCTGACATTCTATAAACTCAAATGCAACTGGGGCTATGTTTTCACAGCAGGTGGAGTTTCCCTCCAGGGTCCGCGGGGATGGCGCCCCCTTTGTCTCTAAGAAGCTTGGTGCCAGGAAAAGAACCACTCTCCGAAAACGCACGTGACAACCAGGGCAGCTCACACCGGCCTGGGTGCTTTGCCCTGACTGCTCCTCAAGTGTGTATTTAGCAGGATCTGATTGCTGAGCGCACATGCTCTGCGTCAGCTCAGCCCAGACATCAGCTACGATTTACTTCCAGCGGCAGAGATACATCTCCGCCGGGAACTGCATTCGGGGCTGCTGGCTAGTTTCCAGGCCATTTGGATTATGCCTCAAAGCTGTAAAGATATAGAATAAAAATGGACATGAGATATCTACATCTATAGGTCTATCTGCTCCCCTGAATGCATCCGACAGCATAGAATAATCGCTTTAAACATCATTAACTATGGTCATTTGTTCAAGGATCCATATATTTGGGGGGTGAAGGGAATCACCTTCCAATAACCACTTGCCTCACTGTGATTTCCCTCTGAGAGAAATAAATTCTGAATTTCTTCCAGCTGCTGGAAATGGCAATGCCACCACAGCAGCGGGGAAAGAACCCTCATAGGTAAAGATGTTTAGGCCAAGTTACCACTTACGGTGCCTGGGTTCGAGCTGGGTGGGGGGTGCGAGCACATCCTGGAAATGACCAGGTTCACATTCGCATTCCAGTAACTGCAGCCTGACCTGCCCTGGGGGAGGCCCTTCCCTAGACAACCCTGGGGCTCTGCCTGCCGGCAGGACCGTCCTTTCCGGAACTCAGGAGGGTGGGATAGGAGAGAGAGACATGGAGCCTGGGCTGGAGGCGGCCACGCCATGTCACCAGGTCATGGCGCTGAGGTTTTGTGCCCATTCAGTTCAAATGTCCCTAACGCTTCTTCCCAGGAGGAGCTACAGCCCACATTGGCCTGTGGACTCCCACCAGGAGCCAGCTTAGCTCGGACCCTCGGGGCCTTCTCCTGGTAGAAGAAACCCGCTGCTCTAGGGCAGCCAGCAGAGGTGGTGCGTGAGCTTCTCCCTGCATCATCTGCAATGGCACTCGCTAGGCAGCACTCCTGGGGACACTGAGAAAAGAGTCGCTCGTCACTCACCTGTCGGCATCCCGGTGGAAATGGTTGTGGTTACAAATCTTCAGGGATCAAGTCTTCCGAGACCACCAAACAGACCCTGCTCTCCATCCAGCGGTTCTCAACCTGTGGGTCGCGACCCCTTTGGGGGTCGAATGACCCTTTCACAGCGGTCGCCTAAGACCATCGGAAAACACATATGTAATTACATATTGTTTTTGTGATTAATCACTATGCTTTAATTATGTTCAATTTGTAACAATGAAAATACATCCTGCATATCAGATATTTACATGACGATTCATAACAGTAGCAAAATTACAGTTACGAAGTAGCAACGAAAATAATTTTATGGTTGGGGGTCACCACAACATGAGGAACTGTATGAAAGGGTCGCGGCATTAGAAAGGTTGAGAACCACTGGTCTAGAACATAGAAGATCAGGGGGTTCTGGGTCTTAGCCAGTCCTGGCGTGGAGATCATGCCTTCTGCCACCAGTGCGGCCACCAAGGTTCCACAGGAACTGCCGACTGTGCCGCCCCGATGCAGGCCCGTCAGGTTGCTCCTGCTGCCACGGGAACACACTCATATTCAGGAAACGTTGTTCCGTCTGGTTTCTGTCCTGTTTGCAAAAATCCAAGGTGAGTTCCAAGGCATAAGGAGGTTGAAAATCGTGGCCAAAAGCAATGACTTCTACCGAGATGCGCTCACCCCCTTTCTCTTTTTAAAAATATGCTCTCGCTGGCTTTAGGGTGTGGGGGTTGCAGCTGTGGGTCCTTGAAACAGACAGAACTGAGTCTGGCATCCTCTCTGTCTTATCACTTACACACTCCCTGCACAGCCTGTCTGCACTGAACACGGCAACGAGTGACAGCGTACCTGAGAAATGAGTCCTCCAATGCCCGGCTCACAGACCTGAGCAAGTTACCAGACCATGAGGGGACAGGAAGGGGGAGGGGGGTGTCGAAGATGGCTAGAGTTCACAAGACAGAGAACCAGAGAGGAGAGGGCGACACAGAGAGTTCCAGAGATCTGCAGGGGGTGGCGCAGGCGTCTCCATCGCGGTGGAGGAGGACCTGCCCGGGCCGATGAGCAGGGCCACTGCGTGTTCCCCCGCCAGGCCGAGTGCCCGCACCCCCCAGTTCACAGCAGCACAGGTGGGGTGCGGAGAAAGCCTGCCTCGGTGCGGAGAGTAACGAATCCTAGACAGAACTGCTGTGGTCGCAAAGCTTACAAAACAAATCGTAAAGACTAGAAAGAACCAAGATGTTTCCATGAAACTTAACTGTGTCCCAGAACAAAGTTCAAGAATATTTATAGAAATACAGAAATATCTAGCACCAAACAAGGTAAAATTCACAAAATCTGACATTCAACCAAAAATTATTTGATATTCAAAGAAGCTAATACAACCCAGAATGAGGAAAAAATCCAATCAGAAACCCACGCCAGGACCATGTGGCTCAGTGGTTGATCGTTGACCCATGAACCAGGAGATCACAGTTCAATTCCAGTCAGGGCACATGCTTGGGTTTCGGACTCGATCCCTAGTGGGGGGTGTGGAGGAGGCAGCCGACCAAAGGTTCTCTCTCATTGATGTTTCTATCTTTCCCTCTCTCTACCTCTCTGGAATCAATAAAAACATACTTTAAAAAAAAAAAAACCCCAGATGAGAGAATTAGCAAAGAAGAACATTAAACAGTTATTTTAAATATATTTTATATGTCTTAAAACAGGAAAATTATTTTTTCAAAACACCTAACTCAAACTTTTGAACATAAAAACTACAATGTCTGAGGGAAAAAATAAACAATAACATTAATAGCAGATTATACATTACAGCAGAAAAGATCGGTGGCTTTGGAAACAACAGCAATAAAAACCCTTCAAACTGAAAATGGGGAGAAATAATAATAAAGGAAGAAATCAGAAAGAACCAGGAAGCTTTGGGACAACTTCAAAAGGCCTACCATACGTTAACTGGAGTCCCTGATGAGGGAAGGAGTGAGGAGGACAGAAAACATATTTGAAGAAATAATAAATAAAATGTAATGAAAACCCACAGATGTAAGAAACTCAATAAATTCCAAGCACAAGAAACATAAGGAAAACCATACAATTGCTTAAGATCAGGGACAAAGGGGGGCGGGAGGTAGGGGGGTAAGAGATCAACCAAAGGACTTGTATGCCTGCATATAAGCATAACCAATGGACATAAGACACTGGAGGTAGGGGAGGCTAGGGGACTGTCTAGGGCGGGGGGGTGGGGGGGAATGGACACATATGTAATACCCTTTGTAATAAAAAATTAAAAAAAAAAGATCAGGGACAAAGATAAAATATTTGTAAAAGTCAGAGAAAAAAACACAAAACAAAACATTAGGTAGAGGGGGAAGAAGGTACGTCTGACTGCAACTTTCTCACCCAAATTTATGCGCTTGAGAAACAGTGGGGAGGAAAGAAAATCACCTGTTTACTTAGAACTCAATGCACAGGAAAATATCTTTAATGTCAAAGAGATGAAATTCAAATTATTTCAGACGTAGGAATGGTGAAAGGGTTCCTCCCCGCAGACCCACATGACAAGAAACAGTGAGGGAAGTCCCTAAGGCGGGCGTGTGATGAAGCCGATGGAAAGGGGATCTAACGAATGAATACAGCACAGAACTAGCCCGGCACGTCCCGCAAGGCTCTGTCTATGGGCATGTTCTGCTGTCCTGGGCTGGGACCTCTGTGCTTGAGAGGAAGGAGTGAAGCTCCCAGAAGATGCATTACTGTCAACAAACACATTGCGAAGTGCGCACTGGCTCCCGGGGAGCAGTGGGCAGAGAGGGACAGGCTCCGGTCCCCACTGGGAACGTGTGCAGGACACAGACCGACTGGAACCTTCCTGCGGTTGCTCTCAGCGAGTAGAGCCGCCCCACCTCCGTGGGTAGCCTGCGCTTCCCTGCCCTCCCTCCCCACCACAGGAGGTTTCTGTGACTAGTTCGCCCACCAGGTAATCTCCCTCGTTCAAGGCCAAGTGTACCGTATAACAGCCAATCATGAGAGTAACATCTGTCGCATGCACAGTCCCAGGAGACATCTTGCAGTTCTGCCAACTGCATACAAGAACTTGATATATTTTAAAAGTCACAAACCAAAGATGTAATATATTAGTCAATGTGCTGCTAAGGAAAGTATTGCTCTCAGGAAAAAGAAATCCGTTTGGGGCCTGATTTCATGTGCATATCAGAATAAATGGTGGATGGATTAAAACGTTACATATAAAACTGAAATCATAAAAATAGTGGAAAAAGATGTAAGTGGTCAGTTATCTTTCTATTGCACGAGTGTGGGGAGCCTTCTATGCATAAAACACTGATGGAACTGACCACGTGCTGGCTGAAAATTACTACAAGAAAATTAAACATGCGCCAAGCAGGGGAAATGTCTGCATCGACTAGGATAAAGCTTAGCAGTCATGCACTTCAGGAGCTCACAAATTTGCTATAAAAACTAATTGAAAAACAAACAAGGGTGGGTGGGGTAGGTGGGGGCATTGGATGAAGGTCAAGCAGTACACACCTCCAGCTATGACAAGTAAGTGCTGGGGACGCCATGTACACACAGGCGAGTTGGCACTGCTGCCCGTTTACCTGAGAGCTGAGAGAGCAGGTCCTACGGGTTCTCGTCACAGGGAAAATAGTAACTATAGGAGGTGATGGGTGTTAACTAGACTCACTGTGGTGATCCTTCTGCAGTATACATCAATCACAGCGTTAGGCTGTATACCTTAAACCAGCAATCTGTATGTCAGTTACATCGCAATAAAACTGAAAAGATAAAAATAATACACAATGAACAGACCTTCCAAACAGGAAATACAAATGTGTGAGTACGTGTTGGTACAAAGGTCTGACCTCCCGCCCGGCTGGTGTGGCTCAGTGGTTGAGTGTCCACCTATGAACCAGGAGGTCATGGTTGAATTCCCGGTCAAGGGCACATGCTCGGGTTGTGGGCTCCATCCCCAGGGTGGGGCGGGCAGGAGGCAGCTGATCGATCCTTGATGTTTCTATCTATCTCTCCCTCTCTCTCCCTCTCTCTCCCTCTCTCTCCCCCTCTGAAATCAATAAAAGACATATTTTTTAAAAAACAATTTAAAAATAAAGGTTTGCCCTCCCGGTGAGGAGAGGCGCAGTTCTGACGCACAGTAGGAGGCGTTTCGCCCATCAGACCTCAAATACTGAAAACACTGACCTCCTAGCTAGGGTATCAGCTCTACTGCTGTTGAAATTGTTAAGTCAGAGCAACGGGCCTGGAATCAGATGTTAACAGTGTGCATCAAGAATATTAAAAATCCTTTAAAATCTCTGACCTAAGAGCCCCACCTCTAGGCATACACACAAAGGAAATTAAGTGGGAAAGAGTCAAAATATCACAGCAGCGGCAACCCGCGGGCCGCGCATCCCGGCCGCTAGAGGGCGCTCGCGGAGGGGGAAGCGGCCGAGGATGCGGTCTGGTCTGGTCACTTCCTCACTTGGCAACACTCCTCCCGGGATGTCCTCCCTGGAGTCCCGGGCCCCCTGCTGGTGGAGGATCTCCAAGAAGTCCCGAAAGCCAGCGCGTCAAGCTCCTGAAATGACCAAACCCTCTTCCCTCTGACCGCAAAGGGGCTCTAACCACTCTCTTCCCCTTCACAGCTACCTTTCTGGGCAAAGGAAAGCCTGCAATCAATGCCACGGGGCCGGCCGGTGCTCCCCTCCTTTGCCACTCCCCCCCCCCTCCCCCCCCCCGCCACCTATGTCTCCAGAGCTCAAGACAGAGGCAGGTGTGCCCGGGAGGCCGGGAGGAACACTCACCTTCCCCTGGATCGGTTAGTTTTGCACTTCCGCGCTTTTTTTGCATTTTTTCAAAAGGTAGGACACTTCCGGCTCACCCCACCGCCTGGGAGAAGGCTCAGGTGCACCTGTACCAGCGCGGATTCCTCCGCCTGAGCCTGCGCGGCCCTGGGCGCTGCCTCTGCTCCAGGAACCACCGGAGCAGAGACGCGCCTCCTCGGCTTTGGCTCCCGGCTCCCCGAGGGTCCAGGCGGAGCCCCGGTGCCTCGGGCGTCCGGCCGCCCCCCGGGGGGCCCACTGCTCCCCGCTGCCTGCTGGGGCCTCCAGGGCCCAATGGCCAGATGCAGCATCACCATCGGGGTGTCTGGGGCGCACAGCCCCCGGGCCCGTCCACGGCTCAGCACGAGGCCGACGGTCCCGCGGGCCGTGCCGTGGCCTTTGGCCCCGGAATGCCTTTGCACGTTTCCCTGGGCTCCCTTCCAGGGGACGGACCGAGGCCTGTGGAAAGAAGGCCCACGCGTGTCCAGGGCTGCCACTCACACGGGCTCAGCGGGTCTCGGCCTCTCCCAAACCAAGCTCTGGCTCAGTCCCAGGGTAAGATGGTTCGCTGTGAGTTGGCGGCGCAGGGCCTGGGGTGCCTGCGGGCTGGGCTGCTCCTCCTCCTGAAGGCCGGGTCCGGGGTTGAGGGGACGCGCACACCTTTGCTTGTTTGTTTGTTTGTTTATTTATTTATTTATTCATTCACTAATGGGCACGGCTGCTCCTTCCCTCCGTCACTGCACACCAGTGTCCGCCTCAGCTGGCAGCTGAGGCCGGGATGGGCCTCGGGGACCACAGAGGCACTGGCCTTGCTCACAGCATCACCGCCGGCTCACGGGCCCCACCCCCTGGGGTTAGGACGCTGTCCTAAAGTGACAACACCATTTTGAAACTGACCCCAAACTGGCAGGATGCCACCAGCGTTTGCCCCTTAGGCCCCAGCTCTGGTTTTTAAGGCGGTGAGGCGGCCAGGAGTGCCAGGGTGACGCTGTGGGTGCCCTTTCCGGGCCTCATGCAGCAGCCACTTCCTCTGGAAAACAACCTAACTTCTTATTTGTGTGACAATATCTGATCTCACACACAATAGAAAGTTGTGAGCTCACACGGAAAGCACAGACTTGCTGTATCGGTGGTTTTCATGAAGAACCATTAGGTAAAGAGGAGGAGTCCAAGGGGTGGGGGGGTGACCTCACCAACACCAGGGCAGTCCTGGCCCCAACCCTTCCCAACATGGAGCCCCCGTGCCAAGGACTCAGCTGCCACAGTCGGAGCTCAGAGCCAGCAGAGGAGGGGGGCGGGGGGGGGGGATCTGTTTTAATGGAACCTTCCATGTAGCTGAGGGTCAGCCTGCCCTCACTGTTGTTTACGCACACAGAGTCCTTCTGGGAGACTCCTTCTCCCCCTCTCCTCCTCTCCTCCCTGTCCTCCCCCTCCTCCCTCCCTTCCTTCCTCCTCCTCCCCCTCTCTCCTCCCTGTCCTCCGTCCTCCCTCTCCTCTCTCTCAGCCTTTCCTCCTGGAAAACTCAGAACCAGGGTCCCTCTCTCCTTCCTTCAGAGAACGCTGCATCTGCTAAAGTTGCCACTTCAATGGAAATTCACTACCAAGTACCTGACAAAGGTCAAAGGCACCCCCAAACTCCCAACTCACTTCGCTTCCTGCTCCTAGGGTAGCTCCCACCTGGACACCCATGCTGTGGCTTGAGGGCCTGGGTGAGATGAAACACTGAAGTGAGGGGGGTGGTGACCCCACCCCGGCCTCGCGGTGAAAGGGGCAGCGGGGACCCAGGAGCGGGACACCCGCCCGCACTTGCCCATCCTCAGAGAGGCTGGCATTGGGTGCCCTGTGAGGTGCCCTCTAAAGGCTTCGCTTTTCTTGTCTTTTCTTGTTTCTGGAGCTGGTGTCTTCCATCTGCCCACGAAGTCACTGTCCTTGAGGACCTTGGAGGGAGGGTGGCGTCCACACCGGACTGATCTTTCCCCGGTCAGATCAGTAAAGACCCTCTTCTCGGAGGCCCCGCCCTGAATAACTGTTTAAGGAAGCCACCGCCCCAAACCTCCCTCCGGGCACCGGTCCCTCGGTTATCACACTCAAACAACAGGCTGATTCCTCCGCCTGCCCCTGGGCCCCAGGCCCTGAGTTACAGCTCGGCCACCTCACCCCGGGAGCGCTAGAGAGCAGATGAGGGACAATGAGGTTTGGTTTATTTTTATTTTATTTTTTTATTTATTTTAATTTTTTTTATATTTTTAAACAGGTTTCTTAAGATGTAATTCACACACCATATGACACACCCACTTATGTGCATAAATCAATGATGTTTTATTTACCTTTATTGCTAAAAGTATTACAGATACCCCGTTTCCTCCCCCATACCTTAAACCAAAAATAAGACCCAACTGGATCGTCAAACACCAGAAACACTCTCATCGCGTCTCTGCTATCATGACCTGGCGATTAGGCAAGAGAGGAGAACTGTGCAGGAGGCGAAGGCATGTCGCCGGGAGCTGGTGCAGCCACGGGCCGGGAACCAAAGCCCCGGGGAAGCCAGGAGGTGGCCGGGACAGGCAGGTGCTGGAGGAGCCGCTCTTCTGTACCTGAATGAAAGCCAGCTGGGGGGGCGGGGGGGGGGCTTACAAGGGGAGCAGCAACAGGACTTGGGGAAGATAGGAAAGGCGAAATCAGGGTCTGGGGGCCGCGCAGGGAAGGGAGCCACAGTGAGAGATGAGCAGGGTTAGCGCGAGGGCAGCACTCTCACCCTCACTGAGGGGAAGCTGGGGGGGCAGTCGTGCAGTTCTCATAAACGTGTTAATTGAATGTGGACTCGGGGCAAGGCAACCAGATCATCTTTTTTTTAAGTTTATTAAAGCTGGGACAGTAAAGCAAGGACAGACTTAGCATAGAAGCAACAGGAGAGGCGGGCTGGGCTGCCTTGGGCCTCTGGGAAGTGAGAGAAAGGGATTCTCAGGGCAGGTTCAGGGGTGAGCCAGGACGCGCTGCCGCTACTCACTGCTCTCCTGGCTGCAACTCTGTGGGACCTGACTGTTCAGGAGACGTAGGCCTGGGGGAGGTGGGGGGGGGCGGGGAGAAGAGGAAGGAGGGGAAAGGAAAGAGGAGGGCACAGGCCTGCTCCCCAGAGGGAGGGCGCAAGGATAAGAAGATAATCTTCTATTATTATTATTATTATTATTATTATTACTGATTCAGAGAGAGAGAGACATCAATTTGTTGTTCCAGCTAGTGAGGCATTCCTTGATTGATTGGTGTATGTGCCCTGACCCAGGATCGAACCGGAAACCTTGGCATGTCAGGATGATGTTCCAAATAACTGAGCCTCCCAGGCAGGCCCCCAAGATAATCTTTTAACAAGATACGGAAGCTCAGCTTATTGTGGAAAAAGTAAGTTATGAGAATACCTTCAAAAAATTAGAGAAAACTCGGGAAGCTGAGCTCTCTCAGGTATTAAAACACGTTATAATAACACAGGAAGCAAAGCAGTTTCGTAGGAGAGGTGGTGAGTGTACGACATGGGAAGACCACAAACAGACCCAAATATACATAAACATGGAAAGAAACAGACGAAGACAATTCTTCAAGTCCCAGCTTGTGGCTCACTGCTGACCGCCCAGGGCCTCTCAGGACAGCCACAGGCCTCCGTCCTGCTTGCCCCCAGGTCAGAGCTGGGCACCGCTGGCCGGCAGGGACATCACAGACGCCCTCATGCTCAGGTGCAGCCATGTGACCAAGTCGGGCCAGGGCGATGGAACTCAGCGTGAGTTCTCTGTGTCACAGGGCAGCCAGCAGCCACAGGCAGCCATTTCCTTCCACGGGCAAATTCAACTGGAGCATCACTGGAACGCCACTGCTCAGCCACGAGGGTTGCATTGCATGGTGCCTGGTTGGTGTGCGTTTCCATGAACCTGGTCATCTCCAACTTACAAGCAAGTCCTTTCCCGGGTCCCCTGGAGGAGGCTGCCCCACACCGACAGTGACCACACCTAGGGCAGGGTGGGGCCAGGCGAGGCAAGGTGAAGAGGCGCTGTGCTCAGGGTCCTGGAGTGAGGGTCACCTTGACTCTGAGCCTGGACACCTCGCTGGCCTCAGGCTGGTCCTGCCCTGCACTGGGGAGCACAGAGCATCCGGAAGGAGAGCAGGTGCCCTGGCCAGGACCAGCTCCCCGCTGGGTCGGTATTTACTTCACAGCCCAACGCCCTTGCGAATGCAGCAGGGAAAGGTAATTCCCAACTCATGATGGACGGCGGCACACCCCTTGGAAAAATAGAGGCTAGTCACCCTTTACTCTTATCAGTTAATTGACAAACTCCTTATATTCCATCAAAAATGCACAAGGCACATGTAGGAACAGCTAAAGACTGGCGTCAAGTCCATCAGTGTAGGCCTGGGCAGAATGCTGTACAGCATGTCCTCACAGGAACAGACATAGACAGAAAGAATTCAGCGAGTCAACAGATGCTTACAGAGTATCTACTAGGCACCAGTTCCACGAACCAGACACGAATGGAATTTCTGCTCTCAGGGAGGTGACATTCTGTCTGGGAGGAAGATGGAACACAGATGATAGATTAGATGGCATATAGGTATATGTGACAGATATGATAGGTGATTGATAGACATATAGATTTCTGATGATTGATCGATTAGATAGATAGTGTAAGGAAGCAAAATTTTCCGCCCCAAAGTATTCTATTACAGCAGTGGTTCTCAACCTTCCTAATGCCACGACCCTTTAATACAGTTCCTCATGTTGTGGTGACCCCCAATTTCATTGTTACAAATTGAACATCATTAAAGCATAGTGATTAATCACAAAAACAATATGTAATTATATCTGTGTTTTCCGACAGTCTTAGGCGACCCCTGTGAAAGGGTCGTTCGGCCCCCAAAGGGGTCGCGACCCACAGGTTGAGAGCCGCTGCCCTACAGTGTACTGGCTATTGGAATCAGACTCACCTGAGAAGTAGCCGGCCAGGAACACTGACCCCCTCTCTGGCCCCTGGAAGCAGGCGCCCAGGCGGCCGGCGCCGCTCAGCCCGGAGGCGGAGCCTCGTTCTCTCCTCAGGGAGCCCGGAGCCGAGAAGACAGGACTCGCTTAGTTTCCTCACCAACTAGTGCCCACGCCCAAGTTTCTTGGTCTTGTCAGTTCTGCACACATTTATTGCCTCTTGGTCTAAAAAGTATAAGAGCTGCCTGCTTTGGCCATTTCATTGGGTCCCATGTCTATGAGACCTCCCTACATACATAATTAAACTTTATTTTCTCCAGTTCATCTGTCTCACATCAATTTAATTCTTAATCTAGCCAGCAAAACCTAGAAGGGGAAAAGAAAATTTTTTTTCTCCCCAGCAATAGATAAATATAGATAGATAGATGATAGATGATTGACAGATATCTAGATTATTGATGATTAATAGGTCAGATAGATAGATGATAGATATCTAGATTATTGATGATTGATAGATCAGATAGATGATAGATGATGGACAGATATCTAGATTATTGATGATTGATAGATCAGATAGATGATAGATGATGGACAGATATCTAGATTATTGATGATTGATAGATTAGATAGGTAGACAGAAAATAGATGATTGACAGATATCTAGATTACTGATGATTGATAGATCAGATAGATGATAGATGATTGACAGATATCTAGATTACTGATGATTGATAGATCAGATAGATAGATGATAGATGACTGACAGATTCTAGATTATTGATGATTGATAGATCAGATAGATGGTAGATGATTGACAGATATCTAGATTACTGATGATTGATAGATCAGATAGATGATAGATGACTGATAGATATCTAGATTATTGATGATTGATAGATTAGATAGATAGATGATAGATGATGGACAGATATCTAGATTATTGATGATTGATAGATCAGATAGACAGATGATAGATGATGGACAGATATCTAGATTATTGATGATTGATAGATCAGATAGATAGATAGACAGACAGATAGACAGATAACATCAAAGAAAGGCTTTGGTGAAAATCAAGCACGAGGGAGGGAGGTGCCCCATGGAACAGGCTGGTCAGGGAAGGGGCCTCTGAGGAGCCGGTGGTCGGGGCTGAGTCACTGGGAGTGTGAGTGTTGCAAAGAGGTAGAGGACACCCCAGGGAGGGAGGGAGGGAGGGGGTGCGGCTGGGGTGGAGAGTGGGGCACCGAGGAACAGGAGGGCCGCAGGCTGGTGGCAAGAGGAAATGTGGGCTTAGTCTGAGGTGCTGAGAAGCAGGGAAATAACATCAGATTTCAGCATCAAAAGGACCTTCTAGTTGTCACGGGACCACCCGTTCCAGGAGGTATGGAGTGGATGCCAGGAGCCCAGTGGGGGATGACAGTGACTGACCAAGTGACAGGCCAGGGGCCTGGGGGAGGGGCTAGGGGAGGACAGGGAGGGGTAGGAGGTGGGAGGGGGAGCCCTGAGGAGCCAGGTGGGGAAGCCACGGAAAGCGGGAATTGAAGGTGGTCCCAGACTTTCGGCTTGAGCAATGGGAAGATGGGAGAGCTCTGCGTGCAGATACTCAGCAACTGGCCACAGATGCTGTGAAGGGTAAGTACCAGCTCCCGCCGGCTGGGGCAGGACGCTGCCATGTGCGTGAGCGCGGCGTGTGCGTCTGTGTGCGGTGCCGCCAGCAGGCACCGGCGTCTACCTCTGTATTCCGGCCCCAACCCCCCATGTGCAAAGCCCTCAGTGTGAGTCATTCTAATGTGTGTCAGTAAGCCACATTCCCTCTGCTGCCTGCTCTATAGTTTGTATTTCTCTTGTTGTCCCGTTACAATTTAGACTGGTTGGCACTTTTCCTTTTTCTCTTACTTTCTTACTTTTTATTGAAGGTTAAGTGAAAGAATAGCTTGTCAGGTGTTCACCAAGTGCCCACACGGTTACCCAGCACCCTGGCACCCCTGTGCGCCCTGCCCCCGCCCCCGGGGCAGTCACAGAGGGACGTCACCGGTGGTTGTACTTCAGATGCGAACGCCATTGCGTGCTTTTCACTCCGCGCTCGTCGCTGAGATTAGCTCCGTGGCCGGGCTCTTGCCGGTCCTCGCTGGGGAGCCCACTCGCGACGACGACCCCGCGCTGGGCCCCAGCGGCTCCTGGTTCGGGGCTGTTACAAACGGTGCTGCTCTGACCGTGTAGCTCGGGGTTTGGTGGTACCGGCTCTGCGGAGATAAACCGCGGGGCTCCTGGCCCACCGGGTTGGAAATGGTCAGCTTCAGGGGATCATCAACCCGTCCCCGCAGGGACCACTGGCCGAGCTCCCAGCAGCCGGGCCGCCGCTCCGCGGGTCTGCGCTGGGCACTCCGCATCGCTGAGCCGCTGCGCGGTCCTGCCGGGTGTGGCTGGGCTCGCACCTGGGTTGGTTGGAGGGGCTTCGCATTCTTTGGGCAGCACCCAGAGCGCACTGCCATCATCGGGCTACGTGAGGCCGTCCTGCTTCATTTGCTCCCGTATTTAAGCTCCTTGGTGTGCCCACGCCCCGTCGGCGCCAGGGCCTCAGTCCGGCCGTCTCGCCTGCAGACTGTGCACGCGTTCCCCGGCCGCGCGTGAGTGTGTTTCCAACGACGCGCATGCAGTGCTGCATCCCTCTCATCTCTCACTCTGTGCCTGTGCCCTTCGCTCAGCACAGGGCTCCCAGTGGCCACCCGCGCCACTGTGTGCCCTGGGGGCTGTGTGTAAGCAATTCCTGAGCTAGCCTGAGCCTTTTCTAACAAAGGAAGGCCATTCCCTCCTGCCCTCCACCAGCCAGCCCTTCCCGAGGGCTCCAGTGATCCAGGGCTCACCCCCGCCGGGGGGCCTTTGCCTGTGGGGCCCTCAGGGAGCTGGAGCCAGGCAGGTGGCATGTGGCCAGCGCCGGAGGTTCATCCCCACGGGAAGAGGGTGCGGGGCAGTGAGCCGGAGCCTGCGGGGAGATGCATCCGGCCCACTGGTCCAGGAGGGGCTGCGGTGCGGAGTTGGCGGGGCCTTTTCAAAGCATCTTCGTGGAGTCCAGAACTTACTGGGAAAGGTTTAAACTACAGCTCAGAGCCTGGCTGGTTGAGCTCAGTGGAGCATCAGCCTGAGGACTGAAGGTCCCAGGTTCGATTCCAGTCAAGGGCACATGTCCGAGTTGCGGGCTCAACCCCCAGCAGGGGGCTTGCAGGAGGCAGCCACTCAATGATTCTCTCTCATCATGGATGTTTCTTTCTCTCCCTCTCCCTTCCTCTCTGAAATAAATAAAAAATATATATTAAAAAAATCAATAAACTACAGTGCAGCGATTTGCACTCCGGTTTCCTGATGGTGAAGGAAAGGGAGACCCTGCAATTACGCCTGCAGGCTCCCTTTCCGCGCAGCTTCTGCCAGCTCCGCCTGCTTCTGGTAACGATGGTTCCTGGGCAGGTGCCCCAGCTCCCTCTCCAGGCCCAGCTTGGTTGGCTTCGCTCCAAAGGCGTTAGAGACCTCCCGACGCAAACACTACCGTCCCATCAGTCAAAGCTCTTGGTTCCCAAGACTTACTTGATCACACCTGCAATGTGGACGCTTCGCTTGGCCTGGGGCACGCGCGTGGCCAGGACAGCGGGCGGGGGAGGCAGAGCTGAGGCCCAGAGCTGGGGAACCAGCAGGCCCTTGGCATTCCTACTGCCCTGGTTGTTGCTGGGGAGGCTGGCGGGCGTGGAGGGCGGAAGCTCCGCGGCTCCAGGAGGATCTCAGGGGCCTCTCTCAGGTCTCAGCAGAGCTCAGCAGCCTGGGTTTACCCAGAACCAGCCTCCTGTCTCCAGGGAGCTGTTGCTTCCGAGGGTGGAAGCACTTGCCCTGTCACCTGCTGGCCACGCCACAGGCTGGGGATGGCCCTGAGTGCCCTGTCCCCGTCCTGCAGGCACCTCGGGAAGGCAGGCCAGGAGGGCAGGTGCTGAGAAACCAGGTGCAGGCAGCTGGGCCTGTCTGCCCACGGAGAGCTTCCAGGAGGCTGAGTGCCGGGCGCGTTGTGGGCTGAGTTGTAACCTTCCCCCAATTCATATGCTGAGGCCTTAACCCCCGGACCTCATCCTGTGACTGTTTGGAGACAGGCCCTTTACACGATAATGACGGTAAAAGGAGGTCACTAGGGTGGTCCCTATCCAACCTATCTGCTTTGGACACAGGCCTGCACAGAAGAAAGGCTATGCAGACACAGAGAGACAGCAACTATGACACGCCCAGGAGCGAGCCCTCGGGCAAAGCCAACCCTGCCGACAACTTGAGCTCAGGCTCTCAGACCCAGGCTGTGAGAGAGTAGATTTGTGGTGCTTTGTTACACAGCCCCGCTGACTGAGACAGGTGCTGGGAGCTGAGGGTGAAGGCAGGGCCCCGTGACCTGAGTGACCTGCCATCTCCTCCCGATTGGATCAAGTCCTGAGAAGTCCTGGCAGGAGAAAAACACACAGCCATCCCCCCAATGAACAATTCTCAAAGTTCATCTGAATGTGGGCAGGGGGCGGGGGGGGCGGAGGGAGGGGCAGACAGCATGCTGACCCTATTTCCTGAAACACGGAGGAGAGACTTGCTCAAAACACAGAAAGACGAACTGACCCTCCTAGGATTATGTTCCTCTCTGACTCAGAGGTTCTTGAGTGCAGGGGAGACTGCTATTTGTTTCCTGCTTTCAACACAGCACTCTGGGTCGGGTGAGGGTTGGAAACACATCTGTAATCGCCGTGGCCAGTCAGGGCCAAGGCCAAGCTCCCAGAGCTGGATTATGCCCCAGGCTGCCCGGGACTATGGATGGGCATCGCCCACCTGACACCAGGAAGTGGGAGGAACCGTTGAATGAACTTGACAGCAAGGATCGTCTGTTTACGTGTTTGGGGGTCTCATCAGCACCTCCCAGCTTGTGCTCCAGCACCCCTGACACAGGGCCTCCAGGGCCCGACCTCTGCCAATGGCACTGATGCCCTGAGACTCCAGGGCAGCTGGGAGAGCCCAGGGGCGGGGGGGAGGCTACCCTCACGGCTGAGGTTTCTTGGTCCCTTTAGAAGCTGGGACAGGGAGGAGTCGCGCTCGGCCTTGTCAGGGGAAGTTTACAAACAAGACAGCAACCTGTACAGACGTGTGCGCAGTTAAAACTGTCCCCTGTGACCCAGAAGCCTCACAACCTCTCTCTCCCACACCATCGGTGCCGGCGCCAGGCCGCCACCACGCCCTTCCTGGGACCTGGCCTCTGTTCTGGCCGCTGGTTCCGTTGGTCCCAGGAGAGCCCCATGCTGGCCTCACACGCTGCAAGCGGACAAGGTAAGGAGGCCAGGTGTGCGAGCTGCGTGGGGAGGCTGGGGGAGGCAGTGCTGAGAGAAGGTGAGGCAGAAACATCCCTAAATGATGAGGGCTCTTCTCACAGCTGACGGCGTGCTCTCACCACGGAGAAGTAATCACCCCTGGGAATGGCCTCAGACCTGCTCGCAGGAAAGGGGCACTGACACCCCTGTGGAAGGGCCTGGACTGCGGCAGCCACGCAGCCGTCCGCGGGTCCACCAGCCCCGCTCTCCTCTCCAGCCGGCGCCCAGCCTGGGTCCGCGCTCCATCATCACAGACCCTTCACGTCCCGTGCGAAGCTGCCAGGCCCAGGCTCCACGAGCAGCAGGTGCTGCCGAATGAATGACTATCCAAAGCCTGGTGTTCTTACAGTGCACTTCTCCCGGGGCTGGAGATGATTACTCATAACGGATAAAGTCCCGACACATGTGTAAGGAAGGAGAATAGGGTAAATGCTTTTCTGTTTCAGAAAGAGAAGCCAGGGAAGTAAGGGATGTAGAAAAATGATTTATGCCTAATCACTGAGGCAGCTGGCCCTGAACCACGGAGCCCTAATCCCAGAGGTTTCTATTTACCTGGAATAGTAAGAAACCTTTCATATGCCCTAACCCGTTTGGCTCAATGGATAGAGCATCAGCCTGCGGACTCAAGGGTCCCGGGTTCGATTCTGGTCAAGGGCATGTACCTTGGTTGCGGGCACATCCCCAGTGGGGAGTGTGCAGGAGGCAACTGATAGATGTTTCTCTCTCATCGATGTTTCTAACTCTCTATCCCTCTCCCTTCCTTTCTGTGAAAAATCAATAAAATATATATTTTTTTTTAAAAGAAACCTTTCATATGACACACGAAGGAGCCGTGTCGGCCGTGTCCCTAGCCAGCCTTGTCCCTGTCACTCTGCAGCCAGAAGAGAGGATGTGCCCTTCACCCTGTCAATGGGCCACCTCCCCAGCCTCTGGGTCACCCAGGGCCTGAGTGAGGCCAGGGGACATCGAAAAGGGAACAGCGCGCTAAAACCTGCTGCGAGGCGATGAGGCGTTCAGGGAGAGGGGCTGAGGAGAGCTGTGTGGCTGGCCTCGGAGTGCACAGAGGTTTGGGGGGCTGGGGAGAGGAGCAGGGGGTGTTAGATGTGTGGTCGGGTTACGGACTGGATCGCCCCAATTATTTTCCAAACAACGCAAGTCATTACCTGGATTCTCTTCTAATTACTGTTGCCAACCGGGATGTCTTCTGGGAGACCACGCCAGGGGAAGCAGGGGAGTGGGGTGGTGTCATGTCAGCCAGGACTGTAGAGCTAAGATTCACGCCCGCCTACACTCGGGCTACAGCCCCTCTAGGTCTGAGTCAGGGCAGCTTCCCCAGCGCTCCCATTGTCCTCTCATTCCCCACAGACGCTGCAGAAACAACACTGAGCCGCAGTGACGAGTCTGCAGACACTGTGAGGACTATAAACCCACGTTCAATGCAGAAAACCGCTTCTAAAGCATTTTGTCAGTTTACTGAGCCGGATAACCTGTGGCGCTGCAAGCTCACCCTGCACTCTTCTCGGCCACAGGCAGCTCGAACACATAGCTTCCCTCCCTGACGAAGGCATTCAAATGGTCTTTTAAGTGAAGAACAAAGAAGGAAACAAGAAGAAATGGTTTGGAGGCTCCACAAACAGCCCCCCACGGTGGCCCCAGCCAGCACCGGACATGGGAACCAACTGGCTTACCCCTGGGGCCTGGTCATGAAGTCCTGAGACCTAGGCTCCTCCCACTGGGAGACTCGGGGTCTGGGTGGGGTGACAGCTCTGCTCTGAATGTCCGGGAGCCCCAAACATTCACGTTAGAGCCCTGCCCCGCGTATGGGCAGTTAGATGAGGCCCTGAGGCGGGGCCGGTGATGGGTTAGAGCCCTGGTTAGACGCCAGGCTCCCTCCCCACCCCCCCACCCCCCCGCATGAGGACACATCGGGAAGATGACCGTCTGCAAGCAGGAAAGAGCCCTCCCGGGACCGACCCTGCTGGCGCCTGGGTCTCGCCTTCAGCCTCCAGAGTTGTGAGAGATCTGTGTTCCTAGTGTTTCGTGCTGCAGCCTGAGCTGACACAGAGCCACACGCGTGTCCCAAGCTCCCCACTGCACTGAGGGCCATGGGGGAGGCGGGGGGCAGGATGGCGAGAGCCTCGGGCTGTAGGTGAAGATGGCGATCGGAGGCCTCGGGGCATCAGTGCTGAAACACCCACAGGGCTTACCTCCGGAAGACGGCTTTGCCCTCGCTGCCCACCATGGTTTGCTACTGTAATACAAGGGCAAAGGCGCGTTAGCATGGACACCAGTGACATTGTCCCCTGAAAGAAAGCTGAATACACTCTGCCTGAAGTTAAGAAAAATTATTTGTCAGGGATGTTACTAAAGGAAATGTATTCTGTTAACAATAGTGTCGGGGACACATCTCCCTCTCGCCCTGGGCTGGCCCTGGGGGAGAAGGCACGTGCCAGCAGGGCTGGGGTGGCTGTGCAGAGGCTGTGCCCAGGCCTCCCGCCCTGCAGGTGCCTGCTCTCCAGCCACCGAGTGCCTTGGGTCTTGGGCTCCCATGTGGCAGCTATGAGCATGTTCATCAGGAAGGATGCATCCAGTCTTTAAGAAGTCTGTGGCTGTGGTTTTACACACGCGTGCGTGTGCACGCGCACACACACACACGCGCACACACACACGGTTTGTGGACTTTCCACCTGCAAGAGATAACCCCTCCCTCAGAGAATGTGTGATTAAAAATGCCATAATTAGCCCTGGCCAGTAGCTCAGTGGTTACAGCATCAGCCCTGGCACTGAAGGGCCGGGGGCTTGATGCCCAGTCAAGGGTATGTACCTGGGTTGCAGGTTCGATCCTGGCCTGCCTTGGGCACCTACAGGAGGCAACCAATCCATGCATCTCTCTCACATCAATATCTCTCCTCCCACCTTCTCTCTCTCTCTCTCCCTCTCCTTCCCTCTACTCCCTCTAAAAAAAAGAAGAGCCCTAGCCAGTTTGGCTCAGTGGATAGAGCATCGGCCTGTGGACTGAAGGGTCCCAGGTTCGATTCCAGCCAAGGGCACATGCCTGGGTTTCGGGGTCGATCCCAGTAGGGGGTGTGCAGGAGGCAGCCGATCAATGATTCTCTCTTATCATTGATGTTTCTATCTCTCTCTCCTTCTCCCTTCCTCTCTGAAACCAATAAATTTTTTTAAAAAAAGAAGATGAAAAAGAAGAAAAATCAATGGAAAAAAATCCTTGGGTGAGGATTAACCAAAAATGTATGTGTGTGTATATACCATCATTAGAGCTTAAGTGTTCTTATCCAAGAATAGGTACGGTAACCACATGACAGGATGGACGTTAGCTGAGCTGTGTGGTCTCAGCTGTCATTATACATGCACCAAACCAACAGCTGCACACCTAAACTTACCCAATGTCAGTTACCTCTCAGTGACGCTGGAAAAAATACCACAATTAAGTCAATATTGTTTCAGGAAAAGAACTGCACTCCTAGGTGCTTTATTTCTGGGGCAAATGATGACCAGATTAACTCCATCAGCTACGTCTTTAGTCAATCCCAGTCCCCAGTGCGGTGGTCCCCTGAGGGGACAGAGGACAGGCGAGTGGTCCAAGTGACAGCATGGAGCCCCCCGCTGCCCCCCCTTTAAGCCAACAACGCGGCCTTCCCCTCAGGGCCCAGCCCTCACTCTGGGCCAAAGCCTTCTTCCCTCCTCTCCACGGCCGCAGAGGAGCTGGGGCGTCCCTGGGTCCTGCGCACAGCTTGCTCCCCTTCCCAGCCCAGGCAACAGCGCAGTGGGGCGCGGAGGGGACTGGCTGCGGGGAGGGGTATCTCCGCCCCCCTCCCCCCACCCCTCCCGGGTCACAGTGCAGCTGGAAAGGAGGTTAGGTCTGGCCTGGCCACGGGACAAGCTGCCCAGCAAGGCGGGCAGGACCGGCTGCAAACCGGAACCTGTGGCTCCCCTCTTGCTCTTTTCTTTCTTTAAGAAACAGAGTTTATATGAGCTTTATTATTATTTTTAATTTACTGATTGAGAGAGAGAGGACGGGAGTGGGAGGGAAGAAGGGAGAGGGAGGGGGAAGAGAGAGAGAGAGAGAGAGAGAGAGAGAGAGAGAGAGAGAGAGAGAGAGAGGTGTTGCTCCCCTTACTTCCGCACCCATGGTCGCTTCTTGTATGTGCTCTGACACGAGCCCAGCGGAGGCTCGAACCCACTGCTCCCAGCCAGGCGCCTCCTGCGCTTCAGACCCGCGGGGCTCCGCGTCCTTTCGGAGCCGGAGCCGGCGAGGTTTGGTCTTCCCGGGACTACACAGCCTCGACATTGTCACTACTTTCTTGGGTATGATGATGCTGTTATTCATTAAAAATAAATGTGAGCACAAAAACAAAGAATAATTCATCGCAATAATAACTGAAAAGCACCCTTCGGGCACGGGCGCAGTCCTCCTCCTGGGGGCGTGGTCGCGGGGGGAGCGGGAGCGGGAGCGGGAGCGGGGCCCCGCACAGCCGGGGAAGGCAGAGCCGCGCCGTGGGACCCGGACACACCGCCCCCTGCATGGCGGGGGGGCCGGCCCGCACAGGGCCCGCACAGGTTTCGGGCAGCGCGGAGCCGGCAGCGGCGCGGGTGGAGGAAGCGGCGCTAAGAAGTGGGAACAGCTGGAGGCCGCGGGGGCCGGGCCGGGGCGGCACCGCGCGCTTCCGCTGACACCTCTTCTCCCCAAGTGCTGGCCGCAGGACCGGGCCCCACTCCTGCCCAGGTCCCGGCTTCACCCGGAGAAGTTCTGAAAGACGGGGGCGGCCTCCACCCAGCTTTGGAAGCAGGCCGGGCCCCGCTCCCGGATCTGCTTGCGCCCTTTGTCGGTGATGACCTCCCCACTGGGCTTCAGGATCACAAGCTTGGGGGTGGCTGTGACGCGGTACCTGGTCCTCAGCTCACTGCGGAGAGAAGGGGGCAGGCCAGGGTCAGCGGGCGGGGAAGCTGTGCCCCCCGCCAACCCTGCACAGCCTCAGGGCCACGCCCGCCAGGGGCCCGGAGCCTCCTTCCTTCTGCGTCGCCCTCCCCGAGCCTGGGCTGCTCGGGCCTGTGCTGCCCACGACCATGGCACAGACACGAGGGGCAGAGGAGCCCTCACAACGTGGCTGCTGTGACTTTCATCTTAGTTCATTTTCATTTAAATTTAAGAAGCCACATGTCATGGCTATTGTACTGCGAAGTGCAATTCTAAACCCACAAATAACCCCAATACATTCATATTCCTCCCCACATCTCAAGAGGCGGAAAATACCAGGGGGAGAGAACGGTAACAGTTAAATTCTATGAGTCCTAAGTAAAGGTGAAGCTTACTCGCTTCCCGCCCCTCCCATTCCAGGGCCTGCTGACACGCTGTGGAGGAAACTGTTCTTGGCTACTTCACCGCCATGTGTGACCCCACAAGTCGCCTTTTACACAATGGTTTGCATTTATTTAGGGAAAGGAGCCTCCTCCTTCGTTTTGTAAATCTCCCCACACCCTTCCCAGGTTCTGCCCTGAGGACAGGGCGGCTGGTGGCCATCCCCTCCAGTGCCCCGGCCAGCCTGCAAGAGCCTCGGCCAACAGCAATCCGCTTTCCCTCATCTGTCACCCTCAGGATGTGAACCTGAGTAGAAGGGAAAATGCACGTGACCTCGTGTTAGCAAATCTTCCCCGGACACCTCCATCCAGGTCCCGACTGTTTCCAGCACCAGGCCCGACTGCTCTCCCCTGGGCAGGAACGCACACAGCACCTACTCCCACTTCAAACACCTACGACACAGTGACCAGCTGGCCCTGCTCTGGCCACAGGGGGTCTCACTAAATGACGAATAATCAGTAGCGCACAGACCACTTCATCAGACCATAATATGGCATTGCAACTGGAAACCAACAAAAAGTAATTGCTTGGAATGAGCTTAAAAACTAAATAGACGCTGAGACCGGTTTGTTTCAGTGGATAGAGCGTCGGCTTGCGGACTGAAAGGTCCCGGGTTCGATTCCGGTCAAGGGCATGTACCTGGGTTGCGGGCACATCCCCGGTGGGAGATGTGCAGGAGGCAGCTGATCGATGTCTCTCTCATCGATGTTTCTGGCTCTCTATCTCTCTCCCTTCCTCTCTGTAAAAAATCAATAAAATATATTTTAAAAAAATAAAAATAAAAACTAAATAGCCATAGATTGTATGTGAAACAGCAATGCAGGCTACAAAATAATGAACACAGAGCACTGTGGAACATAGTACAATCCCAAACTGGAGACACAAGCAGACTCAGAACCAGTGCCGCCCTGTGGAGCGCAGGAAAGAGGAAGGTGGGAGAAGGCGCCGCCAAGACACCACCACCCCTCATCACCAGGAGGAACGGATGGGGCGGGCCACCGGCTGCAGCCGGGCCTGAAACCGACAGCGCAGGGCGAGCCAGGAGCTGCACCCTCAGGGGCTCCCTCCTCCAGACCAGCTCCCGCCTGCACCTGCGGGCGTTCCAGCTAAGCGGATATTTGTTTCCCGCTTGTTCGATTTGTTCGATTTGCTGCTGCTGTTTTCATCCCTGGCAACATTAAATCAAGCTCTGACACAGTAAACTGGGCTTTGAGGAGCAAGGAGGAGGTTTGGGATGGACATTTTGTTTCTCCAGCTTATCTTGAAAGAGTCACAGTGTGGCCCTCACATCCTCGCGCTGGCAGCCTCTGCCTGGGGACAACTGTAACCCTGGAGCCGCACAGGAGCTATACCTTCTCCCTGAACTCAGCCCCATCCCCTCTGGATGCTGAGCTGTGCCCAGAGAGAACCACCTGTGCCCTGTCGCTGGGCAGAGGGAAGTCGTGGTCACAGAGCATTTTAACCATTTCAGGGACATCTGAGAGCCCAGCTCCCCCTGGCCCTCAGTGCTGGTGCTGGTGCTGGCACTGTGGCAACACTGGTATCCTCCCTTCACATAACGCAGTGCCTCACACTCCCTGGCACAGCCGCCTCTCGGTCACCATAGCAACTCAGGGCTCCAGTCTCTTTCCATCTTGGCCACCAGCAGACTGTTACAGAGCGAAACTCTCTCCTTATCCCAACCATGCATCCAACAAGCGCCCTGCAGACACAAAGCTCTACACAATGTCTAGTCGGACCTTAGGGCTACAGAGAACCCCGAACACTACAACATGTAGTGTTAGGCTCGAGCCATGGAGGGCACAGGCCTCCCAGGCCAGAGATGTGCCCGGTGTCCCCAAGGGCACGGCCGAGGAGGGTCTGCCAAGGGGGCTCCATGGTTGGGGGATGTGGTACGTAAAACCTTTAGGGTGGGAAGTGTGGGAAGTGTGGGAAGTGTTCTGGAACCTCAGTTGTCCAGTCTGGACAGAACACAGGTGGAAAGGGCAGCGGGGGGAGACAGTGTGGTCAAATGCTGGGGCGCAGGAAGATGCAGACTGAGAGTCACTGGAGAGCCGGCAAGGGCAGGGCAGGACCAGGCCTGTCTTTGATGAGATGGGGCAGGTGTGAGAATAAGAATCCATTCAGCGGGGACACCGAGGCTGGGGGCCAATTAGACTGTTCTGGCAGCCCGGGACCTGACTGAAGGAGAAATGAGCAGAAAGACAGGAAAGGACTGGAGAGCCACAGACTCGGCAGATTCAGGGCCTGACGCATGCGCTAGGTCAGGACGTCCAGAAGGAGCTGGGCCCGCAGGTGGCGAGGCCACGGTCAAGCAGCCTGGCCCACGCAATGACTCACCCACGGCTCTGAGGGCTCTGCTGGGGCTGTTCTCCACCCGGGACATGAGCTGGTTCTCCATCCGTCCCAACTGCTGACCTGGAGGCCAAGGTGCTCCATCCACGGGGCCATGGGCGGGGCAGTGGTGAAAGCCAGAGGGGCGGGGGGCGGGGTGTGGGGGAGTCGGGGGGTGGAGGAGGGAATACTCCAGAGCCCAAGTGAGCGTGAGTATGGTCAAGGAACAATCAGCACTGAGCGGGTCTCACCTGCAGGGCACACGCCACAGGAATGCCTGCTGGCAAATGTGTTGTTACTTCTTCCTGGGCCCACAACACAGGGAAGGAAGCCAGACAGGGTGGCCGGTCAGTGGTGCTGCCCCAAGCCAGGCCTGGGAGGTCACCTCTCCTCTTGCCCACACCGCCTGTGGCTGAGGGATGCCAGTAAGCACGCCCCTGTCCAGGCAGAGGAGGGGCACTCACACTGGTTTGCAGGGGCTGCACTGCAAAGCCAAGGTCTACGGAGCTCTGAGGACAAGGTGAGCACCTGGCACTTTCTTCCTGCTGGGCCCGGGCCCAGCCATGCCAACCGGACCTGCGGGGGCTCTGTGGGGGGTTCCTCTCTTCCTCCCACGACTCACTATCAGCGGTCACCAATGGACGGCTGTTACCATCGTCACTAGCCAGTTCATATTACAAATAGGAAGGCAGCAAAAGGGAGGCCGGACATGGTAAGCACGGTTATCTGGGCAGCTTCGCCAGCAAGCTGCAACTTCACGCTCCCTCATCCACTCCCCGCACATCACTGCGGGAAAGGGCCCAACAAGGGGGAAGGGATGCATGGGCAGTGAAGTCGGGGTGATGTAGGGAAGGCGCTGGCCTGTCAGTCTAACCTGGAAAAGGATAACTGGCTAGAGGGGGTGGAGCCACTGCAAGTGCACAAAATCCTGAAGGATTCATTGGATAAGCTCCCGGTTAAAAACCACAAAGGAATTCATATTCTCTCTCTCTCTCTCTCTCTCTCTTCCTCTCTCTCTCTCTCTCTCTCTCTCTCTCTCTCTCTCTCTCTCTCTCCTTTTGCTTCACTCCTGCTTCCTGGCACTGGCTTGTTCCATGACCCGAGCTAGCCTGCCCGGCACGTGGCTGCGGACCCCACAGGCAATGGCCTGCAGCTGGGAACACAAGCTCAGCCAGCCAGATGCTGGACCAGACCGGAATATGGACTTCTTCCAGGGCAGAGGGAGATGGCACCTCAGTGGAGAACTCCCTTAATGTTACATCATCAATAAAGCTTCCTACCATCCCTCACCCTCCCATGGAGGCCTCAGAAGTTCTTGTTCGTGCGGCACCCCAAGAACTCCACTTCCATCAGCAACATGGGGACACAGAGGACACCCCACCAATAACATAGTCACCGAGGGAAGACAGGCCAGGGCCCTCATCATGACCCAGGGGGCCCAGGAGAGTACTTCCCCAGCCCCGTAGCACCAAGCAGAGTGCTATGTTCTGAACACAGTAGGACCTTCCCCCCTGCTGCCTGGGTGCTCCCTACATTTTGTTTTGTTTTGTTTTGTTTTGTTGATTCCAGAGAGGAAGGGAGAGGGAGAGAGAGATAGAAACATCAGTGATGAGAGAATCATTGATTGGCTGCCTCCTGCACGCCCCTACTGGGGATCGAGCCCATAACCCAGGCATACGCCCTTGACTGGAATCCAACCCGGGACCCTTCAGTCCCCAGGCCGACGCTCTATCCACTGAGCCAAACCAGCCAGGGCCCTACATTTTTTTAAAATATATTTTTATTGATTTCAGAGAAGAAAGGAGCAGGAGATGTAGAGAAACATCAATGATGAGAGAGAATCATTGACTGGTTGCCTCCTGCACACCCCCACACTGGGGATCAAGCCCAAAACCCTCGCATGTGCCCTTGACCGGAATCAAACCGGGGACCCTTCAGTCCGAAGGCCTATGCTCTATCCACTGAGACAAACCAGCTAGGGGACTGTCACTTTCAAAACTGTGTTATTTCAAAAGCTGTGCATAACTTGAATACTAAGCAAATCAAAAGGCATTTTACGGCCAGCACTAGCCATGATGCTAAAGTGCATCCTTTTGCGAGTGAACCCCGGTCATTGGGACTTATCTTTGAGGTCTGACGCTACCCCTGCTGTGAGAGAAGTGGGCTTGCCCGGCTCACCTCCCCCTCCCATCATGAAAGCAGGTGTTGGAGAAAGAATCACACTTCCAGGGGACTTGCAAAGGTAGCTTCCATTTTTAATTGCCCAGAAGGAATGTCCTTTGAGGACAATTAATTTGGGAGGGTTCAGGCCACAGGGAAACCACAGTCCCCAGAGAAATGCGCAGGTGCTCCGTAAACAAAGCCAGAAACCTCCCGTGCGCCCGTCGGGGGGCCGGGTAACGCACCCGTGAAGCCTGGAGCTTACACCACAGGGGCCGCCAAGATGCCCACGCGAGGGCCCGAGCCACGTTTCCTCTGCCAACCCACCCTCAAGTCCTCCCTCCCCCTCCTCCCTCTTTCCGCGAGCCCCCCCCCCAACCATACCCCCCCCCCTCCCGCAGAGCCCGTGCGCAGCCAGGGGAGAACTACGGCCAATTTCTAGGTGATTCACAAACTCTGAAACCCAGCAAAGCTGAGCCGTCACGTCTCTAAACAAGAACGCGAGCTGCTTCAGGGAGGCGTTTGTGTCACCCTGTCACCCTGACCGCCGCCTCCGCGGGTGCGGGGCCGGTCCCACCGCTGGTGCAGGACAGCGCTGGCGGTGAGGACATGCCAGCCACGCGCAGTAAAAATGAGCCTGGGCTCGCCCCTCCCGGGCTCCGAGCCCGGCCCCGCACCGCTGGCCTGGGCAGCCACCCCTCGGCTCCGGTTCCGACCGAGCGACTTCCCGAGTCCCCTCCCTTCACACTCGGTCTCCCCGTGCGGTGGGGCTCCGCGCCCGCAGCGCCGCGCAGCTCGAGAAAGGCAGGCTCTGCAGCCGGAGCGCCCGCCCGGTCCCCGAACCGCTCCAGCCTCCCTGGGAACCTGCGCCAAACGACTTGGACCCGGGCCGGGGCTCCTGGCTGCAGGGACAGGAGGGGGGCGCGGAGGGGGCGGGGGAGGAGGCGGCGGGGGGCGCGGGGCGCCGGCGAACCCCGCGCGGCCACACTCACTGCCGGTAGGGGTCGTGGAAGGGGAGCGCCAGCCAGGCGCCGGGCAGCTGCCGCAGGAACCCTTCCATCTCCGGGGCGCTGCCGTCGGTGGACACGAGGACCACGGCCAGGGGCGCGGGCGGGCGCGCCTGCTCCACCAGCCCCGCGTAGAAGTCGCAGAGCAGCGGCGTGAAGTCGCGGCTGGGCGCGCAGCGGCCCGACGCGAAGTACAGCGCCACCACCTTGTTCTGCAGCGCCGCCTCCGCCTCCACCCAGGCGCCGCCGGGGGCCAGCAGGCGCCGCCCGCCCAGCACGTCCACCATGGCCGGCGCGGAGGGCGCGGGCGGCGCGGAGCGCAGGGGGACGGTCGCTGGCGGCGGGTGGTCGCCTCTTTTCTCCCCGCTCCGTGCGGTGGCGGCGCACGACCCTCCCGGGCATCAACACCGGCCTCGGCCGGCGACTGGGCAGCAGCGTCCGCACTGGGGGAGGAGGCGGGGAAATGCGGACGCCTGCGGCCCCCGCGGCCCCCGCAGCTGCTCCGCGCCGCGTCTCCGGCAGCGAGCGGCCCCGCTAGAGCCCCAGCGTCCTCCCCGCCGCGCCCCGCCCCGCCCTCTCCCCGCCCCTCCCATCGCCCGCAGCGCCCCGCAGTCTCCGCGCCCCTCTCCCCGCCCCTCTCATCGCCGCAGCGCCCCGCAGTCTCCGCGCCCCTCTCCCCGCCCCTCCCATCGCCGCAGCGCCCCGCAGTCTCCCCGCCCTTCTCCCCGCCCCTCTCATCGTCCGCAGCGCCCCGCAGTCTCCGCGCCCCTCTCCCCGCCCCTCTCATCGCCGCAGCGCCCCGCAGTCTCCGCGCCCCTCTCCCCGCCCCTCTCATCGCCCGCAGCGCCCCGCAGTCTCCGCGCCCCTCTCCCCGCCCCTCTCATCGCCCGCAGCGCCCCGCAGTCTCCGCGCCCCTCTCCCCGCCCCGCCCCTCTCCCCGCCCCGCCCCTCTCCCCGCCCCGCCCCCCTCCCCGCCCCTCCCATCGCCGCAGCGCCCCGCAGTCTCCGCGCCCCTCTCCCCGCCCCTCTCATCGCTGCAGCGCCCCGCAGTCTCCGCGCTCTCCGCCCACGCGCTTCTCTCCCCTCCGACCCAGCCCTGCGCCTGCCCTCCGCTTCACCTCGCGGCGCCCCCACCCTGCGCTCAGTCCCGTCCCCCCACTCCCCCGCCTGGTGTTCACAGAGCAGTAGGCCCGGGAGGTTCTGTCCGGAGGGGAAGGGCGGGTGGAGGGGAGACGACCCCGTTCTTTCCCGGGATTGCAGGACATCCTGCGCCTGGCCTGGGAGTCCTGCACTTGAGGGAGCTGCTGCTGCTTCTTTTTAAAAATCTTTATTTATTTTTAATTTTTATTATGGAAATATTCAAGTATACATAACAGTAGAAACAGTATAATGAAGCCCAATGTTCCCATTAGTCCGGCGTCAGCAATCCACACTCACAGTACATTTGACATCACGATGTCCTTGTGAGGCAGCTTCTTAAAAAGCGGAAGAGTGAAGTGCCCCGCACCCGTGAGGCCTGGGAGCAAAGTCTCAGCTTCCGGCCGGGTGGAAGGACACGCGCCTGGGCGCAGAATTTGAGGAGCCATAACTCAGTGGTCAAGAAAAACACTCTCCCAATGCAATGTTTTATTTTATCCTCACCCAAGGGTTTTTTATTGATTTTTCAGGGAGGAAGGGGGAGAGAGAAAGAGAGAGGGGGAGAGAGAAGTGGATTGGTTGCCGCTCACACGCCCAGACAGGAGATCCAAACCGCACCTTTCAGTGTATGGGAGGATGCTCCAACCAACTGAGCCACAGGCCGGGGTACTAATGCAATATTTTAAAAACTCAAAATTGCCCTAACCGGTTTTGCTCAGTGGATAGAGCTTCGGCCTGTGAGCTGATGGGTCCCGGGTTTGATTCCTGGCAAGGGCACATGCACATGCACATGCCTGGGTTGTGGGCTCATCCCCAGTGGGGGAGGGGGGGTGCAGGAGGCAGCCAATCAGTGATTCTGTCTCATCATTGATGTTTCTATCTCTCTCTCCCTCTCCCTCCCATTCTGAAATAAATAAAAATATATTTTAAAAAATTAAAACTCAAAACTAATGCCCAAAAGTTCATGATGAACAAAACATCAAACATGGAAATAGGACAGGATGACCCCCTGCCCTCAGACTCGGAGGGCAGGCACCTCACCCTGTCTGCACCCTCCCCGCCCCCCCCACCACACACACACATACGCACAAACAAAAACCCCAGGCAAATGAGGACAATTCGTTGTGCTTGCTCTGCCTCATCGCCCCTGCCTGCCTCATTGCCCCTAACCACTCTGCCTGCCTGCCTCATTGCCCCTGACCACTCTCCTGCCTGCCTGATCACCCCTAACCACTCTCCTGCCTGCCTGATCATCCCTAACCACTCTCCTGCCTGCCTGATCACCCCTAACCACTCTGCCTGTCTGCCTGATCACCCCTAACTGCTTCTGCCTTGGCCCCCACTGCTGCGGCTTCATCTGGACGGATGTCTGGAATGACATCCGGAAGGTCGTTTGGCTGTCTGGTCTAATTAGCATATTATGCTTTTATTATTATAGATATGTACAGTAAGTCATATTGATTCCTAAGGTTAGTGATAGCAACAAAGTGAAAAGGAAAGTTGTGAGGACAACAATAGAGCTTAAAAAAAGAAATAATTGCAAGTATGATAGCGATGTTCGAGTGTCTGACCTGGCTACCGAGTACGGAGTGGCGAAATCAATGATTAGCACACTTTATTTTATTTTATTTTATTTTAAAAGACAGATTCTTCTACTTTTTATTTTATTTATTTTTTTAAATATATTTTATTGATTTTTTACAGAGAGGGAGGGAGAGGGATAGAGAGTTAGAAACATCGATGAGAGAGAAACATCGACCAGCTGCCTCCTGCACATCTCCTACTGGGGATGTGCCCGCAACCCAGGTACATGCCCTTGACCGGAATCGAACCTGGGACCTTTCAGTCCGCAGGCCGACACCCTATCCACTGAGCCAAACCATATAGGGCATTAGCACATTTTTAAAACACAAAGAGGCCATCAAGAGTGCTGATGTTGCTAAGGCTGTGAAAGTGCTCATGAAACAACAATCCCAGGCAATTGAAGAGGTAGGAAATTGTTGTTGATTTGAAGGACAAGCAGCAGGTGACAGCATTTCGGAGGCAGTGACATGTGAAAAAGCAAAGATGCTGCAGCCTGACCAGAACGCCCGAACGAGGGCTGACGGTGGCTCGTGAGGCCGGGATAGATGCAAGAAAAGAGGAGGCCTTCGTCGACGAGGCTGCGGCTCTAACAAAGCAGCTGCGGGTAATTCCGTGATGGGATCTGAACAGTCCGCAGGGGCCAGGGGACTTGCTCCCCAGCGAGTGTTCAGCTGTGATGAGACGGGCCTCTTCTGGAGAAAACGCCCAGAGGCCCTGCGTCCCACAGCAGGAGTCACAGCCGGGACGCGAGCCAGCGGAGGACAGGCTGGGCTGATTGCAGGGTGGGATGGAGTGGCCTTCAGATGGAAGCATCTACTGAAACCCTCGCGTTTTCAAGAAAAACAGTGTCATGAAAAACAAGTTGAATTCGACATGGAGGGCTCCTAGCAAAGCTTGGGGAAACAGGCAGGTTTTTTTGTTTTGTTTTGTTTTTTAAAATATACTTTCATTGATTTTTTTACAGAGAGGAGGGGAGAGGGATAGAGAGTTAGAAACATCGATGAGAAACATCGATCAGCTGCCTCTTGCATGCTCCCCACTGGGGATGTTCCCGCAACCAAGGTACATGCCCTTGACCCCTTGACCGGAATCGAACCTGGGACCCTTAAGTCTACAGGTCGATGCTCTATCCGCTGAGCCAAACCAGTTAGGGCAACAGGCAGTTTTTTATTGAGTGGATTCATGAAGTGTTTGCCCCATGTGTGAGGACATACCCCTGGGAAACACAAATGCCACTCAGGGCACTTCCTGTCCTGGCGGGGCTGCTGCCCGCCTCCAGGCCTGGAGCAGAGCTGCTGGAGGAGCACAGCTTCCCCACTGCGAGGTCCTCCCCACCTGCAGCGCCCGCCCCCAGCCCACGGGCCAGCGGGTTGTTTCTAACCCCACACAAAGGTCCTGTTTCAGAGGTGGTTTTCTTTTTATTCTCCTCACCCAATATATTGTTGAATATTCTCTATTCAATAAAAATTGATATGTTTTTATTGAATTTTAGAAAGAGAGGAAAGGGGAAAAAGAGAAACATCAACGTGAGAGAAACACACACACCCTGGGTATGTGCCCTGACTGGGAATCAAACCCAAGACCTTCTGGTGTTTGGGGCGACACTCCAACCAACTGGGCCATCCAGCCAGGGCAGAGGTGTTGGGGACCTGTGAGACTAAGTTAACCCTCAGGGCATCCTGGAAGGAATGTTTTAATATCCTCACTTGCGTGAGGCTCATAGAACATGGGGGAGTGTGTTCCAGGACCACGCAAACAGCTAGAACTGTGGTTCTCAACCTTCCTAATGCCGCGGCCTTTTAATACACTTCCTCATGTTGTGGTGACCCCCAATTTCATTGTTACAAATTGAACATAAAGCATAGTGATTAATCACAAAAACAATATGTAATTATATATGTTTTCTCTGATGGTCTTAGGCGACCCCTGTAAAAGGTCGACCCCCAAAGGGGTCGCGACCCACAGGTTGAGAACCGCTGAGCTAGAAGAAACTGTGGCCCGAGCCTGTTGCTGACAGAGCCTGTGCGGACTGTGAGGGAGCCTGTCTGTTGTGGGGACACTGTGTCCCTGGGCAAGTCCATGGCCTGGAGGTGGGTGGCGATGGGGAGGAGTTGGTGAGGACATAGCACTGAGCTGACCACCCAGGAGCTCCAGGACCTTCAGAGGAGCAGGCACAGGCAGCAGCTGAGGAGTCTCTTCAGAGGAGGAGGGAAGGAGGCCATTCCTACTTCACTCGTCAAGGGAATGCTGGGAAATGAGCAGAAATGCAGTTTTATTGAGAAATATCACCCTGACAAAGAAGTGGCAAACCCTGCGATAAATTTGTTCATTGACAGTGCCATGTTTCACTTCAGGCAAGTGTTAAAACGCAGGCAAAACACAAAACTAGTGAATAGTTCTTTGGTTTATTTTTCTAGGGAAAGTGGAAGGGAGAAAGAGGGGGAGAGAGAAGCAGATGAACACATCCATGGGTTGCCTCCCGCATGTGCCCCAAGCAGGGCCAGGAATCAAGCCTGCAGCCGAGGTGTGTGCCCTTGACTGGAATCAAACCCAGGACCCTTCAGCCCGTGGGCCAATGCTCTATCCACTGAGCCAAACTAGCTAGGGATTATTTTTCTTTTAAAGTGTTTATTTATAGATTAAAGAAAGTTAAAACAGGGAATTATCTGGGGGTCTTGAATGGATTAATTCAATTTACATTCTTTCTAATTGGGGAAAATGATTCATTTTTCGAAGAAATCACTTCTCAGCAGCCTTCCGAATGAATTAAGTTTGAGAGCTGCAGTGCCACTGTATAGTGAAATCAGAGGGAAAATCAGAGGGGCTGTGAGCAGTATACTATTAAGTCTTGTAGTGGAGGCCTATGACTTCTGCTAAATCTCAGAAGCAAGATGAATGGAATGTCCCTAAACTCTAAATATCAAAACTCTATTTTGACCTGTTTGGCTTTTTTTCTTATATCACAACAGTGAACGGAGTGGAGAAAACATTCCAAAACTTTTAGTGCCACCCACCCATCCAAGGGAGAAATATCCGATTATTTGTGTAAACGCCGTGAGCTGAGGGGGCAGGTGTCTGTTCCCAGGAGAGCAGCCCGCCTAGGGAGCCACCCCAGTGCGATGCTGGGGCAGCCCTCCCCCTCCTCCAGGGCGCCCTGGGGAGACAGTGGGAGCCAAGAAAAGAGCTCTGTGTACTCACCAGGGGCCCCTCCTCCCAGGGCTGCCGTGTGTGTGTGTGTGTGTGTGTGTGTGTGTGTGTGTGTGTGTGTGTGTGTGGACTTCTCCCTCAGAGCTCCTGGCAGGTGCTCAGGGGAGGGTGATTCATTCCTCCCTCCTGTCTAGAGGCTTCTCCCGCCGGGGGCCCTTCCTGTTGCATGAGGCTCCCGGGAGTGACAGCCTGGGTGACCTGAGTCCTCTCCACTTGTCCTCACCCTCAGGGCTCCCAGGCCCCCAAGCATAGCAGACACAATTAATCCCCAGCTACCTTAGCCTAAAGCATAAGGTTTCGGGTAACAAACAATGGGGAGTCAACATAAAATGCACAAGGGTTCATACTCAGCTGCTGTTTTGCGGGGTTTCTCTGTGTGTGTGGTGTTTTTGCTTTGCTGGTCACACTCCCTCTTTGGTCTGCCGGCTGCCTCTTCTGGTTCTGCCTTTCTCATGGGCCCACCCCCCTTCCGGACTGAGCCCCTCCCTCAGCTCCAGGCAGAATCTCAGTCAGCATCGGAAAGGCCACCTGCAGGCCTCACAGCCCAGACCCGGCAAGCACTGCTGTCCCCAGGCAAGCCGACTCCCGCAGCGGCCTCCAGCCGGGCCCAGAGCCACCCAGCAGTGAGCACATGGAGCTCTTTCCTCATCTTCCTGCCTTTCCTTCCTACCAGCTTTCCTTTGTTTTTCTCTTATTAATTTTTTAAAATCTTTATTGTTGAGATTATTACATTTTTCCCCCCTCATTACCCCCCTCCACCTGGTCCCTGCCGCACCCCAGGCCTTCACCACCCTATTGTCTGTGTCCATAGGTAATGCATATATGCATGTAAGATCTTTAATTCCTTCCCACTCCCAACCACCCTTCCCTCTGAGAATCATCAGTCTGTTCCATTTCCATGCCTCTGATTCTATTTTATTCACCAGTTTATTCTGTTCATTAGATTTCTTATTTATTTTGATTTTTAGATTCAATTGTTGATAGATATGTATTTATTGCCATTTATTGTTCATATTTTTTGTTCGTTTTCTTCTTCTACTTCTTCCTCTTCTTAAAGAATACCCCTTCCTGCTCCACCAACAGTAATCAGCTCTAGTTGTCCTTCCCTGGGACAGTTCCTGTAAATTAAATCACATGTGTGTTTTTCATCTGGCTTCTTTCATTTTGTGTGTTTGAGGTTCCTCACGTAGCGTGTGTTGCTCGTTCCTCTTCCTGAGCAGTGCCCCAGTGTGGACACGGCGTTGTGCTGGCCGTTCACTGGCTGGTGGAAATTGGGGCTATTATGAACAATGCTGCTAGAATATTACATTTTCTGTAGACATACTGCCTTTCAATTCTGATGTGTATATTCCTAGGAACCTAGAGTCTTATGGTAAATTTATATTTAACTTTTAAAGAAACTACTGAACTGTTATCCAAAGAGTTGCAGCAGCTTTTCCACACCTTCACCAACATGTGTCACTGCCTGTTTCTTGGATTAGTCCTGGTGGTGAGTGGGAGGTAGTATCTCCGGTGTAATTTGCATTTCTTTATTGACTAAGGATGTTGAGCATCTTTTTGAGTGTTTATTGGCCATTTGCCTATCTTCTTCAGAGCAGTCTACTCAAATCTTTTGCACTTTTACTTGGACTGTCTTCTTGTTAAAGAGTCCTTTATATATTCTGGATACCAATCCTTTATCAATATAATTTGCAAATATTTTCTCTCAGTCTGTGGTTTTTTCATTTTCTTAACAGAAGATTTTAATTTTGATGAAGTCTAATTTATCAACTTTATTTTTTATGGATTGTGGTTTTGATGTTGTATATAAGAAAGCTTGGTCATGAATATTCTCATCTCTGATTTCTTCTAAGTTTTATAGTTCCAGCTCTAACATTTAGGCCTATAGTTCATTATGATGAAGGGTATAAATTCAACTTTTCAAATGTGAATATCCAATTATTCCAGCCTCATTTGTTGAAAGGGCAATCTTTTTTCCCAATGAATTACTTTCCTACCTCTGAGAAAAACCAATTAACCATAAATATAAAGATTAATTTCAGGACTTTCAATTGTATCACTGAGATAGATGATAGGTAGGTAGGTAGGTAGACAGATCAGTCTTTATATATCCCCATCCCAGTACAATGCTATCTGGATTATTGTTGATTCATAGTAAGTTTTGAAATCAGGAAGTATTAGTTCTCCAAATTTCTTTTTATTTTTCAATATTCTTTTTGCTATTCTGAGTCTTCTGCATTTCCATTAAAATTTTAGGACCAGCTTATTCATTCCTCCAGCAAAGCCTGCTGGGGTTATCATAGGGACTGCCACCTTAATAATGAGTCTTCTGAGCCATGAACATGGAAAGTCTCTCCCTGTATTTAGACCTCCTTTAATTTGTAGGCTTCGGGGTACAACCTTACACTTGTATTAAATTTATCCCTAAATATTTTAACCTTTTTGATGCTGTTATGAGTGGAATTAATTCCATTTTGGGTAGTTCATTGCTGTATTTATTGTATATAGAGAAATGCAATTAATTTTTATACATAACTCTCTTATCTTACAACCTTGCTAACTTGATTTTGTCACTGGATTTGTTGAAGGTTTTTGGATCTACAGTCAAGGAAAATTGGTCTCTAGTATTCTTTTTTTTTAATATATATTTTATTGATTTTTTACAGAGAGGAAGGGAGAGGGATAGAGAGTTAGAAACATCGATGAGAGAGAAACATCGACCAGCTGCCTCCTGCACACTCCCCACTGGGGATGTGCCCGCAACCAAGGTACATGCCCTTGACCGGAATCGAACCTGGGACCCTTGAGTCCGCAGGCTGACGCTCTATCCACCGAGCCAAACCAGCCAGGGCGGTCTGTAGTATTCTTGTGACGTTTTTGTCTGGCTTTGGTGTCAGGGTAAGAGAGGCCTCATAGCATAGAACTGGTAAGTATACCCTCTTCTATTTTCTGAGTCTGTGAAAGACTCACACTGGCATTTCTTTTTTACATGTCCGGTAGCATTTGCCAGTGAAGCTATCAGGCCCTGGGCTTTATTTCACGAGAAGAGTCTACTTTCTAGTCAATTTCTTTGCTACAGATCTATTGAGGTTTTCTAATTCTTCTTGGCTAAGTTTTCGTCATTTGTCTAAGACTTATCCATTTCACTTGAGTTGTCCCAGGTGTTGGAATTAAGTAACTCATAGCATTTCTTTACAATTCTTTTCATTTCTGTAGGGTTGGTAGTAATGTCCCTCTTTCATTCCTGACAGTGATTTGTGTTTCTTTCTTAGTCGGTGTAATTAAAGCTTTGCCAAACGTGTTGATCTTTTCAAAGACCCAACTATTGGTTTCATTATTTTTTCTCTATTGTTCTTGTTTTATAGTTCACTGATTTCCATATTAATCTTTTTCTGTTTGATTTATATTTATTTTGCTCTTCTTTTTCTAGCTAAGGTGGAAGCTCAGACTATTGATTTGAGATCTTTGTAATACAGGTTTTTACAGCTATAAATTTCCTTCTAAGCACTATTTATCTGTGTCCATTAATTTGGATATAGTGTGTTATGCTTAGCACTTCTTAGGATGTGATGTTCAATTTAATTTATCAATTCCTGTATAATATTCAATTATAGATTTTGCAAAAAGGTAACAAGGAATTTAATATAAAACATAGGTTGCGAGTAAACCAATTCAAGTTCTCTCAGCTTCTAAAAACCTGAAGCATATTAAGACCTCTCTCCTTCTCTACCCATGCAGCACAGTGCAGTAATCGGATTAGTTGAGCTATCTAGAAAGAGCACTGGCGTGTTCAGCATCAGACCCTGTGCACACAGACACCCATGCGGTAATTCAGATGGTTTGTAGGCCAAGTTCCAACCTCTTACATGAATTCTGTTAAACACACAGCTAAGGTGATTATTCAGAGAAATTCCAAGTGTACATGACAAATGAATTGTGTTGAAATACGATTATTTTGTTCCTATTTAAAGTAGTTGGTTTTTTGTAATAAATAATATCTTCCAGAGTTATAAAATATCAATCCACTTCCCAAAGTTAAATTAATGTGTGAGAGAATGAAGCAGCATCATGCAGGCGAAAATCACTTGATACAAGGATTTCCCTGTCCTGCAGGTTTTCTGTTGTTTTGGGTGTGTGTGTGTGTGTGTGTTTTTGTTAATCCTCACCTGAGGATATTTTCCCATTCACTTTTAGAGAGAGTGGAAAGGAGAGAGAGAGATTGCTGTCTTCCACACATACCCCAACCAGGGCCAGGGATTGAACCTGCAACCCAGGTAGGTGCCCTTTACTGGGAATCAAACCTGCAACCCTTCGGTGTATGAGCCAATGCTCTAACCACTTGGCTACACCAGTCAGGGCTCTATTTGTTTTGTTTTAAAACTTATTACTGGGTATCCTTCCAGGAACAAAGTGAAGTAATCTAGAGTCTTGAGTTCGTTTCTGATGAAATTACCAACATCATTTGAATGTGAAAGCGTGAGGCCTGTTTTCCACCAAAAGCCTTCCTAATGGCCGACAGCAGATGAGGGTCACTGGAATTAGTGTAGCCCTGCTGTGAATGGGCAAACACAGGAATGCCATGTGCTGATGATCTCAGCAACCTGAACAGCACAGTCACAGAACCCAAACAGAACAGCTTTAATCATGTCCACACTTCGTCTTTTAAGACTCTTATCTATATTAATAAAAGGGTAATACGCTTATTAGACTGGACATCTTCTGGATGTCCTTCCGGACAAAGCCACGGTGGTGGGGGCCAAGGCAGAGGCGGTTGAGGGCAATCAGGCTGGCAGAGGAGAGCAGTTGAGGGCAATCAGGCTGGCAGAGGAGAGCAGTTAGGGGGTGATCAGGCTGGCAGGGGAGCAGTTAGGGGGCGATCAGGCTAGCAGAGGTGGTTACAGGTGATCAGGTAGGTAGGCAGAAGTGGTTAGGGGTGATCAGACAGGCCAGCAGGTGAGCAGTTAGGAGCCAGTGGTCCCAAATTGCGATAGGGTTGTCCGACTGCCAGTTTAGGCCCAATCCTGCAGGAATTGGGCCTAAACCGGCAGTTGGACATCCGCCAAGGGGTCCCGCATTTGAGAGGGTGCAGGCCGGGCTGAGGGCCCCCCATGAACTAATTTCATGTACCAGGCCTCTAATCTATATATATAAAAAGCTAGCAACTGGAATGCCATAACGACTGGAATGACCAGTTGTTATGACACCCACTGTGGTCAGTGAACTGGCCCAATCAGGGGTGGGGCTGGCTGGCCAACCTCCCATGGTTCCTCCCCCCAGCAGGCCCCACCCAATTGCCCCCCCATAGGGGGCGGGGCTGGCCGGCCAACCTCCTGACTGCCACCAGGTCCCGCAACCAAACACTGCTCTTCCCAACTGCAATGCAGGGCCAACTCCTCGAGCTGCAAATCCAGCACGGCCACGGCCACAGCCACAGCCACAGCCACAGCCACAGCCACATGGGCGCTGGGGCGGCTCCTTGGCGGTGAAGCCCTTCTTCCTGGGCCGCAACATCTACAACAGGAGTGTAACTGAGATGGCAGCTACAGGACAGATCTCAAAACAAAGAAAGCAGTTCTCACTGCTCGTAGTGGAAGATAGCCTGAGGGGAGGGTGGGCAGCTGGGTCCCTGGGGGCCAGGAGGCATCCTGACTTCTGAGGTCTGAGTGCCATCTCAGTGTCCAGCTGATAGGATTCATGACCAGGGACGACACTAGCCACTGGCCATGAGGCCCGGGCTGCTCCCTGGACTTCACAGCAGTGACGACAGGTGACAGCACCAACATTCAGGTGCCTGGGACACAGGCCTGGCCTTTGGTAAAGGCTGTGCAGCGGGCAGAGAGCCCTGGTGGAGGGTAGCACAGTGGAGGCTCATCCTGACTCTGCCTGGTGACTTCATGTGCTGCGGGCACTCGGAGGCCGTGCTGGGAACGACGGACACGCGGCGAACTGGAGAGAACCTGCCCTGGGAGTGTGGGCTGATGCCGAGTCCCCTGGACGCTTCCTCAGTGCTGTGCTCACATCCTTCCCTTCGTGGGGATTGTTTTCAGCCTCCGAAATCCAGCACTTTTGCAAAAGATTGCTCCAGACAGTACTGGCCAGTGAACAAGGATTTAACCATCTAACAATATTCATGAAACAAAATTCCTAAAGTCTTCCCTTTAAAGATTATAAAAAGAAAACCGAGTGTTTGAGTATCAACCTATGAACCAGGTGGTCACGGTTCAATTCCTGGTCAGGGCACATGCCCGGGTTATAGGCTCGACCCCCAGTGTGGCGCATCCAGGAGACAGCTGACCGATGATTCTCTCTCATCATTGATGTTTCTATCTCTCCCTGTCCTTTCCTCAAAATCAATAAAAATGCATTAAAAAAAAAGCACAAAATTGTATTAACACTAGAGGTCTGGTGCACGGTTTCGTGCACTGGTGGAATTTGGCAAAACCGGCTCTGCGACATCCCCCGAGGGGTCCCAGATTGTGAGAGGGTGCAGGCCAGGCTGAGGGACCCCACTGGTGCATGATCAGGGCCTGGGAGGGGCTCAAGGGAGGGCTCCAGGGCATGTCTGGCCCTTTTCACCCAGTCCTGATAAGCCAGACACCAGCAGCAAGCTAACCTACTGGACGAAGCATCTGCCCCCTGGTGGTCAGTGCACATCATAGCAACTGGTCAAACAGTCGCATGGTTTGAGGGACAATTAGCAGCATATTAGGCTTTTATATATATAGATGGTCCTTAAAAAGAATCCTTAATAAAGGTATGACAATTTTATCTTATAGACATCATGATTTCACAAAGAGCTAAGGAATATTGGTAATATGGTTGGTTATAAAAGGGACTATTAAGTCAAAACTAGGATTCTCTTGCCCTGGCCAGTTAGCTCGTTGTCCTGATAGGCCAAGGTTGTGGCTTCCATCTCTGGTCAGGGCACATACAAGAAGCAAACAGTTAATGCACAAATTAAACAAACAACAAATTGATGTTTCTCTCTTCTCTTTCTTTTTCAAGTCAATTTAAAAAACAAACCAGGATTCTCTCCACAGTATTATAATGGGGTGACCCATGGAGACGACCACCAGGGACTCAGATCAAAATTTAGGAGCCTTTATTAAGCTGGCCAGCGACTACAGTTACAGCACCCTGCCGAAACAGAGGCTGAACTGCAGTGCCAACTACAGGAGTTACATTTTATTAAATTCTGTGGAGGCCCAGAGAAAAATGTGTCTTTCAAATTCTGGGCCCCCCAATATGGAGGAAACTCTATACTTTTTCCAGTCCTTTGTCTCCCAAATTTGGAATGAGACTTCCGGGCCTTCTGAGAAAAAAGGCCTGCGTGCTGGGAAGGGGCCATGAGACCATATCTCAAGGCCTGGCAACTATCTGGGTGTCAGCACTGACAACTCTGGGGCATAGTTTACGGCCTCTCTGGAATGGGAGTAGTCCTATTTTCCTTATTATTTAAAACAGAAGCCAAAATAGCAGGGTTAAAGTTTCAAACAGCAGTTTTTGTATAAGATGGATACTTCAGTATAATGAAAATACCCACACACTGAAGGGTTGTGGGTTCAATTCCTGGTCACGGGCATGTACCTAGGTTATGGGTGCATTCCCCACACCCAGTCAGGGCGATTGCGGGAGGCAGCTAATCTGTGTCTCCGTCACATCACAAGTTTCTCGCTCTCTCCCCCCTCCCTCCATCTCTAAAAAACAATGGAAAAAATATCCTCAGGTGAGGATTAACAAAAGAAACAAAAGCCCCACCTTGGTTTATGAGATGTGCAGCTGGTCTTTGCCCAATGATGACAGAGATGGGAACATAGGGCCTTACTGAATTGGGTAATCCACCCAATTAAAGTTACGATGGCTGTCTACCGAAAACCACACCCAGCACTCCACCCTGCTCCAGCCTGACGCTGTAACTAGAATTGTTTTTAAACAGGAAAATGAAACAAACAGTTTTAGGATATTTTAGATTATGAAGACACAGAAACTAGGAACAAGGTTTGGGTAGCAATGGGAAGCAACTTGAAACTTCACCTTGCAATTCATGATCAACTAGGGCAGTGCGCGCATAAACCCAAGACAGCGGATGGAAGATGCAGCGTGACCGGCCAGGACCTGACCTCTTCTGGGGGAGGCGGGCAGCAGCAGCCCTGTGGACGCCAAAGCACCAACATGCTGTCGGCTAGTCAGCTAGTCAGCTGGGAGAATTAGGACTAAACAAATACAACGCAACTTTTTGTACTTTTTGTGTTCTCAAGAAGCCTAACACCACTGAGAATTACGATGCCTAAGCGGCAGCGGTGAAACAGAGCCCTCTGTGGAGCAGGCAGTGAGCAGAATCTGATGAGTCATCAATGCTGTCAGCAGCTCCGTAGCTTCGCTTTCTCAGGACACAAACGCGCTCTCGGTACCCGCAGCCTCCATTCCCCAGGCGCGTGGAGAAACACACAGTGGCCCAGCTGCCCTGGCCTTTATCACACCCCTGGCAATCATGCTGGTTATGTCTCTCGAGCTCACGTTAACCTGAATGAGATTCTGTGGCTTTAAATGAAGCAGCTGGCTATGCTTAGAGTGTGGGACCAAGGCTACTATCCATACCAGGAATATAAGGTGGGATGTCCAAAAACTACAGCGAATTTTACCGCCTGTAAGCTGTACCCTCCTAGAAACATAATCTACTTTTATTTTTTTCTCATTAAACTTTATCTTAATGGGTCTCAAAATTCTGTGACAGATTTTTGGTCATGTTGTTTCCATTAAAAAATACTGATTTTAAAAACTAATAACTTAAAAACTGCCACACACACAAAAGAACCAAATGGTCCACAAAACATTCTCCTTTCCTTCTGAATGTTTTACGATGATGCACTGCAATCATTAGCAGCCTTTTCTATTAAACTAAAATGGCCAATTGAGACAAACAGTCCTGAGACGGTTCTTCCACCACTGATTAAGGCGGGGTGGCTGCAGGTATTGGGAATAACACTCATTTAGCCTCTCAGCTTTCTGGGCAGGCTTGGCGACTTTGCCAGCTCCAGCTGCCTTCTTGTCCACTGCTTTGTTAACACCCACAGCATCTGTCTGTTTTGTGTCACAAACAGCAAAAACGGCCCAGAGGCGGGTAGTCAGAGAAGCTCTCAACACACGTGGGCTTGCCAGGAATCACATCAACGATGGCAGCATCACCAGATCCCAAAAACTTGGGGCCGTCTTCCAGCTTTTTCCCAGAACGACGATCAATCTTCTCCTTCAGCTCAGCAAATTTGCAAGCAGTGTGAGCTGTGTGACCATCCAGCACCGGTGCGTAGCCAGCACTGATCTGGCCTGGGCTCAGGATAATCACCTGAGCTGTGAAGCCAGCTGCTTCCCCTGGTGGGTCCTTTTTGCTGTCACCAGCCACATGGCCTCGGCGAACATCTTTGTCAGACACGTTCTTGACATTGAAGCCCGCATTGTCCCCAGGAAGAGCTTCTCTCAAAGCTTCATGGTGCATTTCCACAGGCTTCCCTTCCGTTGTAATGTTGACTGGAGCAAAGGTGACCAACCACCTGCCGGGTTCGAGAAGACCAGTCTCCATTCGACCCACTGGGACAGGACCAGTACCACTGATTTTGTAGACATCCAGGAGGGGCAGACGCAGGGGCTTGTCAGTTGGTCGAGTCGGTGGCAGGATGCAATCCAGAGCTTCAAGCAGCGTGGTTCCACTGGCATTGCCATCTTTACGGGTGACCTTCCATCCCTTGAACCAAGGCATGTTAGCACTTGGCTCCAGCATGTTGTCACCATTCCAACCAGAAATTGGCACAGATGCTACTGTGTCAGGGTTGTAGCCAATTTTCTTAATGCAGGTGCTGACTTCTTTAACAATTTCCTCATATCTTTTCTGGCTGTAGGGTGCTCAGTGGAATCCATTTTGTTAACACCAACAATCAGCTGTTTCACACCCAGTGTGTAGGCCAGAAGGGCGTGCTCACGGGTCTGCCCATTCTTGGAGATGCCTGCTTCAAATCCACCACCAGCAGCAGCAGCCATCAGGACAGCACAGGCAGCCTGAGATGTGCCTGTGATCATGTTTTTGATGAAGTCTCTGTGCCCTGGGGCATCAGTGATGGTCACATACTTGCCAGTCTCGAATTTCCACCTCGCTTCTGTTCAGCTTTCAGTTTATCCAAGACCCAGGCCTACTTGAAGGGGCCCTTCCCCATCTCAGCAGCCTCCTTCTCACATTTCTCGATGGTTCTCTTGTCGACGCCCCCACGTTTGTAGATCAGGTGGCCGGCAGTGGTGGACTTGCCGGAGTCTACGTGTCCGATGATGACGATGTTGATGTGAGTCTTTTCCTTTCCCATCTTGGGTTTGAGTTACTGGTGGTTTTCACGACACGTGTTCTGGCAGCAAACCCGTTGCGAAAAAGCCATAATAATCTACTTTTAAAACTTCTCCACGGAGGGACCGATTTCAAGTTATCATGGGAGAGGGCAAAGAAGTGATTCAACACAGTGCACCAAGGCCTACCAGGGATGGAAAGCAGTGATCACTACCCCCACTGCACACACAGCTACAATTCATTGGGCATAACTGTCCTTTTTAAAATACAGCTTCTGCCTGGCTGGTGTGGCTCAGTGGGTGAGCATTGATTTAATCACACGCCTGGATTATAGACTTGATCCCCAGTAGGGGCTGTGCAGGAGGCAACCAATCAATGATTCTCTCTCATCATTGATGTCTCTCTCTCTCTGAAACCAATAAAAATATACCTAATAATAAAGGCAGCTTCCCTCTTTGATAGTAATTCTTTCTGAAAGTAGACCTGCTATTTACATTACTACCAATCGGACCATTGCCTGACATTGCAAAGTCCAGCAACACTAAACAAAAGCAGGTTAGTGCTTGTGACCGCTGTGATGTGAAAATGTCAACAGACACCTATCTTTATTCAAAAAGCTTAGACTTACAGTCTAGCCCTCAGTTACACTAAAATCAAAAATGTGGATGGGCCATCCCACTAATATCTCAAGGGTGCTTATTATTACAATTGTTATATATGCAGATGCTAGTTTTCTGAAAAAACATAAAAACGGGAATCTTCCAGGCATTATATAATAAATGAAACTATGTGGAACTAAAGTGTGATCTCAAAGATTAAAAAAAAAAATCAAAGCACACATGGCAAGGTCTTAAATAACAAAGCTGCTATCTGTACAAGGCACTGCGTCCTGGTTTGATGCCAGCCTGGAGGCTCAGGCCTGCACCACGCATGTCAGCATCGCACTGGAGAGTCACAGGGCAGACGCTCCCCATATACAGACAAGGAAAACAAGTGAGAAGGGCTAAATCATTTGCCTGGATCACACCAGCAGGAAGTGGGCAAACAGATCTAGAACTCAGGGAGCTGGCTCCTTTCAATATTCTTTTTAGTATACTATGTATAGCTATCCCTTTTGTATCAAAACTAGAGGCCTGGTGTACAGATTTGTGCAATGGCAGAGTCCCTCGGCCTGGCCTGTGGGGATCGGACAAAACCAGCAGTCCAACATTCCCCAAAGGGCCCCAAAGTGCGAGAGGGCACTCTGCAAAGTTGCTGTCACTCCTGTGTTGTCTGTCCCCTTCAGTGCACATCATAGCTGCCACCCGGTCACTTATGCTTTATATATATAGACAGGTGTGCCTGTATTTGGAGATTGGGTGTTTAAAAAGGTGACTAAGCTAAAATGAGGTCATAAGTGTGGGCCTTAATAGAGACTATATCCTTATAAAAAAGAGAGACCAGGACAGACACACACAGAGGGAAGGACATGTCAGGGCACAGGAGGGAGACAGTGATCTACAAGCCCAGGAAAGAGGTCTAATGAGAAACCAACCCTGCTGACACTGTGACCTTGGATTTCCAGCCTCCAGAACAGAGTCAATGTCTGCTGTTGAAGCCGTGTGCTATTACAGCAGCCCAAGCTGTTACACGCGTGTAGAATTTTATCACAAAGTACTTTTGCGGTGGTCTACCACAAGCACTTACTCAGAGCATGACCCTTTAAAAAATACAATTACCAAACAAAAAATAGGGCCAATGACGATGGCTGAGCCATTTCTGTAATTTTTTATGAATGTGTGAATTAAACAAATGGACATCATAGTTCCCTGGGCTCTGGTGTGTTATCTCCCCCGTGGACTGCTCAGAGGTAGTCCTTGCAGTTGTGGGGCGATCAGACTATGAATTCTGTCAATCAGACACATTTTTGAGTCTTTAACCTTCTATTTCCCCTGCAGGGCTGTTCTAAAAAGACCACAATCTTGCCTCTCCAAGTGTGGCACATCAGACTCGGGGAAATTAAGACACACACCCAGTGGTTAGAACTACTTACCATAGTATTACAGGACAACTCAATGCAACACGATGGTAAAAATGATGTCCCTAGTAAATAACAGACACAGTGAACACAAGTCCACAATCTGGAACAACTTTCAGGAAAAGAGCATGTCACCAGGGGCCTCTCTTGGTTTTCTAGTGGGAATGCCCACAGCTTATCACAGGTGTGTGTATACAGAGCATGGGTAGTAACTACCAGATTTCTTGCAAATCCGTTCATTAGGAGACAAATTCAAGGCAAAAGCTTTAAAGCTATTTTGCAATCTACATTTGAAGACAATTCAGAATGCTGAATTCAACTCAATTTGTTGATAACTCATGTTCACATCAAGGTTTTTAAAGACCTCCCTTCTGTCCTTTTCACATCATAATCTGCTTCAGGGGATTCAACATGAAGACACGGAATTTTAAAGTTATAGGAATGTGTCCATCCTATGAAGGACTTGAGGTAGTTCACATGTTACTTTCAGCTCTTACATTCCCACAAAGCATGAATTTCCAAGCATAAATGAAAGCAGTGGAGGAAGATGAAAGTGGAGGCAGAAATGTGCCTACAATGTGGCTGGCAGCTTGCTCACCTATTAATGACCAACGTAAAAAATAAATGCCTGGAAAGGGCCCACCCATACTTCAGTGTTACCATCGCCACTTGGCCCAGTGCCCTCACGTAAAAGTGAAGCAGAAAGAATTCAATGTCATATTTATGCAAAATGATGTGCCAAGGCAATACCCGAAGGCCATCTGCCACTGGTTACCAAAAACTTAAAATTTGAGTTTTAAGGCCAGCATAAGGGCAGAGACTATCTAAGAATGCCTGGCAAAACAATTTAAAGACTGAGTTCTCTGAAACACAGAAGACTAAAAACAAACTTACAAATACATGACATAAGACAAACGAATCACTATAAAAATTATGTATAAGATTTTGTGCTATGGCCTGGCTGGTGTGGCTCGGTGATTGAGTGTTGGCCTGTGCACCAAGAGGTCACTGGTTCGATTCCTGGTCAGGGCACATGTCTGGGTTGCAGGAGGCAGCTGATTGATGATTCTCTCACATCGTTGTTTCTATTTCTCTATCCCTCTCCCTTCCTCTCTCTCTAAAAATCAACAAAACATTTTTTAAAAAAAGAAAATATGTGCTACAGACATAAACAAATCCACATTTTATAAGAATACTAGATGCTCAATGCACAAAATTCGTGCAAGGGGCTCGGTCCTCGCAGCCCCAGCTGGTCCTCGCAGCCCCGGCTTCATCCGGAAGGTTGTCGGATGGTTGTTCTGCTGTTTGGCCTAATTAGCATATTAGCTCTTTATTATATAAAATTAATTTAATGACAATGGAAAGTGCCTTTGAAATAGAAAATATTATCTACATTTCAGAGAGGAAGGGAAAGGGAGAGAGATAGAAACATCAATGATGGGAGAGAATCAGCAATTGGCTGCCTCCTGCACACCCCCCACTGGGGATGGAGCCCACAACCTGGACATGTGCCCTTAACCAGAATCAAACCCAGGACAATTTCAGTCCGCAGACTGATGCTCTAATCACTAAGCCAAACTGGCTAGGGCTATCTACATTCTTGTAATGGAAATTATTTAAATTTCTTGAGCAGACTTCTCTCCAAAATAAAATATTTATTTTTGCTGGAAAAAAATAACTTTGGATTCTAATTCTTACTATACAGAGACATAGATTCCTACATTCTAGTGACTAATACCAGTATGACTTTTTATTAGGCAATTTGGAAATAAAGAAGCTTTTGCTATTAACTTATAATTAAGGTTACAAAAACTATCCACAGAAATTAGACTATAGAGCAGGGGTGGGCAAACTTTTTGACTCGAGGGCCACAATGGGTTCTTAAACTGGACCGGAGGGCCGGAACAAAGGCATGGATGGAGTGTTTGTGTGAACTAATATAAATTCAAAGTAAACATCATTACATAAAAGGGTACGGTCTTTTATTTATTTTTAGTTTTATTCATTTCAAACAGGCCGGATCCGGCCCGCGGGCCGTAGTTTGCCCACGGCTGCTATAGAGTATTCCGATCATCCCACTGCAGTGATGTAACTTTGAGGCTTTGACACAGCAGCATTGAGGGTCTGAGTCCTGACAGCCTCTGTGATCCTGGACAACATACTCAACATCCCTCCCCACACCTGTACAACACAGGAAAGTCTCGCCTTCCTCACAGGATTAAGAATTCAATGACATAATGGAGGAAAGTACTTGGCAAGGTGCTTACTCGGCATCTGCGAGTGCTGTTCTGATCACAGAGCTGAGTACTGACAGGGAACAAGAAGGCAGGCCCATCCCTGCAGTCCCCAAGAGTGAGGACTGCTCTCAACAGACCCGACTGATGAGACCTGACAAAGAGCAGCCAGCAACCACCAACACTCAGACTACACTTGCTTTGTTAGTTTCTGGGAGAAAGGTTTCCTGAACTGTAGCTCCGTCACCACAAGACTACAACTAAGGGCCGGCCCAGGGTGAGCACCTGCGCTTCCAGGTTCATCTCCCCCCCCACATTGTCTGTAGAGCCTCCTGCCAGGGCTGGGAGGCAGCCCTGCATCCCCTTGGCTGTGCAAGACAAGCCAAACTCAACTAGGAAACATAAAAACAAGGACTCTAATAAAGGCACATCATACACTCTACTTTTCACTCTGCTGATTAAAATGACGCCGGTGGGTAAAACACAGTACACATAGGTCATGGTAGTACCTACATTTTTGTCCTTGCCACTGAGAAATGAAGATGTTTTTACTACAGAATCGCACAGATTGCTATTTAAGTATCATAAAGCATTATAAGCAGCATACAAAGCAAGAATAGATATGAAAGTATAAAATACATATTTAATTCTATTTAAACAAGTTAAAAATTTTATGATAAATTAAAATTTCTTATTAATGGCAAATCACAAACTTTAATATTTGGAATTATGTATATAATATATTTGGGATACTGATTAATGCCCCCATTCCTTTCAGATATTATTGAATATTATCATTCAAATAAAAATTCTATTTGTTTCTATGTATATCTAACATTTACACGTGGTGAAAGGGGTAAAAAAGGTCACTTAAAATCTTAAAGTAAAACTTTAAAAACTTTTTTTAGAAGCAGGTTTTACACATCACATTTTGCTCATGAGCACAAAATTTACAGTCAAAAGTTGCACATAAAGGGTTTATTTTAAATGTTTTAAGGATAGGATAGAGTTACATCATAATTATAAAAATTACTTACAGAATTAACAGATTTATATAGTTTATACTTCTAAATGCAGAGAACAGGGAACTGTCTACACATTGTATAAAATAAAATTAAAAATGAATTCAAGCTTGAAAGATGAGGTCATTACCTACTTTTAAGATGTGAACACGAAGACCTCTGAACTATACACATTCATTCAAACTGCACTACAATGATGGAAAATATAAAAAGCGCAGCATTTCCAAGGAACCACAGACATTTCGACCATAATTACTTGTTTCTGTTTTGTCTTTGGATAACTTTCTCTTTTATTTTTTTTTAAAGACAATCAGCTTAAGAATGTTTTCAGGCACTACAATTTGTGACAATCAAAAGAGTCTTCCAATTGGTCCACAGCGTTCAGAGATTCAAGCCCAATGCACTTCGGGGTTTGGCACGTAAAATAATAGAAATGAAATCTGGTTTAGAGGTCACTGTGATTGTTCTAAGATGCACAGTCCCTTTAAATGCTGCATGACACACATAACTGGAAAATCACCTCCTGTTGGCACTACATTTGCTTCACCAGTGCATTTTATCCTACAACCACTAAAACAGCACAGTAAGCAAATATACAGAAAACTGAAAACAAGTAAAAACAAAGATAAAAAAACAAATTAAAAAAAAACCCCTAAATTATCTTTAACATGCACTTTTCATTAGTTACATTGGACATTTTACTTAGAAGAGAGCATGCAAAAAGGGATGGTCTGCTTTAAGGTTTTCCTTCGAAGCTTTACATGGCAGCCAGACATCACGCACGCACACACGACACGATAATACTATAGCAGGTCAGTGAGGAAGGCCAATACATTTTATACAGATTCATGTCTTGTGTTGTCACAAGTCCCATGATAATTTTGGAAATTAATGTTGGATTCCTAGAACAAGGAGCCAACATTCAGATACCAGGAAAACGCAAGCAACGCATGCAGATCTGAAACATGAGCCTAAAATGAAGCCTGATATATTTGGCTAGGGAGCAGGATTAGTCACAGCATCAGGAAGTGTGGTATAAGCCACACACACACACACACACACACACACACACACACACACACACAAAGATGGAAAACAAACAACAAAAACCCTTCCCCTTCCTTCACCCTTAAAGGCAAAAAAATAGAACAATAATTAAAATAATAACAATAATCACTTGTCACATTCATCAAGAGTGGCAGACCATGTGGTACTGAGAAGCTGCTAAAGGTACTTGTGGAAATAGCACAACGCAAGTCATGAAGGAATGCTAGAAATGTTTCCACTGACCCAACCCTCAGCAGGACCCTTCTGGCGAGCTTTGTTTCCCGGCCGAAGTCACTGTGCTGTTGGTGTGGTGCGCGTGCTAGACACACTCACTCTCTGGGCCACATGTCCACTTGGGTTGGGAGCCGGGTTGGCCTTAGATTCACATGCAGGCGCTCTGACAAGAGCCGCCAGGAGAGCAGCGGACAGGCGTGCGGATGACACTAGTTCAGACACGGGAGGAGTACCTAAGACCTAGGTACTCACTGCATGGAGAAGCTCGCCCTTGGCTGCGGTGATGAGGCGCTGGATACGCTGTAGGAAACGTGGTGTGTACGTACATGGTGTGCGGGGTTACCATCCAACAGCACTCGGCGCAGCCTTCCTGGAGCGAAGTGGGCATCATGCCAACCACACGTGAGACCTTTAAACTACAAAATCTCTGACATCAAGGACAGCCATGATGGAGGTCGATGGACAGCAAGAGTGTTTAGCCTTCTACTCAAATCTTAGGTAAGATTTCCAATCTCCCCAAGAGACTGGTTTCATGTAAGGCCTTTATCCTACCTTTCAAACCGCCGTGGCTTATCTAAACAAAGTGACACATGGGTGTATTGCTGCTAAACCAACCACTTTTTTAGTTAAAACCACCTTGAAGGAATAAGCCAGGGAAGGATTCTGTGGCTAAGGGCCGCTATCAGTCACACCAACAGAAGAGCATGGGCCACTGATCCTGGTGTAACAGTGTCCACAGAAGCAGCACATTATAAGCAAGAACATACAGCACCCCAAAAGATGTCAGGAGATTGTAGCTGGTATTTGCCTAGACATTCTTTGTGGGGGAAAGCCGGGGAAAAAGCCTTTGGACCATAATCATATATCAGTAATAGTAGCAATAAAAATGCAAGTGTCCCAGAGAACTTGTTCAAGGGCAACATTGTCATTCTTCAACTTACATTATTCATATAAAGTACTATGTTCTTCCAGGACCTCGCCACATACACGCAAGTGAGTGATGTGCTGTTGCTTTTAAATCTGTACCAAAATCCAGGTTACTGATTTGTACAAATAATGGACCCAACGTGCGTCCAAAATACACTGGCGTTACACTGTGTGGACCAAGCACCTGGGCTTTGCTTTAAAAAAAAAAAAAAAAGTAGTATTTGATAAAATATGTAAACAAAAGAATTTACAAAACTTAGACTTAAAGGCAGCCTTTTACCCAGATTTCTAACTGTCTTATAAAATTCTACTGTGGGTCATTCGCTGTTGGGAAGTGATTTATATTTGGACTTACGGTTTGAAGCCTCCAAACTGGAAAAGGTGCTCTGAACTTTTGACTTTGAAACAAGCTGAGCATCCCTATGTGCTTCCTGTGCCCAAATTTAATTTTAAATCAGCAGCATTAATATGTCAAATATGACCAACTTGGGTCAAGCGCTCCTATTAAACTGGAGAAAATGATTTAACCCCATCCAATCCACAAAGAAAGGACTGCCAATAAAGTGTGTGTGTGCGCACACTCACGTACACGCGCGCAAAGATCTGTGTGTGCATATATATATATTATATACGTATACACACAGACATAGGTAGATATTGATACATATATATCTCAAAAAAAGGCAGTAACAAAAATACCAAACTATGCTTGCATTGTGGCAGCAGAATAAGAGAATGTTAAGAGTGAAGGGGAAATGGATAAATTGATTACAGTTTTAATTGACAATGATACTAGTTTAACTTTTACCTGTAACTCCCCTCCAGACAGACTGACTTCTTTTAAGAGGAAGGAGTTGCTTACACAAAAGGCTTTGTGTTCACATAAATCTGTACTATTCAGAACAAAACCCGTTCTGTTGGCAGAGATTGTGGGTTCGCAGGGACATTTAAGCTTTCATTAAACTGGAAAGCAGAAAGTCTTTATGTCTACAAATTATACATTTAATAGTTCCACAAATTTGGCAAAGTTCATGACGACATCTAGGATGTTTTCACCAAATCGTAGACATAAATATGGAAATCATCATCAAACTTGATGAAATAGACAGACGGTTTGGCTTCTACTTGATGAATGACCATGCCAGTCCTTTTGGAGCCATCTTCTTTGGCATATTCCACTTGTTTGCCTACTAGGCTGTCCACAACTTCTCCTGGTTCCCTTTCTGCTGGAGGTGAATCATCTATATGTAAATAATGGAGAAAAATAATTTATAGCCATTTTTTAGAAACATACCAACTCATATCTATTTTAACAAACATTTTTAATATCCTGGGTTTATCTTATCTAGACCAAGAGTCAGCACATTTTTTCTTCAAGGGCCAGACTTGAGGCCATGTGGTCTCTGTAGGAACGACCCAGCTCTGCTTTGTGGTGTGAGAGCAGCCACAGATGATACATAAATGAATGGTGTGGCTGTGTGCCAGTAAAACTTCATTTATTACCCTGACCGGTGACTCAGTCGGTTGGAACATTGTTCCATACACTAAATGGTTGTGGGTTCAATCCCTGGTTGGGATGTGTACGGGAGGCAACCAGTCGATGTTTCTCTCTCAAATCCATAAAAACACATTTTTGGGTGAGGATTGAAAATAAAAACAAAAAATAAACAAAACTTCATTTACAACAACAGTGTGCTGATCCCCAAGATCTAGACATGTAAACAAATTTAAGAGTGCTTATCAGAAATCCCTTGGCTCATGTTTAATTACGGCTATAATTACTTGAAGAGGTAAGGACTAAATGAAGAAAAGGGCCAAGGAGAAAAAATCTAAATAATTATATGCCTTCTTAAAAATAAGTCTGAGTTACTCCAAAAAAGGATTTCAAAGCAGACAATGCCTACTGGGATAACTAAGAATATGCTACACAGTTAAAATGCCTAAGTATTTCTGCTCTTAAAGCTTCTTTATCCTCAACTTCACTACATTACACATTGTCTTCCTAACCCAGTTTCAAAACAAAAGGGATTTATTTCTACAGATGATGTATTAAAGAATTGTAAACCTGAAACCTCTACGGTTTTATTAACCAATGTTACCCCAATAAATTCAATATAAAAGAAAACAAAAGATTTCCTATGCTTTAAAATTAGGTGCTAAGTGAACATGATCCCCAGACAAATTACAACTGAGTCTCCCAGGATGGCTGAAGCACCTGTATTTTTTTAAAGGTTCCCAGGAAAACTTAAGTGGGAAGGAACACGGCCCTGTGACCTAGCAGGAACTCTGTTCTAGTAATATACATGTAATGAGAGCAAACCATCACCACCAACAACAAAGAAACAAAGTAACAGAGAAAAAAGGGGAAATGAAGGTAAGAGTTAACAATTCTATTTTTAGAAGCCTCTATAGGTCCTGAAGAACTGGCGCTTTCTCCCATGTACCAGCAGAGGGCAGGGCCTTCAGGTAGGGCAACCGGACATCTGGTTTTCTCAGGGCAATCCAGGCTTAAGCTGGTCATCCCGGCACAATGGTTGGCAGTGTACCATTCTATTCTTACAGGGATCCTGGTTTGGATCATTAGCATGTTAACAGTAGTTCGCCTCTGAATACAACAAATTCTCTTATTGAATAACATGATTCAAACCCTATTCTGATCTCTGGTACTAAGGGATACAAAAAATACAACTAAAATGTTTGAGCACACATATCTTATCAGTGCTTTTTTTTAAACAATAAGTGAAGAGGAAACCAAAGCTAAAATCTCTTCAAAAAGGCTTTTCCCTCAAGCAGCAGCATCATACCACCACTTTCATGGCCCTTCATGTTTACAAAGGAATCCCACAGGCATGGTTCCCAGACATTTTACAGTAAGATGAGCAAAGAAACAAGGGACTCACAGAGGCCACTGCAGAGCTCTGACTCAGAGCATCAACACTGTTTCTAATGGCAAGAAAGCTTCCATACCACTCGCAAAAGTACTTAACAGTCTGGAGAGAGAAGATAGGATGGAGAAGTGGTTGGGATGGGAGAGGAGATGGGTAATGTGCAAATGACCACACACTTTCTATCATCCAAGTCCACAACACTTACTTTGACTGGATATATCTCTTTTAAAAAAATAACTTCATACAGGTTGGAGTAATGCTCTTGAGAAATGCTTTCATGGTAACTCCTGCCTATATGAATACTTTCCATTACACATCTGTAACAAATGTACACAAACATTAAAAAAACAATCTAGAAGGTAGAAAGTCAGGGCCTGATGAACATGTGAGTAGGCTCACTGACTAGCTTGTTCACAGAAAGAACTGAAAAATGGGAAACAGAAGCCCTGGCCAGGTAGCTCAGTTGGTTAGAGCATCATCCCTAAACGCCAAGGTTGTGGATTCGATCCCCAGTCAGGGCATATCTAAGAATCAACCAATGAATACGTAAGTAAGTGGAACAACAAATCCATGTTTCTGTTTCTCTCTCTCTAAAAATCAATAGAAAAAAATAAAGGTAATAGAGATGCAGTCACATTACTAACATCGTATCTGTGTCTGCCCAGGGTTCCAATGTTTGAAGAAAGGATATGGAGTAGTCTTAAAAAGAACAGGCTAATTCCATTCACAATAGCATTAAAAATAATAAAAAACTTAAGAAGAAATCTAACAGAAAATAGTGTAAAACTTATACTTTGAAAACTACAAGACACTGTAGATAGAAAAAAAAAATCTCAATAGATAGAAAAACATCCTATGCTCACGGGTCAAGATGGGAGTTCTCCTTGAACTGATCTAGAGATTCAACATGATCCCTTCCAGAGTCCCAGCTGGTTTCCTTGCAAAAACTGATAAGCTAATTCCAAAATTCATATGAAATTTCAAGAGACCCAGAAGAGGCAAAACAATCGTGTGTGTGTGTGTGTGTGTGTGTGTGTGTGTGTGTGTGACAGATTCACACTTCTGGACTTTAAAACTTATTACAAAACAATTTAATCAATTGTAACCAGACATATGAGCAAATGGAAAAGAAGTGAAAGTCCACAAATACACCCATACATCTATAATGAATTGATTTTCAACAAGGGTGCCAAAACCATTTAATAGGGAAAAGAATTGTGTTAGTATTTGTTTTCTTTTAAATGGTGCTCAGATAATTGTATTGTCACATGCAAAAGAATAAAGCTGAACCCGTAAGCTACAGTATAAAAAAAAATTAACTCAAAACATATCAAAGATCTCAATAGAAGAGCTTAAGAAATAAAACTTAAGACTCCTAAAAGAAAACATAAGGGTAAGTCATTTTAGCCTTGGATTTGTCAAGAGATTACAAGATACAACACCAAAGACACACACAACAAAGGCAACATAGGTAAAATGGACTTCAGACCACCATCAAGAGAGTGAACAAGAACCCATAGAATGAGACAAAGTATCTGTAAATCACGTAGCTGACAGGAGACTTGTACCTAGAATATTGACTCTTTCAACCCACAACAGCCAGCCAGTTGAAAAAAGTACAAAGGACATAGACATTTCTCCAAAGACATACAATGAAAAGATACTTGATATCTTTAGCCATCAGGGATATTAGATATCACTTCACAACCAATGACATAAAAAAGTCAGATAACAAGAAGTGTTGGTGAGGGTTGGAGAATCCAGAAGCCTCACACACTGTTGATGAGAATGCATTAACAGTGCAGCCATTTGAAATCAGTCTGGCCGTACCCTAAACAATGGAAAAATAGCCTCAGATGAGGATTAATAAAAAGAAAAGAAACACCAACAGAGAGTGATCACTATGACCCACCAATTCTGCTCCTAGGTATATATATACTCAAGAGAACTGAAAACATCCACCCATTCAGAAACTTGCACACAAATATTTATAACTACTGTCTTCATAGTAAATAAGATAGAGGGCAATCCAAATGTCCATCAACAGATGACCAAACAGAAGTACTGACACGTGCTGTAACACAGACAAGCCCTGAAAACAGTGCTGAGTGAGAGAAGCCAGTCACAAAGGACGCCATACCACATCATCCATATAAAAGTCCCAAGTCCACAGCAGGGAAATAGCCACAGAAAGTAAATTACTCTTGGCAAAGAGGTAAAAATTTCACAACCTATGCTTATGTGTGACTTATCCCTAATAATTAAAATTAAAAATGTATCTGCAAAATAGTTTAGCAAGTATCTTGCTCTAAAATTCAAATTACTTTTGAATAATCAAAAATAAAAGTTGTCAATTCATACTTACTAGAATCAGGCATAATGCGAAGGTCCCCTTCTTTATAATCATCTAAGAGCTGGTACATGTACAAGACGGGGTCTTTCTCGTAGGTGATGTAAAACCATGTGTTCATTATAGGGGCACGTGCCAAGACCATTCCCCTCCATTCGTCTTTAGAGCCATCCTCGGTCTCAAACATGTGCTCTACAGCTTTGCCAATCATTGTGTCGGCTAAGTGTGCATCGCTGATTCGAGATGTTGCTAGGAACAAAAACAAAAGAAAACCATGGTCTATAAAGGGTTTTACTGAATATGTACTGTGAAAACTGAACTTATTCAAATGGTATCCACACGATACATTAGCCAGCATCAGAATCCTCTGGTGGGTTTTAAGAACTACCACCAAAATTACGTTGCTGGGCCTAGCCCAGATTTGATTCCATCAGAACTATTTTATTGTCCCATGTCAGTTATTTTGAGAATATTTTTTCCTCTCAATTTTTCTGAACTCATGTGCTCTTGGTGCTATATCTAAACTAGGACTTAATTAACCTATTTAGGTTTTTATTTTATTCTTGCTCCTTCCATCTATTTCCATAGCAAACAGAGTGACCTTTGTGGCAGTTTTAGGATTGTGTTATTCATTTGGTTTTTTGTTGTTGGTGTTTCTTTTCTTTTTATTAATCCTCATCTGGGGCTATTTTTCCATTGATTTTTAGAGAGTGGAAGGGAGAGGGAAAGACAGAGAGAAACACTGATGTGAGAGAAACCCATCGATTCATTGTCCCCTGCAACCGAAGTAGATGCCCTTGACTGGAATCGAACTGGGGACCCTTAGGTCCGCAGGCCGACGCTCCATCCATTGAGCCAAACTGGCCAGGGCTGTTGTTTTTTAAAATGTATTTTTTATTGATTTCAGAGAGAAAGGGAGAGGGACAGAGAGCTGGAAACATCAATGATGAGAGGAAAATCATTGATCAGCTGCCTCCTGCATGCCCCCTAATGGGGATCCAGCCTGCAACCCAGGGCATGTACCCTGACCCCTTGGTTAATAGGTGGATGCTCAACCACTGAGCCATACCGGCCCGGCATGTTCATTTGTTTAAAATGCACCCGTGTTTTCCTTTCACATAATTTGAATAATGAACTGCTTCCCATGGGCCAACTTTTCCTCTGGGCCCTCTTCACCCCTATTGTCACCTCCCTCCTAACTGCCTTCACCTCAGTGACATGGACACCTTTGTTTTCCTGGAACACCCCCTGGTCTCCTCATTTGGACCATGGGCTGCCCCCACACCTTCAGGGGCTGGCTCCTGAGCAGGTCTCCTCCCAGAGGCTCTCCAGGATCACCCTGGGGAAAGCAGCCCCACCAGCCACAGTCACCAGTCACCTCACCCGGTTTTATTTCTTAATGGCATTTATCATCACCTACAGTTATCCTATTTTACACGTTTGCTGACTTGCTTTTAGCCTACCACGGTGCAAGCAGAGGCCTTTCCCATCCTGTTTCCAATACCAAACTCACAGTGGTTCCTATTTGCTGCATGAGTTCATTATTCTAGAGAGCGGGCTGTTCTGGACGCTTGTGTGGTTGGCAGCATAGCCTCCCCACTGGTGTGTCAGCCTCTGCAGCCCTGCTCCACCTTCTTTAAAGAGGTAGACAAAAATTACAAGCTTCATTTCTTTAACACTGGGAATTGCAGAGGTTCTCACTGATTATAAGGTTTCTCCTCAGTTTTAGACAAATGTCTTTAGAATAAATAAGCAAACCTATTTAACTAGTGAGTGCTTTTCTTTCAGTTAAATAAAATTCAAAGGAACAAAGATTAGAATTTCTTGGTAGAGATACTGCTTATCCAATTTATCAGGATATTTAAAAACATACAGTGGTTTTCTTTGCTTAATTATAGGATAATTAATAAAAAGTACATAGAATTCCCCACTGTGTATAATTTTAAAACAAAATCCAACAAATTTCTTCATATCAAAAGTTCTCAAACTTTTTGATCTCAGGACTCCTTTACATTCCTAAAAATTTGAGGACCCCAAAGAGCCATTTGTTTATACAGATGACATCAATATCAACTACTGATATTGAAATTATAAGAAATTAGTAGAAATTATAAATGACAAATCTAAAAATATTTATTTAAAAATATCTACATAAACATTTTTTAGTAAAATGTTTTTATTGATTTCAGAGAGAAGAGAAGGGGGGGGCGGAAGAGAGAACATTGAGGAGAAAGAAACATCGATTGGCTGCCTCCTGCATATCCCTTTAATGGTTATTAAGCCCACAACCTGGGCATGTGCCCTGACCGGGAATTGAACCTGCGACCTCCTGGTACATGGGACCATGCTCAACCAACTGAGCCACACTGGCCAAGTATATAAACATATTTTTAGTGAAAAATAACCATCTTCTAACAAAAACTTAGTAAGAAAAGTGGACAGCTAGATTCTTATATCTGCTGTAGCATTCCATCTGTTATATATTCTTTTGATCTATTAATCTTTTCATATAATTCCTGACAGTCTTTTAGATAGTCTTTTATCATACTATATCAAATCTCAACGTGTGGTAGCTCCTTAAAGGTTAACTGCAATGTAGAATCTAAAATCATTATCAGCAATTTTGTCATACTATTATTTAAATTAAAACTCATTTATCTCCAGAATATATAAAGAACTCCTACAACTAACAAAAAAATCAAATAACGTGATTAAACAATGGGCAAGGACTTGAACAGACATTTCTGCTAAAATCACATACCAATGGTCAAAAAGCATAGGAAAAGATGCTCAAAATCATTAATCATCAGAGAAATGCAAATCAAAACCAACAGAAAATAACAAGCATTGGTAAGAATGTAGGCAAACTGGAATGCTAGTGCACTGTTGGTGGGACTGTAAAATGTTACAAACACTATGGAAAGCAGTAATTGTATATGTATGCTGCTCAGAAAATTAAACAAAGAAGTACCATATGACCCAGCAAGTCCACTTCTGGGGATACACCCAAAAGAACTGAAAGCAGGTCCCAAGGGATATTTGTACACCCATATTCATAGCAGCACTGACCACAACAGCCAAAAGGTTGAAGCAACTCAAGTGTCCACACACGGATAAACAAAACACGGTCTATACATGTAATGGAGCAGTATTCAGCCTTGAAAAGAAAGGACAGCTCAACACATGCTAAAACATGAATGAACCTTGAGGACACTATCCTAAGAGAAAGAAGCCAGTCACAAAGACAAATACTGTATAGCATTTATGAAGTATGTAAAATAATCAAACTCATAGACACAGAAACTAGAATGGTGGGTGCCAGCGGTTAAGGGGAGGGAAAAAAGGGAAGTTGTTCAAGGGAGATAGAATTATAGATTTACAAGATGAAAAAGTTCTAAAGATCTGTGTCACAACAATGTGAATGAATATACGTAACACTACTGAACTGTAACCTTAAAAATAGTTAAAATAGTAAATTTTATGTTGTGTTTCTTACAACAAAAGTCTGTCAAATCTGTTGGTCTTGCCCTAACCGGTGTGGCTCTGTGGTTAGAGCATCGGCCTGTGGACTGAAGACTCCCAAGTTCGATTCCAATCAAGGGCATATACCTTGGTTGCGGGCACATCCCCAGTAGGGGGTGTGCAGGAGGCAGCTGATCGATGTTTCTCTCTCATCGATGTTTCTAACTATCCCTCTCCCTTCCTCTCTGTAAAAAATCAATAAAATATATATTTTAAAAAAAAATCTGTTGGTCTTGCCCTGGGCATCATCCTGTACACCCAAAGGCAGGGCACATACCCGAGTTTAGGATTTGATCCCTGGTAAAGGCAAATATGGCAGGCAACCAATCAATGTTTCTCACATCGATGTTTTTCTCTCCCTTTCTAAAATTAATAAAAACATATCCTCTGGTGAGGATTAAAAAACAACAGTCTGTTTTTTACAGTTAGTTATGAGTGGCATTCTCTTATGTTAATAAAGCCACAGTAATACTCATAACCTGCATGTCTTTTTCCATACAAACTATAAACCTACTTTTGCCCACCCCTGTATTTATACCCCCACAGTTCCTGGAACTATAGATTCAGACCATGCACTGATCAATTTTTGTGGTATTAGGTGACTAATGTAAATAGATAGTGCTTGCGCTCCAATAAAAATAAAAATACCAATAATACAGAAGAATAATCAGAAAGCATCCATTTAAGTAATTATCTTTAAAGCTTATAAACGCAGAAATAGTAAAGAGAACTTACCAACTCTATCAGGGAGGACTTCAAGCGCAGAAACTCTTTCATCTTTATTAAGTTCTAGTCCATAAACACAGTCAAATCCATCGTATTTTATAAGATACAAAGAAGGGTTTACAGGCACCTGGTCCAGAACGGTTCCTTTCCACTGGGTGACAGGACCACTGCCCTCCTTCCACCCATGCTGAATCCTGCAGCCTACGATGTTCCGCCGAGGCTGGGACACGGGCTTGCTCGGCCCCACGCTGCTCCGGTGTTTTCTGTATTCACACATACACAGACACGTAAGGTATCAGCTCAAAGGTATGCACCACCGCACCCAACACAACTGCTGCTAGCTAGCATGCTCTCCCTAGACCACCGGACTGTGCTAGCTAACGGTGCCACTCAGGCAGTCCCACAGCCATGCAGTGTGGCCCACGGGGGGGGGGGGCTGGGCTATTCTCTACCCCCATGTGTGTCCACGGTGGGTTGGCAGTAGGAGCTTCTTGTGCACCCCAAGTGTGAACAGGCAGAAAAACTTAGACTACTCAGGGGCAACTCAAGCCCCAATATTAAGCATCAGTTTTTCAGCCGAGTTTCCTAGAACAATCAACTCACAATTATCCCAGTTAATCAAAGAAAGAGGCACCTGTATATAGCATTACAGAATATAAGTACATTTCTAGTAAACAAACAAACAAAAAAAGTATAGCACTGGCCGGTGTAGTTCAGTTGATTGGACATTGTCCCATATACAGAGAGGTTGCTGGCTCTATTCCGGTCAGGGCACACGCCTGGGTTGAGGGCTCCATCGTGTGCGTGTGCGTGTGCGTGCATGCGTGTGGTGGTGGTGGGGAGGGGGGAGCCTGCGCATGTAGGAGGCAGCCAATCGATGTTTCTCTCTCTCTCTCTCTCTCTCTCTCCCTCCCTCCCTCCCTCCCTCCCTTCCTCTCTTAAAAAAAAAAAACTCAGTAAAAATTTAAAAACATAATAAAAAAGAAAATTAGAAAGAAATGCATAACTACTCATTTTCATCCATTCTAATGCTCACATAATTTTGCACCCCTACCCCTCAGGCTTAAACAGTAAAAATAAACTAGACATTTAAGTTTATTCTTAAAACTGCATTTCAGATGGGCTTATATCCATGTATTATACCACCATTACTTCTCTAGAAAGCATATAATCTTAAACACATTTATCAAAAGTACTCACATATTAAAAATTATTGGGGCAACACCAAACTACATTCTTTCTGGATTATTAACAATTGAAAAATCTACATATAATATAGTAGATTTGTAGTAAAAACAACACCTGTCTCTTGTTATTAGGAAAAAAAATATTTGTTTCACCTAGATATCCAACGATACTCAAAGGGGGTACAACTTGACCTGAATACAAGCTGGCACCTGAATACAGTCTATGCCAAGAATGAGAAAATTTAGAGAGAAAAGAATTCCCTCCCACACTTTTTAAAATATATATGTTTTTATTGATTTTTAAAAAGGAGGGAACAGAGGGGGATAGAGAGAATTATCAATGAGAGAGGACCGCATCCTGCATGCCCCCTACTGGGAATTGAGCCAAAACCCGGGCATGTGTCCTGACCAGGGAATTGAACCAGCAACCTCCTGGTTTGTGGGTCAGTACTCAAGCCCTGAGCCACACCAGCCAGGGCCCCTCCCACACTTTTATGGCAAAAGCTCTTATTTGGTATATCATGAATAAAAGTCGGGCACAACTGGCATAAACACAAATACACTTTACAGAAACCAATTTATTATAGGCTGTAATATTTAAAACTACAATTATATATATTTTAAATAGACCAGTTTGGTAAATTTTAGTGTTTTATGAAACAGAAAAATGGGTTACAGCAAACCATTAGAACTGCCTCGACCAGGCCTGTTTTACCTAAGCAGGACGGGACGGATGCCATTTGGAGGGCCCGCAGAGGAAACGTCAATAGACGGAAAAGGTTCCCAAGGTCCCATGCAGAGTGTGAGGAGACCAGGAAACACCAGGGCCATCCCAGCCCTCAAGGCTCTTCAAACACCCAGCAAGCTGCCTTCCACGAAGGCAGAGCCTGCACTGAGGAGGCATTGCTGGGGACAACATCCTAAATGAGGAAGATAGGGCCACAGAAAAGGAGGTTCAGAAGCTGAGGGCAAGTCCCAAAGGAGGCAGCCCTCAAAAGGTCTGATCAAGGCTACTCGGAGGCTCTACTTTCAAGCATGCCACAGGCAGAGACAGACAGCTGCAGCTGACCTGGAACCGTCTCACCCTCTCATGTACAGGAGAAAGGAGAGGACTGTGATGGAACCAACACAGGGTGACACTGTAACAATCGGAATGATGTGCCAACAGGCCATGGAGGCAGACCCAAACTATGCTCACAAGGAAGAGGAAACGACCCCCTAACATTAGGCACACACAGAGGCCATGAAAGAGGGCCTGATCACAGCAACAAGACAGCTACACCAGACATGAGGAGAAACAGGCACGGGTCAGGAAACAAGTAACACTTGAAAACTTCTCAGAAATGACTAAACTTGAGGAATATAAAAAGAAATAGACACTGTGGGGCACATAAGGGAAATAGATGACGTAAAGATGAGGCAAAAAAATGTAAGAATTAAGAGATGGTGACAGGTATGAAATTTCAACTTCAATATTAACAGAATTACCCAAAACTAAAATTGAAAAAACAGAATACTGAAATAATTCAAAAAATTTTTCCTGAAATAAAAGATTTAAAATGTACAAATGCACATAGAGCTACAGACACTAAGACATTCTAGTAAAGCAAATGCACCTTAAAGAAAACAACATTTCTTGGGCACCCAGGCAAAAGAATTACATGTGGAAGGGAAAGAAAATCAGAACGTGACAGCAACACTATCGGCCACAAGACAAGGGGATAAAAAACTTTAGGTTCGTAGGAAAGAAAATGTAGCCAAAGATTTTATTATACGCCAAGAATTCTACACTGACCTCAAAAGTAAAAGGCCACAGGCAAAGCTGTGAACGGGTGAGATTTTGGGGAACACTGATCTCACAGATGCTTCCTACAGAAGTCGCAGGACAGAGCTGGATACTCAAGAAACACTTGGGAAAGATTCAGCCTGGGGCCAATAGTGAGCTATGAGTATATCTGACTGCAGAACAATCCTGGGAACAAGAGAACTAGAATAGTACATAACTGTTATCTGCTCTGACACTAGAGTTCACACTACTCTAAAGGGGAGGAAAGAACTGTAGAGTAGAAACAGTTCCATGTAACCTGGAACAGACACCCTTACATTCAACAGAGAGAAAGGGCAGAGACAAGGGCAAAATTCAATACTGTTCACCGAAGGAACCAACCTGTATCACCAGGAGGAGAAGTAAATAAATAGACTCTGCATGTAAACTTCCGTGGAAGAGAAGAAAAAAACAATGAAGTACTATCAAGTCTGTAAATTGAAAATATTAATACTCAAACAACAAAAGAAAGTAAAATTCAAGATCTTTTCATAATCCCTGGGAATGTGGCATTACGTCCAACTGGCCCTCTGTGGAAAAAGCCTGGTGACAGTGACTACATTTCCTTTGGAATACAGGCATTTTATAGAGTATACTAGAGGCCTGCTGCACAAAGATTCATGCAATAGGCCTTCCTTTCCTCTGTCTGCTGGCACCGTTTGCCTCCGGCACCCGGGGCCCAGGCCTTCGCTCTGGCCGAGTTCTGGCTGTAGCCGGCCCTGGAAACGTCAGGTCTCACTGCTCCACTGGCCCCGGAAATCTCAGGCCTCACTGCTCCGCCGGCCCCGGAAACGTCAGGCCTCGCTGCTCCACCGGCCCCGGGCCATCAGGCTTTGCTCCACCGCTTGGAGCCTACGTATGCAAATTAACCACCATCTTTGTTGGCAGTTAACTTCCATATCACGCTGATTATCCAGTGGGAGTCGTAGCAAAGGTATGGTCAATTACCATGTTTGTCTATTATTAGATAGGACTAGAGGACCGGTGCACAAAAATTCGTGCACTCGGGGGGGAGGGGGGTCCCTCAGCCCGGCCTGTGCCCTCTCGAAGTCTGGGACCCCTCAGGAGATAACGACCTGCTGGCTTAGGCCTGCTCTGGGTGGCAGAGAGCAAGCCCAATCCCTAGGTGCAGCCCCTGGTCGGGCTCAGAGCAGGGCCGATTGGGGAGTTGGGGCGCTGCCCCCTGTCATGCACAGAGCAGGGAGATTGGGAGGTTGTGATGCCACCCTCAGTCACGCTCAGGGTAGGGCCGATTGGGGGTTGGGGCACCATCCCGTCACACTCAAAGCAGGGTCGATGGGGAGGTTGCGGCGCCACCCTGTCACGCACAGAGCAGGGCCAATCAGGGGGTTGGGGCACTGCCCCCTGTCTCACACACAGAGCAGGGCCCATCAGGGGGTTGGGGCGCCACCCTCTATCACCCACAGAGCAGGGCCGATCAGGGGGTTGGGGCGCCGCCACTCTCACACACAGAGCAGGGCCCATGGGGGGGGGGTGTTGGGACCACACCCTGTCACACACAGAGCAAGGCCAATCAGGGGGTCGGGGCGCCGCACCCTGTCACACACACAGCCGCAGGGCGATCAGGGGGTTGGGGAACCCCCCCCCCATCAGGCACAGAGCAGGGCTGATCAGGGGGTTGGGGCGCCTTCCCCTGTCACGAATAGAGCAGGATGGATAGAGAGGTTGTGGCCCCGCCCCGTCACACACAGAGCCGCAGGGCGATCAGAGGGTTTGGGCGCTGCCCCCTGTCACGCTGATCCCGGTGCTGGGAGGCCTGGCAGCTCCGCTGATCCTGGTGCTGGGAGGCATATTACCCTTTTACTATATAGGGTAGAGGCCTGGTGCATGGGGTGTGGGCCGGCTGGTTTGCCCTTAAGGGTGTCCTGGATCAGGGTGGGGTTCCCCACTGGGGTGCCTGGCCAGCCTGGGTGAGGGGATGATGGCTGTTTGCAGCTGGTCACACAACCTTCAGGGTGGGGGTCCCCACTGGGGTGCCTGGCCAGTCTGGGTGAGGGGCTGAGGGCTGTTTTCAGGCTGGGGGTGACTGAAGCTCCCAACTGCTCCTTTTTTTTCTTTTTTATTCTGGGCCAGCTTTAGCTTTGAGGCTTGGCTCCAGCTCTTAGGCCTCCGCTGCTGAAAGTAGGTTTCTGGCCTTTGCTTACAATGTTGCGATCCTGCTGGCTGAAGTCTGGCGGTATTTGTTACATAGTTGCTTAGAGTTGCAGCTCAGAGGCCTGCAGCGGCAGGTGGGGAACGTTGGAGTCCTCCGTCACTGAAGCAAGCAAGCCTCATGTTAGTTTCAAGCTGCCTGGCTGTCGGCCGCCATCTTGGCTGGCAGTTAATTTGCATATCGCCCTGATTAGCCAATGGGAAGGGTAGCGGTCATACGCCAATTACCATGTTTCTCTTTTATTAGATAGGATGTTTCATCAGAGACAACCAATTACCTATCTTTTGATCTTAGGCAAAAAGTCCTAGTGATCCATGCTGGGTACAGATCAAGCTTTCCTCACAGCCAAGTCAGAGGTGAGTTCCCAACCTCACAGAGGAAGGCATTCAGTTGTACGCACCATTTTGCAATTCACTACCAAAACTGTAAGCAAATACAGCATCCTCACCAGTATGATGGGGAATTTTAATGTGCTACTTGGCTGAGCCACAGTACTCAGGTTGCTCCTCTACTTCCCCCGCCCCGTTAAGGGACTTTTGTAGAAAAACAACATGTAAACCAGCAGATCCCTCCATAATACAGGTGGGCCATGTCCAATCAGTGGAAGGCATAAAAACTGTTCTCCCTGAAAAAAGCAATTCTGCCTTCCAACACTAGCTGCACATCAGCTCTTCTCCAGGCTCTAAGCACTCTCTGTGTGTACACACATGCACACACACACCATTGGTTCTGTTGCTTAGGAGAACACTGACTACAATCCAAAAGATATTCTATCCTAGACTCAGAGACATGAAATTTATGTTACCATGCTTCTAAAAAAACCCATATAAATTCAGAAAACAAACAAACAAAAACATATAAACTTAGTCCTGGCTGGTGTGGTTCAGTTGGTTGGAGCATTACCCCCAACAACAAAAGGTGGAGGGTTCAATTCCCAGTTCATATACCCAGGTTGTGGGTTCGATCGGGATGCATGCAGGAGGCAACCAATGTTCCTCTCCCACATTGTTGTTTCTCTCTCCCTCCAAAAAAAAAAAAAAAAAGAATCAATAAAAAAACCACATCAATATAAACTTAGCCAAGTGAGGGCAGAAAAGTGCAACTGGCAAACTCAGAGCAGCGGTTTCCAGTTCAGTTGCTCATCCTTTCTGCGCTTACTGGTGGCCTTCTCCTGTGCGGTTGGCTCTTGAAGAGGGACACAGACATTCCTTCAGTCACCACATTTCAGAACAAAAACCTTCTTCCCACTCACCTTCAAAATGGTCACAGGCTGTCTCTCCCTCTCTTCTGAACTGTACAGAAGACTAACATGGCTAGTGGGCATCTCTGTTCAAGTGGCTCCTGCATCCTTTCATTCTGATGACATGCAACCCTTTCTTTTGCACAGACTTTATTTCCTTACTTTCTCTAAGGGGATTTTAATTAATTTTTGCTCTGGTAAGTAATATGCCTGGGTCTGTTCCAACATGCTATTTGTGTCTGCTTTCATTTCCTCATCCCTTTCTTCCTTTAATCTGTACAGTTAGAATGAGGTTTCTTTGCACCAAATAAACCTTATCTACAGCTCTTATTTCTAATCTTATAGCAATGATCTCTAACTTTCAAAAATATCAAATTTATACTTACATTTTTCTACTAAAAACCTACAATTAAATCAAAACCTACCCCAGTGATGGCGAACCCTTTGAGCTCAGCGTGTCAGCATTTTGAAAAACCCTAACTTAACTCTGGTGCTATGTCACATATAGAAACTTTTTGATATTTGCAACCATAGTAAAACAAAGACTTATATTTTTGATATTTTATATATTTAAGTGCCATTTAACAAAGAAAAATCAACCAAAAAAATGAGTTCACATGTCACTTCTGACAGGCGTGTCATAGGTTCGCCATCACTGACCTACACTTTCCCTTTCCCAAACCAAGCACGACTAAAAACAAACAAAAAAATTCTTAGTAAAAAAAAAAAAAAAAAAAGGAAAATTTAAAAAACCAAACACATTAGCTCATAGTAACATCAGCTGGCCACTTTTACCACATTGCAGAAATTTAGACTTTTGTTCCAAATTGTTACTTTTCCTTTTACTACTATCTTAAGAACTTTTTAAACCATTGCCTTATTTAAAATAAACAAAAAAGGATTTTTGTTTCTTTTTCCTTAATGTTTCCACATATTTTCTCCTACTTTGTCTTTCAATATATCCTCTGATGAATCAGATAGTGTTCATAAATGTAAACTCTATATTATTGCATGCATCAAAGTATTATTTTGCCCTCATCCCTGAATAACCTAGGCACACAAGTCAGGTTCCAAATCCTTTTCCCCTCAGCACTATTATTGGAAAAATTACTTTCATTTTCTTCTATTTCCCAGAGTCATAGACAACAGATGCCAATCTGATCCTCACTCCTTTGACAATAACTCATTTATCTCTTTGAGCTGCTTTTAGATTTTTCTTTGTTCCTGGATTCTGAACTACCACCAGAACTTGTGATGTGTTTGTTTTTTAAACACTTTAAAAACATTTTTACTTATTTTTAGAGAGGGAGAGAGAAACATCCATATGAGAGTAGGACATCAATCAGCTGCCTCCTATCGGCCCCCCTACCGAGTAACAAGTGCACCTGACCAGGAATTGAAACAGCAACCCTTCGGTGCACCGGAAGACACTCAACCAACTTAGCCACACTGGGCAGGGCTTGTGATATGTTTTTAATGGTCCCTCACTAGCACTTGGTCAATCTACAGAAATCTGTGCAAAATTATCTTCATTATTTATTTTCCTCTTCCACCCCCTTTTTGAAGCTCGTATTAGATGAATGAATGCTAGTACTTCCAGATCTATCCACTGTGACTGAACTTCCCTTTCATACTGTTCATCAAGAACTCCTCAGCAAGCCCTGGCTCAGGTGCTGTGGTTCAGTTGGTTGGCTATCGTCCTGTGCACTGCAAGGTTGTCAGTTCGATTCTCAGGGCCAGGGCACATGCCTGATATGGGGCTTGATCCCCGGTAGAGGGTGTACAGGAGGCAGCCAATCGATGTTTCGCTATCACATCGATATTTCTCTTTCTCTCATTCACCCTTCCTCTCTCTCTAAAAAATTTGAAAAAACAAAAACACTCCTCAGCTCAATTTTTGTTGAATTAGTTAAAACAGATAGACTTGAAGTTCAGCCTGAATATCTTACATAGTATTTTTAATTTCTACAAATTGACTGTTTCCTTATCTAATTTTGAAGTTTTTTTTTTAATGAACATGCCCCGATCCCTAAGGATAATGTTCACTTCCTTTTCTGCTTTCCTCTATGAACTCTTGGTTGGCCTTCTGTGCGGCCTGGTACCACCTGAGTGGTGGTTTTCTTCACGCTGCTGACTTCTGGTTAGCTCTCCTGTTCTATGTATGACTTCCTGTCATGCTGCCAGTATTCCTTGGTAACTGATGACACCTAATGTGCATACTTAAAATGCAAGGCAAGATAAGAGTTGTATCTGTGGCTGTAGTACATGACTTCAGGACAAGTCCAGGTCCAGGCCTCGGAGCATTAAGTGCAGTTTCTGATGAAGCAGCCATGGTTCAGGTAGATATAGGGCAGCCAGGAGTGAGCACAGAGACCCTAAGTCAGGGAGGTAAAGTGAGCACCTGCTGTGGGTTTCTCATCTAGAGTGACTCTGGAAGGCATGGCCAGCCTTTACTGTCTCTGGCCTGGGCAGTAAAGGTCTAGCCCAGTGGTTCTCAACTTTCTGGCCCTTTAAATACAGTTCCTCATGTTGTGACCCAACCATAAAAGTATTTCCGTTGCTACTTCATAACTGTAATGTTGCTACTGTTGTGAATCGTCATGTAAATATCTGATATGCAGGATGGTCTTAGGCAACCCCTGTGAAAGGGTCGTTCGACCGCCCAAGGGGTCGTGACCCACAGGTTGAGAACCGCTGGTCTAGCGCCAATACCCACTTTTTGGAGGTTTTCGTTTTCAACTCAGAAAGTGGCTGTGAGTTTCTCAGCTCTGCTTAGTTTTTCTATGAATCTGTTCCCGTTTGCATTGTATCTTTCAGAAGTTTCTCATTGTTCTGCTCTGCTGGTAAAATGACCTTTCTGTATTAATAATAACAAAAACTGCAAATTTTGAGGAGTTAATTTAACATAAATACATCTCTCTGCTCATTGAATAGATACAACCCTTTTGGTAAACAATTTGGCACTCTGCTGCCCCAGTGATTCAACATCTAGGAAATTTACCAAAAGAAAATAATGAATGAGCACAAAGATATAGCTAGTGATGTTTTGGGCAAGTGTTCATAATAGGGGAAACTGAAAATAAAAATGTTCAACAGGTCCGACTGATTCAATAAATAAGAGTGTATCTTTAAAATGAAATAACTACATAGCTATTAAAATCATAGAAAAGGATTTAAAGACATTTAAATACCTACAAATGAAGAAAATGTGATCACATGAAAAACTTTATACACACAACTATCCATTCAGATATGTAGAAAAGACTTTTAAAAATAGGCATTCAATTATTAACAGCTGCAATCCCTGGATAATGGCAAGAGTAAAATGTTCATACTAGAAAGTTAAAAATTATATATTAATCAAGTCCTTACATTTTATTTTAATTGTTAATTTAGATTTTTAAAGCAACAAAAAAAAACTTTAATAAAAATTAAAGCTCACTTTAGTTGAAATGGTCTCTATAGAAGCAAACAATAGAACCTGTCAGACTACTGGAAGAAAGTGTGAAAAGAACACAAGCACCCTTTGGTCACCTCTAGACCATGCAATCAAAGAGCAGTACAAGCAGCTATGTGAGATTAAGGATTTAAAGTAACTTTTTCATTTAAAATGGGGGCTCCTTAAATATGGTGATTTTGATTTATGTTCCTCTTGATATATATATACTAGAGGACCAGTGCACATGCACCAGTGGGGTCCCTCAGCCTGGCCTGTGGCGATCGGGCTGAAACCGGCTCTCACGACATCCCCCGAGGGATCTCGGATTGCGCGAGGGCGGATCTCGGGTGACGAACCCGGAATCTTTCAGACTCCCTCCTCTCTGGTTCCGGGTGCGTCACCGAAGAAACGCAGCTGCCAAGTGACCGCAGCTCCTGTGCTAAGCATTTGCCCCCTGGTGGTCAGTGTGTGTCATAGCTACTAGCCAATCACTCAGGCTTTTATATATATATAGACTAGGGGCCCAGTGCACGAAATTCGTGCACTGGGTGTGTGTGTGCGGGGGTGGGGGTGGGGGATGGGGGGGAGTGTCCCTCAGCCCAGCCTGCCCCCTCTCACATACTGGGAGCCCTCAGGCATTGACCCCCAGCACCTTCCAATCGCAGGATCGGCCCCTTGCCCAGGCCTGATGCCTCTGACAGAGGTGTCAGGCCTGGGCAGGGGACCCTCATTTCCCCCCATCACTGGTTCTGCCCCCAGCCCAGGCCTGATGCCTCTGGCCCAGGCATCAGGCCTGGGCAGGGGACCCCCAGACCCCTCCGATTGCTGGCTCTGCCCCTTGCCCAGGCCTGATGCCTCGGACAGAGGTGTAGACCCCCATCACCCTCCGATCGCCTGATCGGCCCCTTGCCCAGGCCTGACGCCTCCGCCAGAGGTGTCAGGCTTGGACAGGGGACCCCCATCTCCCCCCGATCACTGGCTCTGACCCCCGCCCAGGCCTGAGGCCTCTGGCCCAGGAATCATGCCTGGGCAGGGGACCCCCATCTCCCTCTGATCGCTTGCTCCACCCCCCGCCCAAGCTTGATGCCTCTGACCCAGGCTTCAGGCCTGGGCAAGGGGATCATCATATCCCCCCAATACCCGGCTCCGCCCCCCACCCAGGCCTGATGCCTCGGCCAGAGGAGTTGACCCTCATCACCCTCCGATCACCAATCACCGGATCGGCCCCTTGACCAGGCCTGAGGCCTCCGGCAGAGGTGTCAGGCATGGGCAGGAGACCCCCAGCTCCCCGCGGTTGCAGGCTCTGCCCCTGCCCAGGCCTAACGCCTCTGGCCGAGGCATTAGGCCTGGGCAGGGGACCCCCAGCTCCCTGCGGTTGCAGGCTCCGCCCCTGCCCAGGCCTAACGCCTCTGGCCGAGGCGTCCGGCCCAGGCAGGGGGGCCCGCAGTGGCAGCGGGGGGTGCCGCGATCCCGCGGGCTCCGCCCCTGCCCCTGTAGGACGCCTCTGGCTGAGGCGTCCGTCCCGGGCAGCAGGGACCCGCAGCTGCAGTGGCCCCGCAATCGTGGGCTCCGCCTTAGGCCCAGGCAAGGGACCCCTAACTCCTGGGACTGCCACCTTCGACTGTGCCCAGCTCCCATCGCTGGCTCCAACCCTACTTCCTGCTATCACTGGCCAGGGCGGCAAAGGCGCCTGATTCTCCAATCATGGCTGGGGGGCAGGGCAAAGGCGGCCCCAGGGGCACCTTTGCCCTACCCCCCAGCTCTTAGCTCCCCCCTGGGTTTCAGATCACTGTCAGTGGCAGGGGGCTTCTTCCTGCTTTCCTTTTCGCCTCCCTGCATTGTGCCTACATATGCAAATTAACCGCCATCTTTGTTGTCAGTTAACTGCCATCTGAGTTGCAGTTAATTTGCATAGAGCCCTGATTAGCCAATGAAAAGGGTAGCGTTGTTCGCCAATTACCATTTTTCTCTTTTATTAGTGTAGACTAGTGGCCTGGTTAACAAAATTTGTGCATGGAGGGGTGTCCCTCAGTCTGGCCTGGTCCCTCCCACCGTGGCTCCCAGTCCTGTCTGCCAGCAGCCCCACTCCCGCCACCGCTGCTCCCATGTGCTGACAGCGCAGGCCCCACCCACACTCGCTGATGGCTCAGAGCGATTCGGTCTGGTTCCAGCAGCAGGTGCAAGCGGTGGCTGCTGCCCCAATCGCCCCTCAGGAGCAGGGGGAGGTGGAGAAGCCCTCACGGGCGAATGGGGCCAGCAGCCACTGCTCACACCTGCTGATGGCACCGAGCGATTGGGACTGATACCGGGTGCCAGCAGCGGCTGTGAGCGGCAATTGTGTTGCCGGCAGCGGGTGCAAGAGGTGGATGCCAACCCCGATTGCCCCTCAGGAGCATGGGGAGATGGAGAAGCCCTGATGGGCAATCGGAGCTGGCAGCCGCCTCTCGCACCTGCTGATGGCGCCGAGTGATCAGGGGTGGCATCAGGAGCCAGGAGTAGGTGTGAGTGGCAGCTCCAGAGCCGCCAGCAGCGGGTGCTAGTGGGGCCGGCGTGGGCACCAGGTGCGAGCAGTGGGCAGGACTGTGGCGTGCAGGAGCAAAGAATTTTCATTAACCACCAGAGGCTCACCCCGATGACAATGACCGGCACCCCGCCTTGGTCTGGCGCCCCCACTCACCTGCTCCACCATTTCGCCATGACCAATGCCCACCATGTCCCCCCCCCCCCCGCCCCGGTGTTCAGCACACGTCATAGCAACTGGTTGTTCCGCTGTTTGGTCTATTTACATATTAGTGTTCAGCACATGTCATAGCAACCGGTTGTTCTGCTGTTCGGTCTATTTGCATATTAGGGTTTTATATGTAGAGATTATTGACACACTTGCCTTATTCTATTTAGTACTGTGATATACAAGCAGTTCCCTTGCTCTGTTCCAGCAGATTTCAGAAGAAAATATTGATTAAATCAAAACAATGGTCTTTTGCAAGATATACATCAGCAAGTAGAAGGGGAAAAAGCCTGCTTTTCTGATTACCTGTTGCTTGATAAAAATTCTATACTAATATTATCATTCCCAGCTTTGAGTGACAAATATAAAAACAGGAGAGAGAAAGAAGTCAAGTGTTCCATCCCAATCCTTATGGTTTCTCTCATTACTGGGTCTACACAGTGTACCTGAAAACACCTGAGATGTCCAAGTGCCCCGAGGGTCTTCCACAGAGCTATTCACTTTCACTGGTGTGAATAACAGAGTATTCACTTTCACTGCTATAACCAAGGTACTGCAAGTTGACTGAAAAGTATTACATGTTTTGACCAATTTAAAACTGTCAGCACAATGATTTAAACATTTGCTCTAACAGTTATCTAGTCGGTTTATGACTGAAATAACACATTTTTCAGAGATGAGACAACAAAACATGTTCGGGAAATATAGTGTGGTAATGAACATGAGTTCTAGAATCAGACTGTCCTGTTCTGAATCCCACTCAGTCACTTCTTAGTTGTATGACCTGGGACACGTTACAGAACCTCTATATGCATAGAGGGGCTAATGTTTTCAACTTGAGAGGGATGCCATGAAAACTACAAGAAACTATAGCAGGTATATGGGGAGGAGAAGTACAATGACAATCTTTGTCAATGACTAGTGTTATGTCTTGAAGAAAAACATTCCCTGGAAACAGAGGTCAAATTAGTGTACAAAAGTAACAGCTCCTGTCCATTTTCCAGATGTATGTTAGTAGCAAGCATACTTTCCAACAGTGCCCCGAAATGGAAACTATCCACTATTCAAATTAGGGAAGAAACAGGGAGACTTATATTTGAAAACTGAAACAAAGAACCTCTACAGCTAAATTCACCTTAGTCTCCCAACTATAGTACTTTCCCTTCAGGATGTCCTTTCCATGCAAACGCTTTTCCCAAACAACCTCCTGGGAAGTCAGGCAAGGCTTGTCCCAAGCTTGTCCCCAAAATGTGGCGAGGAGGCTGGCCTGCAGGAAGGCACACGTAGCTTTGTTTCTATTTACTTTAAGAACAAAAACAAAACCCAGCTACATAAGGTTTCTGGGTGCCCAGGCACTGCTCTAAGCACCTCAGACCCGGTTCCCTGAACCCCCGGGACAGGAACTGCTGTGCTCAGGACAATGACCGCTGCACTCCTCTGCTGTGCGTCCCTGGGACTCTCCCTCAAGCCAGCAGAAGCGTGTGCATGGGGGATTATTGCTCAGATGCCCTAGGCCAGTGGTTCTCAACCTTCCTAATGCCGCGACCCTTTAATATAGTTCCTCATGATTGAACATAATTAAAGCACAGTGATTAATCACAAAAACAATATGTAATTATATATGTGTTGTCCGACGGTCTTAGGCGACCCCTGTGAAAGGGTCATTTGACCCCCAAAGGGGTGGCGGCCCATAGGCTGAGGACCGCTGCCCTACGCTAACATGTGCCACGAGACAGACCTGGCCGCCGGAGGAGAGCCAGGAGAGCCGCAGTGTGGCAGGAAGGGGAGAGTGAGGCTCCAGCTCTGCTTTTCTACGAACATTTCATCTGCAGAAAGGACTCTGTGCTAAAGCTGGAAACCCATGAGTCTAATCCAACACTGATTTTAACCATGAGTAAACGGAGCACCGGGCAGACAAAGCAGCCTGCTGAGCCCCACTGCGCAGCCCTGGTTCCCTCAGCAAAGCCAAGTTGCCAGCCAGCTTCGGAGCAGGGAGCTCCCCACCAGCATAGCCCCGCCTACCACTCCAAAGGCTACTATTAACTGCCACCATTGGTGAAATGGGGAATTTTATTTAGGTCCTGGTTTCTGTTATTTGCATTGAGATTAGAAAGACAGGAAAATGTTAAGGTTTCCTAACATTTCAACTTCTCCCTTTTGCTACAGAGTAGCCTGTTCAGGCTTCTTCTAGTCTGAGACAAGCACACCTCCTATTAAAGCACTGGCTGGAGTTCCCCGTGTCACAGAACATGCAGGACCGAAGATCCTTTGAACTCGTACACATATGATTTGCAAAAACCTAATAGTACATGTTAATTCCTTGTGCTTTAAGAGAAAAAGGTAACTAGTATATCAAAGCCATGAGTTAACAAACATAGCTTAGGATGAAGCAAATGAAACCTCTCACACAAAATGCATTCCTAACAGGCCAAGATCTCAGATCCATGAATGCCTGAAAACCTCTATCCAGAAATATGTAAAAATGGATAAAACAAAATATACATTACATTCTCAAAGGCATTTATTTTAACCTAAGTAGCAAAATCTGTTTTGCATGAACTGCTCTGGTCTTGCAAAGTTAATGTGTAGTTTCTTTTATTCCCCACTGTATTTAAGTTTTTATCATCACCTTCTATTATGCCAAGAAATGGTTTACCATTTATGGTAATAATATGATGCTGAGTGGAGATATATTACACCAGTTATCAGATCACTGGATATGGCAGAGCCATGACAGTAATGGGAAATAAAATGAAATTTAGAAAAACTTTATCAAACCTCAGGGACACAAGAGCATACTTACCTTCACATTTTAACTTCCCAGGTCATTTCATGAACTGAATATCACAGACATTTACATTACATACTCACATGTTCATTTAAATGGACAGGTTTGCCTTAATCACCAATAATTACTGAAAGGAACTGTTTTTCATGCAGACCTTCCACAATAGCCCAGAGGCCTCTTGCATTCTTCAACCACTATGGCAGTGACCAAAGGCATAGCCTTTCAATAGGAATAATTTGGAAACAACTGCTATGAGAGGCTCCGGGGGTGCTGGGGTCATGGAATCTATGATTAAGACTTATACTATCGCCATAACTGGTTTGGCTCAGCGGATAGAGCGTCGGCCTGAGGACTCAAGGGTCCCAGGTTCGATTCTGGTCAAGGGCATGTACCTTGGTTGCGGGCACATCCCCAGTGGGGAGTGTGCAGGAGGCAGCTGATCGATGTTTCTCTCTTATCGATGTTTCTAACTCTCTATCCCTCTCCCTTCCTCTCTGCAAAAAATCAATAAAATATATTTTTTAAAAAAAAGACTTATACTATCAGAATTGATTTGTTAGAGCAGTTTCCATGGTGTAGTAGCAGCCACCCAGTAGTGGTGGATACTTGTGAAATCTATTGAATATAATATAATACAGGTGGATAGTATTTTTAAGATAATAGTATCCCAAATTTCTCCTTGGACATATTATATTACACACAAAAAACAATTTGAGGGAGAAAAAGTGGCTTCAGTCATCTGGTACCTATAGAATTTAGGATTTATAACACATTTGTCACTAAAAATACATGGCTATTTAATTATCTTGCAACATGCAGATGCTTTCTCTAAATTATAAGTTCTTCATTCATCTGAAAATGTTATAAAGTAGTGAGTGTGCCAGGCAGTATGCTAGCCAGGCCCTCAAGCATAAGCTATGGTTTCTGTACAGCAGGCCCAAGACCCAACCTGCAGGCCGAAAGTGCAGCCCTTCTATAAAGAGAGAGGGAGAGGTTCATGGCAACCTGCCACGAGTGATGCCTCTGCTACCAGTCCAGCTCCCATCACGCTGGAGGGGGAAGCAGGGCCCAGAGGCTTTTACAGGTTGGAAGGACAGACCTAGGCACAGGTAGGCTAGGCCAAGGCCAAGGGCGTGGTCAGGGATAAGACCCACTCCATGATTCAGCATGCAGTAAGGTTATGTGAGGCTGGCTGCTGTGGGTCATGAAGACCTCCTCACTTCAGGGGAGAGGGCCTCACATGACTGACCTCATACCCCACGTAACCAAAGGCCCAGCCTGCTACTGAAAAGCAAGTTTCAGAATTGCTTACTTGTGGGATGTCCTTTTCTTCATCATGCTTGCAGATACACCGGCATGGCCTAAAAGAGAAGTGAGTATAAGTCAATGAAAATTGGATAAAAAAAAAAATAGTTCAATCGCAAGAAAATAATTAACTTTGAAAACTATGACATAAAGCATGAAATAAAAACAAACTGTAGATGGCCATTCATTTACTGAACTTCCAAAAAGGAGATGTAAGGGATTGAGAAGATAAAATGATGAACAACAAACAGTTCATCTCCCCAAATTAGCCATAAAACACAAAACCAAAATCATGTTGGCAAGAAAATATAATCAAATTACAGTGACAATCCAACCCGAAAGTACTAAAAGTTACAGAATTTGTCTTCCTGCCACACAACAACTAAAAATCAGGACAGAAGATATGAAACACCTGGACCCAGATATTGGAAGAATATAGGACCAGAGAGCAGAAAGCCAAGCAGAGTCCCACACTAAGATGGGCTACGTTCCAAACAATTGTGGGTGATGCTATACGAAACCAAGAAAAGCACTGTGGTTTTCCTACCTTGAGAGTCAGACTGGAGCTGGGGAAGGTGAGGTGCTGGGGAAGGTCAGAATGCTAGCAATGAGATCTCAGAGGGGTTCCAAACATGGTGGGGAACCTTAAGATACTAATCTGTGCCCTGGGCAGTTTTGCTCAGTGTTTAGAGTACCGGCCCGTGGACCCAAAGGTCTCGGGTTCGATGTCCAGTCAAGGGCATATACCTCGGTTGCAGGCTCAGCCCTGATTGGAATGTGTGGTGGAGGCAACCAATCGGTCTCTCTCTCTCACCGTGATGTTTCTCTCTCTTCCCCCTCTTCTGTTAAAAAAAAAAAAGAGAAAAGAATGGGAAAAATATCCTCGGGGGAGGAGGAGGGGGGAGAGGGGGGAGGGGGAGGAGGGGGGGGAGGAGGGGGAGGAGGAGGAGGAGGAGGAGGAGGAGGAGGAGGAGGAGGAGGAGGAGGAGGAGGAAGATATTAACTTGCAAAGGCATGAGGTTGATATTAACTTGCAAAGGCATCTGCCTGCATCTCTGAACACTTGGAGAAGTCAGTAAAAAACAAAAAAAGGTGCCCCTTAACAGGAAGTCTGTAGAAGCCCTAAGAAAAAGAGCTGCTACAGATCCATCCTTCAAAAACAAGCTCCATATTAACCAGCAGACAGCAACAAAAACTGAACACTCCACAACAAATTTCAAAGGTCTAATGCCCCAGGAAAAACTACTAGACAGACAAGAGAGTGGCAAACTGTAACCATTTAACCAAGCAGGTTATGACCAAAATAGTGTAATTAGTGGGCAAAGAGGTGAAAGGAACTATAATAAATATGCTCAAATATCTGAAAGACACAAACACGTGCTCTGGCTGGTAAGGGTCAGTTGACTGGATGTCGTCCCATGCACTGAAAGGATGCCAGTTTGTTTCCCAATGAGGGCACAGGCCCGGGTTGTGAGCTCGATCCCTGGGCATTCAGGAGACAGCCGATTGAGGTTTCTCCTTCACTCGATGTCTCTCTCTCCCCTTTCTCTCTCTCTAAAATTAAAAAAATAATTTGCAATGAAAAAAATACAAACACTTAAAATAGAAAAATAGCAGGGAAAAATAAAACTGGGAAAAAATACATGATCTGAAATTTTAAAAAATTACTGAATGTGATTAATAGCAGATTAGACTCCACGGATAAAAAGTATCCAAAATGGAATAACACCAACAAAACAAACAAACAAAAAACCCTGGGAAAATAAATAGCTCAGTGACCTGTGGGACACAACATAAATGAAACTGGACTCCACAAGAGAGAGTACAGAGGGGTGAATGAAAAAAACAAATCTGAAACATGTAACAGCAGAAACTTTCCAGATGTTGTAAGTATACAACCACACAGCTTACAAGATCAACATAACCAAAGTAAGATAAAAAACAAGAAAAACCATGCCAAGGCACATCCTAATCAAATTTCTGAAAACCACCAACAAAGTATTTTTAAAGCAGCCAAAGAATAATAGATATTAAAACCAGAGAAACAGAAAATACTAATTTTAGATTTGTTGTCAGTGCACTAAATCTTTAAGGTGCTGCTGAAAAAAACAAAGCATCCTGTCTGTGAAGTCACCATACCATATTACGCAAATACCTTTCAAACCCCCAGCATTGGTAACACATTAAAGGGACATAGGTAAAGGCACCAATTAAGAGATCATATTAAAAAGAGATAATTAATATCAGACAAATTAACTTCAGGTTATTTCAAAATGATAAAAAGGGCCAGCCTGGCTGGTGGTCCAGTGGTTAGGGCAGTAGCCCACGCACAGAAGGGTCGAAAGTTCGAGCCCCACCCTGATGGGGAAGCGTGCAGGAGGCAACCAACCAATGTCTCTCACATCAATGTTTCTTTCCTCCTCTCCCTTCTAATCTCTCTAGAAAATCGATAGAAAAAATATCCTTGGATGAGGATTAACAACAACAAAAAATGATAAAAGGGTCAATTATTCAAGAAGCCATAACAATTTTTAATGTGTTTAGAACCTAATTACAAGCTACTGAAATACATAAGGCAAAAAATGACAAAATTTACAAAAAAGTTGGCATGCCATACTTAGAGAGTTAAACTCTTTCATCCCAGTAATTAATGATAATGAGTAGAAAATCAGAAAGGATATAGAAGACATGAACATCACAGTCAACTTGAATTAGATGACATTTATAGAGTACTAACCCAATAATGGCAAAATACACATTCCCCCCGCCCCCAAGTTCACATGGGACATTAACTGAGATGCACCATATGCTACTCATAATGCAAACTCTCAATACATACATTTAAAATAACTTGAAATCATATGATGTTTGTTCTTTGACCACATCAGAATTAAACTAGAAATTTGGAAAGACCCCAGTGTTGAAAATTAAACAATCTTCTAAAAAAAATCCATGGCTCAATCACAAAATCACAATGAAAATTCAATATTCTGAATTTTAAAAAATGAAAACACAATCTATCCAATATGTGAAATACAGCAAAAGCAGTACTTACTATATAGGTCAAAATTTACACTACTTGGTAAGTATCAGCAATACAAATAAAACAAAGGACTTTTCACCATAAACTCAGAACAGAGGTTCCCCTAGGTGGAGGAAGAAGGCTTCCGAGTTATTTTTCTCCTTGACTTAGATTAAGGTGACCATTTGTAAACAAAAATTTCTGTACTACTGTTATATTTACAACTTTAAAAAGTTAACTGAAAAAGAAGATAGATGGCCAACTGGTCTGTAAGACTGTCTGTTTTAATTCACAGATAAAGATGGTGAGCCTTGACCATGAGCTGAGAGAGCCATGCTCACCCACTTTCACCCTGCATGTCTTCAGGCATGCAAAGAAGGGGCAGCCCAGGGGCGAAGATAAGACACAGAATGGATGGAGGGCAACTCTACCTGAAGCACCCCTGGATCACCTCGGGGTGCCAGCAGGTAAGAATGAGGAGATAACAAATGCAAAAGCAAGTTCTACTACTGCAGCAGGCATCAGGATCCTTTCCCTCCCTTCCCATGCTGAACATACAAGGAAAGGGCAGCTGACTTTAGCATTTGGTGTGCCCCCAACGTAATAAACACATCCTTATCCCTGAATCCTACGAAGCTTATCCTGGCCCCACACATCCCCACAAGGTTGGCTTTCCCATTTATAAGAGTAGCATGGCAGAAACAATTTTCTATTGACCACTCAAGAAAAAGGTAAGCCATTCTTAATTCTTAGGTATGAATGGACAATGATCAACAGTCACATAACCTCAGTGGTAGAACTGAGAAAGGTGGAAACAAGTAGCACCACTGTTCACAAAATGGTCCAAGAACTACAAAGATGAATAAAAGAATTGGTATTCTCAAGGAACTGAAGACACTAGTCATAAATGGGAACTAGAGGCTATGAAAAGGGAAAACAAAAGTTCTTGAAATTAAAAAGAACAGAGAGAACTTCTTGTTTCCAGTACAGTATGTTAAGAGCTTGGAAGTCGTTACTCTGTCCTAACAAGAGCTGAACAAGCTGAAAAATCAACAACTCTTCGTAGGTTGGCCAAAGAAGTGAGGTCACAGAGCAAACTGCTGACCCAAAACTAGAGAAACAGACAAGCAAATACACAGATCAGGGGTCCTCAAACTTTTTAAACAGGGGGTCAGTTCACTGTCCCTCAGATCATTGGAGGGCCGGACTATAGTTTTAAAAAACTATGAACAAATTGCTATGCACACTGCATATATCTTATTTTGAAGTAAAAAACAAAACAAAACGGGAACAAATACAATATTTGTATTTGCATGTGGCCCGCGGGCCTTAGTTTGAGGACCCCTGACACAGATTCACAACTCATTCAGAAGAGCCTCCAGGGAAACCATGCTGGGGGAGGAAATCCCAAATAGTAATTGACCAACTGCTGGAGGCTCAGTGTATAAGTCTAAGAGGTAAAAACTCCAGAGAAATACAGTCACAGGAGAGATGGAGGAGAGAGTTTTATCTCCAGGATCTCTCTATTAGGTTCTCACAGTGAAGATCATTGAAAAATCCCCTCCTGCTTCCAGCAGAGGGAGGGGAAAAGTACCCCCTTTGAAATACACCATAACATTCTGTTCTAAACTGGGCCTGCCCTCAAAAGAAACTATTTTTATCACAGCCTAACTGAGCTGAGGACAGGTAAATACCCAGCTCTCTAGCCCCCATGCAGTCCTGTCTCACATAAGGGGGAGGATACAGAGAAGCACTTGTGAAGTCACAGCCCAGTGATAGACTCACTGAAAGACAGAGACCTAATCACAGCATTACAGAATATCTCTTCCCCCTTCCCTTACACCTCACCACCACCTCACTAAAGGCCCATTCACTGGAGTTCCTTTACCCAGTACATGTCTGGCTTACAAATAATTAATTGTTGGGCATATTAAAAGGCAAAAGGCACAATTTGAAGAGACAGAGCAGGAATCTGAAGCAGACTTAGATATGGCAAAGTTGGAATTATCAGACTAGAAATTTAACGCAACTATGAATAATATGGTAAAGGCTCCAATGAAAAAGTAGACAGCATGAAGAAAAGGAGATAAAGATCATACAAAAAATCAAAAGGACATGGTAGAGATCAAAAGCATCTAATAAAAATGAAGAATGTCTTTGATGGATTCGATCCCCAGTAGGGGCATGCAGGAGGTAGCCAATCAATGTTTAACCCAATGGATGTTTCTACCTCTCTATTTCTCTCCCTTCCTCTATCTCTAAAATCAATTTAAAACACACACACAAACAAAAGCCCTGGCTGGGGTGGCTCAGTGGTGGCTGGAGTGCCATCCCATGAACCAAAGGGTTGTGCAGTTGTAAGGTATTTGCTGAATATGGTATGCTGAGTTCACAGGCAGAATGCTTTGTGTGTTTTTTTTCAGCAGCACCTTAAAGATTTAGTGCACTGTTTTCTGGCTTACCTGGTTTCTGACAACAAATCTGGAATTAGTATTTTCTGTTTCTCTATTTTTAGTATCTATTATTCTTCGGCTGCTTTAAAAATACTTTATCAATGGTTTTCAGAAATTTGATTAGGATGTGCCTTGGCATGGTTTTTCTTGTTTGTTTGTTTTTATCTTACTTTGGTTATGTTAATCTTGTAAGGTGTATGGTTGTATACTTACCACATCTGGAAAATTTCTGCGGTTATATGTTTCAGATTTGTTTTTTTGTTTATGCCTCTGTTCTCTCTTTCGTGAAGTCCAGTTTCATTTACGTTAGGTATCCAACAGATCACTGAGGCTATTCATTTTCCCAGTTCTTTTTTGTTGTTGTTGGTGGTGTTGTTTTCCATTTTGGATACTTTTTATCCATGGGGTCTAATCTGCTATTAATCACATTTAGTAATTTTTTTTTTAAAATTTCAGATCATGTATTTTTCTTCTGGATTCAAGTCCAGTCAGGGCGTATGCCCAGGTTTTGGGTTCTATCCCATTTGGGACCTGTACAAGAGGTGGCTGGTTTATGTTTCTCTCTCACATAAATATTTCTCTCTCTTTCCCTCTTCCTACCCCTCTCTTTAGAATCAATGAAAAATATACATATATACACGGAAGAAAAAAATTCCGACAAAGGGCAACACTTAGTAAAAGCACTGGATTAGCCAATTACAAACCTAGTTCATAGGTTGAAAGGCAAAAAGAGGGAGGAAACCAAGATGGCAGCATAGATAAATGTGATACACACATATTCCCACAACCACATCAAAATTACAACTTAAATACAGAACAAGCATCATTCAGAATCACCTGAAATCTAGCTGGAAGGAAGTCCTACAACTAGAGAAATAAAGAAAGCACACTGAGTGGTAGGAGGGGCAGAGGCATGATGTTCTTTTAATCAGGAAGGATATCTTGGCTACGGAGGCCTCCTGTGAGAAGCAAGGGGTCCCAGCCCCATACCAGACACCCAGCCCAGGGACTCAGTGCAGGAAAGAAAAGTCCCTGTAACTTCAAGATGTAAAAACCAGCAGGGATTGTGACTGAGTGACACGGAGGCTAACAGAGTCCCAGCAGTTCCTCTTAAAGGGCCAGTGCAAGGACTTAGTCAGACTCACTCCCTCTGAGCTCCAGCACTGGGGCAGCAGCCTGAAAAGATCCAGGAATATACATAGAGGAACTAAATTGTCTGACATCAGGGCAAGAACTTGGGGGCAGCTACCTCCCAGACAAAAGTGCTTGCAGAAGTCATTGCTCCTATACTGAGACCTCCCCTGACAAGAGCTGACAGGCACCATATGTGTCTCCATCAACCTGGCTCACACTATTGGCCCTGCCTTGGTGATTTAACCCCCCACACCCACCCCAATCTGTTTGCAGCAGCTTTTTCATATGAATGGCCTGTCCTGGCTCAGGCTTCAGACTTTGCTAAAATCTCCCAAACAAGCTGCAGCTGGTATCAGCGTGTCCCAAACCTATCAATAAAAGGCTCAAGATCTAGCACTAGCACCAGCCTGCCTTGCTTTACAACTAGGCCTCGGCTGGGCACTTCTAAACCTGATACAGACAGGAGGGAGCTGCAGATCTCTCTGTAGTTCCTGCCAGGTGGCCCCAGGCAGTGGCTAACTTCAGACCACACCAGATTACAACTCTACACATCCACAAGTGACACACTCAAGGAGTAGACTCAGTGAGCACCAAAGCCCGACTGAAGCAAATCCTACTCCTTAGGGGTGTCTCCTGCACAGCTGCTCTTCCACTGTATTCCCAGCTGGTCCTCACAGCCAATGGGCCCGGAAGTCAATTCCTCCCAGTGACACCAACAGCAATCAAGGCTCAATTACAACAAGACAGTGCCCACAGCCCACAAAGAGGCACACATAGAGTGCCCAGTTCAGATGAGGAGAGGCTGAGCCACTGGGCTCTATAGGACACCTAGTACACAAGGCCACTCTACCAAGTCCAGGAGATATAGCAGCTCCACTTAATACATAGAAACATACACAGAGAAGTAGCCAAAATGCAGAAACAAAGAAACATGTCCCAAATGAAAGAACATAAGAAATCTCCAGAAAAAGAACTAAATGAAATGGAAGCAAGCAAACTATTAGATACAAAGTTCAAAACTATGATTATAAGGATGCTCAAGGAACTTACTAGTAATGAGAGCTTCAAGGGACTTAGTGAGACTTACAAGGATCTTAATGAGAATGTCAAAGACATGAAAAAGGACCAGTCAGAAATTAAGCATGTACTAACTGACACAAAGAATTATTTACAGGGATGCAACAGTAGAGTAGAGGATTTCAAGAATCCAATCAACAATTTGGAATACGAGGAAGCACAAAACACCTAATCCAAAGAGCAAAAAGAAAAAAGAATCCAAAAATATAGTGTAAGGAGCCACCTGGACAACTTTAAGCGTACCAACATTAGCATTATCGGGGTACCAGAAGGAGGAGAAAGAGAACAAGATATTGAAAACCTATTTGAAGAAATAATGACAGAAAACTTCCCCTACCTGTTGGAAGAAAAAGACTTGCAAGTCCAGGAAACAAAGAACCAAAAAAGAGGAACCCAAGGAGGCGCCAAGACACATCATAATTAAAATGCCAAAGGCTAAAGACAAAGAGAGAATCTTAAAAGCAGCAAGAGAAAAGCAGTTAGTTACCTACAAAGAAGCACCCATAGGACTGTCAGCTAATTTCTGAACAGAAACTATGCAGGCCAAAAGGGAATGGCAAGAAATATTCAAAGTGATAAAAAGCAAGAACTTACAACAAAGATTACTCAACCCAGCAAAGCTATCATTTAGAATTAAAGGTCAGATAAAGATATTCTCAGAAAAGAAAAAGCTAAAGGTGTTCATCACCACCAAACCATTATTACATGAAATGTTGAAGGGTATTCGTAAGAAAAAGAAGGATATGCCCTAACCGGTGTGGCTCAGTGGATAGAGCATCAGCCTGCGGACTGAAGGGTCCCGGGTTCGATTCCGGTCAAGGGCATGTACCTTGGTTGCCGGCACATCCCCAGTGGGGGGTGTGCAGGAGGCAGCTGGTCGATGTTTCTCTCTTGTCGATGTTTCTAACTCTCTATCCCTCTCCCTTCCTCTCTGTAAAAACATCAATAAAATATATTTTAAAAAAAGAAAAAGAAGGATAAAAATATGAACAATAAAATGGCATTAAATACATATCTATCAACAATTGAACTTAAAAATCAAAAAACCAAAACAAAACAAAACTGAACAAGGAGTCTAATGAACAAAATAAACTGACAAGTAAAATAGAACCAGAAATGCCCTAGCCATTTGGCTCGGTGGATAGAGCGTCAGCCTGAGACTAAAGGGTCCCAGGTTAGATTCTGGTCAAGGGCATGTGCTAGGGTTGCTGGCTTGATCACCAGTAGGGGATGTGTAGGAAGCAGCCAATCAAAGATTCCCTCTCATCATTAATGTTTCTATCTCTCTCTCCCTCTCCCTTCTCTGAAATCAATAAAAATATATTTTTTTTAAAAAATAGAACCAGAAGCATGGAAACATGGAACAGACTGAGGAATCTCAGAGGGAAGGTGGGTGGGAGAGGAGGATAGAGATTAACCAAAGAATTTATATGCATATGTGCATTACCCATGGACACAGACAATAGGGCGGTGAAGGCCTGCAGTGGGGCGGGAACCAGGTAGAGGAGGTAATGTGTGTGTGTGTGTGGGGGGGGGGGGGGGGAGGGATCTGTAATACTCTCAAAATAAAGATTTAAAAAAGGAAAGATAAAAGTTGGAAGACGATGGGTAATTTCAACAATAAATTAAGGGATATACATAAGCACACAGAAAATAAGTAAAAATAATGTCAGAAACATAAACATATAAAGAGTAAATAAAATTGTATTGATTTTAGAATGTATTCAAACATAGCTGAGTATATATGAAGCATATGATAACCACAAACTAAAAATCTGTAAGGATATACACAAAAGAAATAGAAAATAATCCAAAAGCAACACTACAGAAAGTCACATACATACAAGAGAGTAAGAGAATAAGAAAAAGAAACAGAACTATAAAAACAATCAGAAAACAATAAAATGGCAATAACCATTTTAAATGTAAATGGATTAAATGCTCCAATCAAAAGATATAGAGTGGCTGGATAGGCTTAAAAAAACAACAACAAACAAGACCTGTACATACGCTGTCTACAAGAAATCCTCTTCAGATCGAAAGTCACACACAGGCTGAATGAAAGTAAAAATGATATTGCATAAAAACAGAACTGAAAAAATAAGCTGGAGTAACTACTTATTTCAGACAAAATGGACTTTAAAACAAAGGCTATAACAAACAAGGGACAAAAAAGGACATTTCATAATGATAAAGAGATCAATCCAACAATTTAACTCTTGTAAACATCTCCATACTCAGTATAGGAGCACAAATACATAAAGCAATTATTGATGGACAGAAAGGAGGAGATTGACAGAAATTTAATAATAATAGAGGACTTCTCCATTGATATCAATAAATACTTCATCAAGAAAATCAACAAGGAAACAGTGGCCTTAAATGACATATTAGGCCGAATGGATTTAACTGATATATTTAGGACATTTCACCCAAAAGCAAAACATACATTCTTTTCAAGCGCACATGGAACATTTTCCAGGACAGACCACATATTTGGCTACAAAACAAGTCTCAATAAATTCAGAGACTGACGTCACATCAAGCACATTCTTTCATCACAACGGTATGAAACTAGAAATTCATTACAAGAAGAAAACTAAAAACACAACGACCCCCAAATCAATGGGATACAGCCAAAGAGTCCTGAGAAGGAAATTTATAGTAATACAAGCCTACCTCAAGAAACAAGAAAAATCTCAAATATTCTATCTAAACTTTCACCTAAAGGAGCTAGACAAAGAACTTTAAAACCTAAAAGTGAGTAGAAGGAACGAAATAATAATTTTAGAGCAGAAGTAAATTCAAGAGTTTAAATAAACAAACAAAACAAAACAAGGTCAAGGAAACCAAGAGCAGGTTCTTTGAAAAGATGAATAGCATTGATATACCTTTAGCCAAACTCATCCAGAAAAAAAGAGAGGGGGGCCCAAATAAATACAATCAGAAATGAAAAAAAGTGACAATAAACATCACAAAAAAGCAAAGGATTATAAGGTAATACTAGACACAATTATATATGCCAACCAAATGAACAACCTGAAAGAAATGGATAAATTCCTAGAAACATACAATCTTCCAAGACTGAGTCAAGAAGAAATAAAAAAACTGAACAGACCAATAACTAATAGCAAAATCACATACGTAATCAAAAACACTTCCCAACAAACAAAATCTCTGGGCCAGATGGCTTCACAGGTGAATTTTATCAAACATTCAAATAAAAATTAATACCTATCCTCCTCAAACTGTTCCAAAAACTGAACAGTGAAAGCTCCAAAATTCACTTTATGAGGCCCACATTACCCTGATACCAAAAATAGACAAAGACACTACAAAAAAATAAATTATAGGCCAATATCCCTGAACACAGATGCAAAAATCCTCAACAAAATTTTAGAAAAGCAACTTCACAATTAATTAAAAAGATAGCCATACCCCATGATCAAGTGGGATTTATTCCTGGGATGAAAGGCTGGTTCAATACCCATAAATCAATTAGTATGATACACCACAGAAACAAAATGAAGAATAAAAATCGTATCAAAAGAAAGCATCTTCTTTAAGAAAAGGAAGGGAAAAGAAAAAAGAAGAGGAACAAGACAGAATTGTCCACTTTCACCACTTTTATTCAACACAGTATTGGAAGTCCTAGTCATAGAAATCAGACAAGAAAAAGATACAAAAGGCATCAAAATTGGAAAGGAAGAAGTAAAACTTCAGATGACATACTATATATAGAGAACCCTAAAGCACCCACCCAAAGAAACCTATTAGAACTAATAAATTAATCAGTAAAGGATATAAAATTAATATTCAGAAATCAGTTGCCTTTTTATATACTAGTAACAACACTATTACAGAAATTCAGAAACCAATTGTGCTCATAAGAAAAATTAACATAATTAACACATTTCGTACTGCTCAGGAGTTTTCTCGTGTTTCGCGCGCCATCTGTTAAGGACCGCTCACGAGTGTTCTCGTTTTTCACGCCCATGGAAAAAGGAGCGAATCTAGATATTTATGTAAATTTTGTTTGGTCCCTCTTCATAGAGGAAAATGTTTTACGCAGTATCGTACGTTAAAAAAGTACTAGGAACTTTAGTTGTTTGTTTTTGTAAATAAAAATGTTATAATTATTGAAAAACAATACCTAAAGTGCATTATGATGATTTAAATAACGTGCAGTTTGCCCAAAAATGTGCGGACCCTGGTGTATGTCTTAGAGTTTTCTATGCGGTACGCAATGTGTTAAAATGTCCATACTACCCAAAGCAATCTATTAATTTCAGTGCCATCCCTATCAAAATACCAATGGCATTTTCACAGAACTAGAACAAATAATCCTAAAAATTATATGGAACCTCAGAAGACCTTGACTAACCTAAGAAATCTTAAGAAAGGACGACAAAGTTGGATATCATGCTACCTGATATTAAACTACTTAGAGGCCCATTGCACAAAGAGATTCGTGCAATAGGCCTTCCCTTCCCCTGGCTGCCAGCACCAGTTTTCCTCCAACACCTGGGACCCAGGCCTTTGTGGCTCCAGCTGGAGCCTTCAGTCTTCGCTTTGAGCCTACGTATGCAAATTAACCGCCATCTTTGTTGGGTTAATTTGCATACTCTCCTGATTGGCTGGTGAGCATAGCAGAGGGATGGTCAATTTACATGTTTGTCTATTATTAGGTAAGATATTATAAGTCTACAGTAATCAAAACAGCATGGTATTGGCATAAAAACAGACACATAGATCAATGGAACAGAATAGCCCAGAAATAAACCCACACTTATATGGTCAGTAATCTATGGCAATAGAGGCAAGAAAATACAATGGGGATAAGATTAGTCTCTCCAATAAATGGTACTGGGAAAACTAGACAGATAAGTGCAAAAAAAAGAAAAAAAAAGAAACTAGATCACTTTCTTACAACATATACAAGGATAAACTAAAAATGGATTAAAGACTTCAATGTAATACCTGAAATCATAGAACTCCTTGAAGAAAGCATAGGCAGTAACTCTTTGACATCGCTCTTTGCAGTATTTTTTAAAATATGTTTCCTCAGGCAAGAAAAAATAAACTAAAAATGTTTTTGCAGATCAAAGGAAACCATTAACAAAACAAAAGACAACCCACTAAATGGGAAAGGAACTTATTCCTAAGTGATACATCCAATATGGAGTTAATCCCCAAATATACACCTGAGCACCAAAAAACAAAAACAAACAAAACAGAGGACCTGAATAGACCTTTTCCCAAAGAAGACATACAGATGGCCAATAGACATATGAAAAGATGCTCAACATCACCAATCAAGAGGGAAATGCAAATCAAAAGCACAATGAGATACCACCTCACACCTATCAAGATAGATATCATCAATAAATCAACAAACACCAAGTGCTCATGAACTACTGAAAAAGTGAGATTACAAATTAGTACAGCCAACATCTCTATATATATAAAACCTGAATATGAAAATACAGTGGGGCTTTGACTTACGAGTGTCATGACTAACAAGTTTTTAGAGATACAAGCCGTCTCTCGGCCGATTTTTTGCTTTGAGTTGCGAGCTAAAATTCGGGTTACGAGCCAGCTTCAGATACCCTACCGCTAGTTGGCGCAGCGAACGTCACAGTGAACGCCACAACATCAGCCCAGCATCACGTGTCTCACTTGTTCACTTCCTGATTTGACATATGAGTAATTTGAGTTACGAGCTCCATCATGGAACGAATTAAACTCGTAAGTCAAGGCCCCACTGTAGACTGAACAGCAGAACTGAACAACTGGTTGCTATGATGTGCACTGACCACCAGGGGGTGCACCCGGAACATGGAGGTGTCTGCCACAGTGGGATGGTGGAACAGGTGAGTGGGGTTGCCAGACCAAGGCAGGGCACTGGTCACTGTCATGGGGTGAGCTTCTGGTGATTATTGAAAATTGTTTGCTCCCATGCACCGTGCGGTGCTTGTACCTGGTGTCCATGCCACCCGCTCCCACCCGCTGCTGGCCCTGATCGCTTCTCAGGGCTTCTCCACCTCACCCTGCTCCTGAGGGGCAATTGGGGCTGGCAGCTGCCTCTTGCACCCACTGCCGGCGACAGCCCTGCTCACATCCACAACTGGTTCGGAAGCTGCCACTCACACTCACTGCCAGCACCGGTCCCGATTGCTCGGCACCGTCAGCGGGTGCGAGTGGCAGCTGCTGGCCCCGATCGCCCCTGAGGGCTTCTCCACCTCTCCCTGCTCCTGAAGAGTGATTGGGGTAGCAGCCTCTGCTCACACCCGCTGCTGGCACCAGCCCCAATCACTCTGTGCCTTCAGTGGATGCGAGCGGGGTCAGTGTCGTCAGTGTATGGGAGCAGCCACGGCGGGAGCGGGGATACTGGCAGAGAGGGGACCAGGGCAGCAGTGGGAGGGGCTGGGCGGGTGAGCGGAGGATGGGCCGAGACCCGCCCCTGTGCCCACCTCAGCCTCACGGCCCACAGTTCCTTTCAAGGTGCACGAATTCGTGCACTGGGCACCTAGTGGAAAATAATATAGAAGTTCCTTAAAAAATTAAAAATAGAATTACCATATGACCCAGTAATCCCACTTTTGGATATTTATCCAAAGAAATCCATAACACTAATTCAAAAAGACATATGCACCCCTATGTTCATTGCAGCATTATTTACAATAGCCAAGTTATGGAATAAATGAAGATAAAATAAACTTTCATTTTTCTTATTTAAAACTGAATGGATAACATTTTGTTCAAAATAATATTAGCAAATGGACCAGAGAAGGAATTAGAATATTTTGTATTAAAAGGTACTGTTACTACCATTGAAGTACTGCAATGTTAAAGTGGATTTGGAATAGTAAATGTACATTGAAAATTCTAGGGTTAAAAAAGTTTTTTAAAAGCATATACAGTTGACCCTTGAACAATGCTGGGGTTAGGATAGCCGACACTCCACAGAGCCAAAAATCCACATATTAACTCCTGACTCCCCCAAAACTAACTACTAATATCCTACTGTTGACCAGAAGCCTTATCAATAACATAAAGACTCAACACTCTTTATATTATACACTGTTATATTATATATGTTTTGTATTCTGTATTTTTATAATACTGTAGAGAAAATGGTATTAAAGAAGTTATAAAATACATTTACAGTATTTAGTGGGGAAAAAATCCATGTATAAGTGGACCTGTATAGTTAAATCCCCACTGTTCAAGGACCAATGGTAACTGACATGCTAAAAAAAAATGGAATTATGTAAAACTAGAGGCCTGGTGCACAGATTCATGCACCGGTGGAGTCCCTCAGCCTGGCCTGCAGGGATTGGGCTGAAACCAGCTCTCCGACATCCCCTGAGGGGTCCAGACTGTGAGAGGGTGTCCTCAGGTGACACATCCCAGAATCGGGCTCCCTCCTCTCTGGTTCCAGGTGTGTCACCCGAGAACCGCAGCTACCAAGTCACCACAGCTTGGCAGCTCCTGTGTTGAGATCTGCCTCCTGGTGGTCAGTGCGCGTCAGATGGTCAGGCGGTCACTTAGGCTTTTACATAGAGATGCTCAATCAAAACCATAAAAGGCAGAAAATGATTAGAAGACAAAAATTGGAAGAAGCAATGGCAAATAGGATACAGTAGCAAATATGGCAAATACTAATCCAACAATCAACTTAATACCAGTGGCCTAAACACACCAATTAAAACAGATTGTCATACTCCATCAAAAAACAAAACCACACTGTATGCTGTCTATAAGAAATACCCTTTAGCCCTAGCTGGTTTGGCTCAGTGGATAGAGTGCCAGCCTGTAGACTAAAGGGTTCCAGGTTTGATTCCAGTCAAGAGCACATGCCCAGGTTGTGGGCTCAATCCCCTAGGGGGGTGGGGGGGGCATGTAGGAGGCATCCAATCATCATTGATATTTCTATCTCTCTCTCCCTCTCTGAAATCAATAACAAAATATTTTTTAAAAAAGATATTTACATTAAAAACAAAGAAATGGGAAAGATATGCCATGCTAACAGTGATCAAAAGAAAGCAGACACAGCTATATTAATATCAGAAAGAGATTTCAGAGCAAGGAAATGTCACTGGGGATAAAGGCATTTCACTCTGACAAAGATGTCAATTCTCCAATATTACATAACAATCCTGGATGTATACATACCTAAGAAGAGAGCATCAAACTATAGGAGGCAAAACTGACAGAACTTCAAGGAATAATAGAAGAAAATCCATTATCATAGTCAGAAGACTTCGATACCTCTTTATCACACATAAATGGACAGATCCAACTAGGACATGGTTCAACTGAATAGCTGATATCTATCACCTACTTTATCCAACATCACCTTCTCAAGTTCCCGAGGAGTATTGATCAAGATAGACCACATTCTGGACCATAAAACACGGTCAGATATAAAGGCACTTTTTGGTTTGTTTTGTTAAAAACAAAAAACCCAGGGCACAGGATTTTTGTTTGCAGGCACTGACCTGAGGCGTCTGTGGAGAGAGGGCAGCGGGGACTGGAGTTGCCTGAGGAGAGGCTGGGGTGGGAGACATGGAAAAGAGATGGCCAGGAGGCCTGCAATTTAACCCCCCGACCCCACTACCGAACCCCAGCAGCCATTTTTTCTAAGAGGCTCAGGCCCCTCCCAGCAGCAACAGCTGGGGAGAAAGCAAATACCCAACCCACGGGATACACTGGCTCCACGCTCAGGTACAGTCACGTAGGCTGGGTACCCCACGAAGGCTAGGGTGGGGAGGGCCTTCATATCACCTGTGACATTATCATGGGCTGCCTGACGGCCCTGGCCATGGTGTCCTCCCAATCACGCATCCCCAGAATTTTGTATGTGCCTGTGAGCAATCTACTTGTTGACTTGCAGATGTACCTCTGGGAGTACACAGTATTGAGAACCAAGCCTCGACTCTGCCATTAGGGTTCACAGAGGCTCCCCGAGCCCGGTGATAGCAGTACTTGCACGTGCTAGGACTGCTACAAGGATTAAATGAGCTACTGCACAGAACACCCTCAGCCTTGTCTGCCACGTGGCAGTCTGAAATGTGGGGCTGTCTGATACAACGACAGCTTTCTTGTGCCTGTGTTTGTGTGCAGTGACAATGCCACTCACTCGTGTTAGTGGAACAGGGCCTCTGAGCTCTCATCATTGATGTTTCTATCTCTCCCTCTCCTTCCTCTCTGAAATCAATAAAAATACATTTTTTAAAAAGAATACACTTGAAGGCATCAAAGGCAGGAAAACAATCCAATTAAAAACTGGGCGAAGGATCTGGATAGACACTTCTCTGAAGAGGACACACAAATGGCCAACAGGCATATGGAAAAATGCTCAACATCAATCATCAGAGAGGGGCAAATTAAAATTACAACGAGGTAGCACCTCATTCCTGCCAGGATGGCTATCATCAATAAATCAAGAAACAGCAAGTGCTGGTGAGGATGCAGAGAAAAGGGAACCCTAATACTCTGCTGGTATATGAGTGACTGGTGCAGCCATTGTAGAAAACAGTATAGAGTTTCCTCAAAAACTTAAAAATGGAATATATTTTAAGAATACCAAACATCAATCAGAAAGAATATATGCATCCCTATGTTCACAGCAGCATTATTTAGTGACAGATAAGATATGAAAACAGCCCGAGTGCCCATCAGTAGATAAAAAAGCAGAGGTACATTTACACAATGGAATACTATTAGGCTATAAAAATGAAGGATATCTTACATTAAACATTAACCCAAGCAAGTTGAAAACATCCAAAACTTGGAAGTAACCAAGATATCCCTTCAGTCGGAAGTAAATAAACTGTACTATGTCCAAACAATAGAATACATTCCATACTAAAAATAAATGAGATATCAAGCCATGAAAAGACAGACAAACCTTAAGTGCATATTACCAAGAAAGAACACTACTTACTGTATGAGTCTAATACATGATACTATGAAAAAGGCAAAGCTATCTTCTATCTATACATATAAAAGCCTAAGCAACCAGCTGACCAGCCCACTGTATGGTAGCTATGACGCACACTGACCACCAGGGGTCAGACTCTCAACGCAGAAGTGGAAACCACAGGCATGGAAACATGGAACAAACTGATGAATCTCAGAGGGGAGGTGGAGGGAGGAGGGCGGGAACAGATTAACCAAAGATCTTCTATGCATACTAGAGGCCTAGTGTATGGATTTGTGCACTGGTGGGGTCCCTCGGCCTGGCCTGCAGCTCTCCAACATGTCCTGAGGGGTCCTGGATTGTGAGAGGGCGCAGGCCAGGCTGAGGGACCCCAATGGTGCATGATCGGGGGAGGGGAGGGACCGCGGGAGGACTCCAGGGCGTGTCCAGCCTGTCTCACCCAGTCCCGATTGGCTGGACCCCAGCAGCAAGGTAACCTACCGGTAGGAGCATCTGCCCCCTGGTGGTCAGTGCGCATCATAGCTAATGGTCGAATGGTTGAACAGTCATCTAGGCTTTTATATATATAGATTAAAGGCCCTGTGCATGAATCCCTCAGCCTGGCCTGCGCCCTCTCACAATCCGGGACCCCTCAGGGGATGTCGGAGAGCCAGTTTCAGCCCGATCTCCGCAGGCCAGGCTGAGGGACCCTAGTGAAGACAATAAAAAGCCAATGGGCTGAAGGGATTAAGAAGTACAAATTGGCAGTTACAAAATAGTCATGGACATATAAAGTATAATACAGGTAATACAGTCAATAATATTGTAATAACTATGTACTGGACTTATCAGGGGGATCACTTTGTAAATTATATATATAAGTGTCTAACTACTACACTGTACACCTGAAACCGATATAATATTGAATGTCAAGTTAATTAAAAAATGAAAAAAAATATGTCAGTGGTTGCCAGGGGTTGAGGGTGGTGGAGGGAGTAACAGCTGGAGCACAGGGATTTTTACGATAGTGAAACTATTGTGTATGATACTATAATTGTGGATAAATGTCATTTTACATTTGTCAAAACCCACAGAATGTATAACACAGAGTGAACCCTAAGGTTAACCCTGGACCCTGGGTGATGATGCGGTGTCAGCGTGGGTTAATCAATTGTAACAAATGTATATCCTTATGTGAGACTATACTACTGGTTGAGGCTAGGGAGAGGAAGGGGTATATGAGAAATCACTGTACCCTCTGTTCAATTTTGTTGTAAATTTAAAATTCTTCAAAAAAAATTAAGTGCATTTTTAAAAGTCCTTTTGAAAAAAATGAAGAGGTATTATTAAGACTTATTCTTCCATCATCAACACTTAAATATGAGATAAGCGATGCCTTTAATGTTGAGGAAAAATAATTTTGAACCCTGTACCCAAGAAAACCAACTGACATTTACATTCATGTATGGGCTCAGAATTCACATCTCACACAAATCTCTCCAACTTTCAGAGGATACTCTTAAGAAACCAAGAGAGAAAAGTGCACCATACACACACATGAGCCAAGCAACAACAGATATAACCCTGGAATGCAGAGGGCCAAAAGGGCTGGCTGAGAGCCATAGACATGAAGCAAGAGACCAGGGACTCACGGAGCTGTCAAGAAGCCAGCACCACACAGTAGGAAGATAAATTAGTCTTATCATAAAGATTAATAACTGACATTTTTCAAAAGAGCTTCTGACTAAAATGGGTGAGATAAGGACAGAAAAAGGAAAGCCAAACAGGCCCTTACATGACAAGATATTCAACCTCACACTTAAACTACACTGAGACACACCATTTCTCACCCATCGGATGGAAAAAAAAAAAAATCCATGTAGTTGAGAATATACTACTCTGGAAAGACAGTAGGAGAAACATATCCATACTGCTTCCTGGTAGGAATGAAAATGGTACAAGGTCATGGAGGGGAATCTGGTGGCATCCCACAGAATTACACAGGCACTAAGATATGACTCAATCTTTCCCGGCAGGTGTAGCACAGGGGTTGAGTGTCAACCTATGAACCAGGAGGTCACAGTTTGATTCCTAGTCAGGGCACATGCCCAGGTTGTGGGTTCGATCCCCAGTAGGGGGTGTGCAGGAGGCAGCCAATCAATGATTCTCATCAATGTTTCTATCTCTCCCTCTCCCTTCCTCACTGCTATTAATAAAATAAAATGAAATTATTTTTTTTAAAAAGATTTGACTCAATCCTCTTATTGGGCATCTATCCCAATGAAAACACTGATAAGACATATATGGACCACTGCAATTATTATTTCTGATAGCAGAAATGTAGAAACAACCCAAATGTCCAAGTGACTGACTACTGAACAAACTAATATGCTACATCCACACAAATTAATTTTATATAATTGAAAAGAGCCATGAGGAAGATCCCTGTACATTGCTAAGGAGTGGTCACCAGGACATACAGTTTAGTGGAAAACAGAAAAGTAGATAGGTGTGTGTATGTAGTCACTGATGTCAGTTTGTAATGGAAAGTGGGTTATATCACCTCTATGAGCATCACAGAGTTTTCAGTGGAAAACAGAACAAGATTCTTTACTAGGTACCTACATCTCTTTTGTTGACAGAAGTGAGAAAACAGTCGTATTTACAAATTACGTGTTTTAGGACTCACAAAATAGTTAAACTACACTAAACTGCCCTGACCCGATAGCTCAACTGATAAGAGTATTGTACCAATATGCCAAGGTTGCAGGTTCAAACCCCAGTCAGGGCACATACAAGAGTCAACCAATGAATCTGTAAATAAGTGGAACAACAAATCAATGGATTTTCCCTCTCCCTTCCTCTCTACAAATCAATCAATCAATACAAACTAAAAAACTGCACTAAACCATGATGGACAAGAAAAACTATGCACACTAAACTTTTCTAACAGAAGCACATTCAGACACATGTCCCAAAACTACCAACTTTTAATTTAACTTTGGTCTTTATCTTGGGAACATCTGAATTCACACAGTATGTTCCAGCAACTCAACTGGATTAGCAATACTCAATAATGCCCCTCCACACCACACTCACTGCCTCTAACCCTCTCAGTTCACTCATTCCTCGCCTGTGAGCACCTTTCCCCCTGTGAAATTTCCCTGGGAAGCTATCAAGGTGACACTCTCCCTGCTGCGCAGCCATTTAATAAGCCCAGCTTTGAAAGACCAGCAGTGATTGCTGAGGGTGCCACTTCAACAGGAGGTAAAGAAGTAGGACTTTATAACTTTTTAGGGTGAAATCAGGAAATCTGATATGTGATATTTTCATACAAGCAGGAAATCTGAAATCTCTATAGAGAAAACACCCACAAATAGTAACATGTGAAGGCCCCAATAATATATGTGAAGTCCATCGGGAAACAAGGCCCACTTTCACACACACAGATTCCAATAACTCCTCTGTGCCTTGCTAGAAGATCTGCCTTAGACTGAAAGACATTTAAGAGAAACCTCTGGATGAAACACAGAGACTAAAAGCAAAGAGACACAAAGACACACATAAGAGGCAGAGCTAATTCAAGAAAAGCTTTAAAAAAATATAATATTGAGCCTCAGAGATATAAGCTACTTGCATCTATGAAATAAATAATAGCGACTTCAGAGGAATGGCAGTGTAAGGGCGCAACTTTTCCTCTCCCACAGACATTTCAACAAGTTGCCATATATAATTCAACAAAGAAATCCCTGCTTAACCCACACATACCTGAGAGACCTCCTCTGTCCCACAGAGAAAGAGAACCACAGAACCCTGTCGCTGCTTAAACTCCCAAGAATCGCCTCCCACTGCCCTTATAGTCAGGTCCAGGAGCATATTATCTGTAAACCAGGAGCTATTGCAATAGAATCGCTGTTTCCCTCTGTGACTGATCTCCAGGATGGGTGCTTGGGGCATAATGTCAACCATTATGGTGAGGATAAAACATACCCCCCACCCCCGGCAGTGGGGCTGTACTGTCCTATGGAAGCTGTGAAGGTTCAAATCTGGGAGACCACACAGCTAAAAATTCTAGTAGCACCATCTACTAGAATATAGTAGAAAGACCTCTTCAGAGAGAAATGCAAAAACAAAGAAGGATAGTAAATACCTTGAAAAACCATAGCAACAAAAATGACCAGAAGAAAATGAAAATCCCTAGAAAGCAGGCTGGAACACATGGATATACGTGATATAAATGACAGAGATTTCAACTCAGTAGTTCTGAAAATACTCAGATGCGAGAAAATACTGACAGGCAATTCAGTGCACTCAGAAAACAAGTCAATGAACAAAATGAGTATTTTACAAGGAAATTGAAATTTTAAAAAGAACCCATCAGAAATCCTGGAAATGAAGCATGCAATTAAGGAGATAAAGAGTGATCTACTGAGCATAGAAAACAGAACCAAGCAGTGGTTCTCAACCTTCCTAGTGCCATGACCCTTTAATACAGTTCCTCATGTTGTGGTGACCCCCAACCATAAAATTATTTTCATTGCTACTTCATAACTGTAATTTTGCTACTGTTATGAATCACAATGTAAATATCTGATATGCAGGATGTATTTTCAGGGGTAGCAACCCACAGGTTGAGAACCACTGAATTAGAGGACATAACTAGTGATACCAAAGATAGGAATCAAGAAATGAACAGAGGAAAGAAGAGACCTGAGAATAAAGAAAAAATGAAAAGACTACGAAACCTATCTGACTGCATCAGAAAAAGCAGTATTAGAATTATAGGCACTGCAGAGGAGGAAGACAGGGAGCATAGAATGGAGAGTCTATTAAAACAAATAGTGGATGAGAACTTCCCAAATCTATGGAAAGAACTAAATCCTCAAATCCAAGAAGTAAACAGAACACCTATTTACCTCAATCCAAAGAGGCCCTCTCCAAGGCTGTCAAAAATTAAAAGAAAAAATTCTCAAAGCAGCCAGGGAAAAGAAGGAAGTGACCTACAAAGGAAAACCCATTTTCATCTGATTTCTCAGCAGAAACTCTACAATCCAGAAGAGAGTGGAACCAAATATTCAAACGTCTGAAAGAGAGGAATTATCAGCCATGAATAATATATCCAGCAAAATTACTCTTTAAATATGAAAGAGAAATAAAGATATTCCCAGACATACAGAAGCTGAGGGATTTTATCACCAGAAAACCTCCACTGCAGGAAATACTCAAGGGAGTAATTCTACCTGAAACATAAAACATAAGGTAACAACACTAGATTAAGACAACTAAAAAAATTACAGCATAAACAGGGATAATTTGTGACAACAAAAACATACAAGGGAAGGGGAAATGTCTGAACTGGCAAAGGAAAATGAAAATCAGATGCACTCAAAAGGAAAAAAACTACAGATTATATACGTAACTTAATTCTTTATACACCTAATGGTAACCACACACAAAAATCCCAAACCAGGACATGTAGCTTAAAAAAAAAAAGAAAAACAAAAACAAACAAACAAACAAAAAAGGAAACAGATGAAAGATGTATGGAATACCACCAAACAAAAATAACACAGAAACATAAAGGAAAAGAACCAATGGAGGCACAGAGCTACCACAAAACAAAAAATAAAATGGCTATAGGAAATCCTCATACATCAGTAATTACCGTAAATGTAAATCGTCTGAATTCACCAATAAAGAGGCAGAGTTGCAGAATGGATTAAAAAACAAAACCCATCCATACGCTGCCTATAAGGAGACATATCTAAGCTGCAAAGACAAAGGTAGATTCAAAGTAAAAAGGTAACAAATGACCTCTCTAAGCAAATAACACACAATAAAGCAGGTGTAGCCATCCTTATATACGACAACATAGATTTCAAGATAAAGAAAAAAGAGACAAAGATGGATACTTTATAACAGTGGTTCTCAACCTGTGGGTCGCGATCCCTTCGGGGGTCAAACGACCCTTTCACAGGGGTCGCCTAAGACCATCGGAAAACACATATATAATTACATATTATTTTTGTGATTAATCACTATGCTTTAATTATGTTCAATTTGTAACAATGAAATTGGGGGTCACCACAACATGAGGAACTGTATTAAAGGGTCGCGACATTAGGAAGGTTGAGAACCACTGCTTTATAATGATAAAGAAAACAGTACATCAAGAAAACATAACACTTCTAATATATATGCACCCAACCAGGGAGCACCGAAATATATAAAACTACTTACAGAACTAAAGGGAGAAACAGATCAAAACACAATCATAATTGAAGACCTTAATACTCCATTGACAACTCTAGACAGATCAACCAAACAAAAAATCAATAAACAAACATCAGCATTAAATGAAACACCAGACCAAATGGACAAAATTACATTTACAGAACATTTCATCCCAGAACATCAGATTCTACATTCTTCTCCTGCACACTTGAAACATTCTCAAGGAAGACTGTATGTTGATCACAAAATAAGCATCAAAAAATTCAAGAAGATTGAAATTACACCAAGCATATCCTCTGACCATGATGCCTTAAAACTAGAAATCAACTGCAGAAAGGAAGAAAAGAAGCCCACAAATACGTGGAGATTAAACAACATACTACCAAAAAATGACTGAGTCAAAGAAGAAATAAAAGATGAGATCAAAAGATATATAGAGACAAATGAAAATGACAATACAAAATATCAAAACCTCTGGTATGCAGCGAAAGCAGTAACAAGAGGGAACTTTATATCATTACAGGCCTATCTCAAATAAGAGTAATCCCAAGTAAACAACCTAACATCACATCTTATAGGTACTACAAAAAGAACAAAAGCAACCCAAAGTCACCAAGGAGAAAGGAAATAATAAAAATTAGAGCAGAGTAAGATGAAATAAGAGAACAAAAAGACTACAAAATTTTAATAAAACAAAGAGTTGGTTCTTTGAAAATATTAATAAAATTTACAATCCCTGACTAAAGGGAAAAGACTTATATAAACAAAATCAAAAATGAGAGAGAAGTCACCACAGGTATCACAGATATACAAAGGATCATACTAGAATATTATGAAAGACTATATGCCATCAAATTCAATAACCTAGAAGAAATGGATAAGTACCTAGAAATTTATATATCCTTCCTAGACTAAATCATGAAGAATTAGAAAATCTAAATAGACCGATCAGCAAGGAAATTGAAACAACTATCAACCTCCCAAAAAAAACAAAAGTCCAGGACCAGATAGCTTCACCAGTCAATTCCACCAAACATTCAAAGATTTAAAACCTAACCTCTGAAACTCTTACAAAAAATTAAAGAGGTAATACTGCCTAATACATCCTACGAGGCTACCAAATAACCCTGATACCAAAACCTGGCAAAGATAACACACGAAAAGAAACTATAGACAAATATCTGTGATGAATACAGATCTAAAATCCTAAACAAAATACTAGCAAATAGAATACAACAGTACATCCAAAAAATGATACATCACAATCAAGTGAGGATCATTCCAGGGGCACAAGGATGGTTCAACATACACATATCAATCAATGTAATAACCACATTAATAAAAGAAAGGATAAAAATCATATGACCTTATCAATAAATGCAGAAAAAGCATTTGATAAGATGCAACATCCAGTTATGATTAAAACCCTCAATAAAACAGGAATAGAAGGACAGTACTTCAACATAATAAAGGCCTCAGCTAACATCAAATTCAAATGGCAAAAAACAAAGCTTTTCCCCTAAGATCAGGAACCAGAGAAGGACGTCCACTCTCACCACTCTTATTCCACACTAGTGGCTCAGTGCACGAAATTCGTGCATGGGGGAGGGGGTGTCCTCAGCCCGGCCTGCACCCTCTCCAATCTGGGACCCCTTGAAGGATGTCCTATGGCCAGTTTACAGGGATCAGGCCTAAACCGGCAGTTGGACATCCCTCTCGCAATCCAGTACTGCTGGGTCCTAACCACTCACCTGCCTGCCTGATTGCCCCTAACCACTCCGCTTGCAAGCCTGCTCACCGCCAACTGCCGCCCCCCCCCCCGTTGGCCTGCTTGTCCCCACTTTCCCTCTCCACTGGCCTGCTCGCCCCCAACTGCCCCCCTGCAGGCCTGCTAACTCCAAACTGCCCCCCCTACTGTCCTGATCACCTCCAACTGACACCCACTGATGGCCTGCTTGCCCCCAACTGGCCCCCCTGCTGGTCTGCTTACCCCCAAAGGCCCCATCCCCCACAGCCTGATCATCCACAACTGCCTTCCCCTCTTAGCCTCTAACTGCCTCTACCTTGGCCCCGCCACCATGGCTTTGTCCAGAAGCACGTCTGGAAGGTCTCCTGGAAGGTCTCCAGTCTAATTAGTATATTACCCTTTTATTAGTATAGAGACCTGGTGCACAGGTGGGGACTGGCTGGTTTGCCCTGAAGGGTGTCCCAGATCAGAGTGGGGGTTCCCTTGGGGCGTGGAGCGGCCTGGGCGAGGGGCCTGTGGTGGTTTGCAGGCCAGCCACGCCCCCATGGGATGAGGGTCCCCACTGGGGACGTGGCCAGCCTGGGTGAGGGGCTGAGGGCTGTTTTCAGGCTGGCCACACCCCCTTCAGGGTGGGGGTCCCCACTGGGGTGCCTAGCCAGCCTGGGTGAGGGGCTGAAGGCTGTTTTCAGGCTGGCCAATCCCCCCAGCGGGGACCCTCACCCCTTGAGGGTGTGGCCAGGCTGGGTGAGGGACTGAGGGATGTTTTCAGGCTAGCCACCACCCCTTCAGGGTGGGGGTCCCCACTGGGGTGCTTGGCCAGCCTGGGTGAGGGGCTGAGGGCCATATTCAGGCTGCCCACACCCCCTTCAGGATGGAGGATCCAGCTTGGGTACCTGGCCAGCCTTGGTGAGGGACTGATGGCTGTTTGCAGGCTAGCCAAGCCCCCCAGCAGGGACCCTCACCCTTGAGGGTGTGGCCAGCTTTGTGAGGGGCTGATGGCTGTTTGTAGGCTAGCCAAGCCCCCCAGCGGGGACCCTTACCCCATGAAGGTGTGGCCAGCCTGGGTGAGGGCTGATGGCTGTTGGCAGGCTGGCCACACCCCCTTCAGGGTGGGGGTCCCTGCTGGGGTGCCTGGCCAGCCTTGGTGAGGGGCTGATGGCCGTTTTCAGGCTGGCCACGCCAACGGGCTAGATTAGAAGCAGGTATCTAGGATTTATTTAACTTCTGTAATTGAAACTTTGTAGCCTTGGTCTGGCTCAAAGCCTGGGTTGCCCCTGGCAACCGAGGCTCCCAGCCCCGCCTTAAGCAGAGGCCAAACCCACTGGAAGCAGGTATCTGGGATTTATTTATCTTCTATAATTGAAACTTTGTAGCCTTGAGCAGAGCCCACAGCTGGCCAGGGCAAGCGGGAAGCTTGGCTTCCTCCATCGCGAGGGGCAACCCAAGCCTCCTGTTCACTCCAGCTCCGTGGCACTGACATCTTGGTTGGGTTTATTTGCATACTCGCTCCTGATTGTCTGGTGGGTGTGGCTTGTGAGTGGAGTGGAGGTACGGTCAATTTGCATGTTTCTCTTTTCTTAGATAAGACTAGAGGCCCGGTACACAAAAATTTGTGCCGGGGTGGGGGGTGTCCCTCAGCCCGGCCTGTGACCTCTCACAGTCTGGAACCCCTCGGGGGATGACCACCTGCTGGTTTGGGCCCAATCCCTGAGGGAGATTGGGCCTAAGCTGGCAATCAGACATCCCTCTGGCAGCCTGGCAGCCCTCGGGGGATATCCATTTGCCAGTGGAGAGCAGTCCTAAGCTGCAGTCTGACATCCTTAGCACTGCTGAGGAGGCGGGAGAGGCTCCCACCACCACCGCTGTACTGAGAGCCGTCAGCCTGGCTTGTGGCTGAGCAGAGCTCCCCCTGTGGGAGCACACTGACCACCAGGGGGCAGCTCCTGCATTGAGTGTCTATCCCCTACTCGTCAGTGTGTGTCATAGTTACCAGTCATTCCCAGTCTTCCTGCTGTTAGGGTCAGTTTGCATATTACCCTTTTATTATATAGAATAGAGGCCTGGTGCATGGGTGGGCCAGCTGGTTTGCCTTGAAGGGTGTCCCGGATGAGGGTGGGGGTCCTGCTTGGGTGCCTGGACAGCCTGGGTGAGGGGCTGATGGAATTGAACCAGCCACCTTTTGTTGTACAAGGTGACTCTACCAACTGAACCACACCAGACAGACCTGGAGTGCCTACCGTTTTGCTATAAGTCTTTGGCACTATTTGACATTTTCAACTATGAATTTTTATTAAAGTACTAGAGGCCCAGCATGCAAAGTCGCACAAGACCCCAAACCCGCCGCGTGGGCGGGACCCCAGACCCACCACACTGCGAGACCAAGACACGCCACGCCACCAGACCCATCAATGCACCTCCTGGTGACCAGTCGTTTGGTCATTACAGCGTTATGGTCACTGGTCTTTTATAATATAGACTAGAGACCCAGTGCACAAAAATTTGTGCACTCGGGGGGGAAGGCAGGGTCCCTCAGCCCAGCCTGTGCCCTCTCCCAGTCTGGGAACCCTCGGGAGATAATGCCCTGCAGGCTTAGGCCTGCTCCCGGGTGGCAGAGGGCAGGCCCAATCCCTAGGTGCAGCCCCTGGTTGGGCTCAGAGCAGGGCCAATTGGGGAGTTGAGGCGCCGGCCCGTCATGCACAGAGCAGGGCGGATTGGGAGGTTGCGATGCCACCCTAGTCACGCTCAGGGTAGGGACGATTGGGGGGTTGGGGCACCGTCCCTTGTCACACTCAAGGCAGGGTCGATAGGGAGGTTGCGGCGCCACCCCCTGTCACGCACAGAGCAGGGTCAATCAGGGGGTCAGGGAGCTCCCCCCGTCACGCACAGAGCAGGGCCCATCAGGGGGTTGGGGAGCTCCCCCCTGTCACGCACCAATAAGGGCCCATTAGGGGGTTGAGGAGCTCCCCACTGTCACTCACAGAGTAGGGCCAATAGGGGAGTTGGGGCACCGCCACCTGTCACACACAGAGCAGGGCGGATCAGGGGGTTGGGGAGCCGCCCTCTATCACCCACACAGCAGGGCTGATCAGGGGGTTGGGGCGCTGCCACTGTCACACTCAGGGCAGGGCCGATGGGGAGGTTATGGCTCTACCCCATCACACACAGAGCAGGGCCCGTGGGGGGGTGGTGGGGGGGTTGGGGCACCGCCCTCTATCATCCACAGAGCAGGGCCGATCAGGGGGTTGGGGCACTGCCACTCTCACACTCAGGGCAGGGCAGATGGGGAGGTTATGGCTCTACCCCGTCACACACAGAGCAGGGCCCGTGGGGGGCTGGGGGGTTGGGGCGCCGCACCCTGTCATACACAGAGCTGCAGGGTGATCAGGGGGTTTGGGCGCTGCCCCCTGTCATGCTGATCCCGGTGCCAAGAGGCCTCATGGCTCCACTGATCCCAGTGCTGGGAGGCATATTACCCTTTTACTATATAGGATAGAGGACTGTTGCATGGGTGGGGCTGGCTGGTTTGCCCTGAAGGGTGTCCTGGATCAGGGTGGGGGTCCCCACTGGGGTGCCTGGCCAGTCTGGGTGAGGGGCTGAGGGCTGAAGCTCCCAACTGCTCCTTTTTTTCTTTTTTTATTCTGGGCCAGCTTTAGCTCTGGCTCCAGCTCTGAGGCCTCTGCTGCTGAAAGCAGGTATCTGGTTTGGTTGGGTTCTATAATGGAAACAATGTATAACTCCAGCTCTGAGATCCCGGCTCGCTGAAAGCAGGTTTCTGGGGTTTTGTTTAGCTTCTATATTTGTTACAATGTTTCAAACTGCAGGCTCAGAGGCTGGCAAGGCAGGCGGGGAACATTGGCTTCCTCAGTCACTGAAGCAAGCAACCCTCATGTTAGTTTCAAGCTGCCTGGCTGCCAGCCGCCATCTTGGCTGGCAGTTAATTTGCATATCGCTCTGATTAGCCAATGGGAAGGGTAGCAGTTGTATGCTAATTACCATGTTTCTCTTTTATTAGCTAGGATGCCATAAAAGGAGAACTGCAGGTATTTGGTAAAATAGTAAAAATGGAGGCTAAATCTAAAGGAAAACTATATGAAAAAAGTTATACCATACAATAGGACTTACTGCCCAATGTCATTAGGTATATAAACCTGTTATCTTTAAAATAAAACTCACTAATATATTAAACTATATTTAAAAATGTAAAAATTCCATTTCGAATTTTCACCGAATCACTCACACTCTATGTTAAACACTACCCGGCATTTACCATGGTGGCAGTGTAAATTCTTTGACATGCCTCTCAGTCAGCACAGCACATGCTCCCTCCCTTGAAACTTGGGCAGGCGCCTGGACTGCCTCAAGGAACAGAATCCAGCAGAAGTGAACCTGTAAGGCTTCCGAGGCTCAGACAGGAGAGACCACGCAGCTGTTCCAGTTCCTCTTACGACACTTCCTCTGAGAACCTCTATGTGAGAAGCCCAGCTATCCACCTAGAAAAAGACTTAGGAGCTGGACTGTTGAAGCCCCCAGCCTTTACCTTTGGGATGGCACCAGCCTAAGGGCATAGCTGAACCACCATACCAACTCTGAAATGCCTACCTAGGCCTCCTGTTACATAAGGAAAAACAACAACCCTCTTCAGTGAATTTTCTTTATTTGTAAAGGGCACATTCATTACTAATACAGGGATTTAACAGCAACAGACGCTTGGTCTTTGTTAACAAGAAGAATGATTAAGATAATTTTATAATCAATACTGATCAAGGAGTCAGCAATCTTTCTAAAATAGGTTCTATCACATAAGTGGAAAACAATATGACCTCATGGCCTAACAATAGGCCAATAGAGTACCTACTTATCTTTAGCTTAATGCCACATGCTCTAAGAAATAAGGAAGAGTCAGAAAACGTAAGATCACATTATTGTTTGTTCTACCATTAAATCATTTTTTAATGCAAAGCTCAAAAAACACAGTGGAAAACAGGTTTATAACTTGGTAGACCACATGGGTTGCTGACTTCCAGAAAAGTGGCTTCCTTTCTGGAAAGTACATGTTCCCATGAACTTATTTAAAACTGTATATTCTGAAGGTGTATTTAGCAATGCCAAAAGCAACGAGCTTGTTTTTGTTATAGAAAAAAATCCATCAACCCATTTTTTTATACAGTGTAGACAAAGACTGTTGCTTTACTTAATTTTTCACTGGCCGCTAAAGCACCTGAAATAAAGACATCACTCCAAAACATATGTAAGAAATGTGAAACTGGAAAACAAAAGTAATTAGCAAAAGCTTCTGGCATCCTAAGTTTTCAGTTACAAAAAGCCAATTACTGTGAAGTTTTGATTTCTTTATAGAAATGAATGATTCTTCACCAATGGCTACTAACCTCAGTCCTTTCCCCCTTTCAATAAAAATCTTTCTGTGAACTCTTAAATTCAAATTTTTTAACAACATAAATACATCACCAGGTTGCTGCAGAGGCCATGCAGACATTTTCTTAGAAGTACAGTGGTAACTAATATTTCATTTACTATATATTAAACATAAAAAGTTATTATACTGGAGACCCCCTAAAACACCAAAAATAAAAATAGAAATTATAAGATCAACGTACTTAACAGGATTCACAATCTCTCCCTCAAATATAGTAACACCCCCTGGTTTAGCTCTTTCAATTACTTATACCATACACACATCACCTTAATTAGCTCACTTTCCTCCTAAGATGATTTCAAAATCAATGAAGAAAATAAGAATGTTGAATTTGGAATGGTGTGCATAAAAAGAACTTAGGAAAACCCAACTATTTAAATGACAAATGTGGGAGATTTCACTGATCAACAAAACCCTGATGGCAATATCTACAACTATTAAATTGAAATAGAAAATACTTCATTGTAAACAATATGGTCACCAATCATAATGCTTTTTGTACAGCAGCTATAATGTGCCAGGAACCTAGCTAAGCACTAAACATGCATAAGCTCCGTTTACACCTCATAATATCCCCAACAAGTACCTACCCTAACAGTTCCATTGTTTAAATCAGAAAAACCAAGACTCAAGAAGTTACAAAATGCACCAATGTTCGTATGAATAATGAGAGCAGGATAGGGCTGATGAGAGCTGGGAACAGAGTAACAAACTCTCAGATGACTTACACTTCAGTCTGCCATCACTACTGAAAGTTAATCTTTTTTTGTGTGTTTTTTAATATAAATTTTATTGATTTTTTACAGAGAGGAGGGAGCGGGATAGTTGGAAACATCAATGAGAGAGAAACATAGAACAGCCGCCTCCTGCACACCTCCTACTGGGGATGTGCCCACAACCAAGGTACATGCCCTTGACCGGAATCGAACCTGGGACCTTTCAGTCCGCAGGCTGATGCTCTATCCATTGAGCCAAACAGGTCAGGGCCTGAAAGTTAATCTTATTGACAAATATTGAACAGTTACATCAATATTATTATAATGTAATACAATAAAAGAGAATCTAAAATAAAAAAGAGATGAAGGGTACATAAAAATCTGAATCCTTGTGGCTCTTATAAAGGAATTCCAAATACTATAGTTAATAAACATAATAGTTCTAAATCACAGAGCAACCATTTCTGTAAGATTAATAATTTCACTAGCGTAATTCTCAGATTCATTTTATCAAAGAACCTTAAAATGTTATGATACATTGTTTTCAAATGTGTCCTGTAATGGAGAAGAACCTGGGTCCTACAGAAAACATCACTTACTTATAGTGTAGCCTAGTAAGATTGGAGGATGGGTAAAAATCATGCAAAGTCTAAACTTCTATTCTAGTTGTATTAGCTGTCACAAAACCTGCAGTTTATCTTTTTTCCTTCAAATTGTTATAAATATCCTAAATCTTAGTAAATCTAATGCTCATCTATTCGTCTCATTTTCACTTCCTCCTTCAAAATGAAATGACAATTCCTTTATTGACTGTAATCCTACTAACTGGGTATTTACAATTCACTTGCTAAATTTACTGGACATCTACAACAGGACAAAAATTTATATGATCCTACCTCTCAAAAAACTAAACCTGTTTCTTGCATGTATGTGTATGAAATACTGCAAATCACAAAGCTTTAAGAAGAGCAAACCACTAGGAATTATGTGAAAGTATTCTACAATTTTATAACCATTTTCAGTTTATCATACGTAAGATATGCAGAGAACTGCACTGCCTACCTGCATCAGCTCTGGACCGCTGGCCAGGTGTCTTCCCGAATGGGGTCTTCATTCATCTGCATTTAAGTGAGCAGCAGAGCTGCTGAACTAGGGTGAAAATTCAATATGCTCCAATTTGAAACTGTGCACAGAAATTCAATGTTCGTGTTAATCCATCATCGACGTGCCTCTTTTACAAATTCAGCGAAAATACGTGAAATCATAAGCACTCTGTAAAACAGTGAAATAACAGTTCATTACTACAGCATCACAAGAGCAAAATAACCCGAGTAAGCCATAACTGTGACATCACATTTTAAGCATCACATTAACTAAAACACACCCTGCCCAGAAGCAATTAACTTGATTTGCTCAGACCTGGGTGCCAGGACAGCTCTTAGCCAGGGAGAAAAGGAAGTGCTAAATCTTTCAAAGAGGAAGTCTGGGGCATTTGCAAGACCCCAAAGTATAGTTTCTCAGAAGTCAACTGGAACACAATATGGCATCCGACTTCACCCACTGTAACTCAATGCATTTTGCTGCCAGAAATCAGAAAAGGGTGATGCTGGGGTGTCATAAAAGGTTTAGACTGGTGTGGACCAGTAATGGCAGCCACCCCTTTTCCTATTAATCCTCTTGTCTGCATACACTTTAAGAACTTTGGTACCTGCTATACCTCCTTTTCCACCACTATCATACATTCTTGGCAACATACGATCCTTTCAACAACCTGCCCCCTCAATTCTTTAACTTTAATCCTTACTTCAAACTATTGACCCCTCCTTTTAAGCGACCGGTCTCTAGGTCACAACCTCAACCACTCATCGCCAATGACTGCAATACCTCTGGAATCTTTGTTTCAAGCATCTCACACTTGAAACCACCTCTGATCATTCTACTTTCTTACACTAACAATCTCACACCAACAATTCTCTGATGTAAGCATTACCTCCATCATGACCACTTTTTCACTGTCCTAATTCAGTTTACTCCTTGCTTTTCTCCATTTTCTCCCTCCTCTTCCTGTCAATTTTGTGGCAAAGCCCTAACCCAACTCCCTGCCTACCATGCCCACAGCTTAAGCTGGTCAGCATGGCTGAAAAACTGTAAATTTAAAATCTCATGTCCCAAGTAAGCATGCAAGAATACTACCCCAATCTCAACAGATAAGCTTGTTATTTGCTAAGAAAACAGAAGCAAAAGAAAAACTTTCCCACCACCAAATTCACCAACTGCTACCCTCTATTGCTACAGTAGTAGATGAACTGTTTAAATTCAACCCTTTCACTGTGTTAACTAACCCATCACTGTCTTCTGTATCCACTCTCTTAGCACTGGATAGAATTCCCATTGGTATACAATAATTACCATGTGTACTAGTTAATAAAGCAGATTTTTTTCAATAGATGGAGTTACACATATGTTGATATATATGCGATCTGATATGTATGCTACTTTGTTGTAGTGACAGCAAGCTTCAAAACTGATGTCAAATTTTCTGAAGGTGTTAACATCATAGATATTTTTACGCTTAAAATGTCTAATTTCATGCCAAAGAAAAAGACCATTTGCGGGAAGTTTTAATTCATTACTTTATTTTGAAGAAAAGTGCTGCTGAAAGCTTCGGGAAGCTTATGGTGAACATGCTCCATCTCAAGATACTTGTGAACGCTGGCTTAAACTCTTTAAAAGTGATGATTTCGATGTGAAAGACAAAGAACATCTAGGTCAACCGAAAAAGTTTGAAGACCAACAATTACAAGCATTATTGGATGAAGATGCATGTCAAACTCAAAAACAACTTGCAGAAAGATTAAATATTGCTCAGCAAACAATTTCTGATAATTTATAAGCATGGGAAAGATTTTAAAGGAAGGAAAATAGGTGCCACATCAACTGAACGAAAGACAAATGGAAAGACAAATACTCATCAGTAAAATGTTGCTTCAACGTCATGAAGTCTTTTTTTTGCATTGAATTGTGACTGGCAATAAAAAGTGGATTTATTTTGAGACTCCCAAACGCACAAAATTATGGGTTGATCCAGGTCAACCATCAACATCGACTGCAAGGCCAAATCACTTCAGAAAGAAGACAATGCTCTGCGTTTGGTGGGATCAGGAAGGTGTGAAAACCAGGTGAAACCGTTAATACTGATCGCTACCGACAACAAATAATCAATTTGAATCACGCCTTGATCGTAAAATGACCAGAATGGACCAGAAGACATGGCAAAGTAATTTTGCTTCATCACACGCTTCAAAACCAGTTAAAGACACATTGAAAGATCTTGCCTGGGAAGTATTAACCCACCCACCGTATTCACCAGACCTTGCTCCTTCAGATTCCCACTTGTTCCAATCGATGGCACATGGCACACACACTTTCTGAGCAGCATGTCAGAATGTACAAAGAAGAGGAAAATTGGGTCTCTGAATGGTTTGCCTCAAAACAAGAAAAGTTCTATTGGGAAGGTATCCACAAATTACCTGAAAGATGGGGGAAATGTGTAGCTAGCGATGAACATTACTTTGAATAAAGCACTGTTAATGTTTCTCTTGAAATTATCATGTTTTCTTTTATTACAAATTCCGTATTATTAACTGACACACCTAGTACATGATGATGTATTCCTCAACTTTGAAAACATCCCAGGACTCCTTTCATCCACTTCTCTTTACAAGGCTAATTCAAAATTTAGGAATATTTTAATCTACACAAATATCAATGTAGCCTATCTTAGTAAGCTACACTGGTTCTGTAACAAGAAGAATTTAGCTGACTAATGTTCTAAAGCAGTGGTCAGCAAACTCATTAGTCAACAGAGCCAAATATCAACAGTATGACGATTGAAATTTCTTTTGAGAGCCAAATTTTTTAAACTTAAACTATATAGGTAAGTACATTGTTATTAATTAGGGTACTCCTAAGCTGGCCTTTGCTAAAAATGTCCTCAATCTGATTGAGGTACATTTGCTGAGGTCGATCCCTTCCAACTCTCCCATCCACACTCGTCTTATATACTTGTTTCATCTATCTCCTTTAAATTCATCCTCTCTATATGTCCAAACCATCTCAACATACCTTTCTCAATCCTCGACACTACATCTTCTTTCACTCCACAACGTTCCCTAAAATTAACTTAATAAACTTTACTTAAAGTTGTAAGTCTTAGTTAAACTATAGGTATGTTGAGTAAAACTTCTTCAAAATAGACTCGCCGAGGTCGAAAACCAACTTCTGCGCATGGGCCACGAAGTTTCAATCGCACTGTACGTGCGCCCGTACATGGTATTTTGTGGAAGAGCCACATTCAAGGGAACAAAGAGCCGCATGTGGCTCGCGAGCTGCGGTTTGCTGACCACTGTTCTAAAGTATTCACTCTTCTCTCCAGGATATTTAAGCTTACCACTTTCTATTGCTTATCACTTCATTAAAATGTTCAGGTTGAACTTGCTACACTTTTAAAAAGTATAGTCCTGGTCACCATGGCCAGTTGGTTGAGCATTGTCCCATGCACCAAAAGGTCACTGGTTCATTTCTGGTCAGGGCACATACCTGGGGGTTTGTGGGCTCAATCCCTAGTAGGGGGAGTGCAGGAGGCAGCCGATCCATGTTTGTCTCTCACATCAATGATTCTTTCTCTCTCCTCCCTCCCTCCCCCTCTCTCTAAAATAAATAAAAACATTTTTTAAAACTAGGCAAAACTAAGAACTTAAAATAAATAAAATAAAAAGTATAGAATATAAGTTGTTGAAGGAAGAGTTGCAATAAGGGGAAGCACATAAGGTGCTTTAAAAACAAAAACAAAAACACCACAGTGTTTTTACTGATTTTAGAGAGGAAGGGGGAGAGGGAGAAACACCGATGAGAGAGAAACATCACCAATCGGCTGTCTCCTGCATGCTCCCCACTGGGGATCAAGCCCACACCCAGGCATGTGCCCTAACAGGGAATCGAACCAGTGACCTGTTGGTGCATGGGTCGACACTCAACCACTGAGCCATATTGGCTGGGTCACATGAAGCTTTTTGAACAACATAAGAATGCAAAATTTCAGACGAAATTCCCTCTCCATTTCAGTTACAATTAATATTCCAACTGTCTAATATTATCCCAACTCCTGTTAAGACCAGAAAGAAATGTACAGAGACTGAGCCAAAGGAAAACACTGAAAAACATTAACTAATGAAACACTGGCTTCGTTTTGTGTCAAGTTGCCATATAAGACTTTGAAAATTCATTCAGAGCTTTCTCACTCTTTTGACTAGAAAGGGTAAAACTTACGTACATATTTTAAAAAACTGAAACAGTTTTGCCTTATGTTATTCTACTAAGTGGTTAAAAATAAGACAAACTAAATAGGAAAACAATTTAACTTTACACGCTGACAGCAAAATCTCATTATTTCCAGGATAGTAGGAATTATCAAATTTTTTCAAGCATTACAGAAATGTTGTCACATGGAGTTTAACTTCAGCCCATAAAAAAGACAGTCCTGTATTCAGATACCCAACAGATGCCAATACCACTAGGCTGATGGAGCACAATACTGCACAGCACCGCAGACCACCAGAGTACCTGATTACAAATGCTGCCTCACGATGCAGGCATACGCGGTTCAGCACCACTCACAGCAATCAAACCACACGTCAGAGACTTCCCTGATCCACAATGCTGCACCTAAATCTACTTGATTTGCTAGACCTAATTTCCAGTTTGTAGGAAATAGAGGTAATACAGGAGCAAGTGGAAAGTTTCTACAAGACCCACGGGCCATACTCTTCAAAAAGTCAGACACAATGAGTAAACCCTGAATGAATGGTTTGGAGAAGAAAAGCGAGGAGATATTTAAGACAAATGGGGAAATTTAAATAGGAGATAAATAGTATATGAAATTATGTAATTACTAAGGCCCCGTGCACGAAATTAGTGCATGGGTGCGGTCCCTAGGCCTGGCCGGCAATCGAAGCGCAAGCATCTGGCGTGGAAGGGCAGGTCCCAGCTGACATCTGGGCCCTGGGTAGCACCTGAGCCCCCACAAGCCCCCCTCCACCTGAGTCACGGTGCCCAAGTTCCCATGTGGAGATGCGGTGAGCGCAGCCAGACGTCGTGGGCCGGGGTGCAATGTGGGCCTGTAGACTGCCCACTGGTGCCACACGGAAGCTGGGCAGGCAGTGCACTCTCTCCAGCCAGCCTCCCAGACCGGCTCCTGCATGAACCCACGGGGAGGCCGCACAGGTGCAGGGCAGGCTCCTTGCGAGTCTTGGTGTCCCAAGGGAGGGTAGCAGCGGGGGTGAGAGCGAGCTCGGCGGGCACCCCGCATTCTCACAGCACCTCCATCCCTACCATCCCCATTACCAGGTAGCCTGCGAAAGGTTGCAGCCCTCAGCCCAGGTGCCACAGGAAGTTGGTAAATGCCACCCAACCCAGTTCCCCGACCCAACCCAGGCTGCTGGTCATCATCTGCAGGGCAATCAATCCGTCAGGGCCAGGATCCCCGCCCAGCTCCCTCAGCGCCTGGGAGCCTGACAGCAGTCCTGCCCCCGCCGCTGCCACTAGTCGCCGTCAGCAGGGCCATCGGGTCCCTGCTCACACCCACCTTGGCCTAGTGCCCTTCGCTCACCTGCTCCACCATCCCGCTGTGGTCCCACTCTCATCGGGCCCATCAGGGCCAGCAGCATCTCCACTGCCACCTGCTGCCAGTGCCGCATCAACACCCGCCATGTTCCGTGCCACCCCCTGGCGGTCAGCGCATGTCATAGCTAGTGGTAGAACTCCCAGTCAAACTCTTGGTTGAGGGGACAATTTGCATATTAGGCTTTTATTATATGGGAGTATCATTAGCCTTTAAAAGCACAATAATTACATTGTGGTTATGCTGGAATGTACTTGTTTATAGAAAATGCACGATGAAATTTCTAGAGGTAGACTGTCATAATGTCTGCAGCAAACTTCAAATAGTTCACCGAAGGAAAATAAAATATACGAAGAGAATGAAGTGAAACTGAAAAAATACTAATTGTTGAATCTAGGTAAAGAGCATGCTAATTTTTTCCTTTTAACTTTTATTTCAACATGGAATATTTCATGATAAAAAGTAGGGGAGCCCTAACCAGTTTGTCTCAGTGGATAGAACATCGGCCTGCGGACTCAAGGGTCCCAGGTTAGATTCTGGTCAAGGGCATGTACCTTGGTTGCAGGCACATCCCAAGTGGGGAGTGTGCAGGAGGCAGCTGATCAATGTTTCTCTCTCATTGATGTTTCTCACTCTCTATCCCACTCCCTTCCTCTCTGTAAAAACTCAATAAAATATATTTAAAAAAAAAAAAGTAGGGGAGCCCTGGCAGGTGTGCTCAGTGGTTAAAGCATCAGCCCATGCACCGAAGGTTCACGGGTTTGATTCCCGTCAAGGGTATATACCTGGGATGCAGTTACATCTCTGTCTCTGGTGGGAGGCAACCAGTCAATGTGTCTCTCTTGCATCAATGTGTATGTGTGTGCCTCTCTCTTCCCCTCCTTTCCTTCCACTCTGAAAAGGCAATGGGGAAAAAAATATTCTGAAGTGAGGATTAATAACAACAACAAAAAAGGAGGGGAAAAGAAGATCCTGATTTCCCTTTGCTAAGTTCATCCTCATTAAATACTAGAGACCTGGTGCACGGGTAGGGTCCCCAGGCCTGGCCTGTGATTAGGGCAGATCAGGGCCTTCCAGCTGCTGGCTGGGGCCTGCCTTTGTTCTGCACTCCATCCTGTGGTCAGCGCACATTATAGCAAGTGATCAGTCTCTCAGTCGAACTCCCCCGAGAACAATTTACATATCAGGCTTTCATATATCCTATAACAAAAGAGAAACGTGCAAATTAACCATCTCTCCGCTACACTCAAGCCACGCCCACTGGCCAATCAGAGTGGCTATACAAATTAACCCAACAAAGATGGTGGTTAATTTGGATACACAGGTGTCAAGCGATCCAGGAGGCAACGGCAGCCACTCCTGCGGGCTCCCAGGACCTTCGCTGGCCCAGGGAGGTGAGGCCGTAGCCACTCCCGCGGGCTCCCGGGACCTTGCTGGTGGAGAACCGAGCCGGGGAGGAGTGGGGAGAGCGGGAGGTTTGGAGGACTTGGCAGAAGTCCCACCCCCACATAATCAGCCAGAATCAGCCTTTGGTCAGACAGCTCTCAGCGGCCTGATAGCCAGGACTCTCATTCACCTGCATCTCGACCATGACAGTAGAGAGGTGGGACTATGTCTAAAGAACAACTGTTGATACAACGTAGCTCTGCAGCCGAAAGATGCTGGCATTATCGACAGAAAGTGTCTGCAGAGCAGCATGCGTCTGATCTTGAAAGGCGGCGGCGCCTGCAACGGGATGTATCTGAACACCAGCTACGGGAAAAATGTCGCTCTGATGCCAAAAAACACCGGCATTATCGACAGAAAATGTCTAAAGACCAATGCACCTTTGAAGTTGAAAGAAGGCAGTGGCGATGACAGAGTATGTCTAGAGAACAGTCATCAACAAGTACTACCAATACTAGTAGGAAGTGCCTTCTCAGCGAAAATGGAGTACATGAGGATGCAATTCTTTTTTTTTTTTTTTTTTTGGCAGGTTGGTGTTTTTTTTTAATATATTTTTTATTGATTAAGATATTACATATGTGTCCTTGTCCCCACGTTACCCTCTACCCCACCCCGCTCTTGCCCTCCCCCCCCCCCATTGTCCGTGTCCATTGGTTAGGCCTATATGCCTGCATGTAAGTCCTTTGGTTGATCTTCCCCCCTTACCCCCATCCTCCCCTACCCTCCCTCCAAAGCCCGACAGTCCAATCAATGCCTCTCCATCTCTGGATCAGTCCTTGTTCATCAGTTTATGTTGTTCCTTATATTCCACAAATGAGTGAGTTCATGTGGTATTTATCTGCTCTCCAGTTCCATCCATGTTGTGGCAAATGGTAAGTGTTCCTTTTTCTTCTTCCTCTTCTTAAAGAATACCTTTCAGCATTTCATATAATGCTGGTTTGGTGGTGATGAACTTCTTTAGCTTTTTCTTATCCATGAAGCTCTTTGTCTGATCTTCTATTCTGAATGATAGCTTTGCTGGATAAAGTAATCTTGGTTGCAGGTTCTTGCTATTCATCACTTTGAATATTTCTTGCCACTCTCTTCTGGCCTGCATGGTTTCTGTTGAGAAATCAGCTGACAGTCGTATGGGTACTCCCTTGTAGGTAACTGACTGTCTTTCTCTTGCTGCTTTTAAGATTCTCTCTTTGTCTTTTGCTCTTGGCATTTTAATTATGATGTGTCTTGGTGTGGTCCTCTTTGGATTCCTTTTGGTTGGGGTTCTCTGCGCTTCCTGTACTTGTAAGTCTATTTCTTTCACCAGGTGGGGGAAGTTTTCTGTCATTATTTCTTCAAATAGGTTTTCAATATTTTGCCCTCTCTCTTCTTCTGGTACCCCTATAATTCTGATGTTGGTACGCTTGAAGTTGTCCCAGAGGCTCCTTACACTATCTTCATATTTTTGGAATCTCTTTTCTTTTTTCTTTTTCGGTTGGGTATTTTTTTTTGTTTCTTTGTATTTCAAATCTTTGACTTGATTCTTGGGATCCTCTTGTCTGCTGTTGGATCTCTGTAAATTATTCTTTATTTCAGTCAGTGTATGCTTAATTTCTAGTTGGTCCTTTTACATGTCCTCCATGGTCTCACTATACTTATTGAGGGACTCATTAAATTTATCGGCGGTTTCCATAAAATTCTTGAAAAACCTTATAAACGTGGCCTTGAACTCTATATCCAATCGTTTGCTTTCCTCTTTTTCTGCCATTTGTGACCTGTTTCTCTGTCTCCGCATTTTGGCTGCTTCCCTGTGTTGATAGAGAGGCTTTGTGTGCTAGGTGTCCTGTAGGGCCCAGTGGCTCAGCCTCCCCAGTTACCTGAGGTGGACACTCTTGGTGCACCCCCTTGTGGGCTTTGTGCACAGTCTTGTTGTAGCTATGCCTTGGTTGTTGTAGGATCACTGGGAGGAATTGACCTCCCGGCCAATTGGCTGTGAGAATCAGCTGTGTCTGCAGTGGGAGAACTTCTGTGCTGGAGACACCCTTCTGGGGCGCGACTTGCTTCAGTGGGGCTTTGTTGCTCACTGAGACTGCACCCTGAGTGTGTCCCTTATAGATCTGAGAAGTTGTGATCTGGATGGTCCCCCTCTGAGCACTGGGTACAGTGGCTCTTGAGTCTAAGGAAGTGCTAATTTAGCCTCTGCCTGAGGTTACCCAGCAGGAACTACGAAGAGGGCTGCAGATTCCCCTTCCCTTTTTTTTGGAGTTTGGAAGTGCCTTGATAAGGCTCAGCTGTGAAGGATGCAAGCGCTGTGGGGCCTTGAGCCTTCTCTTATAAGTTCTGGGTCGGTCTGACCCGGCTGCAGTTAGGTAATTACAGGCTGCAAATGGCCGGGGCATTCATATGCAAAAGCCTCTGCGGCAGCCTGGGTGGGCGGGGTCTCAGGGAGTCAAGCAGCTATGGCGGAGCCTCAGCCCTGCCCTAAGGAGACGCGCGTCTCAGTGTCCCGGGAAGGGCTGCAAGCACCTCTGAGGGAAAGCCGCCCTCAAGATCGCCCGCTGCCAGACAGTCCAGTTTCTCCCCGCATGAGTCCTGGGTCCCCAGAGACTTCCCGGAACCGGAGTTCAGAGCCATCGGGAGCTTGTGACTCCCTCCGGATTCAAAAACACAGCCGCGTCCTCAGGTGCCAGCCCCTTTCCGCGCGCGAGCCCCCTACCTCTGCGCTTCTCTTCTGCAGCTTCTCTGGCTCTCAGTGTGCTTTTCTTTCCTTCTAGTTGTAGAATTTACAGTCAGCCAGGCTTCCTGTGGTTCTGGATGATGTCCGTATTGTTTTTCTGAGGTATTAATCAATTGTTGTGAGCGGCATCAATTTCCAGGTGTTTATCTCTGCCGCCATCTTAGTTTCTCCCGAGGATGCAATTCTTGAACATAGTTGTGGTGGAATGACTGTTCAATGTGAATTTTGTCTATCACTAAATTTCTCTGATGAAAAACCATCCAATGGGAAATTTACTCAATGTTGTAGCAAAGGGAAAGTTTGTCCAGATGATACATATTTTCCAGATTACCCGGCATATTTAAAAAGATTAATGACAAACGAAGATTCTGACAGTAAAAATTTCATGGAAAATATTTGTTCCATAAATAGTTCTTTTGCTTTTGCTTCATGGGTGCAAATATCGCATCGCCATCAGAATATGGGCCATACTGTTTTAGAATACACGGACAAGTTTATCACCATACTGGAACTTTAGATCCTTCGGATGGTGTTTCTCAGAAGTTTGCTCAACTCTGTATTTTGGATACAGCCGAAGCTACAAGTAAAAGATGAGCAATGCCAGAAAACCAGGGCAGCTCAGAAAGACTCATGATCAACGTCAACAACCTCATGCATGAAATAAGTGAATTAACAAAATCGTACAAGATGCTACATGAGGTAGAAAAGGAAGCCCAATCTGAAGCAGCAGCAAAAGGTATTGCTCCCACAGAAGTAACAATGGCGATTAAATACAATCGTAACAGTGACCCAGGTAGATATAATTCTCCCCGTGTAACCGAGGTTGCTGTCATATTCAGAAACGAAGATGGAGAACCTCCTTTTGAAAGGGACTTGCTCATTCATTGTAAACCAGATCCCAATAATCCAAATGCCACTAAAATGAAACAAATCAATATCCTGTTTCCTACATTAGATGCGAGGACATATCCCATTCTTGTTCCATATGGTGAAAAAGGCTGGGGAACAGATATTGCATTAAGACTCAGAGACAACAGTGTAATCGACAATAATACTAGATAAAATATAAGGACATGAGTCACACAAATGCAGTACTATGGATTTCATCTCTCTGTGTGGGACATGTTCAACCCTATTTTAAATGCAGGAAAATTAATTCAACAGTTTATCGTGGATTCATATTCAAAAATGGAGGCAAATCGGATTAATTTCATCAAAGCAAACCAATCTAAGTTGAGAGTTGAAAAATATAGTGGTTTGATGGATTACCTCAAATCTAGATCTGAAAATGACAATGTGCCAATTGGTAAAATGATAATACTTCCATCATCTTCTGAGGGTAGTCCCAGAAATATGCAGCAGTGATATCAGGATGCTATGGCAATTGTAACAAAGTATGGCAAGCCCTATTTATTCATAACCATGACATGCAACCCCAAATGGGCAGATACTGCAAACAATTTACAATGCTGGCAAAAAGTTGAAAACAGACCTGACTTGGTAGCCAGAGGTTTTGTTTGTTTGTTTATTTTTTAAATATATTTTATTGATTTTTTACAGAGAGGAAGGGAGAGGGATAGAGAGTTAGAAACATTGATCAGCTGCCTCCTGCATACCTCCCACTGAAGATGTCCCTGCAACCAAGGTACATGCCCTTGACCGGAATCGAACCCAGGACCCTTCAGTCCGCAGGCCAACGCTCTATCCACTGAGCCAAACCGGTTAGGGCAGTAGCCAGAGTTTTTAATATGAAGCTGAAGGCTCTTTTAAATGATATCTATAAATTCCATTTATTTGGCAAAGTAATAGCTAAAACTCATTTCATTGAATTTCAGAAACGCGGACTGCCTCACGCTCACATATTATTGATATTAGTGAGTCCAAATTACGGTCCTCTAATTAACTCCCTTTCAATGTGCACGAATTTTGTGCACCGGGCTACTGGTATATATATATATATATATACACTGAACTATCCAGGCTTGCAGTTTGCCCAATCATCTTTAACACTAGATTGCCCAAGGAAGTCATTTTGACTGCTTTTTAATTTCAATTAGAAAAACAATGATATATATAATGAATTTCTTAGAATTTTGTGACTTTTTATACAACATATAAATGCATTTATTAATAATTGTAGTTACCTCCCCCTCCTTCACTTCTGGTATATATATATATATATGTGTTATACCTATATTGCCCGAAAGCAGTCATTTTGACAGGTTGGGGGGAAATTTTTAAAAAAGTGCACAGAAGAAGAAGGCCGCCGAATTTTGAGGAATGATTGGACAACAACATTACCGGAAATACGTGCATTTATTGGGATTTTATATGCTCGTGGAGCCTACGAGGCAAAAAATTTAAAACTCAGTTATTTATGGTCAGCAAAGTAGGGTCCGAATTTTTTAGAAAAACTATGGCCAGAGAAAAGTTCAAGCAAATCCTACGATTTATTCGTTTTGACAAAAGAACCGAAAGAAGTAGGCACCTACAAACAAATAAGTTTGCCTTGGTTTCGGAAATATGGGACAAGTTCATTGAAAATAGCCAAGCTTGCTATCAACCAGGGCAAAATATAACAGTTGACGAGCAATTATTTCCGTCAAAAGCCAGGTGCAGGTTTACACAGTATATGCCTAATAAACCCAACAAAGTTGGCATCAAATCCTGGCTTGCATCAGATGTTAGTAGCAAATATGTTTTGAATGGTTTTCCTTATTTGGGGAAAGATGAACAACAACCATCGTCAATGCTTCTCAGTGAACACGTTGTTCTGAAACTTGTCGAGCCATATACAGGCTGTGGAAGAAATGTCACGACCGATAACTTTTTCATTAGCATGTCACTCACAACAAAATAATCAAATGACTCTTATTATTGAATTGAGTAAATTTCTTATATGACCAGTTCGGCTCTGTACTGAAATAACAGTCTTCATTTTTTTTTCGATTACCATCACATGATAACATACAAGTACATGATAAATTGTCGATACTTGATAAGTTGCAGTTGCTCAATAAGGTAAACTAGTACTTGTTATTCGAATCTTTATGCAGTGATACTTGTTCTAATAAGTTGTTTATTTTATTTCTTTTGCGCCCTAAATTCATGAAAGAAATGTCGAATAACTTGTTATATAACTGTAAATAATATAAAAAATTAATTTTAAACAAATTTCTTTACACATTAGTTATTCTTTCACAATGCAGTCATTTTGACGGCTTTTGGGCAATATAGGTATATACTAAATTTCAGTCTTTCTAGTGTTAAAACACTGACAGTTCTATGACATGAATGCTGCTGCTGGATCTCCAGTCATATCTAGCAGAGCCAGAGCAGAGTTTGCTTTTTGTAAATCCCCTATCTAATCAACCCCACCCATGTACCAAAGGGGTGCTGGTTCCTGGAACAGGCAAGCATGTATGGTGTCTTCCTTTCTCTTTGGTAGGTCACACACCAGCACCCCTACCCATCCTGCCATATATAACCCTTTAGCATCCGCCATGAAGCACACAGGACGGAAATCCATTCTTGCCTCAGCCCGAAGATGTACCTCATATGTAACTTCCCTTAATAAACTTTTGATGTAATGCTCAAGTTGTCAGCCTCTTTCTTTGGTCTCTCAGCTCAGAAAAAAATTTCCCAACAGTTATGAATTTAGTTTTGAACCTCAATACTCTTTCTGTAATGATCTCAAAGAGGATCAAAAGATTCTCACAAATTTCCTGCCATCATAAATATATACAACTGTGAACCAAAAGAGGGCTATGCAATAAACCTGACAAGCTCAGTGACTAAAAGCACCCACACAGTATGGTCTGATAATAAATTCCTAACGGGGAAGGTCATGGCAGATAGTCACACCCCAGGCCTATAGCTTCGTTAGTAAATGGTTAATCGTTACCTTAAGCAGGCCTGCCCACTGTTTTTGTGCATCTAGGATAACAAACCTTTAAAATGGCAGAATAATTTTCTTTTCCAGTCTTCTGAGAGGCACAATCTTGGCACAGAGTACAAGACCATGAGACTTCTTGTTGTTATCTTGCTGCCAGCATACCATCTCTATTTACTATAAATATTAAATGTTAACTATCCTGCACCCATCGATGCAAAAGATTTCTCTCCAGTTTGCTTTTTCATTCAATCCTAGATATTTCCCCATCTTGCTTTGTCCTTAATTTAACACTAATGGATTTCATGTAACTTTCCCTATGATCTCTCCTTTGATTCCAATGTATAAAATGAGCTGTGAAACTGCCATTCTCTCTAAAGCATTTTCTCAATCAGTAAGATCCTGCTTCCAGACATGTCCTCAAACCTGGCTTGAATCAATGTTTACAAAATTTTTGATAAGTACAAATGTTCTTTTGTCGACACAACACACCACAGTATTATTACTAGTACCTTTTACTTTCTCAATCATAGAAATTACAAATCTTTCCAACACAGTATTTTATTTCCCAAAATAGCTCTTAAGCTCATCAACTACTTCTCAATTAAGTTATTAAGCCCATCACAGAATGGACATGACTAGAGTGAATGAGCCATCAGGGCATTAGTGATCAACCTGTAAAAAACAAAATTGGCAACTATTGTAAAACAAAGAATTTGGCTGGCCTTTGTCCTGGTTCTTGGGAAGCACGCTCTAAATCCTTGGGATTTCCTGAGTGACAGGAGTCCTTGTAATTCTGGGTGTTAACAAGGTAACTCCAGATGGGGGCTGGCCAATCCAGAAAGACCAACTACAGGATAGAGGATTTCCAGGGAGGGAAACTAGAGATTGAGTTCAAACTCATTGCCAATGAATCATGCTTACATAATGAAACCCCAATAAGAATTCTAGACACTGAAGCTGGAGTGAGCTTCTCTGGTCAACAATGCTCTGACTCCAAGCAGTCACACATCCACATGAGGGTGATGGTCCTAACTCCCCTGAAAAAGCTTGCTGACCCTCCCGAACCTCACCCTGTACATTTCTTCTTTAGGCTGGTCCTGATTTCAATCCATTTCTGCTACAATAAAACTATAATTCATAAGTATAGCACGTGAGTTGTAGTAAATTGCTAAACTTGAGAGTCTTGGGAACCCCGAATTTGTAGCCAGCTGGTCAGAAATGTGGTGACCTAGGGACCTCCCCGAGCTTGCAGCTAATGTCTGCAGTAAGGGAAACTGTGTGAAGGATGGTACCTCAGCCTGTGAAGTCTGACCTACTCTGAGTTAATCTCTTAATATTCCCTATCATCAATTATTATTCATCAATGTTAACTTCAATATCTATATATATAAAAGCCTAAGTGACTGGACGGTGGTCAAAGCGCTCCCACAGCAGGAGCACCACTCAGCTGACGGGCCCCAGACACTGTCCCGGCCCACGACACTCCCCAGCCCACGCCACTCCCCGTGTGCCTGAACGGCAGGTGCAGCGAGGCCAGTATGAGCAGGAGTGGTGCAGCGCCAGCCCGGGCTTGGGCTCCTCCCCGGCGCCTGCTGCTAACCGCACTACTTCATGCTGTGTGGTATCGACGTGGACAGAGCCCAACGAGCTGGCAGGTAAGGCTGGGCTGTGGCGGCACAGAGGTCCAGTGATCCCCACAGGCCAGGCCAAGGGACCCCACCGATGCACAAATCCGTGTACCAGGCCTCTAGTATCTATACCAGGGGTGGGCAAACGTTTTGACTCCAGGGCCACAATGGGTTCTTAAACTGGACCGGAGGGCCGGAACAAAAGCATGGATGGAGTGTTTGTGTGAACTAATATAAATTCAAAGTAAACATCATTACATAAAAGGGTACGGTCTTTTTTTTTTTTTTTTAAATATATTTTATTGACCTTTCACAGAGAGGAAGGGAGAGAGATAGTCAGAAACATCGACGAGAGAGAAACATCGACCAGCTGCCTCCCGCACATCTCCCACCGGGGACGTGCCCGCAACCAAGGTACATGCCACCAATCGGAATCGAACCCAGGACCCCCCAGTCCGCAGGCGAACGCTCTATCCACTGAGCCAAACCGGTCTCGGCCGGTCTTTTTTTTTTTTGAGTTTTATTCATTTCAAACGGGCCGGATCCGGCCCGCAGGCTGTAGTTTGCCCAAGGCTGATCTATACTAATAAAAGAGTAATATGCTAATTAGACCGGGAGACCTTCCAGACATCCTTCCAGACAAAGCCATAGTGGCAGGGCCGAGGCAGAGGCAGTTAGGGGTGATCAGGCCAGGAAGAGAGGGCAGTTGGGGGCAAGCAGGCTGGCGGGAGGTGGGAGGGAGAGGAGGAGGGGGCCCAGTTGGGGGGAGCAGGCCCTCAGTGGGGGGCAGTTGAGGGGGCGATCAGACCGGCAAGGGGGGGAGGGCAGCTGGGGGCGAGCAGGCTTGCAAGGGGGGCAGTTAGGGGCAAGCAGGCCAGCAGGCAGAGTGGTTAGGGGCAATCAGGCAAGCAGGCAGGTGAGTGGTTAGGAGCCAGCGGTCCCGGATTGCGAGAGGGATGTCCGACTGCCAGTAGTCGGACATCCCCTGAGGGGGTCCCAGATTGGAGAGGGTGCAGGCCAGGCTGAGGGACACCCTCCCCTCTACCCCCATGCACGAATTTCGGTGCACCAGGCCACTAGTTTTTTATAAGCATCAAAAGGTGTCGTTTTAGTATCTTAAAATATAAAATTTGTCTTATCACTTAACACATTACTAAAGATACCATGTTACATTAAAATTGTTTTCATATTTTTATAACTATTGATTCACGAGACTGCTAAAAGATCCATGGCACAACACTCACCTAAAGCTACTGGAACAGACAACTCTGAATCCTTGATGAGTCTTTAAAGGATATCTGCAGGCATCAAGATAAAGAATGAACTAACTCCTGGTAAGAATGGATTAATAATTTAGACCTCTTCTAAAAGCTAAAAAAACAAAAAAAACTAATCTAAAAGAATACCACTAACAAAAACTATCAGGAACACCAAGGTTTCTTACTGGAATGGCTAATTCCAAGTCAGAGGCTGGAACACCTTGTCACACCAGAAGCCAGGATATTATCAAAGCCAGGAAGACAACACTGGAGTTGTGTCAAAGAGACAAAGGGGATTGTTTTACACTATTTTCATGACTTTTTATGATTAACAACTTCCACAACAGAAATGTGAACGCACACATACTGACATATCCACCAAAACTATGCTTGAAAGCATCGAAGAACTTGAAGATAGAACTCACAAAGGCACAATCTAGGGAAGTAAGCCCCACATTTAGAACCACGTTTATCCCTGAGAGCAACTGGCAAGTGTTATGGAGCAGCTGAAAGGCTGACAACTTTACAAGGTGAGGGACCAAAGCCCAGAACCCAGGGACTACCAAAGGAAGGAGAGGGCTGGTGGACCCATGTCACGTGAGCTGGAATCCTAAATTGCTCTCAGAAGCTGAAGGAATGGAAAGAAACCAGGTAAGAACTGCAGCCAGCCACTACTCCTCTTTACCCTGAACTGAACTGAGGTGATCCCAGACTGTCCACTCCCTCAGATGCCTGGCAGAAGCAAGCACAAACCCTGTCTAGAAAATATCATCCTAGACCCCAATAATTTCAAATTATTTAAAAAATGTAATCTACTGCATGTGCACACATGCACACACATGCAATCCAGCTGCAAGAGACAAAATAGAAACTAGGACAAACAATAAATAAATAAAAAGGTAGACATTGGAGTTGCAAAATCATAACTTAAGGTTGGAGGGGAGGGGAGAAAGGTACAGAAATAAGTAAAATTATTAAGTGAAAAATAAAATAGCTGTATTATATTCAGAGATAAGACATTAAGATAGTAAACTTTGGTAGAAAACTATCAAAGAACCAGATTTTCCAGTAGTAAAAAAAATAGAGTAAACTCAATAAATAAGATAATAAATTAAGATCAAATAAGATAGGAAAAACCAAGATGGTGGCATAACTAAACACCTGAGATTGCTGCCTCGCACAAACACTTCAAAAATACAACTAAAAGACGAACTGACATCATCCAGAACCACAGGAAGGCTGGCTGAGTGGAAATTCTACAACTAGAAGGAAAGAGAAAAGCACACTGAGACTCAGAGGAGGCGCAGTGCAGAAGTGAAATACAAAGGTGCGGAAGTGCATGCAGAGAGGGCTGGCGGCTGAGGACACGATTGTCTTTTTCAATCGGGAGGGAGTCTCAGGCTCCGAGCTCCGGTTCCAGGCGAGTCTCTGGGGACCCAGACTCATACGGGAGAAACGGGACTGTCTAGCATCGGTCGGAACTCGAGGGCAGCTTTCTCTCGGAGGCACACCCAGAGATTGCCAGGGCCTCTGAGGACAGGGCTGAGAGCAGCCATACTGCTCACTCCGCCCACCCCGTTGATCCCCTGGGGCTCTGCCCCACCCAAGCCATGCCTGGAGGCTTTTGCATATGAAAGGCCCGACCCTTTGTAATCTGAAAATTACTTAACAAACTACAGCTGCCCAAGGCCCCAGGGCAACTTGCATTGCTTTACAGCTGGCAGTCTGCAGCGTAGCCTCAGGCAGAGGCTAGATTAGCACCTCCTTAGATGCAAGAGCCAGTGTACCCAGTGGTCAGAGTGGGACCATCCAATTATAACTCTGCAGATCCATAAAGGACACACTCAGGGGGCAGACTCAGTGAGCACCAAAGCCCCACTGAAGCAAGTCTTGCCCCATAAGGGTGTCTTCAGCACATAAGTTCTCCCACAGTAGACACAGCTGATTCTCAGTCAATTGGCCTGGAGGTCAAATCCTCCCAGTGTTACCTACAACAATCAAGGCTTAACTACAACAAGACGGCGCACAAAGCCCACAAGGGGGTGCACCGGGAGTGTCTACCTCAGGTAGTTGGGGAGACCGAGCCACCGGGCCCTGTAAGACACTTAGCACAGAAAGCCACACTATCGACACAGTGAAGCATAAAAAATGCCGAGACAAAGAAACAGGACACAAATGACAGAAATGGAGGAAAGCAAACGACTAGATATAGAGTTCAAAACCACACTTTTAAGGTTTTTCAAGAACTTTCTAGAAACCGCCAACAAATGTAGTGAGATCCTCAAGGAATCTAGTGAGACCCTTGATGTTGTGATAAAGGACCAACTAGAAATTAAACATACACTGACTGAAATAAAGAATATTATACAGACTCCCAACAGCAGACCAGAGGAGCGCAAGAATCAAGTCAAAGATTTGAAATGTGAAGAAGCAAAAACCACCCAACCGGAAAAGCAAAACGAAAAAAGAATCCAAAAATACGAAGATAGTGTAAGGAGCCTCTGGGACAGCTAAAGCGTACCAACATCCGAATTATAGGGGTGCCAAAAGATGAGAGAGAGCAAGATAATGAAAACCTATTTGAAGAAATAATGAAAGAAAACTTCCCCCACCTGGTGAAAGAAAGAGACTTACAAGTCCAGGAAGCGCAGAGAACCCCAAACAAAAGGAATCCAAAGAGGACCACACCCAAGACACATCATAATTAAAATGCCAAGAGCAAAAGACAAAGAGAGAATCTTAAAAGCAGCAAGAGAAAGACACTCAGTTACCTACAAGGGAGTACCCATACGACTGACAGCTGATTTCTCAACAGAAACTTTGCAGGCCAGAAGGGAGTGGCAAGAAATATTCAAAGTGATGAATACCAAGAACCTACAACCATGATTACTTTATCCAGCAAAGCTATCATTCAGAATTGAAGGTCAGATAAAGAGCTTCACAGATAAGGAAAAGCTAAAGGAGTACATCACCACCAAACCAGTATTATATGAAATGCTGAAAGGTATCCTTTAAGAAGAGGAAGAAGAAGACAAAGGTAAAGATACAAATTATGAACAACAAATACACATCTATCAACAAGTGAATCTAAAAATCAAGTGAATAAATAATCTGACGAACAGAATGAACTGGTGATAATATAATCAGGGACATAGAAAGGGAATGGACTGACTATTCTTGGGGGGGAAAGGGGTGTGGGGGATGTGGGAAGAGACTGGACAACAATCGTGCACCTATGGATGAGGACAGTGGGTGGGGAGTGAGGGTGGAGAGTGGGGTGGGAACTGGGAGGAGGGGAGTTACGGGGGAAAAAAAGAGGAACAAATTTAATAATCTGAACAATAAAGATTTAATTTAAAAAATAAATAAAATAAGATAATAGTAGGCTGGCTAATCTTGTTAAATGTTAATGAACAAAGAAAAATCTGAAGGAAATACCCAGAATGAAGCATGGAGAAGGTAAGAGACTGGGAAGGTCTAATACATTAAGATGAACACTCAGACATTTCCAAAGGTTCAGTAGGACTTATAAACACAAAATATAAATAAAAATATATAACTAGACACATCACAATAAAAGTTGAAAAGACAAAAAAAAATCATAAACACCTGAAATAAAAAAAACAAATTCCACCCATGGGAGCTAATATTTATATTTTGGAAAGAGGATAAACTAAGTTTTATTTTAAACAGAGAAAAAGGAGGAGGCTAGGTCACCGTGTAAAAATACCTGTTCACAGGCCAACTCAGGAGTCAGTTGCACACATGGTCACTTAGTCTTGGGATCCTGTGTGTTTCCAAAGGTGGGGGTTGTCTCCAAGTTTTGAGGGACCAAATTCTGACTTCTGGTTGGGGCCTTGTTAATACTTCCAGGACCACCACAGGGTTTTCCTGCCATTAACAGTTTCTTTTGATCCTGCCTGGAGGTGGGGGAGGGGGAGGGGCTGGGGCTCTGGTGAGAGGATGTCAACTCCTACTTCCTCACTCCACTTGGAGGATCCCCCCAACCCCCAACTTCTTTCTATCCTGCCTCATTCCCTACAGAGAGACTTCCATCCCTCAAATCTTTCAGGGGTGATGAGGGAAGAGGGTTTGTCTTCAGTAACTGCTTCTTGCTGACAAGAGCTGTGGTCCCTGCCTATGTAGGCTATGGAAGCCTCTCTCCCTGCCTGATCTAGGGGAGACAAGGGAAAGGGAGTTGGGCACAGCGCTGATATTACTGGCTGGGTCCTCTAAGTCAGGGATGGGTCCAAAGCCTTGAAGCATCATTATCTTGACATGGAGTTGTTGTATCCAACAGTAATGGCGGTGGCTAGACACTCTGATGGTGGGTTTACTCCATTCAGACTCAACTCCGCACCTAGAACAGTGACAAGAAAAGGGAACTAGAAAGGAAAGTGAAGACCACGGCTGGCTAGCCACGCAAGTATGTTAGGCGTCCACTTCCATGTCAGCAACTTCCGCTTGTCCTTCACTCGCCCAGGAAAACGCTCAAGGATGAATGGGAATGAGAATAAAGCAAGTTTTATTCAAGTAGAGAAAGAGAAGGAGGCCACTGAGCAGGCACCTCTGTGAAATAAGCGAAAAGTACATGTCTGAGTGGACACAGACTAACTCAAGAATGAGTTGCACCATGGGAGCAAATATTAAACTGACTATAGAAAGAATGAAAGCTGAAAATGTAATTCAATGACCTCTTTCAATGCCTCAGGAGAAAACTGACAAGTTAGGATACTATACACATCAAAAACATCCTTCAAAAGGAAGGTCAATTTGAGACATATTTAGACTAACATACACTCAAGAGAATTCACTATCAGCAGCAACAACAGGTGGGAAACAAAGTGTTCTTCAGGGAGAAGAAAGTGTTCAAAGATGAAGGGGTTGGAATTATAGCAAGGAATGAAGAGCAATAAAGAGGGTAAATCAAACAAGCTATAGACTGCACAAATTAATAACACCTTAAGATAAAATATACAGAAAATTATAACAGCACAACATTTCACAACATTAGTGAAAATGAGATAGAGTTTAAGTGCCAAAGAAAGGGGGAAAGAACCAAGTATTAGATTCTGAGAGGTCAAAGATGCACGTATTAAGTAACTTCCAAATTAACAAGGGAGAAAAATAATAAAAATTAGCACCCAAAGGACAGGAAAAGCCACATAAAACAGGTACACTAAACAGAAAGCACTTACTAAGCTAACAGATTAAACCCAACTATGTCCATTATCTTGTTAAATGTTGTCAACAGACCAACTGTACCAATTTTAATATTATCAGACAAGATTTTAAAAATTCTAGCTGTCGACAACAGAATTATCTAAAACATAAGCACAAAGACAGATTGAAAATAAAGGGTACAAAAATATATACACTGCATATAACCTAAGATAATGCAGCCACATGAATATTAAGATTAAAAAAAAAAACTTGCCCTAGCCAGTTTGGCTCAGTGGATAGAGCGTAGGCCTGAGGACTGAAGGGTCCCAGGTTCAATTCCAGTCAAGCCCTGGTCCAGCTCCTGATGGAGGCAACCAACCAATGTGTTTCTCTCACATTGATATTCTCTGTCTTCCACTTTCTCTTAAAAAAATTTTTAAAAAAATCAATGGAAAAATATCCTCAGGTGATTTAAAAAAAAAAAAATTACTTCTAATACTTTTACATTAAGGAGGAATACAATGACTTTAAGTCCTTTAATTTATTTTTAGAGAGAGGAAGAGGGAGAGAGGGGGAGAGAAACATTGATCTGTTGCCTCCCATCCCACAACCTGGGCATGGGCCCTGAGCAGGAATCAAACCAGGCACCTTTCAGTGCACAGGATGACATTTAACCAACTGAGCCACACTAGCCAGGACAAATGGAATTATTTTAAAAAACAGAATTGACGAGAAAGATATGTCATTCTCTAAGCACGTATGCACCTAATAGCATAACCTTAAAATATATAAAGCAGAAATTACCAGAACTAAGAATATTAATACATTTATCTTGGTAATCAATACAAGCAGCAGACCAAAAAGGGGGGAAAAAGTTTAAGGATGTGGAAGAATTTAACATTATTAGTCAAGTTGAACTAACTGACAATCGCATCTGCCCTGGCCAGGGACCTCAGCTGGTTAGAGCCTCACCCTGATATGCCAAGGTTGCATATCTGATCCCCATTCAGGGCATATACAAAAATCAACCAGTGAAATGCATAAATAAGTGGAACAACACCCAGGCCAGGGTGGCTCAGGTGGGTAGAGCATCGTCCCATGCACCAAAAGGTTGCCAGTTTGATCCCTGGTCAGGTAATCTATGTGTTTCTCTCTCGCACCAATGTTCCTCTCTCTCTCTTTCTCTCCACCCCCCTCCCTCTAAAAACCTAAATAAATGGCAACAAAGCCCTCTCTCTCTCTTTCAAATCAATCAATAAAAATAATAATTAGACACTACTGCATCCACATTCTTTCCAAGGATACACAGGACATTTACAAAAATTGATCATCTCTTTGGTCATAAGCTTCGAAAAATATCATGAACTTTAATTAAACAGTGTTCTGATCACAATGGAATTTAGAAAGCAATAAAAAAACAAACAGGCAGACACGAGAGGATTCTTAGAGCAGCAAAGCTCTTCTGTATTTTACTATAATGGTGAGTACACACTATGTATTTGTAAAAACCCATTGACTATACACACCTAAAGTGAACCCTAATGTAAACCATGGATTTGGTATAATAATGATGTGTCAATGTAGGTTCACTGATTGTAAAAAATGTATAATGTGGTGCAGGACATGGGAGGCTGTGCCTGTGTGGGGTCAGGAGTACAGGAAAACTTATACTTTTTATTCAATTTTGTTGAGACCCTAAAACTGCTCTGAAACATAAAGTCTTAAATTATTTTTAAGGTTTATCTAAGTTAATAAGTATACAGTGGTTACAAACAACCCCAGAAATTTTAGTTACTTGAAACAAATTCCCACTCCCTTCTTCCCCTGCTCTCCTCGGCCCTCCTCTTTTCTCCACCAGTCCTTCCTCTCTCCTCCCTCTGCTCTTGGTAAAAGACCCGCACTGCAGGAAGCTCCGTCACTGGCAGGAGGAAGATGTGGCAAATCTCACTACTGCTCCTAGAAGTTTGTGTGACAAGTCTTTTCTGCTCACGTCACTGGCTAAGACAAATCACATGGCCACACTCAATTTAGGAGGCAGGAACCAGAGTAAGATTCTACTAACCACCCACTGGGATGACCAAAATTAAAAAGACTAACAATGCCAAGTATTGGTGAGGGTATGGAGCCACAATAATGTATTCACTGTAGCAGAAATTGGTATGTCTACTTTGGAAAAGTCTGGCACTATCTATGAAGACTAAACACAGGCATAATGTGACCCAGCAATTCTACACAACAGAAAAGCATGCCAAAAACATGTGCGTGAATGTTCACAGCAAGCCCAGTGCACTCAAGTCCCATACCAGCATGAAAATGGAAATGAGGTGAGCCCCTTAGACCAGTGGTCGCCAACCGGTGGTCCACCGACCAATGCTAGTTTGTGAGGTCCGAAAGGTTGGCGACCGCTGCCTTAGACCACCTACCATGCGAGCTTAAGTGAATGACTCAGCTGCTCTGCTAAATCCATCACCACCCTCACCCTAGACCAGTGGTTCTCAAACCTTCCTAATGCCACGACCCTTTAATACAGTTCCTCATGTTGTGGTGACCCCCAATTTCATTGTTACAAATTGAACGTAATTAAAGCATAGTGATTAATCACAAAAACAATATGTAATTATATATGTTTTCCGATGGTCTTAGACGACCCCTGTGAAAGGGTCGTTCGACCCCCACGCAACCCACAAATTGAGAACCGCTGCCCTAGACCATGCATCCCTTACACACACTTTCTAGTAGGAGAGATGCTAAAGCAAGATACGGGGATACCTCTTGCTGGGAGCCAATCCATCCTTGCTGCTTGACACAGTCGCTGCAGGGAAGGAACATCTGCACAGCATATGTTTCAAGGGACCTGGCGTATATGGCATACTGTTCTTAATATGTTTGCGCACCTTCTTTGGCGCTATGTGTTTTAACCAAGGTCACCTCTCCGAGAAAGGTTGTTTCCCCAGGTAGGGATTTTCCCCTGAAGTTAGGGAGGGAATAAAACCCCTTAACTAAGTGCCAGGCAGATAGTTAATCACTTTAACTACGAACAATCACGCTTAAGCTACATAATCTTTACTCCCTGGAATGGAGATAAGAAACGCCCTAACCTGTGGAATAGAGATTGATAAGATTGGAATCAACTGGTATAAATACAGATGTAACAAGACAACAGGACACAGAACCTATCGAGAGAACCTGGCTGAAGAACCTAGAGCAGGGGTGGGCAAACTTTTTGACTTGAGGGCCACAATGGGTTCTTAAACTGGACCGGAGGGCTGGAACAAAAGCATGGAGTGTTTGTGTGAACTAATATAAATTCAAAGTAAACATCATTACATAAAAGGGTACGGTCTTTTTTTTCAATAGTTTTATTCATTTCAAGCAGGCCGGATCCGGCCCGAGGGCTGTAGTTTGCCCACGGCTGGTCGACCTAGAGACAGAACCTGGCTACAGAACCTGGATAGAACATGGCAAGAGAACCTGACTAGAACCTGGTGACTGAACATGGCAGGAGAACCTGGTTGGAGAACCTAGCAAGAGAACATGGACACAGAACCTGGCTGGAGATCCTAACCAGAACTTGGCTAGAGATCCTGGCTAGGCTGCTGATCAACTGAACGCTGTCTCTGTGTCATTCCTTCTTCGCCGACTCCGTCCACACCTTTGGGGACCCCTGGACCTGCTGGGGTTGGACCCCAGCAACCTCTGACCCAACTTTGGCTAAAGGACTCATCAGTGGCCTTGCTTAAACTTTCTCAGAACTGTACTGTAGTCCTAGCCGATTTGGCTCAGTGGATAGAGCGTCATCCTATGGACTGAGGGGTCCTGGGTTCGATTCCAGTCAAGGGCACATGCCCAAGTTACGGGCTCGATCCCCAGTGTGGGGAGTGCAGGAGGCAGTTGATAGAGGATTCTGTCTCATCACTGATGTTTCACTCTTTCTCTCCCTTCCTCTCTGAAATAAATAAAAAAATAAAAAGAACTGCACTGTGGTCATAAGACTTTTCCCACCAGACGTTCTCTCCATCCCTTCCTCCTGCACATGCATCAAACCTGGCCTCAAGCCCTAGCTGGTTTTGCTCAGTGGATAAGTGTGTCGGCCTGGGGACTGAAGGGTCCCGGGTTCAATTCATGTCAAGGGCACATGTCCGGGTTTCGGGCTTGATCCCCAGTAGGGGTCATGCAGGATCCTGGCAGCCAATCAATGGTTTTTTGATGTTTCTATCTCTCTCTCCCTCTCCCTCTCCCTTCCTCTCTGAAATCAATAAATTAAAAAAAAAACAAAAAACACAAACAAAAAAAGGCTGGCCTCACCTCCCTCAATACAGCTAAATCTAATCCCAACTTGCCATCTTTTTGTTTTAGGGGGACCTGAACTAACAGTCTCAACCTGGAAACAAGCTAATACTTAACAGGAGAATGAGTACCCATGAGTAATATGTGAATAAATCATACATGAATAGAGAGACGACAACTGTGACCACATGAATAAAATGCATGATGAAATTAGTGGTAGTTCCACAGCTGGTGTCACACACCATAAATGTGTCACTACGTCTGTACTTACAATATATTTCATTTTTGAACGTTAAAAGAAAATACAGGACTGAAGTCAACAGTCCCCAAACCAAAGGTGAATTTACTATGTTAACTCAAATTAAGAAGCTATTTGAAGCTAAAGTGTTACTTTCTTACACAGAGCCCTCCTCCCCCTTTCTCCATCAGTCCCACCCTCCACAGGTAACCACTGGTAAGACTCCTACGAATCTAATAAAATATTGCTGTGCAAATATTTAAAGCATACTACAAGTACACGAACATCTTAAAACACACATTATGCATGCATACAAGACAATATACAGTGCTATACAACTTGCTTCTCATACTAAATGTTGTTTTCGATGCAGTGTAGTGAATTTAGAATGGGTATAAAGATCATTTATTTTATCCTGTTAACCCCAATACTATCAAACAAGCATATTTGCATATTTGTACAAATGCATCTATTCAATCAATTCCTAGCAGTGGAATTCCTAGGCCAAATAGAGTATGTGCGTTTTAAATTAAGAATATATAGTGAAGTCGCTTTCCAAAAATGTTCTACCAAATTATATACCCACCAATGGCATGAATTATTTAAAGGCCATGTAGTGCCCTGGCCTGGTGGCTCAGTTGGTTGAAGCATCATCCCATACACCAAAGGCTGCAGATTTGATTCCCAGTCAGGGCACATACCTAGCTAGGTTGCAGGTTAGATCCCTAGTTGGGGTGCATACAGGACACAATGAATTGGTGTCGTTCTCTCATTGATGTTTCTCTTTCTCCCTTCCTCTCTCTCTAAAATCAATAAACATACCCTCAGTCGAGGATTAAAAAAATTAAAATTAAAAATAAAACCCGGCTGATGTAGATTGAGCGTCATTCCATGTACCAAGAGGTCACCAGTTTGATTCCAGGTCAGGGCACAAGCCCAGGTATCAGGCGAGGTCCCTGGTAGTGGGTGATGCTTCTCGCTCATCAATGTTTCTCTCTCTCTAAAATCAACAAAAACATATTTAAAAAATAATAAATGCCATGGCCCTGGATGGTGTGGCTCAGTTGGTGGGACATTGTCCCATGCACTGAAAGATTGCCAGTTTGATTCCTGATCAGACCACATGCCCGTGAGCTCAATCTCTGGTAGGGGTCATGCAGATGTTTCTTCTCTGTCCCCCGTTTCCTTTTCTCTCTCTCTAAAAATCAACAAAAATACTTAAAGAAATAAAGGCCATGTATTTTAGGTGAACCTTACTTCGTCAATAATATTCCAAAAATTGTGAAAAATAATTACAAATGGGAAGTATATGAGATTATACTTATTTTTTTACTGTGTCAATTTAAAGGAAAACTTTAAACAACCCTAGAGTAAACAAGAAAATTACCAAGTTGTAACCCAGAGATTAATTCTAAATAAAAAAGTGACCTGCCACCCTAGGATCCAACTATCCCCACTGCACTTACCTTCAGCAGTTCAGTCCAGCTAATTCCCGCTGTGATTTCTGCCCTACAGAAAACAGTGACCAGTGCTCTCAAGAAAACTGAGCTCTGGCCATGGACAGTGTGGCTCAGTTGGTTGGACACGATTCAGTGCACAAAAAGGTTGCAGATTTGCTTCTAGTCAGGGCACATGCCCAGATTGTGGGCTCGATTCCCAATAGGGTGCATGCAGGAGGCAACCAATCAATATTTTGTTCTCACATCAATGTTTCTCTCTCTAAAAAAGAAAATCAATCAAAATATTAAAAAAAAAAGAATACTGGCCCTAACCAGTTTGGCTCAGTGGATAGAGTGTCAGCCTGCGGACTGAAGGGTCCCGGGTTCAATTCTGGTCAAAGGCATGTACCTTGGTTGCGGGCACATCCCCAGTAGGGAGTGTGCATGTGGCAGCTGATCGAAGCTTCTCTCTCATCAATGTTTCTAACTCTCTATCCCTTTCCCTCTCCCTTCCTCTCTGTAAAAAATCAGTAATATATATTTAAAAAAAAAATACTGGACTCCCCTTACAAATGTCTCATAGCTGTGGGATAAGGCATGAGCACTGAATCGCCCAGGGTGGGCAAGCAGGTCTTTCATGACAAATCCACTCCAACACTCCAGTCTCCCTAAATTTATGAACCCTTCCTCTATGGTACACCAAGGTAGTTCTAGCAGCTCAACTTTGCTTAATTAGCACAGGTTACATTTTGAGAGGTTTCAGGTGCAACAGGGGACCTTTGTAACCCCTCAAGCTACAACACTGAATGCAGAATCTCTGCTTATAGGCCCATATCAATAAATTCAGTCTAACCCAACTTTAACTCCTTCCACCATTATCCTACATCCTTAACATTCATTCCCAAACATATTCTCCAGGTTCCTAACTATATAGTGGCAAACCAGACAACCTTTTAGAAGGTAGCACACCTCCTGGGTCATATTATGCAACTCACCTTTTTTTCCTCAAACCTTTATTGTTGGGTATTACAGATGTCCCCCTTATTACTCCCAAAGCCCTCCTTCACCTGGTTCATGCCCCACCCCAGGCCTTCACCACCCTATTGTCTGTGTCCATAGGTAATGCATATATGCATGTAAGATCTTTGGCTAATCTCTTCCCCATCCCACTTCCCTCTGAGATTCATCAGTCTACTCCATGTTTCCATACCTGATTCTATTTTATTCACTAGTTTATTTATCATGTAATATAGGTTTGATGGTGATGAATCCCTTTAGCTCCTTCTTGTCTGTGAAGTTCTTTATCTGATAGCTTTGCTGGGCAGAGTAATCCCAAGATTACTGTAGGTTCCTGCTTTTCATCACTTTAAATATTTCTTGCCACTCCCTTCTGGCATGCATAGTTTCGGTTGAGAAATCAACTGACAGTCATATGAGTGCTCCTTTGTAGGTAACTAACTGCTTTTCTCTTGCTGCTTTTAAGATCCTCTGTCTTTAATCCTTGGCATTTTAATTATGATGTGTCTTGGTATGGGCCTCTTTGGGTTCCTCTTGTTTGGGACTCTGCACTTTTTGGACTTACAAGGAAGTTTTCTGTCATTATTTCTTCAAATAGGTTTTCAGTATCTTACTCTCTCTCTTCTCATTCTGGCACCCCCATGATGCTAATGTTGATATGCTTAAAGTTGTCCCAGAAGCTCCTTACACTATCTTCATATTTTTTTATTTTTTGCTCTTCCGATTGGGTGTTTTCTGCTTCCTCATTCCAAATCATTGATTTGATTCTCAGAATCCTCTACTGTTGAATCCCTGTAAATAATTCTTAATTTCAGTTAGTGTGTGCTTAATTTCTGACTGATCCCTTTTCATGTCTTTGATGTTCTAAGGTTCTTGAAATTCTCACTAAGATACTTCAAAGTCTCACCAAGTCCCTTGAAGGTCTCATGAGTAACCGTGTAACAATGGTTAAGTCTGTACCCAGTAGTTTGCTTGCTTTCATTTCTTTCATTTGACATGTTTATCTCCACATTTTGGATGCTTCCCTGTGTTTGTTTCTATGTATTAGGTAGAGCAGCCTTATCCATTAGGTATCCTGTAGGATCCAGTGGCTCAGCCTCTAGGTGTGCCCCTGTGTGGGCTGTGTGCACAGTCTTGTTGTAATTGAGCCTTGATTGCTGTTGGTTTCACTGGGAGGAATTGACCTCCAGGCCAATTGGCTGTGAGGACCAACTGGGACTACAGTGGGAGAGCAGCTGTGCAGGAGACACTCTTATGGATCAGGACTTGGTTCAGTGGGGCTTTGGTGCTCACTGAGTCTGCCCCTTGAGTGTGTCACTTGTGGATGTGTAGAGCTGTAATCTAGTATGGTCTGAAGGTGTCCACCGGGTATACTGGCTCTGGTGCCTCCCAGGAGGTGCAGTCAGCCACTGCCTAGGGCCACCCAAAGGAGCTACAGAAAGGTCAGCAGATGGCTGCTTCTTGTATTGGGCTTGTGAAGTGTCCAGGCAAAGTCCAGCTATAAAGTAAGGCAGGCTGGTGCTAGTGTCAGGTCTTGGACCTTTTATTGATAGGTTTGGGGCACACTGACGCCAACTGCTGCTTGTTTGAGAGAGTTTAGCAAAGTCTGAAGCCTGAGTCAGGACAGGCCATTCATATGGGCAAGTTCCTGCAAACAGCTTGAGTGAAGCTGCAAATTGGATGGGGCAGGTTCTGAGGGAATCACTAGGGTAGAGAGACAAGTGTGAGCCAGGCTGATAGAAACTTGGATATGGCTGCCAGTCAGCTCTGCAATGACCCCTGCGAGGATCCCCATCTGGGAGAAAGCCACCCTGAGTCCTACTCAGATGTCATACAGTCCAGTTCCTCTCCATACATCCCTGGGTTCCCCAAAAGCTGCCTAGAGCTGGAACTCAGAGGGATCGAGTCCTAGTAAGTTCGTGGACCAGCCCTTTAAGAGGAACACCTGGGCCTCCAACAGCCTCTGTGTCACTCAGCCACAATCCCCACTGGTTTTTACAGCCCAAAGTTATAGGAACTTCTCTTCCCAGCTCTGGAACCCTGGGCTGGGACCTCTTGCCCCTCAGGGGGGCTTTGCAACAGAGATATCCCTCCTGATTAAAATATGGCACACGTGGGTGTTGTACCAGCCCATTCTGAACCTCCACACCTCCTACCAGTCTTGATGTACTTTCTTCTTTACTTCTCTAGTTGTAGGATTTCCATTCAGCCAGCTTTCAGGTGATTCTGAATGATGTTTCTTTTGTATTTTAGTAGTAATTTTTATGTGGTTGTGGGAGGTGATGAGTACTGGCATTTACTTACCATCTTCATCCTACACTGCACCTCACACTTTGAAATCTGCTTGGACTATCCTAGGAGAGGCCAATTACAGGTTTTTCAGGGAATGGAGATTAAGTTCCTCAGACACCAAATGTAAAGACTTGCTATTGGCAAAGGTAGTCCAGCAGAATTTAGGGTTTCAAGGTCTCCAGGTTAATCAGAATCTGACCATATGCTCTTAATTCAATTTTCAGGATCCCATTCCTTACCAATCAATAATGCTTTCACTTACAAATTGGGAGTTCAATTTGTACTTTTAGGGCAGACACAGAAACTCACTTTATGTAGAACCTGAGCTGGGAATTTAAAACCCGAACTCATCATTTTGCTTTGTAATGTTTTAACTTAGCTGAATCACATTCCCCAGAATTTCCTCTCCTGTTTATTTCTGGTTTGGGTAGGCCACACGAGAGAGTCTTGTGCAGCAGGCAGAGGGCACAAGGCAAAGGGACACCCATTGATCTTCCAATTGACCTCACTGATTCAAGGCATGATTGGGCCTGCATCAGCTGCAGCTCCTGCTTGTACCTTCCCTTCCCTGAGCTCCTCTGCTTCCTGGGCCAAGTGTGTGTAGTTAGCTCCATGATAAGGGTCCAGCTCTTGTAGGTCACCCACACAACCAAGGTCACAGACAACAGAACTAACACAGCTTTCAATCTGGCCTGTTGTGACCTCTAACTTGTTCAAATTCTCTTCCCCACTACACATCCATTTTCCATTCCCAAATGCTTGCTCTGTGAACATCAAAGTCCAGCATCAGCCATACTGTCTATAAGCTGCTCCGTCAGCTCCTACACCTTGTTAACTTGGGTCCCTAATAACCACCGATTGAGAGACCTCTGTGCAGACGACCAGACATAAACACACAGCCTCCACCTTCTCTTGAACAATGCTAGTTACTGTCCAAGGGGTTTGAGCACTCACAAACCAGGCATTGAGCAAAGTAGTATAAAGTAATTATGAGCAAAAAAAACAGGAACAGTCTCTGCTTTCATTAACCTCAGCCTTTTTTGGAAAATAAAAATTCGCCCTAGCTGGTTTGGTTCAATGGATAGAGCGTTGGCCTGCAGACTGAAGAGTTCCAGTCAAGGGCACATGGGTGGACTCAATCCCCAGTAGGGGTGTGCAGAAGGCAGCCAATCAATGATTCTGTCTCATCACTGATGTTTCTATCTCCCTCTCCCTTACTCTCTGAAATCAATAAATCTACATTAAAAGAGAAACATGAAAATTGACCATCCCTCCGCTATGCCCACCAGCCAATCAGAGTAAGTATGCAAATTAACCCAACAAAGATGGCTTTTAATTTGCATACACTGGTGCAGAGCAAAGACTAAAGACAGCGTAGAAGGAAGCCAAGCACTACAGAAGGGAGCGAAGCGGTGGCGAAGGGAAGGAGCCGAGGCAGCAGAGCCAGGAGCAGAGGTGAGGCAGCGAAGAAGGGAGCAAAGCCCCCTCCCACCCCTAAGGGCTCCCGGACTGTGAGAGGGGGCAGGCAGGGCTGAGGGGCCACCCCTCCAGTGCATGAATTTTCATGCCCCGGGCCTCTAGTATACATATAAAAGAAAAATGCATAAATTAGGTAAACTAATGTAGCACTATAAATTTGATAAGCATCAGGGAGAATAGCAATGTCTCTAATAGGAGGACTAGACTTCCTCCTATTGGTCAAAAAAATCTTCAGCAAATGGATGGCTGTTTTAGTGGGTATGAGGGTTTCCTGGACTATTGTCTCTACCTTTATTGGACAAATGTACAAACTCACACAGAAAAACTTCATGCAAAAGCTATATTTGAGACAAGCTCTGAAGACTAGGAATAATGAAACAAGGACAGAAAGCATTCCAGGCAGAGGAAAAGAATGAGTGCCACACTCCTTGGTGGAGATGATGGGCACAGGAACTAGCAGGACTAGCATGGCTACAGCTAGAAAAGCAAGGGGAGATGTAGTGTGCAGTGAGGCAGAAGTCCCAAAGCCCTTGAGGCCATGTGATATAGTTCTGTCTTTAAAGCAATATAGGAAGCCACTGAGAGTTTTAAGTAAAAGGGTGACATAATGAAATGTTTTTTTAAATATAATTTTTGACATTACCAGAATTACAAACATATTGATTGACTTATTACCCCAAAATCAATCTTAAAGCTATTCTTGCACAAATACAAAACAATATATCCACAAAGTATTCACTGAAGCGATAGAATATAAACAACCCAACTGTTCATCATTAGGAGACAAACTACAAGCACAAAAGAAAAAAGAGCTCATATGAAGTCAAATCCAGAATATATTAAGTAAAAAGGAAGAAACAGTGAACACAGAGTTCTAGACTTTGTTTAAGAAAGGAAGAGAAATAAAAAATACATGTATAAACTTATATTTGCAAAAACCAGAAACTAATAAAAATGGGGCAGGAGGGGAACAGGTACAAAGGACAGGAATGGGAAGCTGTAAACATACCTTTGTAATACAGCCTTAACTTCTAAAACACATAAACGTTTACATACTAAATACATTACGTAAATTAAAACAATCCTTAAACATTAAGAATTTCATGCAAATAAACCAAATAATCAAATCAGTAACATAATCAGAGAGAAAATATTTTTAAATGATTTTGTAATTCAGAATGTCAACTATACATCCTTATGTGGATAAGTTTTAGGAACAAAAATAACTAATAAAATATAAACCTACAATCATTTTTATTAGTGTTTTCAAACTACTATATTTATATTGTAGGGAAAAGAAAAATAACTAATATTGCTAAAAATGTAAATTTTTCAATGGTATGAAATGGAAATACCCATAAAATCAAAATATATCTATCTCAAGTCTGTCCAGTGAAAACAGGGGCATCCCAGTAGCAATCAGGACGCATACGACTAGGTTCTGGTACCTAAATTCCACTCCAGATAAAAGAGGTTAAATGAATCAGCTGATAGCACTTTATCTGCTCAGTGTTTCTGGCTGTATTGGGTTTATTTGTGAGACTGGTATAACAATAAAGTGAAATCTTCCCCTCTGAAAAAATAAAAAAAGAACCAGCTAACAGGTACTGGGTAGGAAAAACACAAAACGTGTCTCAGACACCTTGTGTCAAGAGCAAGAAACAGTTCAAAGATGAATGGAGTTGCATCCAAGGCAGGAAAACTACCTTGAAAGGATACCACCATACCCAAGTTAAGACAAACTGAAGAAAACGAGTGATTACTACTCGGTTAAACGTACTGGATCCACACACAAAAACAAGTGCTACAGTGATGCTCAAAAGATAAAGAGCAAAAAGAAACACAACCAACTAACCTAACCCAGTGGATCGCAACCTTGGGTGCAAATTAGAATCACCTGGGAATCTTTTTAAAATCCTGATTTTGGGGCCTCATCCTCCGGAAATTCTGTTTCTTTGTTACTCATGTTGTGGCCCCACCCCATCACAAAGAAACAGAATTTCCGGAGGATGAGGCCCAGAAATCAGGATTTTAAAAAGATTCCCAGGTGATTCTAATGTGCACCCAAGGTTGCGAACCACTGAGCTAACCCATATGCAGTCAAAAGGATACTGTTATCACTTCTGTCAGGATATACAGACAGATATAAAGATCATATATACAACATATAGACCAGGGGTGGGCAACTTTTTTGTGAGTGCATGCCAAAACCAGCAAAATCTCTGACTCAAAATTCTTCTGTGTGCCAACCCTAATTTTTTGAGACCATGTTACGCCTACTTGATATCTCTTAAGGTGTACGTATGTGAAGAACCTTGAAGAAATAATAAAATTCATTCTAGCGACAAAAACAGTATATGATAATGAAAAATACATTTATTTTTAATGTATACATGTACATTGAAAGTCCGACAGAAAACTTTATGACTCCGTTTGATATTATCAGTGGGTCTTTTGCTGCTGTATCACTGATGACAGAGATTTTACATCAGGTTTATATTTCGTGACCTTCAGAGATATGCATGAGCTACTTACTACTTTCATCCGTCATGCTACTCCTATTATGAGACTTAACAAAATTCATCACTGAGAACAAAGATTCACAAGCGTATGTGGATGAAACCAAAACACTGGTCAGATCTAGGAAGGCAGGGAGAGTTAAGGCAGAGGCATAGAAATTGCTCTTCCCCTCTCTTGTCAATCCATGTCTATAGTCTTTAAGATAACTTGTTATGTAAAATTATTTATTTATCTAAGATGCACCTACCCTGACTGAATTTATCTGAAAAATAAAAAAGTCGATATTAAGAAAAAAAAATTGTAAATGGAAGATTTTAAGAGAGGGTTTCACGTGCCAGCAAAAGTTACTGGCGTGCCATGTTTAGCACGCGTGCCAGGGGTTGCCCACCCCTGATATAGACCATTTACAAACATATAGATTATTTTTGGACAGATCAAGAAATTAAACCTAAGTTATAAGAATATAACTATAAGCAAAGTGATCAACTTACTATCAACAAATGTAATGTTTTTTTAAAAGTTGCTTTGCCTTTTAAAGACACTATTGCAACTTGAAAACATCTAAAATGGAATAAAATGCTTTACTAGTCTTTTCATTTTCACTCTCAACATTTTGATAAAATCATACCCATATTTTAGCCAACATCTGGATAAAGTAATACCCCCAAACGTCAACACATTTGACAGTCTAGTGATTCCAGACCAATTCCTCCTGCGTCAAATGACTTCATCAGCCTTCCCCAATTGGCCAGACTCTGGAGACAAGATATCCTACACTCCAAGTCCTCCTCTCCGCCTTCATGTTGTTCAATGCCTGTCCATGGTTTCCCCCACCTACAGGATAAACACCAACTGCATTATCGTAATATGTATAATTATTTAAAATCTGGCGCCAAATTCATTCCTAGAAACACGGGCTGTCCCAAACAACGGGTGGCATAAGCAGGGGTGAACATCATCATCATGTTCAATACCCATAGGGCACTTACTACCCAAGAGCCACTCCATTGAAATGTACACTTGAAGTAGGTGTCCCCATCCCATTCTACAAATAAACATAACATCCAAAGGAGTAAAAGATAATGAGGGCCATGTTTTGGCTGGGATTCAAACCTAGGATTGTCTGAAAACTTTCTTCATGCCTTTTCTCCTGCTATCCCTTCCATCCTCTCCTACTCTGTATTCTGTAGAAGCATCACCTTCTCTTTCACAATACCCTCTGCATAAAATGTTCTCATTATATACAGGTGTATCTTCCCGACAAACTGTTAAGGTCTCTAAGGGCACAACTTTATTATGCCCATACATAACTTGTTCTGGAAAAGACTTTAGGGGAAGGAAGTCAACAATGTTTGGCTTCAGCTGCTTTTTTTTCAGGAATTGTAAACACTACAGTCTATTTAATTTAATTCTCATAAAAGCCTTTCATCCCAGTTTACAGATGAGGAATCAGAAGTTCAAAAAGGAAAGGTGAGCCCTGATCAGGTAGCTCAGTTGGTTAGAGCATAATATCAACACAAATTTTATTCCTCAACAAAGGTTGGGGGTTCAATGCCCAGTCAGGGCACATACAAAAAGCACCCAATGAATGTATAAATAAATAGAACAAATCGATGTCTATCTCTATCCTTAAAATCAATAAGTAAAAATAATTTTTTTTAAAAAAAAGGGCTACATGATGAATCAGCTATGTGACTTTGGACCAATGGGGCTGGATTTCAACCCAACTCTTCGGAGTTGAAAGGTCATTCTATCTCTATGTCCAACTCCAAAGCTCATCTCCTTTTCACAATACCATAATGTCTTCCAAACTGAACAAAATACTTGGACAAAATAATTGATTCCCGTCTCCCAATTTATTCTTATTCAAAGAGAGAAGAAAACACATGTAATTAAGCATCGAATAAGCATAAGGAAATATTTACATGAATATATATTAACTGCTTTCTCAGCAGTTAAAATCCTAACAGCTAAACCAAAGAAATACCAAACTGCATTATTTTTAATCTCTAAAATAATCCACATTAGTAACTTCAGAAACAACAGGATCTTTTTCATGTATTTCTAACATACCAAGGGGGAAAAAGTTAATTAAGGAATGCAGCCAGAAGTTGTAACTGTGCAATCAGGTACGTAACCCAACAGTGAAAACACTGTAATTAAATTTCTTGTAGGTAAGACTTCAAATAATTCATTTCTCATCAATACAGTAAGAGCCAAATCTGATGCAAAGGCACACACAAACATCAACCTCTCACTTCAAAATTAAAGGAGAGGCAACATTATCTAAAATACACTGTAAGGACCCCCATGACCAACATTACCTAGATTTCAAGGGCATTAATAGATATTACACTAAAAACAAAACAAAAAGAGATCTGAGGCCAAATATGGAAAACACTATTGCACTATTTCTCACAGCCCAAATGTAAAAATGAATTGTGACCCTAGAACAGTGGTTCTCAACCTTCTGGTCCTTTAAATACAGTTCCTCATGCTGTGACCATCCATAAAATTATTTTCGTTGCTACTTCATAACTGTAATGTTGCTACTGTTATGAATTGTAATGTAAATATCTGATATACTGGATAGTCTGAGGCGACCCCTGTGAAAGGGTCGTTGGACCGCCAAAGGGTTCGCGACCCACAGGTTAAGAACCGCTGCCCTAGAAGGAAAGGGATAGCATTGTTTCCCAAACTTAGGTGACCAAGGAACCTTTTGTCTATCCTGTAAACAGTTCCTAGAACTACAGATGCTCCTAAAGTTACAATGGGGTTATATCCCAATGAATCCATTGTAAGTTGAAAATATCATAAATCGAAAGTGCATTCAATACACCTAACCTACATCATGCTTAGCCTAGCCCTAGCCTACCTGAAATGTGCACAGAACACTTACATTAGCCTACAGTAGGCCAATTATTTTTTTAGTATATTTTTATTGTTTTCAGAGAGGAAGGGAGAGGAAGAGAGAAATAGAAACATCAATGATGACAGAGAATCATTGATCGGCTGCCTCCTGCACACCCCCTGCTGGGGATCAGCCTGCAACCCATGCAGGTGCCCTGGACCCAAAACGAGCCTGGGACTCTTCAGTCCACAGGCTGACGCTCCATCCACTGAGCCAAACCGGTAGGGCAGTCGGCCAATTATCTTGAGCTTCATCTTTCTCACCAGAAACCGGACACACAGATGGACACATACATGTTTTATAGACATGATGGAATGCAAAAACCCAAAACAAGGTTCCAAAAACACTGCCAACATAGTTCACTGTAGAGTACTGATGTGATCAGGTGCCTGCCTGGGAGCTGCGGCTCACTAGCCCAGAACAACTCAAAATTCAAAATTTGAAATCCGGTTTCTACTGAACAGGAATTGCTTTCACGTCATTGTAAAATCAAAAATCATAAATTGGGAACAATCTGTACAGTCACAAAGAATTCACCTTAAGTAACACTGCTTCGGATAGTCCAGAACTAAGTAAATACTGTATTCTGAACTGGTAATTAAAGGTATGGTTAGAAACAGTACTAGGGAAATTCTCGGGATCATCAAAAGTCTTTTTAAAAAATCCTAAATTGAACGTAAATTGATGACCAGAGACACTCTTTCCTTATCCACTTCACAATATTTTAACAGTGACTATTTCTCTACTCAAAATATTAGGAATAAAAAAATTCTATTTTATTCCTCACAAGAAACTGATGCCTACTACTGATAATTCTGGCATTTTGTGCAACCTTTACATACATTATCAGCCCGATAATAAACGTTCTGTAAATTAGTAGCTACTACAATTTTTTGGCGTTTGCCCATTAACTAGAAGGGAGCTGGAGGTCTCATTTCACTTAAGCCCCATCTGTAATTTCGCAACCAAAGTTCATAACCTCTTAAGAGTGTTCACAAACTCCATCTGTCCTAGTATTCATCCCCAAGTATAGGTTTAATTTTCACTTCCTAACAAAGCTATGTAGAAAACAATTACTGTGTTCTCCCTTTACAACGCTTCTTCCAGAAAATTCCAGCAGGAGTTATATAGGTTATTACCATACCTATAGATGTGTCCACTCAAGTCACGTTAAGCAATGTAAGCCCTTAAAACAGTGGAATGTTTATCTCGGGTTGCTTTGTGACGTAAACGTAAAATAATCCGCACTCCCCACTTCAACGTGCAGGAAAAACCCTCTCCAAAACCCGGAATCCGAACCCCAAATCAAAGAAAGCAAATCGGCACAAAACAGCTGCAGAAACAGATCCGGGATGCCCATGTCCAGGCATCACCGCGGAGACCGTCACTAAAACCCGGTCTCGTTACAGAAAAAGGGGTCGTCCCCTCCCCCCCGGAGGGGCAGGCGGACCCGAACCCACGGCGCTGCGCAGTGTCCGCGTCACGGGAGGCTTCCCCAAACGCTGCGGAATGCGCTCAAGGTCACCGCGAGGAGGTGTCGGCGGGTGCGAGTGCACCGACCTCGCCCGCCTCCCGTCCCGCGCCAGGCGCCGAGGGCGCGGGATGCCGCGCGGGGAGCGGGGCGGTGGGCGTCACGGGAAGCCCCGAGCAGCCGCCTTCTCCGCCAGGCCCACCGCCGAGACCCGCGGACCGCGCCGGGCTGCAGGTTACCACCCGCAGAACCTCCTCCCCGCCCCTCCCTTCCCCGGGGCCCCACGGGGTCCCACCGCGGCCACGCGTCGCCAGGGATCCCGCCCCGCCTAGCCCCGGGCCCCGCAGCCCGGCCCCGCCCCGCCCCTCCCCGCCCCACATCTTTCCCCCCTTCCCCACATCCTCTCCTCCCTCCCCTTCCTCTCCCGTCCGCCCCCCAAAACCCAGGGGACTCGTACCTTCCCCCTTCCTCCAGCCCCTCCCCCGCCTGGGGGTCCCGTTTCCCAGCCGCAGCCCAGCCCGCGTTATGCAACTCACCCCACCCGCCCCCGCCAGCGCCCGCCGCATCGGCCCCCTCCCCAGGTCGCACCGCCCGCCCGGGGCCGCGGCGCCCGGAACAAAGCGCGCGGAGCTGCCGGGCCAGGGGCGGCGGCCATGTTGGCGGGGGCGGTGAACAAAGGCGAACGGCCGGAGGCCCCCGCCCGCGGCCCGGCCGGCAGGGGGCGCTGTACAGCGCCACTCGCTGCCCGGACAATGCGCCGTGGCCCGCCGCTCCCCGGGCGCCACCGCCCCTCAACAAGCCCGCCGCGCCCCCCCTCGCGACGCCCGCTCCCCTGCGGCACACGACCCTACCTGCCGGCCACTGAGGCCGCTGTCCTCAGCCCGCGGCCCCGCCGTCCCGCGCCGTGCTCCCGCCCCAGTCCGACCGAGCCAGACGGCGCCGCCCCGCCCCCGCTCCGCCGCCGCCGCCGCCGCCGCCCGCCCTCGGCCGCACGGCGCATGCGCACTGCGCCTGTCGATTGCGCCGGCCGCGCCGCCCGGCCTCGGCCCGACGGCCCACACTGCGCAGGCGCCCCAGGCGATGGGCGGGGCCTGAGCTACTCACCTGGCGGCAGGGTGGGCGGGGCGGAGCGGGGAGGGACGGAGCACTGCAATGCCCAGCGGGGCGGGGCGGGGCCTGGCGGGCGGTGGGACGGACCGTCACCTGCAGCGGAGCAGAGCCTGACGCTGCCCACCTGATGGCGGGCGGCGGGGCGGGGCTTGGGTCCGCTCACTTAGCCGTGCGGGGCCGCAGGGGCCCAGGTGCGTGCCGGGAAGGGGCGGTATTCGGAGGGTGAGGTCCGGGAGCCCAGTGGGCGCTACTGACGCCGACGTCAGGCCTCCCGGGAAGTTTGGGTGTTCCGCTCAGTGGGACGCCTATAACGGAATGGCCAGCTCTCCTTGTCCTTGGATTAAAGCAGCAAGTCGTCCTGCGGCGCTCGCTGCCCTTCGGCTGAGGCCGGACACCGGCACAAGGGTGCCCTCGGTCTGAGCCGTGGCCCTCATCGACGGCTCCTGCCCGCGCGGACCCCTCGGCCGCCCGGCTGCTCGGACCGGGCGGTGCGCTCACCTGCCCTACCTGGAGAGTAGGGGTGAAGGGCGGCGTCTGCAAGACCGACATTCCCCCCGTGCCCGGCCGCCACCGCAACGGGGGTACACGCCCGTCTCCCCTGAGACCGGGAGCCACGCGTGCCATGGCCACGGGGGGACTTGCTTGACTTTATTTCGCCCCAGGCGCCCTTTGAGCGTCAGGGTAGGTGTTTGCAGGAGGAGGAGCGAGAGGGCGGGACAGTTCTGACTCCTAAGGAGTTGAGTGCGGGACCTGGAGGCTCGCTCCCGGTTTGAATCCTACCCTGGCCAGTGCTCTCCCCTTCGTCCAAACTTGGTTTTCCTCCACACACCGACACCCCCTTCAGCGCTCTCTCTTGATCCCCCCTCGCCCCCCCACACGCACACACGCACACACACACGCACACACTAGCCGGTGTCCTCCAGCCAGTCCCCGGGCAGACGCGGTTCCTCGAGTGCAAAGGCTCAGCCTGCCAGCCAAGCGTGAGGAACTGCCTCCTCGCGTGCTGGGCTGAGTGGCAGGACTTGTTACTGGAAATCACTCTGTGTGCTCTCACCTGCAGCTCACTTGCTCGTGAGCAGTGCTTTTGGGGCTTCACCGGCACCTTTTCTTCCCAATGAGATGGCTCCTGCCACGTGCCTGCTGGAACAGCGCTCATCTCGGATGACGGATGACGCGTGGGCAGGCAGGAAGCTCCCAGGCCGGCTAGGGGGCCAGTTTAGATACCGACGCATACAGTGCATCTCCCGCTTAGCGGGGGGTATCGGGGATGGTTACTTCCGTGTGTGTGTTTAGTGTTGATGCCCCAGACAATCGTGGAGCCTTTCAGGACAAGAAGGAATGGTGCCAAGGAGTCAGTAGCTCCCTTGGTTTTCCCACCTCTACACTTGACTTTCGGGGTCAGAAAATACTTTTTCAGGGGGAATGTTTGACAGCATCGCTGGCCTCTTCCCACTCAGATGCCAGTAGTACCCCATCCCCGCAACGTATCACAACCAAAAATGCCTGGAGACGACCCTGGTTTAAATGTTGCCTCTGGTAATGGTGTTAGCGCTCTCAAGGCCAAGGAGCTCAGCCAGCCCTTTGAAGGGCCACACTCCCCAGGAGGCAACTACAGTTCCTGCTAGAAGCATCTCAGCTGTTGGAACAGCATTAGGAACAATGGACTGTATGCCCAGGCAGCTCTGTGATTTACAAACATACATCCTTTCTTCAATAAATGTATGGCTTTCACAGCAGAAAAATAAAAGTATCTCAGCTGCCCTCTGAAGCCTTACGCAGCATACTGAATGTCAAAAGTGGGTTTTTACATCACCCAAGTATATCAGCCAAAATAATGTTTAAAATAAATTTAGTCGCGGGGAAAATAGGACAAATCCAGATTGAGAGATTATCTGGGTAATCTAGTTCCACCAGACTCTTTAAAAAGTCAGTATCAAGGAGAACAGAAAAGTTAGAGAACCGCTCCACAGGGCACCACCAGCAAATCATCCTACAGCTGGTTGAAGGAAAGAAGCTATGAAGGACATGGGGGCAGTTGGAGAACTTTGTGTGAGAATATGCATTAGACTAAAGAGTATTGTGGAATCATTAAGTGTTTTCGTGTTGTGATGGCTGTTGATGAGAGTGTCTTATTATTCGGAGACGTGTGTGCTGAATTATTCAGTCAAGAGTTCTCCTGGCTACAACTTTCAAATGACTCAGAAGCATCTATTTTATAGAGACATAAAGCAGATGCAGCAAAAGGTTAACAGAACTGGGTGATGGGTATATGTGTGTTCATTGAGCCATTTCTTTACAACTTTTTTGAAAAAAATTTTTTTTCAAAATAAAATAACAGAGAAATGCAAAATACTAGCAAACAGAATTTTATTTTGTTGCGATCTCTTAGTCAAGTTTTGGTATCGGTCCCACAGCCCTCAAAAAAAAAAGTTATGAAGTATTTCCTTCTATTTTTTTTAAAGCGCTTGTGTAGTATTGACATTGTTCCTTCCTTAAATATTTTATTGAATTCACCAATAAAGCCCTCTAGACCTGGGCCTTTCTAATAAATGGAAGAAATTTGATTCTAAATTAAATTTCTTTATAGATTTGGGGCTGTTTAGATGTTCTTATGTCATATTTGCTAATTGTATTTTTCAAGGAATTTGTCCAAGCTGACATGTTTTTTTTAAAAATATATTTTTACTAGGGGCCCGGTGCACGAAATTCGTGCACTGGGGGGGGGGGAGTGTCCTTCAGCCCAGCCTGCCCCCTCTCACATACTGGGAGCCCTCAGGCGTTGACCCCCATCATCCTCCAATCACAGGATCGGCCCCTTGCCCAGGCCTGATGCCTCGGCCAGAGGTGTCAGGCTTGGACAGGGGACCCCCATCTCCCCCCGATCACTGGCTCTGACCCCCGCCCAGGCCTGAGGCCTCTGGCCCAGGAATCATGACTGGGCAGGGGACCCCCATCTCCCTCTGATCGCTTGCTCCACCCTCCGCCCAAGCCTGATGCCTCTGGCTCAGGCATCAGGCCTGGGCAAGGGGACCATCATATCCCCCCAATCCCCGGCTCCGCCCCCTGCCCAGGTCTGATGCCTCGGCCAGAGGAGTTGACCCTCATCACCCTCTGATCACCATTCACCAGATCGGCCCCTTGACCAGGCCTGAGGCCTCTGGCAGAGGTGTCAGGCCTGGGTAGGGGACCCCCAGCTCCCCGCGGTTGCAGGCTCCACCCCTGCCCAGGCCTAACGCCTCTGGCCTAGGCATCCGGCCAGGGCAGCGGGGACCTGCAGTGGCAGTGGGGGGCCCACCTCTGCCCCTGCAGGATGCCTCTGGCCTAGGCATCCGGCCCGGGCAGCAGGGACCCACAGCTGCAGTGGCCCCGCGATAGTGGGCTTCACTTTAGGCCCAGGCAAGGGACCCCTAGCTCCTGGGACTGCCAGCTTCGACCGTGCCCAGCTCCCATCGCTGGCTCCACCCCTACTTCCTGCTATCACTGTCCAGGGTGGAAAAGGCACCTGATTCTCCAATCATGGCTGCGGGGCAGCTCTTAGCTCCCCCCTGCTCTTAGCTCTTAGCTCCCCCCTGGGTTTCCGATCACTGTCAGTGGCAGGGGGCTTCTTCCTGCTTTCCCTTTGGCCTCCCTGCATTGGGCCTACATATGCAAATTAACCTCCATCTTGTTGGCAGTTAACTGCCAATCTTAGTTGGCAGTTAACTGCCAATCTTAGTTGGCAGTTAATTTGCATATAGCCCTGATTAGCCAATGAAAAGGTAGCGTCATACGCCAATTACCATTTTTCTCTTTTATTAGTATAGGATTGACTTCAGAGAGGAAGAGAAAGGGAGAGAAAGAGAGAAACATCAATGATGACAGAGAATCGACAATTGGCTGCCTCCTGCATGCCTCCCACTGGGGATCGAGTCTGCAACCCGGGCATGTGCCCTTGCCTGGAATCAAACCCAGGACCCTTCTGTCCGCAGGCCGATGCTCTATCCACTGAGCAAAACCAGCTAGGGCTGACTTACGTCTTGAATGTGGGTTATAGACCAAAAGATGGATAGGCATTTCAAGCACAGAGAGTTGCATGGTCAGAAGTATGGAGTGAGTTCAGGTGTGTGGGTATAAGTAGTAGTTGCTAGAGCATGAAGTGGTAGAAACAGATATTGACACCAAACTGTAGACGGGCTGCTCTGAGCCCTCTTTTCAACTATGCCTTGTCCTTGGGCCTTGACCTTGGCCTGCCTAGTCCAGCTATAGCCAAAATCCTGTTGAGCCAGTTGGGAGAGAATTCCTCACCCTTGCTTTCCTAGATTCCATTGCTAGGCCTATGAAATATATACTGTCACATTATCAGGAGAAAAGGCATACAAATGTATTCATTTTTTTATTATATTTTTTATTTGTATTACAACTGTCCAAATGTATTCATTTTTAATATTATATGCATGGAGGCATCATAGGAAAAAGACCCCAAAAAAGCAGTAAGAGCTTGTCCACCCAAAGCATAGGGGATATGGGCTTCTTAGGAGAGAGTCAGGGATATTTTTTAAAAAGATGACTGGGCCTTAGAACAGATGGGAAGTTTGGGACAAACTGTCTGGATGAAGTGGTGACTTCTAGTCTCCTCTCCTAGTGGGTGGAACTCCCAGGGAGGGGATGTAGGACAACAAAATTCTTTTTGGAGGCTCTGTCTCTAGGTGAATCAGTGAAGTTCAGAGAAGGGCTCTCCTAGCATTTGCTGTCTTGCAAGTGCCTTCAGCTCAAAATAATCAATATATACCAAAGTGCATATTTTGGGTGGTATGTCTTGAATTTCTTTAGTATCTGTTTACCTGTGTGTCCTTGATTTCTGACCATCCCAGTCTGTCTTCAGCAAGAATCCTGTTATAGGTTTATGTAATAGTAATAATTTTCTAGTTTATAAGTTTGTAATTTTAGGGTGAACTCTAGAGTGACATATTAAGGGTCAGACTTGACCACTTAGGTAACTGCCGGGGTCCAACCCCAGCGGGTCCAGGGGTTCCCAAAGGTGTAGACGGAGTTGGCGAAGAAGGAATGACACGGAGACAGCGTTCAGTTGATCAGCAGCCTAGCCAGGATCTCCAGCCAAGTTCTGGTCTGGATCTCCAGAGAAGTTCTGGCGTTTATTGTCTTGTTACATCCGTATTTATACCAGTTGATTTTAATCCTGTCAATTTCTATTACAAAGGTTAGGGTGTTTCTTATCTCCATTCCAGGGAGAAAAGATTATGTAGCTTAAGCATGATTGTTTGTAGTTAAAGTGATTAACTACCCGCCTGGTACTTAGTTAAGGAGTTTCATCCCCTCCCTGACTTCAGGGAAAAATCCCTACCTGGGGAAACAACCTTTCTAGGAGAGGCATCCCCTCCCTGACTTCAGGGAAAAATTCCTACCTGGGGAAACAACCTTTCTCGGAGAGGTGACCTTGGTTAAAACACACAGCGCTAAGGGGAGCAAACATATTAAGAACAGTATGCTATATACGCCAGGTCCCTTGAAACATATGCTGTGCAGATGTTTCTTTCCTGCAGCGACTGTGTCAAGCAGCAAGGATGGACCGGCTCCCGGCAGGTAACCACCTCCCTGTGTGTGTGTGACATGGATAAAACTTAGCCCAAATTCCTTCTGTACTCCACCCATAGGAATGACACATGTTACTGATAACCAGCTTGTACCCTGATTAACACTTGTGTGATGACATATGTTACTGATAGCCACCTGGACTGCCGTGGGCCAGAACAGGCTTAAAAATGGGTCCCCGGCTTCAGACATCGATCATCCTCCTGATCCACACTCCACGCTCCCTGGCTCCACGCTGGAAGGCAGAAGAACGGCCGGACCTCTGATCATGAGACTTCAGTTGCCCTCCTCCTGCTGACTCGACCCAACCAGACAGCCAGCCACCCAAAGACGATCCGCCGCTGCCCGCAGAGGATGCCACTCTTCCCCGGGGCCCTGGTTAAGTCTGAGCCCACGGCACCAGGTACCTTGTGAGTAATAAAGTGTGCTGTGTGATTTGCAACTGCATATTCTTGTGTGGCGTAATTCCTCTGCAGTCTTAACTATATTAATGTAAGGCCAGATAATAATGCCTACCCTTGGTCCTGCTTGCTTAGAGTAGTCTCTTCGAGAACTACGTAATGCTGAGCACCTGCACGGTTAAGCTTATCTCAAGGGACACCTTGGATAGCGCCCCACATACTGTACTCGGACAGTTTAGCAAGAATTCCCCACCCTGGATGTCTCCTCTTAGGGATTCTCCTAGCATTGACCATCCCCCTCCCCCCCCCACCCTAAACACACACACACACACACACACACACACACACACACACACACTGTTTGTTGGCTTTAAACCCACAGCCTTCTGTCCTGCTTTGAGAGTTGGGCCACAGTTCTCTCCCCTATTATAATACCAGTAGTCTCAACACCTATTGCCATAGTGCTGAATAAAGTTTCCATTGCTGTTTTAACAAGTGTCAGAATAATTTTTTTCTTTAACAGGGCAATGGTCTTAAGAATTTTTTAAATCTTTGAGGCATTAGAAAAAATCTGATGGTTGGATTTCTCAGTACAGTGGGGCCTTGACTTCCGAGTTTAATTCGTTCCGAGACCGAGCTCATTAAGGAGCTCGTTAACTCAAATTACTCTATCAACTCAATGCAAAAAATCGGCAGAGAGACAGCCGGTATCTCAAAAAACTCGTTAGTCAGGACACTCATAAGTCAAGACCCCACTGTACAAAGCTTGAAGTAATGATTCCTTTTGATGGGGTTCAGGACATCTTGGCACCTTGAATATTTTAAGCTGAAGATATTGGAGAACTGGTAGGGTAGGTCCTGGAAGGATTCTCTAACCGGCCCCCTCCCCCCGCCCCCTGAAAAAGTTTATAAGACTCTTCAATCAGAGGTGCCTTCCTTGTACCAGAGGAAAGGAGCCTCTTATCTCCAAGGCAGAGGAGACGCTGAGAAGATTCTGAGAAACAGGCCCAGCTGTCTCCCCCAGGTCACCACACTGACTTTTTACCATTGTTCTGTCATATTCCTCCATGACCATTCACTCTTCATCTCCAGCATAAAAACACTCAAGTTAGCGGTTCCTTTGGGTTTTCATGTATTTATGAAGGCTCCAATGTCATGTAAAACTTCCGTTAAGTAGCTCTGGCCAGGTAGCTCAGTTGGTTAGAGTGTCATCCCAATATACCAAGATTGTAGGTTCTGTCCCCACCGAGGATACTTGGGATGGAAAGGGGCTACATGCTAACCTGAGTAGCTCAGGGAAGGCCTGCAAGGTGACCTTGCAAACTCAGAGACCTGAAGTAAACACAAAGGATGATCTAAAATTAAAACTTTTTAAACTAAAAGCAGTTTATGGTGGGTAGTCATGTCCTTCCTGTTAATCAGTGTCTTCCCTGATGAAGGTCCATCTTTATCTTAACTAAGCCTGTCTATTGTCATTTGCTTCTAGGATAACATTTCTTTGGAAAGTCTGGGTAACTCCCCTTTTTCCGGACCTCACAAGGCACAAGATGTGCTGGGCTGCATATCTGGTGCTTTGGCCAGACGGGTCATGCTGTGCTGTTGGTTCCTAAACACATAGATAGGAAGGTCTGACATCAGGCCAGGCCTTGAGATATGGTCTCATGGCCCCTTCCCAGCACACAGGCCTTCTTTCTCAGAAGGCCCGGAAGTCTCATTACAAATTCGGGAGACAAAGGACTGGAAAAAGTACAAATAAAGAGAGTTTCCTCCATATTGGGGGCCCAGAATTTGAAAGACACATTTTTCTCTGTGCCTCCACAGAATTTAATAATAAAATGTAACTCTTGCAGTCAGTGCTGCTGTTCAGCCTCTGCTTCGGCAGGGTGCTGTAACTATAGTCACTGGCCAGTTCAATAAATCTCGCTTGCTGTTTAAGACCTAATTGGAGTCGGTGGTCTTATTCTCATGAATGTTGGTCCATAACACAACCAGTGCACCAGGACAGAGACCATAAATCCTCTCATTGTTTTATGTTAATTTTTTTTACATTTATCTTTATTGTTGAAAGTATTATAGATATTCCCTCTTTTCTCCCCATTGACCCACTCCCACCCCAAGCCACATGTAAGGTTAATCATTAACTGTTTATCCTGTACCCACTAATATAAAAGATGTGTGCATATCGTTTTTCTTTTCATCCAATCCCAGAGGTTCCCCCACCCTGCCCTTTGCTTTCTCCCACCTTCCTAATCTATCACCAAACACATACAAAACCAACCATTGAATGCATAAATAAGTAGAACAACAAATCAATGTTTCTCTCTTCTTCTCTCTCTCTTTCAAATCAATAATTAAATTTTTAAAGAAAAACTTACAGCCCTAGCTGGTTTGGCTCTGTGGATAGAGCATCAGCCTGCGGACTGGAGGGTCCCAGGTTTGATTCCAGTCGAGGGCACATGACTGGGTTGTGGGCTTGATCCCCAGTAGGGGTGTGCAGGAGGTGGCCAATCAATGATTCTCTCTCATCATTGATGTCTCTATCTCTCTACCTCCCCCTTCCTCTCTGAAATCAACAAAAATATATTTTAAAAAAAGAAAGAAAAACTTACCTTAAGTAAAATGTATACTTTTCTCCTGTTATTCTGTCTTTATCAGTTTAATTTTCAGACCAAGCCAGGGACCCTGTGAGGGTCAAAGACAAGTTTTTTTTCCTCCCCTGTGCTTCCTGGGGATAGCTACATTAGGTTTTCCCCTTGTAGCTAACTTTAGTGAAATGAAATTAATGGCAATCTATTGTTCCCCAAATTGAAGGAAAGGTGAGACCCAGGCTTGGAAAGGATAAAGACTGAGAAGACTTCAGAGACCTGGAGCAGGAAGAGATGGGTGTCTCCCCGTGGGGAACTGGGAAATTTTCAACCCCTTTATAACTCTGCTGAAGCTCCAATTCCGGTGAGAGTGGGTTTGTGTGGTCTCTAAAAGCCACAAATCTCAGCTCTACCTGTACCCTGAAATCTAGAGGGAAGTTTTTAAAAACATGTTGATTTCCTAGCCCTACCCCAGAGATTCCGATGGGTGGTAATTGGTTGGACTCCCTCTGGGCCTTGGTCTTTTCCAGAGCACCTTGGGGAGAGGAATGCTCCCTGGGGTGGGGCTGAGAGCCTGCACCCACCTGTAGGTGCTTTGAGGCAGGTGCCCTGCAAGTTGTTCTCAGCTAGTGTGGGGGAAACATAACTGCAAATAAAATCCTCTTTCACCCCAGAACATCCCTCAACAAAGTGTGGAGGAAAAGGGGCCACATGCTAACCTGACAAGCTCAGGATAGGCCTGAGGTCAGCCTTATAAACTCAGACACCTAAAGTAACCACAAAGTATGGCCTGAAATTAACTTTTTAACTAAAAGCAGTTTGTGGCAGATGGCCATGTCCTAGGCTAGAATCTTCCCTAAAAAAAAAAGTAAACTTGAATTCCAGACAAGATGACAGCATAGGTAAGTACAGTATTCGCCACCTCCCACAGTGACACCAGAATTTACAACTAAAACACAGAGCAACCATGACTCAGAACCACCTGAAATCTAGCTGAACAGAAGTCCTACAACTAGGACAGTGGTTCTCAACCTTGGCTGCACATTAGAATCACCTGGGAATCTTTTTAAAATCCTGATTTCTGGGCCCCATCCTCCGGAAATTCTGTTTCTTTGTTATGGGGTGGGGCCACAGCATTAGTAACAAAGAAAGAATTTCCGGAGGATGAGGCCCAGAAATCAGGATTTTAAAAAAGATTCCCAGGTGATTCTAATGTGCAGCCAAGGTTGAGAACCACTGCACTAGGGAATTAAATTAGAAGCACATGGAGACTGGTAGGAGGGGCAGAGATCCAGGTGGAATCATGGAACCAGCTGGTCCAACACCCACGTGAGGCAGTTTAAAATGGGAAGAAATACTTGGCTATGGAGGTTTCCCGAGGAGATGGGGTCCCTGCCTCACACCAGGACCCCAGCCAGGGTTCCAGTGCTGTGAAGAGAAGTCCCCATAACTTCCGGCTGTAAAAACCAGTGGTGACTGTTGCTGAGTGACACGTATGCTTCTGGAGTTCCAGGCAATTCCTCTTTCAAAAAAATATTTTTATTGGTTTCAGAGAGGAAGGGAGAGGGAGAGAGATAGAAACACCAATGATGAGAGAGAAGCACTAATCAGTTGCCTCCTGCACGCCCTCTACCAGGGATGAGGCTACAACCTGGTATGTGTCTTGACTGGGAATCAAACTGTGACCTCCTGGTTCACAGGTTGATGCTCAACCACTGAGCCACAACGGCCTGGCCAGGCAGTTCCTCTTAAAGGGCCTGCACATGGACTTACTTGGACTCACTCCTTCTGAGCTCCAGCACTGGGGCAGCAGTTTGAAAGGAACCTGGGACATTTGGGGACGAACTAACTCGTCTGGAATCAGGGCAAGGGCTGGAGGGCGTCCTGCTCCCAGACAGAAGTGCTGGCAGAAGCCAGCATTCCTTTGCTGAGCCATCCCTGTCACAGAGCTGACAGGCTGGGCCATATCTGCATCTCCATCAACCTGGCTTACACCTTTTGCTCTGCCCTGGTGATTCCCTGAGACCCTGCCTCTCCCTTCTTGCAGTCTCATCCAAGCCATTTCCAGTGGCTTTTCCATACAACTGGCCCATCTTGCCTCATTCTTTGGACTTTGCTAAAATAAAACAAGCAGCACTTGTGCCCCATACCTCTCAGTAAGTGGCCCTAGGCCTGGCACTAGCAGCAGCCCACCCTGGTTCAGAGCTCGGCCTCTCCTGGGCACCTTCAAGGGCAACACAAGTAGCAGCCATCTGCAGATTGCTTTGTAGCTCATGCTGTATGGCCCCAGGCAAGGGAAAGGCAGAGGCTGACTTTCCACCTCTTGGGAGGCCCCAGAGCCAGTGCACTCAGTGTTCAACTTGGACCACACTGGATTACAACCCTACCATCTCCACAGTGACACACTCAGGGGGCAGACTCAGTGAGCACCAAAGCCCCACTGAAGCAAGTCCTGCTTCATAGGGTTGGCTCAGAGACCTATGGAGTGGGTCTTCAGCTATAATTGCAGCCGATCCTTGTAACAGATTGGTCTGGGGGTCAATCCCTCCTAGTGACTCCAACATAAATCAAGGCTCAACTACAATAAGAGACTGCACACAGCTCACACAGGGGCACACCTGGAATGCCCAGCCCAGGACACTGGGGAGGCTGAGTCACTGGGCGCTCTAGGACACCTACTACACATGGCCACTCTACCAACCCTGGGCGACATAGCAGATCTACCTAATACATAGAAACAAACACAGGGAAGCAGCCAAAGTGCAGAGACAAAGAAACATGTCACAAATTAAAGAACATAAGTAATCTCCAGAGAAAGAACTAAATGAAATGAAAGCAAACAAACTACCAAATACAGTTCAAAACAATGGTTATAAGGATGCTAAAGGAACTGAATGAGAACGTCAAGAAACTTAGTGAGAATTTCAAGGAAATTAATGAGAACATCAACAACATAAAAAAGGACCAGTCAGAAATGAAGCATGCACAAACTGAAATAAAGAATAATTTACAGGGTATCAACAGTACAGGACACCGAGAATTAAATCAACAATTTGAAATATAAAGAAGCAAAAATCACCCAATCAGGACAGCAAAAGGAAAACAGAATCCAAAAATATGAAGATAGTGTAAGAAGACTCTGGGACAACTTCAAGAGTATCAACATTTGCATCATCAGGGTACTGGGAGAGGAAGAGAGGGAGCAAGTTATTAAAAATCCATTTGAAGAAATAACGACAAAAAACTTCCCCTACCTGGTGAAAGAAATAGACTTACAAGTCCAGGAAGTGCAGAGTCCCAAACAAGAGGAATCCAAAGAGGCCCACATCAAAACACATCATAATTAAAATGCCAAGGGTTTTAAAGACAAAGAGAATTTTAAAAGCAACCAGAGAAAAAGAGTTAGTTACCTACAAGGGAGCAACCATATGACTGTCAGCTGATTTCCCAACAGAAACTTTTCAGGCCGAAAGGGAGTAGCAAGAAATATTCAAAGTGAAGAAAAGTAAGAACCTACAACCAAGATTACTCAACCCAGCAAAGCTATCATTTAGAATTGAAGGTCAGATAAAGAGCTTCACAGACAAGAAAAAGCTAAATGAGTTCATCACCACCAAACCAGTATTACATGAAATGCTAAAGAGTCTTTTTTAAGAAGAAGAAGCAATAAAAGATAAAAAATATGAACAATAGACGAGAACCTCCACACATCCTGAGGACTGCCGCTCTAACCCAGGAGGGAAGAATGACATGGCGGCGGCCAAGCTCTTGAACCTGTCCCTGGTGATACACAGACCTGGGGACCTGCACCTGGAGAACTACATTTCGGAACCAGGCCCAAACAAGGTGCTGCTTAAGATGCATCCTGTTGGAATCTGTGGCTCAGATGTCCACTACTGGCAGCACGGTCGAATTGGGGATTTTGTTGTGAAAAAACCAATGGTTCTGGGTCAGGAAGTTTCAGGAACAGTCTTAAAAGTAGGATCATCGGTAAAGCACTTTCAACCAAGTGATTGCATTGCCATCGAGCCGGTGCTTCCTGAGAAACCGACGAATTCTGCAAGATTGGCCAGTTTAACCTGTCACCATCCATCTTTTTCTGTGCCACAGCCCCCAGTGATGGGAACCTCTGCCGGTTCTATAAGCACAATGCCAGCTTCTGCTCCCAGCTTCCTGACAATGTCCTCTTTCAGGAAGAGGCCCTGATTGAGCCACTGTCTGTGGTGATCCATGCCTGCCAGCGAGCTGGAGTCACCCTGGGGAACAAGGTCTTTCTGTGTGGTGCTGGACCAGTTGGACTGGTCAATTTGCTAGTGGCCAAGGCAATGGGTGCAGCTCAAGAGGTGGTGACTAATCTGTCTGCCTCTCTGTCGTCTAAAACCAAGGAAGTTGGGGCTGACTTTGTCCTCCAGATCTCCAAGGAGAACCCTCAGGAAATCAACAGTAAAGTGGAAGATCTCCTGGGGCACAAGCCAGAAGTCACCATCGAGTACACTGGGGTGGAGATCACCATCCAGGCTGGCATCTACGCCACTTGTGCTGGTGGGACGCGATGCTTGTGGGACTGGGCTCTGAGATGACCAGTGTGCCCGTAGTGCATGCAGCCCCCAAGGGGTGGAGATCAAGTCGTGTTTCGATACTGCAACACATGGCCGTTGGCGAGTTCAATGCTTGCGTCCAAGTCTGTGAATGTAAAGTCCTTAGTGACCCATAGGTTTCCTCTGGAGAAAGTGCCGGAGGCCTTTGAAACATCCAAAGAGGGACTGGGGTTGAAAGTCATCATCAAGTGCAACTCCAACAACAGGAATCCCTGATGTTAATTGAGCTCTGCCCTCATTCCCACCCTCTCAGCATCTCAGGACTAAATGGCTAGGCAAGGGTAGGTTTTAAGGCAGAAGTTTTTTTTTTTAAGTAGTAAGGACAATTAAAATAATTCATTATAAGCAGAGAGCCTTACACAGAAGAGCTGGTAGGCCTTAAAACACAAGTAGGGATAGTTGGGGGGAACCTGTAGTCACAATGACTGTTTCTGCTGAGCAGAGTTCAGCAAGTGGAGCAGAGAGTGTGGCCGGCAGATGCTGGGAATCCCCCTCCTTCCCGCAGGGCCTGAGTTAAGTGAGGAAAGAAATCTGTCCCTTGAGTTCCTGGTTCTACCGTGACTGGCCAGGTGGGGGATGGGAGGCTGAGTTATGAAGACACAACTTCATTAACTGGCCCAGAAGCTGATTTTCAGGAAAATCTGCAGCTCGGGGTCTGGGATGAGGGGCTGTCAGCAGTTTTAGTTTAAAGCACACTAGACATAGGTGCTATTTGGTTTGATAACAAAAAAAGAAGAATAAGGGACTGCCCTTCCTGGGTCTAGTGTAATTATAAACCCAATCAAACAAATAAAACCAAAATCCCACATGAGGTCAAACCAGCTTGCATTCCCCAAATGTAGAAATAGTCAGGGAAATGAAGAAAAAAAAAGAAATAGTCAGGAAACTACTCAACTCTGCTTGAAGACTGCCTCTTTTGCAACCTGAGAATTGTGTTTGCAAGGTGAATAACCACCTTCCTAACAGCTCCCCTACTTTCTTCCACTCTTCAGGGGCAGCCACTGCAGACTTCTTTGTCACTAAGCAACCAGGAGATACCTAACTAAGGACAGTCACAGGGAATCCCCAAGGGAGACCTTAAACCATGGCTTTGATTAGCCTGGAGGGTTTGGTCAGTGCACCACAAGAATAGCATCCCCTTCTAGTCTCAAACTCATGCATGATTATTATACAATTCCATGTAATTCTGAGGAGGCAGAAGAAAGCTAGATAGACAGATACGGGGACCCTGGGGGGTAGGGGGTGGGGAGTAGGGGGGAGGAAGTAATATCAGGTAAGGTTGTTAGGGGCAGAAATAGAATGTTGAGTACTAACTATGGTCATGGGAAATATAATCATGCTCTGTTAACCGTGATTGCCTTATTCTGGTTAAAGAAGGACATTCTGACCTGGCTGAGAGTTGTATGCTCCTGGGACCTGGGAGTCAACCTTTGAATGCTGTCCATTCTCATTCAAGAACTGCCTATTATCATGGAAAGATTAACAACCTTGTTGCCCAAACAACAGAGTCCCACCCCAGCCTCCTACTTCCCCAGGCCTGTAATCCCTACTTCCCCATGTAATCCTTGTCCTAACTTATATAAGCAGCTGGTTTATGGTGGGGGGTTGGAGAGCAGGTTTTTGTGGATGACCTGCTGCTCTCCCATACTGCTGGCATCAATGGAATAAACACTCATGTATGATTCAACCCTGTCTCTGCTTGACTCAAGTAGTAACAGGCAGCCCAGACCCTTTGATTCTCAGGTTACAGAGTTACTAAGGCACCCCAACTGGGTGGGGTAGGAAGGCCAAGTGTGAGAGGCATGAGATTTAACATGTATGACTGTTGCTAAGAGAGGCAGCTTGCAGATAACCAATCACAAGGTAGTGAGGCGTGTAAACCAATATCAAGGATGTAGCTAAGGCAAAATTCTTTGAAAGGACCAATCAGGAACTAACAAGCATCCTATATAATAAAACCCTAATATGCAAATCAACGGGATGGTGGAATGACAGGTCGCTATGACACACACTGACCACCAGGGAGCAGATGCTCAATGCAGGAGCTGCCCCCTGGTGGTCAGTGCGCTCCCACAGGAGGAGCGCCACTCAGCCAGAAGCTGGGCTCATGGCTGGTGAGCACAGCGGAGGTGGCAGGAGCCTCTCCCGCCTCCGCGGTAGCACTAAGGATCCCTCTGGGGATGTCCGCCTGCTGAGGGCACAGGCTGGGCTGAGGGACCTCCTCCTCCAGTGCACGAATGTTGTGCACCAGGCCTCTAGTACTATATATATATGGCAGGAGATGCTCTCCCTGTTGCCCACGTGGCCTATGGCCACTGGGCCTCCACACACAGGCTCATAGACTTCCATTAGCGTGGATGCTGAACTACACCCAGCTGCAACATGGAAAGGAAGCCTGGACGCTGGCTGCTCCTGGAACCCCAGCAGCACCTGTTCCAGGACTGGCTATTCCCAGCAAAATTCAATTCCACTAACCGTCTTTGCCTGTGACTTCATTCTTCAATTTCACGAGACAACGAACTCAGATTCAAAACCCCCACATTTTGGTTTCAATTCTGGTAACTATAAACAAATTTTGTCCCCTTCTCATAGCCAGTTAAGACTCTTGGTATCTTATTTTAATTTTTCTGTGGAACAGTTGGGTCCAATCACATTGAGCACATTTGTGACTTTAACATTATTAGTCATGAATGAGGATATAGTAGTTGTGACATAACTTGGGCTGCAGCCTTTAACCCCTCACTTCAGCTGTGGGTGGACAGTAGCTTCGAAGAGGTTCTGATTTTCTTGTGACCAGGGAAAGCTGAGCAGTGCCTGGAATTCCTCAAACTGCTTTGGGTAATAAATTCTGCTTGGTAGTGCTTGAAAAATAAAAAATGAACAAGAAAATGGCAATACATGCATATCTACCAACAATTGAATCTAAAAATCAAAATAAATGAATGAGTAATCTACTGAACAAAATAAACTGATGAGTAAAAGAACCAGAGGCATGGAAACATGGAACAGACTGACAAATCTCAGAGGGAAGGGGGGAGGAGGACCGGGAAGAGATTAACCAAAGAATGTATATGCATCTGTGCATTACCTGTGGATCTAGACAATTAGGTGGTAAAGGCCTGGGGCGGGAGGAAAACTGGTGTAAGGGTGTAACGGGGGTGGGGGAATAGGGAGACATCTCTTGCCGGGGCTGACAAGCAGATCCTGAGCGACAGATGAATGGATTATTTTGACATGTTTCTGTGAAAGAGAGGCTAAGGGACTGCTTGGCTATAGGAGCCAACAGCCCTGTTTGCTTAGGCCTTTATTGTAACAGTAGCTTTAACTAAAATTAACTATTAGCAGGGTAAGTATTCTTGAGAAGACACATGAGTTTGTAGTGTCCTTTAAGCAAGAACGTGTCTAAGTAAACATCCAGGGGCTCAGACTTGTTTGGAAAAGTCAAGGCAGGGGCTGCCGCCTTCAGCCAACTCCTGTCCCATGCCTCCCCACAATCTCTAATACTCTCAACAATAAAGGTTTAAAAAAAGTCGATCTTTACCTTAACTGAGCCTGTCTATTGTCTTTTGCATCTACAATAACATTCCTTTGGAATGTCAGGGCAACTCCCCTTTCTCCAGACCCCTCAGGGCACAACTAATGCACCAGGTTGGATACCACAAATCCTCATTGTTATCGTTATTATCGTGTTAATTGTTGACTGTGAACTATCCAGTACCCGCTTAGGTAAAAATGCATGTGTCTATCATTTTACTTTTCCTCTAATCACAGAGGTTCCCCTCCCTCCCTCTGCTTTCTCCCTCCTCCCTATTCTATCACCAATGGATTTTATGTAACCCATTTGCAACATCTCTTTTGATTGTAATGTATAAAATAAGGTACAAAACTCCCATTCTCTGGAGCATTTTCTCAATCCGTTGAGATTTTACTTCCCAGCAATTGCCAACAGTTCAGCTCAAATAAACTCACAAAATTATTTACAGGCTTGAATATTCTTTATGTTGATAAGGAGTAGAAGCGGAAGAAACTGTTATTACCAGGTAAGCATTAAATCAGAGTGTGATGCACAGTATAGGCAACTCACTGAAAGGATTGGGGAGACTGAAAGGAATCCACACTTTGGTTCCCGGGGCACACAACCATCATCTTAGGTAAGCTTTCCCATTTGGTTGGTGAGAGTTCTTTTGTTAACACTTATCTGAGGATATTTTTCCATTGATTTTTAGAGAGAGTGGAGGGAGGGGGGAGAGACAGAGAGAGAGAAACATTGATGTGAGAGAGATGCATCAATTGGTTGCCTCCCTCATGCACCCTGACCAGGGCCAGGGATAGAGCTTGCAACCGAGGTAGTGCCTTTGACTGGAATAGATCCTGGTGTGGAATTGGTGCGAAAGAAGCAACAGGAGAGAGACCTTTAATCCAAGCAGCGCTGCTGGCTCAGGGGATTCAAAGATCCAAAGCCTAAACAAACGATACAATGAGATTGCCCCATATATATATTCCTAGTTTTCCTTGTTTTCTGTTTCCTAACTGCCAGGCTTTTGTGGTGGGCTTCCACACCCCTCCTGAGTCAGTCAGCATGGGGAAGGTAGGTTGTATCTAAATGCCTGGTCTGGGTGGCACCGGTGAAGTCCCCTCTAGCTAAGCTGTTACATTCTTGGTTTATGGCCCTTTGTAAATTGGGAGTAATTAGGAAAACGGGTCTTGCTAGACCAGATTGTTAAGAAAGGGGTAGTGACTTAATTATAGGCTATCAAGAATGTACAATAGGATACTGATTACCAGAGTCAGGCTGCTAGCTCTCCTTCATTCTTTCACTGGGACCCTTCAATCTGAGGGCTGACTGACTCTGTCCACTGAGCCAAACCTGCCAGGGAAGCTTTGCCATTTGGAGTCAGGTGACAGGCTGGCTCCCCTCCTCCCAGGCACGGGGTGGGCTTCTCAGACACCCACTCCCAGCCCTCAGGAAACACTGCTTTAAGACCAGCAAGAGGCCATTAAAGACCTACATCCACTTAAAAAGGACAGGCAAAGACATTCTAACAGAAAGGGAGAGGAAGAAGTCTCTTATTTTCACTGGGATAATGAAGCCTCTTTTCAATCCATGTTGGTTCCAACTGGGGAGCCGAGCCCTCTCCGTTTGCCTGCAGTTGCCCTGTAATTCCTGCATTTGCTGGCATACAGACTCCCCCACCCACACCCTCACCCCCACCCCCTTCCACCCCCTTCCGCCAAGACGAGGGCCTCACTGTCTGTCCTGGAAGGATTTGCTCGGTCATTGTCCTGAAGCTGGGCTCAGCAGGGCCTGGTGTGAGTGGAACTGTGGCCTCGGCTCGGGCTCACACGGAACCGCGGCCCAGTGGCCTCAGACAGTGAGAGCTCTGGGAAAGGACTAGGGTGCTGGCTACCAGGCTCCAGACTCTCCGCAGCGCCCAGAGCACCCCCAGCGAGGGCACAGCGTGTTGCAGATGGGGGTGTGGTGGGGGTTCTGCGGTGCTGGAGGGCCTTGTCTCACCGGCTGCTCTGGAGCGTTCGAAGCAAAAGGCTTGCATCATCCTTGCAGGAAGTCACGGTCAGCGGCAGTGGTCACCTTTTACAAGGGCAAACATAATCTTCTCTTGTTAACGTATGAAATATTCAAACCTGTGAAGAATTCTTTGGTTTATTTGAGCCAAACTGTTGACAATTGCAGGAAGCAGAATCTCAAGGGATTGGGATAATGCTCCGGAGAATGGTGGTTTTTCACCTGTTTTTATAGATTGCAATCAAAGGGGGAGACGTAGGTGGATTACAGAAATCCACTGGTGATAGTTTAGGGAGGCAGGAGAAAGCAAAGTGGGGAAACCTCTGGGATTGGATAAAAAGTAAAATGATAGACACATACCTCGTTTACTTAGGTGGGTGCAGGATAGTTAATAGTCAACAATTAACATGATAATTATGAAGAATTTGTGTCTCTGTCCTGGTGTCCAGGGCATTTGGTTGTGCCCTGAGGGGTCCGGAAAAAAGGGAAGTTGCAAGTTACCTTGGTGCCTGCTGGGGTCTAACCCCAGCGGGTCCAGGGGTTCCCAAAGGTGTAGACGGAGTCGGCGAAGAAGGAATGACACGGAGACAGCGTTCAGTTGATCAGTAGCCTAGCCAGGATCTCCAGCCAAGTTCTGGTCTGGATCTCCAGAGAAGTTCTGCTGTTTATTGTCTTGTTACATCCGTATTTATACCAGTTGATTTTAATCCTGTCAATTTCTATTACAAAGGTTAGGGTGTTTCTTATCTCCATTCCAGGTAGTAAAGATTATGTAGCTTAAGCATGATTGTTTGTAGTTAAAGTGATTAACTACCCACCTGGCACTTAGTTAAGGAGTTTCATCCCCTCCCTGACTTCAGGGAAAAAATCCTACCTGGGGAAACAACCTTTCTAGGAGAGGTGACCTTGGCTAAAACACACAGCGCTAAGGGGAGCAAACATATTAAGAACAGTATGCTATATACGCCAGATCCCTTGAAACATATGCTGTGCAGATGTTTCTTTCCTGCAGTGACTGTGTCAAGCAGCAAGGATGGACCGGCTTCCGGCAAATTCCCCCTTTTTTATTTTTTAAATGATAGCGCATGCAAATCAGTGGCCACCTCTCAGATTGGGCCATTTAAGACTCGGAAGAAGACTGGCAAGCAATGACAGTGAGCATAACTATAAACATAGTGGATGGAGCGCAGAAGGAGCCCCATTCCTGTAGAAGGTTGCCCGCCTCTTCAGTCAAGGGATTTCAGCTGTCCTCAAGTTGTTGGTTTGATTGTCTTTGTTGGTCTGGCTAGCGGGCGGCGTCACTGGTGACAGGCTTCCCGAACCGTCAGCAAGTTGAAGGGCTGCATCAAAGGGTCCATCAGGGCCGTGGTTGATGGTGGTGTCGATGTCCGAGGAGGAGTAAGCTGTGCCCTCTGGATCCAGCTGATATGGAAAATGGAGGGTAGTAGAAAAAGAAGAGAAAGCAAAAGAACTACAAGGCATGGAAGTGTTTAGAAAAAAGAGGAAGAAGAAAGGGAAGAAGGCAGCATCCTGACACAGCCCTTTCCTTCAGCTTCCCCTTTCCCTGTGGTCCCAGGTAGAAATGGTAAATAAGTCCTGTTGCAGTGAGAGGGCAGCTGCTGCTGTCAGCCAGGCTCTGTCTTTACCTGGGTCCCGATCTGAGCTGGGCATGGGAAGCAGGAAGCAGCCATGGGGTCAGGAGACCTTCCTCAGAAGGGGCAAGTGTTCAAGCCCCTGCACCATTGGGGAGGGGGGTCTGTGCCCCACCTTTGTTGCACCCCAAGTTTTCTCCTACTGGCCCCCGACTGTGCCTGTCTTAGGTTGCCCCACCCTGTGGAGTCTTACCCGTCATTGACTACCAGCCATCTCTGGGCCAAGTAGGGTGATGTGAGGTTCAGTTTTGTCTCCTTGATAGCCTATGTCCCTCTGGCCTCCATGCCCAGCAACTGCCTTTGGATTCCCTCGCCTGCTGGCGGGGCTCTGGCATTGATCATAGGGAACTCAGGTTTCTTCTCTAGAGAGGGCCCAGCTTACGCCATTGGGCCAGAGACAGATCCATGGTACCAGCTACCATGAGGCTTCAACCTCAGCATGAACAGAGAGCTCAGGCAACAGCTATGGGCAATTGGATTGTAAGAAGAGGGTCCCTCTTGGCACAAGGGTAAGAGGGGCCAATACAGGACAAAGGAGAGTCCCGGAACAGGGCTTTCTCAGCCCAGGATGTCAGGCTCTTGGCACAAGACAACTCCATGTATGGGACATATACCAGACACCCCCTAGTCATGGCAGAAAAGGGAGGTGCCCTTCTGGGAACAGTAGGGTAGGGAGATTCTAGAAAAGGCTGTGTTCAGGAAAGAAGGAGAAAGGCCAAAGAACCAGCAAACAAGTAGTTAGATTTTTTTAAAAAAGGAAAAAGGAAAGGAGATGTGGGGAAAAGCTGGGACATGTGGAAAGACAAAAAGGAGGCACATGTGATCCTCCCAATGGACAGATTGTTCCAGCTCAGGGCTGCACATCTGCTGCAAATGGGCACTGGTCAGGTGTGCTATGGTGAGGCAGAGATGGAGGGCGGTGAGACATAAGGTCGGACTAGACGGTCTGGAATCCACACAGGTGAGTCTGCGTCCTGTGGAAATATACATGCATATCCTCTCCCCCAGGTTAAAAGTACATCAGGTCCCTTCCAGGTTCCTGTAAGCAAGTCTCTCCATTTGACGAGGGCTTTAGGTTTAGTTAGATCAGGGTTCCAATGCCTGTACATCGGGGAATTTCCCTCAGAATCTACATTTAGTATATTAATTACAAATAGAGTATGTTGTAGAACATGATGAGGAGAGGAATATTTAAACTCATTTTCTTGTAATATTTTGTAACAGGAGTAAATCAAACACCGCTGGGGCTATATAATAGAACTCCCATTTGAGACAAGATATCTCTTCCCCATAATGTAAAGGGGATAGTCGTAATTACATAGGGACAGAATGTTCCTGAATGTTGATCTTCATCAGCCCAAGTTAGAATCTGAGAGCTCTTTTTTACATTAGATGCCTTGCCTAGTCCTACTAGGGAAGTGGAGGTGGTGTGCGTGGGCCATGAAGAGGGCCAATCCTTCTCTGCTATGCAGGAAACATCTGCTCCTGTATCCAATAGACCTTCAATTGGTTTTCCCTGAATTTGTAAAATTTTTGTAGGTCTAGTAGCATGGATTTCTTGTATCCAAAATGCTGCATCACTAGATCCAAAGCCTCCGGCCCCTCTAGCTTTATGGGTAACAGCTGTCCCTATTTTATGTATTGGTAACAGGAGTAATTGGGCAATTCTCTGGTTGGGCTGAATCTGTATAGTTGTGGTGGGTGGGGAAAGTAAAATCTGTATTTCTCCTGTGTAGTCTGCATCAACAACTCCTGGGATGACTAAGATCCCCTGTAATGAGGTGGAGCTCCGTCCTAATATTAAACCTACAGTTCCCTCAGACAGCGGCCCAGACACTCCTGTAGGAATGGCTGCTACTGGCGAGTCTGGGGTTAGTATTGCATGGGTGGTTGAGTGGAGGTCCAATCCTGCACTGCCTGGGGTTGCCCTGAAGAGGTCACTGACTGATTGAAATTTGCAAAGGGGTTGAAGGTTGATGCCCCTATTATTGCAGGGGCCTGGGGCTGGCCCCTTCTCAAGTTTCCCAATTGAGGTGATGGGATATAACCTCCTTGGGAGCTATTTGTAGAGTTTAAAGGCCGACCATTTTTATGGTATTTTGATCTACATTCCTTTGCCCAATGGAATCCTTTCTGACATCGGGGACAAACAGTTTTTAGAGGATTAATATTATTCCCTAATGTATTTCCAGGCTCTCGAGGAGCTTGCCATCTGGCCTGAGTATTATTATTTTTATTTGGGCATTCTCTGCTAAAGTGCCCAGATAAGCCACAAGAGTAGCAGTTCATATTTCTTTTATTACCTGTATTATTGCTGGCTTGTCCTATACCCTGTACATATTGAGGGTATGTCTCCCCTTTGAGAGCTGCAGCTATAGCTACACCCTGTATAAATGCTGGACTTACATCAGCACACTGTTTTATAAAATCATTTATAGTTCCTGTTCTGCGAATCGGCCTTAATAAAGCCTGACAGGTATTATTAGCATTTTCAAAAGCCAGTTGTTTGATTAGGATATCAGCTGCCTCTTTGTTATTGATTACTCTCTTGACTGCCTGCATGAGGCGAGAAAGGAAATCCTGATATGGTTCCTCGACCTTCTGTTTAATCTCTGTAAAGGTGGTTGTTTTTCCTGCTGTATAAGGTAGGGATTTCCAGGCATTTACTGCACAACTGGTTACTTTGGTAAGTGCCTCTGTGGGCATATTCATTTGCTCCTGAGCCGTGTTAAAATCACCTTCTCCTAATATCATGTCTAGGATTATTCCTTTTCTGGTTGTTTTGCTAGTGGCTACAGCTTTCTTAGCAAGATCATCATATTCAGTTTTCCATAATAAGTAATCGACTCCTGAGAGACAGAATTTACAAACCTGTGACCAATCATAAGGAGTCATCCATTTACTGGCTAGGGTTTCTACCAAGGTTTGTGTGTAAGGAGCTAGAGGTCCATATTCAGAGCAGGCCAATTTTAATTCTTTAAGTACTTTGTAAGGTATAGGCTCCAAGGTGGGGTTTCTATTCCCACCAAACTCATTCTCATATGTAACTGGGAAGCAGAGTGAGAATTCAAGATCTCCATTAGCTTCAGCTTCTCTTATCGCCCTTTGAAATTTAGACATGGAGTTCATAGGAGGCACAGGATCTGGCTTAGGCTTCCTTTCTAATTTGGGGAGCCTGTTTTGGATGGGAGGGCCTCTCTCCTCTCTACTGACTGGAAAGAACCAATGGTCATGTTTATGATATTTATTCTCCTCCCGATTAGTAGGCATAGCTAAATTGCTTTTAGATTGAGCTGAAGACAATAATGATATATCCTCTTTGGGTGGAGCCAAGGGACTATTTAAATTTTGAGAAAGTTCAACCGTTTTTGCCTCTGGTGCCAAGGTGTCACAAATTGAATTCCAGAGGGAAAAGATATTTGGCGGGACCTTCTCAGATCCATGGTAGCTGTAATAGTTCTTTAATTGCTTTCCTACTTCAGTCCAAGTTTCTAAATTAACAGTTCCATCCTCAGGAAGCCATTCACATACGTCTTGTATAAAACATTCTGTCTGACTGGGAGTAACCTTAACTCCTCTGCTAGCAAGCATATGCGTTAAAAGATTAATACAGAGTGTTTTTTCTTTAGACTCAGTATGACGCATCTTGTCAATCTAAGTTCTGTACTAACTACCTTCTTACCCTACTTATCCTCTATAGGGGGGGGTCTGAAGCACCCTACGGTGCAGTCCTATATGTCCCAAGTACGGGGGGACTTACCTAAGGGAATCCTGTTCGGGCGCCAGATGCCGGGGTCTAACCCCAGCGGGTCCAGGGGTTCCCAAAGGTGTAGACGGAGTCGGCGAAGAAGGAATGACACGGAGACAGCGTTCAGTTGATCAGCAGCCTAGCCAGGATCTCCAGCCAAGTTCTGGTCTGGATCTCCAGAGAAGTGCTGCCGTTTATTGTCTTGTTACATCCGTATTTATACCAGTTGATTTTAATCCTGTCAATTTCTATTACAAAGGTTAGGGTGTTTCTTATCTCCATTCCAGGTAGTAAAGATTATGTAGCTTAAGCATGATTGTTTGTAGTTAAAGTGATTAACTACCCACCTGGCACTTAGTTAAGGAGTTTCATCCCCTCCCTGACTTCAGGGAAAAAATCCTACCTGGGGAAACAACCTTTCTAGGAGAGGTGACCTTGGTTAAAACACACAGCGCTAAGGGGAGCAAACATATTAAGAACAGTATGCTATATACGCCAGGTCCCTTGAAACATATGCTGTGCAGATGTTTCTTTCCTGCAGTGACTGTGTCAAGCAGCAAGGATGGACCGGCTTCCGGCAGGTGCCAAAAGACAATAGGCTCAGTTTAAAGTAAAGATTGATCTTGTCAGGGGAGATACCAGCCTAGGAGGTGACTACCCACCATAACTGCTTTTAGTTAAAGTTTAATTTCAGACCATCCTTTGTGGTTACTTTAGGTCTCTGAGTTTGCAAGGCTGCCATGCCATGCAGACCTTCCCTGAGCTTGTCAGGTCAGCATGTGGCCCCTTTTGTCCACAAGCCAAACTGTGGACAATTGCCGGGAAGCAGAATCTCTAGGTAATGAGATAATGCTCCAGGAAATGGCAGTTTTATACCTTGTTTTATACATTACAAGCAAAGGAGGAGATGTAGGTGGGTTACATGAAATCCATTGGTGATAGATTAGGGAGGCGGGAGAAAGCAAAGCAGGGAAACATCTGGGGTTGGATAGAAAGTAAAATGATAGACACATACTTATTTTACTTAGGTGCGCGCAGGATAGTCAACAGTCAACAATTAACGCAGTAACAATGAGGGGACTTGTGGTCTCCACAGAGTGGGGCCTGGGCTATGAGGGGTCTGGGAAAAGGAAAAGTACTTTGACATTCCAAAGATACGTTGCTGGAGATGCAAAAAGACAACAGGCTCAGTTAAGGCAGAGATCAACCTTTGTCAGGGAAGATTCCAGACTAAGTATGACCACCCACCATGAACTGCATTTTAATTTAAACGTTTTCATTTCAGACCATCCTTTCTGGTTCCTTTAGGTCTCTGAGTTTGCAAGGCCACCACACAGGCCTTCTCTGAGCTCATCAGGTTGGCATGTGGCCTCTTTCGTCCACATTCTCATCTAATGGAAGGCGTGATAGGACAGAAACTCCAAATGCCACCAGTGGACAGGGCTGTGCTTAAGAAGAATCCTTCCCACAGCTGAGTGGCACCACTTCTCTCATCTTGGACCCTTTTCCTGCGCTCATATCTACATTCAGAGCACAAGGTCTGCTTCTGAGAGCTCCAGGGAAATTTGGAGCAGCTACACAGTAGTGGGAGACTTACAGGAAGTGATACCGTTGTAATAAGCTAATTCTCATCTCTGCGTCTGGGTAATCAATGACCAGAAAGCACGTCAAGTACACATGAGTGCTCACCCCGTTTTATCCAGGGAACAGTATATAAAGGTCATGTTTCTTGTCAGTGAATGTTTATTCCACTTTTACACTAAGCTTCAAATAAATACTAGTACATTTCTGGCACAAATTCATTTTGTTGCCACTATCACTAGCCCTAGTTAATTTTTATGCTACTTGAATATTTTATTGTGTCAATGTAAGCAATGTTTAACCTGCAGAGAACTTTCCGTATGAGTTTATTTGAGCTAAACGATGATAATTGCTGGGAAGCAGAATCTGAATGGATTGAGAAAATGCTCCGGAGAATGGCAGTTTGCACCTATTTTATACATTACAATCAAAGGAGGATGGGTAAGTGGGTTACATGAACTCCACGGGAGAAAGCTGAGCAGGGAAAGCTCTGGGATTGGATAGAAAGTAAAACAAACAGACACATGCTTTTTTTACTTAGGTGGGTATAGGAGAGTTGGCAGTTAACAATTAACACGGTCACAGTAACAGTGAGGGGTTTTGTGGTCTCTTCTCTGTATAGTGATGGGAGTGGAAAAAGGAAATTACCCTGACATTCCAAAGGCATGCTAGTGTAGATGCTAAAGGACAATAGACAGGCCCAGTTAAGGTAAAAGATACCAGCCTAGGACATGACTGCCCACCAGGACTCACTTTTAGGTAGACGGTTTTAAGTTCAGACCATCCTATATGGTTACTTTAGGTCTGAGTTTGTAAGGCTGCCACACAGGCCTCCCCTGAGCTTCTCATGTATAGTATGTGGTATGTGGCCCCTTTTTTGTCCACAATTGTAAAGAAATGATCCCCCCACCACCACCACCATTGACTTTAAAGAGAGGAAGGGCCCGCGGGTGGGGGGGAGGTGGAGAGAGAGAGAGAGAAAGAGAGAGAGAGAGAGAAAACAGAAAGAGAGATCAGTTTGTTGTTCCACTTACTTATCATTGGTTGATTCTTGTATGTGTCCTGAAGCAGATCAAACCGGCAACCTGAGTATTGGGATGAAGCTCTAACTGTTAAAGAAGGCAAAAGAAATACCAAGCACGCTTCCTAAAGAAAGGGAGGGACCCCGTTTATTAACACTAGTGGACTCTGGGAATCATTTCCAAATCAGAGTGAAGAAACATGCAGAGAGCCTGTCTGTATATATCCCGCTGGGGTCTTTGTCTTGCAGATATGCCCCCTTTGTGGCCCTGCAGGAAGGCCCCAGTTGTCAGGCCACATCTGATGGTCCGTCCTGGCACCCGCATAACAACCCTCCACCCCCCCACCCCCCCAGGGCAGTGCATTGTTCACAGTTTCTATGGCCTGACACGCCTTGCAAGACCAGTTTCCTCCTCATAACCACCTGACTACCTGGCCAAGGCAAGAAGTGATTTTGTTAGAATGTTGACAAGATCTCTTCGCTCTAGTTATTTTTCTACATCTTTAATAGATTTTAAAAAGTTGACTGTATTTTTTTAGAGCAGTTTTAGGTTCACTGTAGGGGCTAAAAAAGTATTAATACTTTTCCTCCCACTCTCTAAGTGTTTCTGGGCTGGGCTAATTATCAAATTAACAGAGACAGATTAACAGAAGAAAAATGATTTTTCAGACATATATATGGGAATTCACCTAAGCATGAAAATTCCAAAGGCAGTGAGGCAACATTATGTATATAAGACACTTTTGCACAAAAGAGAAAAGGGGTCGGACAAGATAATAGATTTCAGAAGCAAGAATGAATGACTTACAGGTAATTGAGGAAGAATGAAACACATGTGGCAGGAAAGTCCTTGCTAGGCAACTCAGAAACGATGGGACGCACGGGTATCTCGCTAGCAGCAGTGAAGTATATTAGCAGTCATCTCAGGTGGAAACTAGTTTCACTTTAACCCTGCTGTTTGGCCTAACAATGGGAAAGTTATTTTGATCTTATAAATCATCCCATTGGACATGGACCAGGGCATAGTGTGCTAGGGGTGTGCTAGGGACATAGGGGCAGGGACCATAGCATAGAAAAATTACTGATTGTCTTAGAAAAGCAATGTATTATGATTAAACCCAACCAGGTGTAACCAAACCCATTTTCCTCCCATTTGTACTTGTGAACTTTTTGTGAACTTTTTACCCTGCCAGTTCTAGGAACAGCTAATGAAACGCTTTGTAGTTTTTGCAAATAAAAGCTTTGCTGCACTCTTGGTAGGGACTGCAGCTGCGAGGCTCCCTTGTGAGGAGGTACACGCTGTAAGCCGCTGGCCAGCTTAATAAAGGCTCTTAAATTTAAATTCTGAGTAGGTGGTCTATCTCACTGATTGAACCCATAACAGCAGCACCCCCCCCCCGCCCCCTTCCCATTCTGAAGCCCTTCTATTGCCCATGCTTAATTCAAATTAGGCTAAGGTGACCTCTAAGATCTCCTTCCTAACACAGGTTTCTCTGTCTGAATCCTTTGGGCAGGAAACTGGTGAGGGTCAAAGTTTCCCTCTGAGTCCTGTTTTTCTAATAAACAGCTTAAAAGCAAGCCCCAAGAGGCATCTTCAGGTGGCAGAATTTTGGTTCCCTTCAACAGTTAGTTTGAGAAGAAGGTACAGTGAGTCCCCCAGACTCCCTGCCCCCACACCTGCACAGCCTCCCCTTCGCCAGCATCCTACCGTTGTGCTGCATCTGTTGCAATAGATGAACCTACATGGACACGTCATCATCATGCAGAGGCCATAGTGGACACCAGGGTTCACTCTTGGTGTTGCACATTCTAAGGTTCAATGTGTCGTGCCATGTATCCACCAATACAGTACCCCAGAGAACACTTGTCTGGTTTTGCTGCTTTTCTGGGCCTGGAGCTGAGGCACAACTGAGGCCTAGATGCTATCTCTAGGGAGGAAAGGTCAGGGGTCCAAACCGCATGACCAGCGATGTGCCAGGTGAGGAAAGGCCACCCTGGGGGCAGGTCCTTTGTTGTAATGTCCCCACGAGTGACACACAGGACACAAGATCAAATCAATGAGTCATTTAACCAATAAAGCCAGCAACTGTGAGGGAGAAGCGGCTCCAAATCTCGCAGTGCCCCCTTGGCCGAAACATCAGGCTTATATAGGCAAATGTCACAAAGGTATTGATTACATCTCGAGGTTTGGAATGAGGAACCTGGTTTGCAAAAGCAGTTTGTTACAGAAGCTTAGATTGAGCAAGTTAGTTATCTACAAAGATTAATTATAGTTTCAGGTCTTGGGACCACTGAGTCAATGAAAACACATTATCTGGAGCCACTGAAGCCATTTAAAGTAATTGTGCTGTCCTGGTCTCCAGGTACAGAGGAATGTGTTTTGACAGACCAATAAAACCACAATCAATGAGGTATTCAATCCACAATCAATGGGGTATTCAATCGAATGGGATGATTTGTATAAGTTCGGAAAATCAAAATAACTTCTCTATTGTTTTAGCAAGCAGACAATTACAGAAGCCAGAACAGCAGGGTTAAAGTATTAAACAGCAATTGTTGCCCGAGATGATTGCTACCACGCTTCACCTTTTCCCCCAGCTTGCCCCTTGCTAGGCACCGGGGGCTTTCTGCGCTGCTGCCCCTCTTTTGGTACCTGCCCGTTGTCCTTGCTCTGCTCATGTCTGTCTAAATGCCTGTTACACAGTCATTCATTTAAAAACATATTAGTATTGTTTAATGCTTTATTTTTAAAATGTTCAAAGTATTGTACAGTTGACATACAATATTATAGTTTCAGATGTACAAACTAGTGGGATGGAGCGGGTGTGAGATGGGGTAGTGGCGGTAGGATTCTCTAGGTAGGGTGGTAGGCTCTCAGCCTGCTGAGATGGAGGAGCCTTAGGCTGGAGAACAGGGAGATGGTCAGAGAGATCAAAAGTGGTAAAAGAGGAGAAGGATTTGAGTCTCTGGGGATTAAAAAAGGAAAAATCTAGGAGGGAGAGCAGCTAAGGACAGAGAGAATGGTTAATGCAGAAAAGGGGGGGGTATCAGCAGGGAGAGCAGGGAGAGATAGTTTCTTGTTGATTTTTACTTATCTGAACTATGCTGGACTCAAGGCTGCAAGCTGCTACTAAGCACAGTAAGTTTTTCTCTGTCCCGTTTTGTTCTCTTTAATCCTTCCAATTAGACTGATACAATATACTTGAGATTACACAAGGAAGCAGTTCTTACCTGCTCTTAGTAATCTAAGAAATACTGGCTGTTTAATCATTAAAGGATTGAGGTTTCTAAGAATAAGGAATTACTGAGTAGAAGGTCTAAGGCATGGTTATGCATTTTTAAAGGACACAGAAAGGAGGTTTGAAGACTAATTTAGAAGTATAAAATTTATAAAGGTTGTGTATGTAATAAGAAGGAGAAGAGAAATGTTAAAAAGAAATTAATCAAATAATACAGGCCAGTAAGCCAGAAAGAGTAAATAATTTACATTCTGCCTCCCTAAACAGAGGGTAAATTGTTATGCCAAAGGACTTAGGGGGGACTGATAACAACTCTGGAGAGTCCATAAAAAGGACTAGCAAGGAAAATCAGATCTTAAGGCAGGTCAGTAGGTTTTTCTCCTTATATAATTCCTCCAAAATTTGGCAATACTTAATAAATAAATCATGGCAATACATTTCTTTGCATAAATTCAATAAGACCGGTTTCCAATAGTGGTTTTATTGACTGAAAACTTTGACTGGAGTATCATGTTTTAAACAGCTCTGTCTGAGCTCTGAAGACTTGAAGCCAATAAGAGTGCCACGGAGAAAGCCTAGCATCTTTCTTGGTAGCCCTGAAAATAGCTGGCGCTGGAGCGTCAGGCCCATGCCCTACCATCACTGGCAGTTGGTCAGACTACAAGGGGAGCAATAAGGGCACCTCTGCATCCCTGCGGAACCCCCGCGCACTCTGGACCGTGACGAGTAAGAGGGCTGCTGAGAAGGGCCTTAAAGCAAGGACAATGGGCCTGGGCAGAGCCACTGCAGGTGAGGAATTCACCTAACTCAGCAGATACTGCAGGCAGGCCTGATGGCAGCTAGATGGCTTGGCTTCCTGGCCCTATGGGGCACATTAAGATTCAATCATGAAATTTTAGCAAAGGTAGTCAGTTATCATTCTCGTTGTGTTTATGCAAACAATCAGGCCAAATTGAATATAGTAAATAAATTAGTATTTTTAATAAACAGAGGGATAATTTTAAGGAGAAAAACTCTATTTCAATAGAGGTTATTAAAAATGAAATGCTTTCTTTCCCTCTCACTGGACCATTTGTTACAGTTTGTCTCCTCCTGGTCACAAGCCCACCTCCTTCTATGCCCAGGCCTCATCGTTCCTCTGACAGACAGCAAGGATCTCTTGGCTCTGAGTGAAACTTCTGACCCGCCTCAGCAGGAAGTAATTAAAGAAGAAATCCAACGACCGTTTTCCCTGAAACAATTCAGAGCCAGGATCCTTAAGGTAATATAGTAGGCAGTTAGACAGACATGAGCAGAGCAAGGGCGATGGGCCAATTGGCACTGCCAGATGTAACTAAGTCTTTCCAACTCTATGTATGTAAGACAAGGGGACTCCCCAGAAGCAAGAGGGAACTAGGCTGCAGACGAAGCAGCCTGGGAGGCTGCCCTAATACCAGTGGGGCCTCTACAGATTCTTGTGACTCTTCCAGACCCTGAACTACCCATCTCACCAGCTTACATGGAACCCCAATCTAGAAAAGCTGAAATCCATAACCAATCTTTACTCAAGTTCTTTCAGGCTTTACAGTCTACCTAGAAAACAGACCAGAAGCATGTCCTAGATGCTCTGCCTGCATTTGGTTCATCCCTTCCAATCTGGTAACTCTGTTTGGGTAAAGAAACTTGCCACCCAAGGACTAACTCCTACCTGGAAAGAACCGCTCCCACGGCAGTCAAGGTCGACAGGATCCTGATGTGGCTTCATCATACCCGGCTCAAGACAGCCCAGGCAAAATAGAGAGTCCAGGACTCTTCACACCCTCTAGAGATTACTCCTGGCCCTCGTTCCAGGCCCTTATCTTATAAACAGGCCCACTGACTTTATTCAGCAAAGAATTAATTCTATCAAGCTTATCGTCCTCAGGGGTCAATATAACTCCCTCCCCAACAATGACCCAAAAGAGTCAATGATTTGACTCATGTACATAAAACCAGTGGGGAATGAAGTATCCATCTTATATAAAAACTGCTGTTTGAAATTTTAACCCTAATAGTATGGTTTCTGTCTTAAATAATAAGGAAAATAAGACTACTCCCACTCCAGAGAGGCCGTAAACTATGCCCCAGACAGAGTTGTCAGTGCTGACACCCAGACAGTTGCCAGGCCTTGAGATATGGTCTCATGGCCCCTGCCCAGCATGCAGGCCTTCTTTCTCAGAAGGCCCGGAAGTCTCATTCCAAATTTAGGAGACAAAGGACTGGAAAAAGTATAAATAGAGAGAGTTTCCTCCATATTGGGGGTCCAGAATTTGAAAGACACATTTTTCTCTGGGCCTGCACAGAATTTAATAGTAAAATGTAACTCCTGTAGTCACTGGCCATGGAAGTCGGCACTGAAGTTCAGTCTCTGCTTCGGCAGGGTGCTGTAACTGTAGTCGCTGACCAGCTTAATAAATGCTCCTAAATTTTGATCTGAGTCCCTGCTGGGGTCCAACCCCAGCAGGTCCAGGGGTCCCCAAAGGTGTGGACAGAGTCGGCGAAGAAGGAATGACACAGAGACAGCGTTCAGTTGATCAGCAGCCTAGTCAGGATCTCTAGCCAAGTTCTGGTCAGGATCTCCAGCGAAGTTCTGGTCTGGATCTCCAGCCAGGTTCTGTGTCCATGTTCTCTTGCTAGGTTCTCCAGCCAGGTTCAGCCACCAGGTTCTAGTCAGGTTCTCTTGCCATGTTCTATCCAGGTTCTGTAGCCAGTTTCTGTCCAGGATCTTTTGCCATGTTCTCTTGCTAGGTTCTGTCTCTAGGTTCTGTGGCCAGTTTCTGTCCAGGATCTTTTCCCATGTTCTCTCCAGCCAAGTTCTTCTGTCTCTAGGTTCTGTGTCCTGTTGTCTTGTTATATCTGTATTTATACCAGTTGATTCCAATCCTATCAATCTCTATTCCAAAGGTTAGGGCGTTTCTTATCTCCATTCCAGGGAGTAAAGATTACGTAGCTTAAGCATGATTGTTCATAGTTAAAGTGATTAACTACCTGCCTGGCACTTAGTTAAGGGGTTTTATTCCCTCCCTAACTTCAGGGGAAAATCCCTACCTGGGGAAACAACCTTTCTCAGAGAGGTGACCTTGGTTAAAACACATAGTGCCAAGAAGGTGAGCAAACATATTAAGAACAGTATGCCATATATGCCAGGTCCCTTGAAACATATGCTGTGCAGATGTTCCTTCCCTGCAGTGACTGTGTCAAGCAGCAAGGATGGACTGGCTCCCGGCAAATTCCCCCTTTTTTATTTTTTAAATGAGCGCATGTAAATCAGCAGCCACCTCTCGGATTGGGTTGTTTAAGACTCAGAAGAAGACTGACAAGCAATGATAGCGAGCATAGCTATAAACATACTGGATGGAGCGCACAAGGAGCCTTGTTCCTGTAGAAGGTTGCTGCCTCTTCAGTCAAGGGATTTCAGCTGTCCTCAAGTTGGGGGTTTGGTCGTCCTTGTTGATCTGGCTACGGGCGGCATCACTGGCGATGGGCTTCCCGAAGCATCAGCGAGTTGAAGGGCTGCATCAAAGGGTCCATCAGGGCCGTGCTTGATGGTGGTGTCGGTGTCTGAGGAGGAGTCAGCTGTGCCCTCAGGGTCTGCCGATATGGATAATACTGGGGAGGAGGAGGAGGAGGCGGAGATGGAGGGTGGTGTGACATAAGGTCGAATTAGAGGGTCTGGAATCCACACAGGTGAGTCTGCATCCTGTGGAAATATACAAGCATCTCCTCTCCCCCCAGGTTAAAAGTACATCAGGTCCCTTCCAGGCTCCTGTAAGTAAGTCTTTCCATTTGACGAAATAAGTGAGTTTCTGCTAAATGAAATTTCCTTTTGCTGATTTACTCAGAGTCCTCGGACTTGGCTGAGAGAATAGCTTCCACTTCTTGCTTTTCTACCATCTGTTGGGCCTAGTCATTGGGGCAACTCTAAGTCTTTGGAATGATGGGACAAGGAGCTTCTCTGGGTCCATTGTGGTGACGCACGTAATGCATTTACTCAATCCAAAGCAGGCATTAAAGAGAAAAAGCCCAAATGCTCTCTTATATCCATTTTAAGAGTAGGATTGGCGCTTTCCGCTATTACCTGAGTCCTGATCTATCACCACAGGGAGAGCTTGCCAATCCTGCACTTTCCCGGGGTGAAAAGGCTGCAATGGGGTTAAGGAAAGGCTCCCAAGTCCCTGGTGGTCGTCTCCGCGGGGCACCCCATTACAGCGGGTGCCAAACAAAGCTCTCTGCCTTCCCCATCTGCCAGAAACAGGACATAATTCCCACTTACAGGGTGTGCCAGCCAGGGTGTGACCTGGATGTTCAGTCTGGTCAAATAATTGAATTGATAGCCCCTCTCTGGGAACTGACCTTTAGGCCACTTCACAATGGACATTCCACTTGCTTAGACCACATTCCACTTGCTAAGACCATTATCTCTCCCCTCAGGAGTTTCTCAGAATCCGGGCCTGCACAGAGAATTCTCAGCCCAGAAAAAGCTGGTCTAGAGTCCTTTAAAAACCTCCGACTCCCTGTCTTTGGGGGCTGGTGCCATTTTGGGGCTCAGCCCAACTAAGTTTCCAGATGACCTAATAAATTCATAATTCTTTACCCGCTTTGGCCTTGTGCCTTCCTCCTTCAGTGACTCTAACACTGGACTCTTTTATTTTTAAATATATTTGTATTGATTTCAGAGAGGAAGGGAGAGAAGAGAAATAGAAACATCAATGGTGAGAGAGAATCATTGACCAGCTGCCTCCTGCACATCCCACACTGGGGATCAAACCTGCAATCTAGGGATGTGCCCTAACTGGGAATTGAACCATGACCTCCAGGTTCATAGGTCGATGCTCAAATGTTGAGCCACGCCGGCTGAGCTGACCTGGACTCTTTTTTAAATCCTCCCCCAAGGATGTATTTTTTTTCATTGATTTTTTTTTAAAAAAGAGTGGAAGAGAGAGGGAACGACAGAGAAATATCAATGTGAGAGAAACACATGGATTGGTTGTCTCCTGCACGGGCCCTGACCAGGGCCTGGGGCTAGGGAGGAGCCTACAACCGATATACATGCCCTTGACTGGAATCAAACCTAGGACCCTTTAGTCTGCAGGCCAACACTTCAGCCACTGAGCCACACCTGCTAGGGCTGATCTGGACTCTTAATCACCACGATGCCTCTGGACTCCTAGAGCCTAGAGGTGGCATTGGAGGAGTCATGTCCATCACAAACCTGCTCAACAACCCTGTCTTCCCTGACTCCCCCCACATTCACCCCCCGAGTTTGCTGCCTCTGAAGCCTGACACCTTTGCCTGAGTCTTGTCCCTTCTTGCCAGCTGCACTGCTTGTTACTGTGGGGAGGGGCACCTTCCCTTCCTTCCTCTGGTGGTTTTGGCTGATTGAACAATTCAAGACAAGAGCATAATCAACAAGAGAAAGTCAAATTTAATTTCATGTGCATTGGAACCCCACATACATGAGAGAGTCTGAGACCCCACCTCATGAGCGTTTCAGAGCTAGAGAGGTCAGGGTAGGTGGCATCCTGAGCTACGGGCGAGGTGAGGGGGCCTGGGCCTCGGAGCGGGGAGAGTACTGTGGGACAGCAAGAGCAGATGCTCAGTAACTAGTAGTCCGTCCTGCCTTGGGGAGAGGTCAGAAAACGATATTTCTGGTACCAAGGCTCCCAGTACAGATGCTTCTACGTCACTAAGTGGGGAGCAGAAGTTTTTCTTGAGCCCAGAGGGTCTTGGTTGCCTTTAGCTCAAAGTCATGCACCTACTAAAGGCACATCCCTGAGTCTCCCAGGGTGTGCTCACAGATAACACACTGATGCTCTCTTCACTGTATCTCGTCCTTCTAATTTGCTCCCGGAGAAGCCTGGGGGGAAGAGGGAATGGGCGTTTTCTTCCCCTACAGAGCAAATACCTCCCCTCCCGGCAGTGGGACACCCTCACCAGTGCTCGGAGCTTGGCTTGGTGGCTTAGAAGACAAGGGCAGCACATTGCCCCCCAGGCCAGGCCCACAGCCACAGTGTGGTGCTGCCTTCCACATTCACTGAGTAAAACATGATGAGCACCTGTGCCAGCAGTCAGCTGGGCCCTGGGACAGTTCTGGGGTCATACAAAACAGCAAAGCAAAGTCTCCCCCTTTCAGGAGGGGCAAAGGGAGGGAAGCTCTGGGCTGACCTTCCCTTTCCTTCTCCCCCCTACGCTGCACCCCAGCTCCTCCATCCTCATCCGCCATCTCCTCAGGGCCCTGGGACTGTTGGCTTCCCACCTCCCCTCTCAGACTAGCAGCACCTCAAGAGTGATAGTGGACCCTTAGCATCTTCTCGGAGTCTGAGGACTTCAGAGCCCTGCCCTGAGGGCTTAGTGTGCAGATCACCCCAACATTGTGGGGACAATAGAGGCCTTCGGATGAGTGGGGGCCACATCCCCTGACTCATCTCACTTATTTGAAGTTCTGGCTAGTTTGTCCCTGGGAGCAGGTGGTAATTGTGCTTACAAACCCAATGGAGCAAACCCTTGATGGTTCACATCTCCAGACGGAGAGGAGGGAGTGCCCAGGCTGCCTGGAGGGGTGTCTTGTCCCATCTGAAAATACAGTTTCCTGTCTCTTCCATTCCCGTAATTACACACATACACACACACACACACACACACACACACACACACACACACACACACGCACACACACACACCTGCCCCAATTTAAATCTGCTGGCTCACAAAGACTCTCCTTAACCAAGTCCTGCTCAGCCTCCTCATGCTTGGCCTGAAGACAATCTGGGCAAAGAACCTATTAATCAGTTTAGCCAGCTCCCCCCACTCTTGACATCTGGTCAAATTCCTCATCCCCACCTTTGAAAGGAGTTCTAGGATAAAATAGGCAGGTTTAGGGAGTTTTAGGAATAAAGAGGGTCCATGGGGGAGGACTACATAGGTGAGGGCTTGGAGCTGCCAGAAGACATACATTCACAGAGGAAAAAAAGAGGGAGGGTGTTTGCCACAGGATAACGGGAGAGGAAGACACCCACTCACAGAAGACAGGGAAAGCCACAAGCATGGGGAGAAAGAGGCAGCAAACTTTCAGAGGACCGACAAGTGCCGACAAATGGGAGACAGAGAATTCTACCGCTGAAGGGGGAGAGAGGAGGGCACCATGTGAGGTTGGGCTTTGAAGCTGATAGTCTACCAGTTGGAAGGAGTATGAAGAGGCAAAGAACTGCAACCTTTATAAACCTTAGCAAAAAGGAGCTCGGTGGGTTACCCCCTTGGGACACCCTCCCTGCGTGGGAGTCTGTACTTGCTGCCAATAATTGTCCACCCTTTTCATCTGCCATCTTTTGCCCATGGCTTCTGAAAGAACAGAACAGGACTGAATGCTGTGTCCTTATCCCCTCTTCCAAGAAAAAGCCGCAGAATGTATCAGTTACTCAGCCTGCCCTTATCTCAGCCAATGGGAAAGCGAGGGAAACTAGCCCAAGGCCAAGAGTATGCTCGCCACCCCCCTGTCTTTGTGTAACCAGACCCTAGCTGCACCCTGCCCTTGCGTCACTAGTCCCAGGTCCTCACTCAACCAACCGGAATTGGCCAAATCAGTGGTCAGAGTGTGCCCCCAACCCCCGACCCCAAGCCCTATAAATTCTTTGTTCCCTTGGGACTCGGGGCTCTCTCTTGCATCCAGTAATGTAGGCGGGCTGGGTGGGGGGGTGGGGGCGACCAAGTCCCGGGCTTGAATAAAAGACTCTATGCTTTTGCATCGGACTCGGCTCCCTAGTGGTCTGTCTTGGGGGATCTTGAAATCTGGGCATAACAGCTTCATTCTTTGAATCCGTCTGGACAAGAACCCAGGAAAGAAATCACCCTTGCATCCTGCTCAGGAAGACAACCCGACTCACCTGATGTCTAGCCACCCTCACTGGGTTCAGAAAGCTTCCTGTTGAGTCCTTTAGCCAGAATCCTCACCCCGACCCCCTATCTCCTCTTTCTCAATGTGTTCCACTTCCTGGGAACTTACGCACAGGTGACCCAAGCGCCTCATTTGGATACGCCAATACAGACGTCAAAGGGTACTTACTATTAATTAATATGGCCGAGCTTAACCAAAAACTAAGAAGAGAGAAGACCCAGGGAACAAAAATGTAAGAAATCACGCAGGTTTATTTACCAGAGAGCTGATGGGTTTCAGTCCTTGGCAGGCCACCCGGAGACACTCACTGACAGAGACACATGGAGGTCGTCAAATACACCGCAGCAAGGAGCTCGGTCTCTTGACTCAAAGAGAGGCCTCTTAGCAGTCTGGGCTCAAAGGCAGAGCAGGAATGGCAGTTTGGCAGTTTGGCAGTTTCCAGGGGGGAGGAGAATGGCTGTCTGTGGAGGATCAGACAGGCGTCTGAACCGCAGCAGATTTGCTCTCCTTAAATCCTTGAAGCTGGGCGTCTTCAGTGTCTCCTATTGGGTGCCATACGCGGGTGCCGCCCTGCTATCTAGGTATACACTCAGGCGGGAAAGTTGTGTACATGTCCAAAGCTTATCAGTCACACACACACATCTTATTTTGGAGTTGTTTGCAAGTTTTGGTCTAAGAATAAAATGGGGTCTACTTATGCTAACTTAAGCTAATACAAAATGGAGTCTACTTATGCTAACTAAACTTATTACTATAACAGGTTTCTTCAGTGTCCCATATCAGTGTGCTCCCGTGGCCTTCTGGGCTTATCAGGATACACACGCAGGGGGGTCACAAGGTACTTATCAGGAGTTAACATGCAGGGAGTTGTTGATCAGGAGTTACAAGTTATTTGTCAGGAGTGAACATGCAGGGCGTTACAAGTTACTTATCAGGGTCTCACACACACACACACACACACACACACACACACACACACACAAATTAAGTTCCTCTTCTAAGTAAAGTTTAAAATTCACTCTAATAAAAAATGAAATTTGATTATGCTATCTTATACTAACTAAACTTATTCCTATAACACAGTGACTCTCCACCCCTCACCCCTCACTGCTCCTTGGCTATCAACCCACAGCCAGCTTTGCTGCATCTGGCCTGGGGCCAATCCCTTGCCCCTGTTGTAAAGGCAGCCTTGAATAAAGTATTCCTTATTGTTTGAACAAGCTCAGAGTAATTTTCTTGAAGCTTGTTTGAGAAGAAAACAGAGAGCTTTCTTCTTCAGAGAGCTTTCGCCTAGAGCTTGCTTCTTGTTTTCTTCCTCCAAGTAACCAGACTACAGCCAGTGTGACTGTGGGGTGAGGTCCAAACAAATGGCTACTGAGGTAGCCCTGATTCAGCAGAAGTCCAAACAGTGTTCCGATTAGGAGGCAAAAAGCAAGGGAACAATGACATCAAATTAAGAAGGCATTTCTATTGGAGCAGATAACATAACAGTGATACTAATTCTAAAGAATGTTTTTCATCTTCAATCTGGGAGTCATAATGTCTACTTTCTTGTTAGCTTTGCAGGCAGTTATTTGGGTACAATGTTTCTTTAGACCCAGTTCAATGGCGATCATGCCCAGGTTTCAGGAGAAAGACCGACAAGGCAGTTCCTCTGGGATGGCAGCTCCGACGCCATTTAAAGTGGCTTCGTTTGCTTGCTTGCTTTATTTATTTGTTTGTTTGTTTATTTATTTATTTATTTATTTATTTATTTATTTATTTATTTATTTACAGCTTAAATGCAGAGAGTATGTTATCGCTACAGCTAACAATAAATTGGAATTCTAGGGGAAAAAATCTTCTAGATGTCAAATAAGATTTACAGAAAAAATTTACCTGAGAGTTAATATAATCCAAGAGTTTACATTATGTTTTTTTAAAAAACTTCTATATAAAACCCATAATAGAAAATGTATAAAATTTTAAATTAACATTTTAGATGATCTTCCTAGACTATGATTTCTTCTTGACCTGGAGCCCAACTGTCAAGGTTAATTAAGAGACAGGAAAGTAGTGGTGTGGGGGGCAGGGCCCATTATAAATGCCACATCAATTAAAAATTCAGCCCTAGCTGGTTGCTCAGTGGTTAGAGTGTTCGCTTTTGGACTGAAGGGTCAGGGGTTCGAGTCTGGTCAAGGACATGTGCCTCGGTTACAGATTTGATCCCAGGCTCTAGTCGGGGTGCATGAGGGAGGTAACTAATCTACGTGTCTCTCTCACATTGATGTTTCTCTCTCTCTGTCTCTTCCTTCCACACTTTCTAAAAAAACAATGGAAAAAAATATCTTCAGGTGAGGATTAACAACAACAAAAAATTCAACCAAACAGAATATACTCCAGCATCTGGAGTTTCTTTTTTCTCGGTGACAGTGAGTGTATGGTTACTGGGGGAAACAGCAAGAGTGTCCATCGTCTTCCAGGTGCTACAGCCGCTGCTCCAGAACACATCGCGTGGTTTTGAGAAGCAGCAGGGGGAGTCCCCTGTGAACCGGACGTCTGCATTTATAGAGGGTTGGGCCGTGTCTCCCTCTCTGCACCAGGAAGAGGCAGATGACTAGGTCAGCAGAGAATCTGCTTGACCACCTGTGGATGAGGAAAGGCCACGTGCTAACCTTACAAGCTGAGGTTAAGGCCTGCACAACGGTCTTGCAAACTCAAAGCCCTAAAGTAACTACCAAGGATGGTCTGAAATTAAAACTTTAACTAAAAGCAGTTTATAGTGGGTAGTCATGTCCTAGACCAGTATCTTTCCGGATAAAGGTCAGTCTCTACCTTAACTGAGCCAATTGTCTTTTTGCATCTAAGATGACATCCTTGTGAAATGTCAGATAACCTATAAATACCCTTTTCTGGACCAAATGTGCCTGGGCGCCAGGACAGAGACCATAAATTCCTTCACTGTTATTGTTATCAAGTTAATTGTTGACTGTTAACTATCCTGCAAGTACCTGAGTGAAAGAAGTATGTGTCTATCATTTTACTTTTTTTTTTTTATCATTTTACTTTTTAAAAAAATATATATTTTTATTGATTTCAGATGGGAAGGGAGAGGGAGAGATAGAAACATCAATGATGAGAGAGAATCATTGATTGGCTGCCTCCTGCACACCCTACAGGGGATTGATCCCATAACTGGGCATGTGCCCTTGACTGGAATGAAACCCAGGACCCTTCAGTTGGCTAGCCGACACTCTAACCACTGAACAAAACCAGCTAGGGCAGTGGTCAGCAAACCACGGCTCGCGAGCCACATGTGGCTCTTTGGCCCCTTGAGTGTGGCTCTTCCACAAAATACCACGTGCGAGTGTGCACGTATAGTGCGATTGAAACTTCGTGGCCCATGCGCAGAAGTCGGTTTTCAGCCTGGGCGAGTCTATTTGAAGAATGGCGTTAGAGGAAGTGGGGGGTGTCGGTCGGGCGGGCGACGGGAGACGCGGTGCAGGCGGGGCTGCGGGATACGCAGCGCGGGGGAGGCTCGCGTGATTCATGCCCGAGTTGAGTGAGCCAGTCGGTCGGCAGTCTCAGTGCAGTGGTTAGTGCTAGTCACGTCCACAAATCGCGCGCGGGTGACAAAAGTACCTACTCGAAGCATAAAGTTACCTGTATTTTTCCAACCAGCTGCAAAGCCTACAGGTATTTTTGTCATCAACTTAAGAATTGTAATTATTTTGTGTTGGTGGCTTTATTATTATAAAATGAAACATTTTTTTAGGTGCCCTGTTTGACATGGCTACAAAGAAGAAGCAAAGAAAAACAGAAGACGAAAACCATGAATTTAAAGTTGAATGGACTGAGACTTCTGCATTTATTCAAAACTTAAATGGCCTTCCGACCTGTCTTGTTTGTCAGGAAACATCTGCGAATAACAAGAAATCAAATTTGGAGAGACACTTTACAACTAAACACATGTCATTTAGTACTAAATATCCTGTCGGTGATGCAAGGAAGAAAGCAGTTGAGGAACTTCAGAAGAGTCATGAAAAATCAAGTTCTGTATTTAATTACTGGATGCAATCTTCCGACAATGTATATATTGCAAGTTTTGTGGTTAATCAAGAGATTGCTAAGAGAGGAAAACCATATACAGACGGCGAATACATAAAGAATTGTTTTATAAATGCACTCGAAGAGCTATTTCGGGATTTTAAGAACAAAGCAGATATTCTAAAAAAAATTAAAGAGTTACCATTGTCTGCTAAAACAGTGAAAGATAGAACAGTCAAAATGTCTTCGAATATAACCAACCAGCAAGTCGAAGATCTTAAATTGGTTTCAGCTTTATCAATAGCAGTTGACGAGTCTTGTGACATAAATGATACAGCGCAAGTTTCACTTTTTGTACGATTTATTTTATCTACAGGTCCTAAAGAAGAACTTTTGGGATTATTGCCACTCAAAGGTCAAACACGTGGAGAGGATATAGCAAATGCTGTAACTGAGTGCATTGAAAACCATCATGTTCCACTCGATAAAATTGTCTCAATTTCAACAGACGGGTCGAAAAGTATGACTGGTGTATGAAACGGGTTTGTTGCTATTTTGAAAGAAAAAGTTAATCATGAGATACTTACCATTGCATCATTCATCAAGAAGCGCTTTGTGTGCAGACATTTCCAGAAGAAATTTGCAAAGTTATGGAATTGGTGATTAATATTATCAACTCCATTATAGCTAAAGCTCTTTTTTTAAAGAATTATTTTAAAAATATATATATTTTATTGATTTTTCACAGTAAGGAAAGGAGTGGGATAGAGAGTTAGAAACATTGATGAGAGAGGAACATTGATCAGCTGCCTCCTGTACACCTCCTACTGGGGATGTGCCCACAACCAAGGTATATGCCCTTGCCTGGAATTGAACCTGGGACCCTTTAGTCCACAGGCCGACGCTTTATCCACTGAGCCAAACCGGTTAGGGCATAGCTAAAGCTCTTAATCATCACCAATTTAAAGAATTTTTAGTTGAAATAGAGAGTGAGTACGCAGATCTTCTGCTGCATAACAAGGTACGTTGGTTATCAAGAGGAAACGTTTTGAAACATTTCGCTTCCTTATTAACAGAAATTAAAGCATTTCTCCCTGAGAAGGGTGTTCACTATCCAGAACTAATGAATGATCAGTGGATCCAAAAATTTTATTTCATGGTAGACGTTACGTCTCATCTAAATCAGCTTAATCGTAAACTACAGGGGAAAGGAAACAGTTTTTTCGATGTTAGAAGAAGTTATTTCATTCAAAACAAATTATCTCTTTTTGCTCAAGATTTTGAAAGAGAAACTTTGATTCACTTTCCAAGGCTGTTGAAACGTCGCCAAGAAATAATTCTGATATTGACATTTTCTATTTCAAAACAACACTTTTAAATATGAGGGAAGCTTTTCTCAACAGGTTTCAGGAATTCAGAAACAGCAAAGCGACATTAGCCTTTCTTAAAAAACCTCTCAATGCTACCGTAACAGAATTAAATTTTTCTCCCTTTAATATTGACATTGGCAACTTTGAAATGCAATTGCTGGATTTAAAAAACAAAGAACTGTGAAGCTCGAAATTTGAACGTCTTTGTGCTGATATAGAAATATTGGAGAAAAACAAATGTGAACTTAGTTCACAGCACAAGTGGTCTGCTTTGAAAGATCTGGAGAAGGAAGATATGTTGATTTTTAACACCTGGAATAGTATTCCTGACTCATATAATCACTGAAAAAACTAGCGTTTGCTGTTCTTTCCTTATTTGGGTCTACATATTTATGGGAACAATCATTTTCAAGCATGAACCTTATCAAGAGTAAACAGAAGTTGTCTTAATGATGAGAACCTGGAATCGTGCCTAAAATTAAAAACAACAACATACAAACCTGACTTACCCAAACTTTCCAAGGAGATGCAAGGCCATTGTTCACATTACTGTTTGTCAGTCATTGTCATGATTTAATTTTATGGATATTGTAAGGTAAATTGTAAGGAATTTAATTTTATCAATAAATAATATTGTTATTAAGTATGATATCAAGTTTTATTCAATGTACCTATACTTTAACTATGACTTAAAACTTTAAGTAAAGTTTATTAAGTTAATTTTAGGGAACGTTGTGAAGTGAAAGATGTAGTGTCAAGGATTGGGAAAGGTATGTTGAGATGGTTTGGACATGAAGAGAGGATGAATGAAAGGAGATAGATGAAACAAGTATACAAGACGAGTGTGGATGGGAGAGTTGGAAGGGGTCGACCTCAGTGAACGTACCTCAATCAGATTGAGGACATTTTTAGCAAAGGCCAGCTTAGGAGTACCCTAATTAAGTTAATAACAATGTACCTACCTATATAGTTTAAGTTTAAAAAATTTGGCTCTCAAAAGAAATTTCAATCATCGTACTGTTGATATTTGGCTCTGTTGACTAATGAGTTTGCCGACCACTGGGCTAGGGCTATCATTTTACTTTTTATCCAATCCCAGTATTTTATCCAATACTTTCTCCCACCCTCCTAATCACTAATGGACTTCATGTAACCCACGTACATCTCCCCCTTTGATTGAAATGTATAAAACCAGGTGAAAAACTGCCGTTCTCCGGAGCACTATCCCAATCCTTGAGCTTCTGCTTCCTGGCAGTTGTCGACAGTTTGGCTCACATAAACGCACAAAAGGTCTTTAAAGGTTTGAATGTTTTTAGGTGAACACACCTTAGCCCTGTTTACCTGGCTCTTCCTGGTCACCCCATAACTGGCCTCCTCCTCCCCCAACACCTTTCTTTTGTTTTTAGCTGAAGATGGCATTCAAGGTGGTGGCTGGTGCCTCTGGAGAGTTACCCAGTGTCCCTGGTCTCTCCCGTGTATACATGAGGTGCACGTGTTGATAAACTTGTTTTTCTCTTGTCAATCTCTTTCATTACGGGGTGTAGAGCGTGTGTCAATCAAGAACTCAGAGGGCACAGGCAAAATTATTTTTCCTCCCCTACACTGCCGCACATGGATTTAAAGTTCCCAAATGAGTTGCTAACTTCTCTTTTCCAAGCCTGAGTTTCTGATCTCAGAAATGAAGGAGGGTGGCAGCTCAAATGTTTCTGCCTCCAAGACTTGTGAGATTTATGTTTAACCATCTTTTTTAATGAGGATGGCTGAGAATTCTCTCGTCCCCTGTGCCCATGGAATAATGATCCCGGTTGGTGGCCATGAACAAAGGGAACATTTTCCTCTGTGTTCCTGAAGGGCCCCATCCTGGGGCAGTCAGTCGGTGAGCACCCTGAGAGCTGAGGGGCTGCAGGGGGCTGGGTTCTCACCTGCTCCCAGGCACTGACACCTACAAGTTGATTGGCTTCAGGTAGCTGACTTCCCAAGGGGCTGCAGCACGTGAATCTGCAGTGAGGGCTTTGACTTGGTGCCTCATCTGCTGGGGCATCACCTATGCACCTTCCCCTTAGTCTGGGCTGGTGGAAGGTGCCTTGGTTGGGGGTGCAGGGTTGTTAGTCCTCACCTCCTCCTGCAGGAGGATCCTGTCTTCCTTTGTGAGGCCTTCAAGGTCTTGTGTTGTAAATCAGTGAGATAGATACAAGATGCCTTAACAAGACAATTAATTAGGAGTCATCTTTATTATGCACAGGCTTAGAGCAGAATATCTCTGTCAGATTCTGAGAAAAAAAAGGAAGGAACATTCCCTTTTTATATCCTTCTAGGTCTTTGTGTAAGTTATTTTTTTTAAAATACATTTTATTGATTTTTTTACAGAGGAAGGGAGAGGGATAGAGAGTTAGAAACATCGATGAGAGAGAAACATTCATCAGCTGCCTCCTGCACACCCCCCACTGGGGATGTGCCCGCAACCAAGGTACATGCCCCTGACCGGAATCGAACCTGGGCCCCTTCAGTCTGCAGGCCAACGCTCTATCCACTGAGCCAAACCAGTTAGGGCTTTGTGTAAGTTATTTTTGCAGACAGCTTGTAATCTTGAATATATATCATATCTAACAACACATCTGTCATGTCTATAGAGACAACTTGTAACCTTGAGTACATATCATATCTATACAGACAACTTGTAACCTTGAGTACATATCATATCTAACAAACACCTGGCATGAGAATATTATCAGTAGCAGTGTATCAGCCCCTTACATTGGATGGCTAGCTTGCAAGGTTGGACAGTTAAGTTTATCTTTTCTATTATTCAAGCTAAAAAACAAAGTTATATTTTACAGAATTAGAGACTGTCTAAAAATAACATAGTTGACTTACAGAGCAAGGGACTATCTAAAAATAGCAAAGAATTTCAAACAGCAGTTTTTCCAAAGGAGGGATTATTATGCTTCAAAGGCAGTGATGCCTCTGCTGGCTTGTGCTGTTTGCTATAATTCTAGTAATCAGCTATACAGTGTGCTTATCACCCAACTGGTGTTTGTGAAGGGACTGCTCTGCCGAACTCTCTCACCGGTGCTGCAGGGGATGGGAAACAGGCACATCATGCCACAGGGTGCACCATCAGGGTTTGCATTTGGCTGCACGTACCCCCAGTAAGAGGGGCTTGCCTCACCAGGGCTTCTGAAAGGCAGAGAGGGGCTGGCAGGGCCTGGTGGAGAGCCACAGCCGCACTCCATGGCCGAGGGCTCTGCCTCCTGCCTGCCTCCCCCCCTGGTCCCAGGACGGCTGTGGGTCTGCAGCAGACACCTCCCCAAGTGTGCACCCTTGCAGGACCCTTCCGGATGTCAAGCTGACAGCTTCCAATCGCATCTCCTTTGCTACCACCCGCTGCGAGGAGCACAGTGCCAAGTAGCGGCTAGTCAGAAGCCTGCGCTTTGTCTTCGGTTATTCATTTTTCATAATACCCTGGTTTCAGTTTTCAAATTGTAGTAAAATACGCATAACATAAATTTGCCATCTTAACCACCTGTAAGTGTGCAGCTCAGTGGCATGAAGTACATTCATTCACACTGCTGTGCCCCACCCACCATTAATCTCCATGTTCCTCTTGCAAAACTGAAACTTTCCCCATCAAACACAAACTCCCCATTTAGCTGGAACTATTTCCTGGTGAAAATCTTCTGAAATCTCTCCAAGTCCGTTGGAGACTTCCTAGCGTATCTCCTGTTCCCCAGTTACTTTTTTACCTCTGCCCACCATCTGTTAGGTAAGCATTGCCCTGGGCAACCAGGCTTCTTGTTCTGCACGGTGGCTGGGTGTTTGTTGCAGGAGGGCTTGGTGGCCAATGGAACTTTGTGCTGGAGTTTGGATGGAGGTCATGCCCCCAGGGATCTTCCCACAGCTCAGGGGATGACCCTGGACCAGCAGACTTCACCTGAGGGTGTGTTGGTAGGAGCCCAGGATGAAGATGCCATCGCTCTGGGCTTGAAGTCTCAGAGAGGTGGGAGGTGGCATGTGCTGTTGGTCTTCTGTGCTGACCTGGTGTGTTCTTATTCTGTTTAACGACTACATCATTTTCTACAGTGTTATGGTGCCATAGTTTACTTAAATTCCCCTTCTGATGGACATTTAGGATTTCATTTCTTATGATGAACAGTACTTCCCTAAACATCACATACATGCATGAGTACTCGTCTAGGACAGCTTTTTAGGAATGTAATTCTAAATAATGCACACGTACACTTTAAATTTTGATAGATGCTTCCTCTTTCCACTTGCCAGGGAATTTTCTAGTTTCTTATGAACCTGTCTCAAATTGAACTATGGTCAACTGTACTTTTATAATTTTACCTTCTTAAATTTGGGTTCTTAATACAAAAAAATAAAGAATGTGTAATTCTTAAACTGGAAAGACATAGTAGTTTTTCTGTATGGACAGTTGTCTCAAAACCATTTAAAACATTATCCACTTTTGCCAGTCAGAGAAAGATAAATATCACATGATCTCACTCATTTGTGGAATATAATGAACAACATAAACTGATGAACAAAAACAGATCCAGAGACAAAGAAGCATCGATCAGACCGTCAAACCTCAGAGAGAAGGTAGGGGAGGGGGGGTGGGTAAGGGGAAGAGTTCACCAAAGGACTTATATGCATATTTATAAGCCTAACCAATGGGCATGGACACTAGGGGGGGTGAGGGTATTAGTTGGGGAGGGGGGGCAATGGGGTGATAAGAACACATATGTAATACCTTAATCAGTAAAGAAAAAAATGAAAATAAAAACATGTGGCAAAAATACTTGTTTTGGAAAAAAAATCTATTCTTTTACTACTTTTTTGAACTATGACCTTGGTCATGTGCTCAATTCTCACCGGTCAAGTTGCCTCCAGAAGTGCCAAAGCCACACTTTCATTCCAGAGCCACTAGTGTTTTACACGTGATAGGACAGTACGTCTCATTATTCTGCTCCTTCATCATTTTCTATGCAGATTTTACTTCTCTTATCTGTGAAGAACTTTGGGGTTCACTTTTCAAGTCCCATTAGGATTGGTTGAATTTACTGATTAAGTTTGGTTTCTAGGTTTTGGGGTATTATTTTGCATTACATTTTCTAATTCAATGTTTCTCATGTATAGAAAAGCTAGTGGTTATTGTTTGTTGACACCATATCGACCCAGCTAATGAAACTCTCTTACTACTTTCACTAGTTTTCCCATTGATTATTTTGAATGTTGTGTGTAAGACAGTCATAATTTCATTATTTATGCCTCCTTATTTTTTCATCTTATCTTATTACATTGGCCAGGACCTCCACCACTGTGCATTCTTATTTTATTTGAAAATTCAAAATTATAGAAAGTAGACAATTTTACTTTTACATCTTCAAAGTAAGATTTTTAGTGTTAAACTCTGAAATAGTCACTGCAAACAGCAAAAAGAACAAACAAAGAAAAAATATTACTAATGAAATTACATATTCAAATATAAAAATCATGAAATTTCTCCTCAGTTGTTAACGGCTTGTAACTACTCCTGCTCCCCATTCCCACCCATGTCCAACATTCTAAATTCTGAATGGGAAAAAAAAAGAATCCATAGTATCCTAGGGGCCAAAATATTTTGGTAAGATAGAAAAATCAGTCACTATATCGGGATATGGGACATTTATCTTGTGTGATGCTATGCAGCTGTACAAAGCAATTGAATGTTGTGTTTTTGCAATTGCAAAGAGAACACCAATTTTACATGGATGTGGACTAGAAAAGGGCCACATGCTAAACCTGACAAGCTCGGGGCAGGAGTGGGGGTGGGGGTGAGCTGATTGGCGGTCCTTACTAACTCAGAGACCTAAAGTAACCACATAGGTTGGTCTGAAATAAAACTTCCTAACGAAAAGCAAGTCATGGTGGGTAGTCATGTCCTAGGCTAGTATTTGCCCTGACAAAGGAATCTTTACCTTAACTGAGCCTGACTATTGTCTTTTTGCATTTATGATAACATACCTTTGGAATGTCAGAGTAATCCCCCTTTTCCTTTCTCTCTTTCTCTTTTTTTTTGGTATAGCAAGATGAAGATTTATTGAAGAACTAGAGGCCCAGTGCATAAAAGTTTGTGCACTGGTGGTGGTGGTGAGGGGTGTCCCTCAGCCCCACTTGTGCCCTCTCACAGTCTGGGACCCCTTGGGGGATAATGACCTGCTGGCTTAGGCCCGCTCCCTGGGTGGCAGAGGGCAGGCCCAATCCCTAAGTGCAGCCCCTGGTCGGGCACAGAGCAGGGCCGATTGGGGAGTTGGTGCGCCGCCCCTGTCATACACAGAGCAGGGCAGATCAGGAAGTTGCAATACCACCCCCAGTCACGCTCAGGGTAGGGCCAATCAGGGGATTGGGGCATCGTCCCCTGTCATACTCAAGGCAGGGTTGATGGGGAGGTTGTGGCGCCACCCCCTGTCTCGCACAGAGCAGGGCCAATCAGGGGGTTGGGGCGCCTTCCCCTGTCACATACAGAGTCAGCTGATCAGGGGGTTGGGGAACTTTCCCCTGTCATGCACAGAGTAGGGTGGATCCAGGAGTTGGGGCGCTGACACGTTCAGGGCAGGGCCCATTGGGGCGTTGGGGCGCTGCCCCCTGACATGCACAGAGCAGGGCTGACTAGGGGGTTGGGGAGCTCCCCCCTGTCACCCACAGAGCAGGGTTGTTCTGGGGGTTTCGGCACAGCCCTCTGTCACGCTGATCTGGCTGTCGGGAGGCCTTGCAGCTCTGCTGATCCTGGTGCTGGGAGGCCTTGCTGCTCGGTGGCTTTGGGGCTGTTTGGCTTCGATCCACCGCTTGGAGCCTGCGTATGCAAATTAACTGCCATCTTTGTTGGCAGTTAATTTGCATATCATCCTGATTAGCCAATGGGAAGCGTAGCGGAGGTACGGTTAATTACCTTTTTTGTCTTTTATTAGATAGAATAAGTACAGACTTCCACGTGGGGAGAAGGAAAGAGTCCCACAGAACAGACTCCCCTGTGGGGAGGGGAAAAAGGTCCCCATTTTTATTTATTTTTTATTTTTCCCTTTACTAAACTCCTCAGGGCGTAATCTCCTACCAAAGCATGAGACCCTCATTGTTATCTTGTTCCCCGTGTACCATCTCCATGTGCTGTAAATGTTGTTAACTATCCTATACCCAGGCATGCGTCTATCATTTTACTTTTATCCAATCTCAGAGATTTCCCTGCTTTGCTTTCCCCTGCCTCTCTAATATAAAATTGCCAGCATGTTATAAATGCAAGAAGTTTCATCAAAGGTTGATGGAACTTGGGGATTCAGCAGGGCTGAATACATATTATCTGCTGCTAAAGGCATTTCCTCACACCTAAAGATTTGCGTAGGTGATTGCTTAATGCCAGACAGCTGAGGGCATTTCAATCTACATGTTACTGCCTCCTGCTGGCCAAACACCTGGACAGCCGAAGGCAGTTCCCTCAAAACTGACAATGCCTCTGTATACTAAACCTTACCTTTGATATGCATATCTACTTTGCCTTAGGACAATTTGTGTTAATAAAGAGGGAGGGGGTCCTGAGACAGGCGGGACTTGGTTTCTTTAGCTGTTTCCTCTGGCTCCCCAAAATGCCTTCCACAGCCCCTTCTCCGGATTCCTGAACCCTTCTAGATGCTGGATAAGACGTCCGGCATAATATAAGTCATAAAACTGCCATTTTCTCAATCCATTTAGATTTTGCTCCTCAGTAATTGCTCTCAGTTTGGCTCAAATAAACTCATAAAAAGTTTCTACAGGTTTGGATGTTATAGTTCTATTTCAGAAGAGTAGAACATGAGATCTACCAGATTGCTTATGGCGAGTGTTGTAGTAAAATACAGAAATGTTTAAAAATGCCCCAAAAATGTTAAAAAGGCTTTAAAAGGTTTGCGTTAACTGTCCTGAAACGTAAAGTGTGATATTAAGGACACATTCCCCACTGCCCTGAAGAGTGCATTCCATTGATAAGGACCTGAACTTAGTCTGCTGACTTAGAGCAACTTGCCCTGATAACCACATGTGTGATGACTGTACTCCTCCCTTCCCTAAGGTGAGACCAGTGCTTACAGGTTTGTTCACTGATATGCCCGTTGGAACTAAAGTTAAACTTGAGATCTTCTTCTGCATTTTGTTGACCAGAATCCCCCGATGCCCCCCTGGCCTGCCGTGGGCACTACAGACTATTTAAAGGGTCCCCGAACACCATTCAAATTGATCATCGCTTGATCGCTGGACGCCTGGTCATCGCTGATCACTCTGATCCCTGCGCTGCACTGGTGGCTCTGATGGCTGGGAGTTTATCTTTGCTGATCGCCTTCAGCTTGGGCGCAGTCCCCTCCCCGCCCGCTCAGCTCCACTCCGTGCAGAAGACAGATGAACGGCGCGGCCTCAGATGGATCCTGGCTGTGCGTGTGCAGGCATCTCTGAAGGCCACGCTGCCCTGAAACTGAAACTTGGCTCCTGACCTGCCCAGCCAGCCAGAGAAGGCCCGGCCGCTGCCGCCAGAGGAAGCCAGCTCTGGGAGCTCCCTTTAAGCCTGTCCCCCGGCACCAGGAATCTGTGAGTAACAGTGGGCTGTGTTGATAAGCTTTGTGCCCACTGCAATGATACAAGGGGAATAATTGCTGTGTGAATAGCAACTCTAACTATTTGTGTGTCATAATTCCTCCGGCAGTCATAATTACACCAATATAAGGTCAGGTGAAATTGCCTAGCCCAGTCCTGCCTGCATAAAGTAGTCTTTTTGCTGGCACCTACTTTGAATGTCCGAACACCTGCACGGTGAAAGTTTATCTCAAAGGACGCCCGTCCTTTCTCCGACAGTGAGGAAGAAACTCAATCAGTGTCTTGTTCCCAGGACCTGGGAACAAATCCCCTTGTGCCTGGAAATGGCATTGGTAATTCTTGAGTGACAATTTGTAATCACGGTTTCTCATTTTAGTCCATAACTTCTGAGCTGGCTTCATATCCGAGCTGCCTTCACCTGGAACATTCTTTTCTTCCTCTTTACCTTGTTAACTGAGCTGGTTGCTTATCTAGGACAACAGATGACAACATTTCGACACAACTTAGCTCATTCTTACATCAAAAAACTTACTTCTAAAAACAACTTTTTGGGGTGAGAGGAGAAAATGGCGGCTGAATAGGCAGCCCTGTCAGCACCTCATCCCAAGAGCCAGGCTGAAAACACAACTAAATTGGAGGGCATTCACCTGGAATTTCCAACTGTGGTCCAGCTGAGGAGGCGACGTACAACAAGGAAGAACAGGAGGCGCTGGGAGACCGGGAGGAAGAGCGAGATCAGAGAGGGGGTTGCCCAGGCACACACACCAGCCAGAGTGGTGGTGGCCTCCCAGCCGCACCCCCAGACCTGTGGCAGCACCATCCGCAGCGTCCATCTCCTCCAAGCAGCTATGAGGTAGCAAGACTACTGGCAGCAGAGGAGACTAGACTCAGCAGACCACAGCCAGTGTGGGGAGAGCTGTGATTTCAATTGCCTTTTGAAAAACATCTCTAACCTTAGAGCACAGGAGTTTTTATTTGCAACTACATACCCAAGGCATCGGTGCAGGGAGGGAGGCATGCATTCAGGTGCCTGAGGACAGGCGGTGTGGTAAGCTGGGCAGGGAGACCTGGAAAAGCAGCAGCCAGGAGTCCTGCATTGGGTTGTTCATATGCTTCTAAACCTGAATGGCCATTTTCCGTGGGAGGAGCTACCTGGGGGGAAAAACCCATCCTAGGTGATGCAGCCTGCCACACCCTGCACTTTGAGTTTACTGAGGAAACAACGGCAGAATCTAAGCTCACAGGTCTGAACAGCCTCAAGGAGCCCCCAGTGACTGAGTGGAGGAGGGCCATCCGCCTCACTATTCTAGGAAACAGACTGATAAAAACTCCAGAGTCTCAGCTCACCCCATCGGTCTTCATACAGGACCTCTGTCCAGCCAAGAGCAGGGTAATATTTGGGCCACTCGCAGAGGAGTAGCTCTGGGACAGGAAGAAACACCCATCATATTCTCTGAAAGCAAAACAATACCAACCCCACCTAAAGCCTGGTCAGAACCAGACTCTTGAGTGATTAAGAGTGACAGCTGGCAGATAAGCAAAACAGGCAGATTGGCCCCTCCTGCTTTGAAGCCAAGGCCTGTGGAGACAGACGCAAGCAGTGGACCGGTGGATTGCTTGGAGCTTCAAGCAGGTGCTAAAAGCCAAAAGACAGTGCCTGACAGTGGTTAGCACCGAAGTACCTCACAGGAAGCCCAGAATTGGCAGATAGAACAGAAGAGTGGGGTCCTAAGCCAGGACCTACAGGGCATTAAAACTTGGCTGAAGTGAACAGCATTTCACTTCATTTTTATATTTTATTTTTTGCACCTTTTTATTCCTCTCGTCCCTTTTCTTCCTCCCGTTTTTCTCCTTCCTTTCTTTGCCCCCCTTTTTAATAATTGATCTTCCTTATCTGTCTGCTTTATTGCTTTGTTATTATTCTAGTCTCTGTTGTTTTGTTCATATATCTAATCCACTCTTCCCTGCTCCTACTCAATTTCCCTTTCTCTTTTCTTTTTTTTCACTACTCAATTATTTTTTTCCTCTCTTCTCATTCTCTTTTCTTCTTCTCCTAAATGATTAAATTCTTTCATTTCCTAAATTCAGGATTATCTGCTCTCTCCTCTACTCTCCTTTTGAATTTTTTTCATCCTTGTCTTCTTTATTCTAAACAGTGGTCCTTCCCCTATTCCTTTAATTCTTTAATGTTATTTTCTTCATTTAAGCTCTGTGTCTATAGATTATGACCCCCCCCCACCCCCCCATTTTGGGTGTTTTTTGTTTGTGCCTTTTGGTTTATTTGTTTATTTTGTTGTGTTTTCTCCCCATATTTTTAGTCTATTTTCTTTTCTATCATCCTTGCTCTCTTTTCTCTTTCCTAATTCTCTTTTTGCTGGTGGTCACTTTTGTTGGGGTTATAAGGGTTTTGTGTACGTTTGTGTTCTGTTCCTTCTGTCTTATCTTGTTGTATTTTATGCTGTTTGGTCAGCACCTCCACAACAGCTGGCATGATGTGACAGGGAGCGAGCCACATCATCAGATATCTCAAGTAGGGAGCCTCCCTAGAACACGCAGCCCAGGAGACCTGAGAGACACAGCACCACTGGTCCCACAAAACATCTACTACATAAGACCAACCCCCAAAATCTGGGTGGCATAGCCATTTGATCTAATACATAGAAACAAATTCAAAGGAACAGCAAAAATGGGGTGGTAAGGAAACAACCCTCAAATGAAAGAAAAGGAAGAATCACTAGAAAAGGAATTAAATGAAATGGAGGCAAGTAATTTGCCAGAGAAAGGATTCAGAGTAATGGTTATAAGGATGTTCAAACGTCTGGATGAGAAATACATGCAACTGGAGAATTATAAGGAGCTGAATGAGAAATAACACCACATGAGTAAGAATCAAGAGAAAATGAAGAATGACATAGCTGCAATAAAGAACACAATGGAAGGTTTCAACAGTAGACTAGAAGAAGCTGAGTACTGAATCAGAAAGTTAGAAGACAAGATAGGAAAAAACATCCAAGCTGCACAGCAACTGGAAAAAATTTTTTTAAATACAGGAGGAGAGTCTAAGGGAGCTCTGGGACAACATGAAATGAAACAACATCCACATAATAGGGTGCCAGAAGGAGAGGAAGCTGAGCAAGGGATAGAAAAACTGTTTGAAGAAGAAATAATGACAGAAAACTTCCCTGACTTTGAGAAGAAAAAAGTAACATAAGTCCAAGAAACAGAAGGTCCCAATCAAGATGAACTCAAAAAGACCTACACTAAGATACATCATAATTAAATTGGCAAACATAAAAGACAAAGAATTTTAAAGGCTGCAAGAAAGAGACAGAAAGTTACCTACAAGGGTTCTCCCATTAGACTATCAGCTGATTTCTCAACAGAAACACATCAGGCCAGAAGAGAGTGGCATGAAATATACAAGGTGATGAAAATCAAGGGACTGAATCCAAGACTATCCAGCAAGGATAACATTCAAAATTGAAGGTGAAGTCAGGAACTTTGCAGACAAAAAAAAGGCTAAGAGAGTTTATTACCACCAACCCACCAAAGCAAGAAATGCCAAAGAAAATGTTGTAAAAAGAAATATAAAGGGAGGAAAGAACACAGGCATAAAGAATAAAAATAACAACAAACAAGTATCTATTAACAATAAACTTAAACATACATGGATTAAATGCTCCAATCAAAAGACATAGGGTAGCTGAATGGATAAGAAAACATGACCCATATATGAGACCCACTTCAGAACAAAGGACTCACACAGAGTGATGGTGAAGGGATGGAAAAAGGTTTTTCAGGCAAATGAAAATGAAAAACAAAACAAACAAAAACCCCTACAAAACCAACAGAAAAAACCTGGGGTGGTAATACTTATATCTGACAAAATAGACCTCAAAGTGAAGGCCATAACAAGAGATAAGTAAGGCCACTTTCAGATACTAAAGGGACTGATACAAAAAGAGGCTATAACTCTGGTTAACATATATGCACTCAATTCAGGTGGATCTAAATATATTAAAAAACTTCTGGAGGATATCAAGGGAGATTTTGACAATCATAGTAGGGACTTTAATACCCCACCGACATCATTGCATAAATCTCCTAGACAAAAAATCAGCAAGGAAATAGCAATCCTAAATGATACTCTAGAACAGGGGGAACTAATTGACATCTTCAGAACATTCCACACCAAAGCTACAGAATATACATTCTTCTCAAGTGCACATGGGACATTTTCAAAGGTAGACCACATATAAGGACACAGGCTAAGTCTCTACAAATTCAAGAAGATTGAAATCATATTTAGCATCTTCTCAGACCACAATGACATGAAATTATAAATCAACTACAATAAAAACACTCAAAAATAATCAAATACATGGAGGCTAAAGAGCATGGTATTAAACAATGAATGGGTTACCAAAGAGATCAAAGAATAAATGGAAAACATCCTGGAAACAAATGAAAATGAACACAGACATCTCTCTCATAGATTGTTATCCAAAATCTATGGGACCCAGTGAAAGCAGTCCTGAAAGGGAAGTTCATAGCACTAAAGGCCTACCTCAAAAAAAAAAAAAAATCCAAGAAAAACTGGTAATAAGTTATCTAACCCTGGAAGTTAGATAATTAGAAAGAGAACAACAAGAAAAGCCCAGCATAAGTAGGAGGAAGAAAGTAATAAAGGAATTTATTCTGGGGATGCAAGGCTGGTACAATATTCACAAATCAATAGATGTAATATAGCACATAAACAGATTGTAAGACAAAAATCACATGATCATATCAATTGATTCGGAAAAAACATTCAACAAAGTCCAACACCTTTTTTTTTTGATAAGTACTAGCCACAGCGATCAGACAAGAAGAAATGATAGGCATCCAAATTGGAAAGGAGGACGTAAAACTCTCATTGTTTGCAGATAATATGATACTGTACATAGAAAACCCTAAAGACTCTATCAAAATCTACTAGATTTAATAAATGTATTCAGAAATGTAGCAGGATAGAAAATTAACACCCCCAAATCCTTCGCATTTTTATACCCCAACTAGAGGCCTGGTGCATGATTCATGCACCAGTGGGGTCCCTTGGCCTGGCCTGCAGGATCAGGCCAAAACTGGCTCTCTGACATCCCCCGAGGGTTCTCGGATTGTGAGAGGGCACAGGCTAGGCCGAGGGACCCCATCAGTACATGATCAGGGCTGGGGAGAGACACGGGTGATTGGCCAGCTGGGGAGGGACTGCGGGATGGCTCTAGGGCGTGTCTGGTTCGTCTTGCTCAGTTCCAATCAGCCAGATCCCAGCAGCAAGCTAAACTACCCGTTGGAGCATTTGCCCCCTGGTGGTCAGTGAACATCATAGTGACTGGTCAACTGTCTGCCCCCTGGTGGTTAGTGCACATCATAGCGAGCAGTTGAGCGGTATTAGTATATCATTAGCATATTACACTTTGATTGGTTGAATGGATGAACAGACACTTAGCATATTAGGCTTTTGTTATATAGAATAGTGAACTCTTAGAAAGAGAAATTTAAAAAACAATCCCATTTACCATTGCAATAGAAAACATTAAGATACTTAGGAATAAACTTAACCAAGGAGGTAAAAGACCTGTAGTTGGAAAACTATAGGATGTTGAAAAAGAGATAGAAGAAGACATAAACAAGTGGAAGCATATACCATGTTCATGGATTGGTAGAATCAACATTCAAATGTCCATATTACCAAAAGCAATCTACAGATTCAGTGCGATGCCTATTAAAATACCAAGGGCACATTTCACAGACCTAGAACAAACATTCCAAAAATGTATCTGGAACCAAAAAGACTTTGAATAGCCACAACAATCTTGAGAAAGAAGAACAAACTACGCCAAAACCGGTTTGGCTCAGTGGATAGAGCGTCGGCCTGTGGACTGAAAGGTCCCGGGTTCGATTCCGGTCAAGGGCATGTACCTGGGTTGCGGGCACATCCCTAGTAGGAGATGTGCAGGAGGCAGCTGATCAATGTTTCTCTCTCATCGATGTTTCTAACTCTCTATCTCTCTCCCTTCCTCTCTGTAAAAAATCAATAAAATATATTAAAAAAAAAAGAACAAACTTGGAGGAATCACAATACCAGATATCAAGTTAGACTACAAAGTCTCTGTGCTCAAAATAGCCTGGTATTGGCACCATAACAGGCATATTTCAATGAAACAGAACAGAGAATCCAGAAGTCGATCCAAGCCACTATTCTCAATTAACATTTGACAAAGGAGGCAAGAGCATACAATGAAGTCAATACAGTCTCTTCAATAAATGGTGTTGGGAAAATTGGACAGATACATACAAAAAATGAAACTAGACCACCAACTTATACCATACACAAAAATAAACTCAAAATGGATAAAGGACCTAAATGTAAGACGTGAAACCATAAAAGCACTAAAAGAAACCATAGGCAGCAAAATCTCAGACATCTCTCATAACAATACGTTTACAGATACATCTCCTAGGGCCATGGTCGGCAAACTGAGGCTCACGAGCCACATGCGGCTCTTTGGCCCCTTGAGTGTGACTCTTCCTAAGCCTTAGGAGTACCCTAATTAAGTTAAACACAATGTACCTACCTATATAGTTTAAGCTTAAAAAATTTGGCTCTCAAGAAATTTCAATCGTTGTACTGTTGATATTTGGCTCTGTTGACTAATGAGTGTGCCGACCCCTGTCCTAGGGCAATGGAAACAAGGAGAAAATAAAAGATGGGGCGACATCAAAATAAAAAGCTTCTGCACAGCAAAGGAAACCATCATCAAAGTGAATAGAGAGCCCACTGCATGGGAGAACATATTTGCCAAGGATACATCCGGTTAGGGGTTATTCTCTAAAATATACAGGGAACTAATACAACTTAACAATAGGAAGACAAACAATCCAATTAAAAACTGGGCAAAGGACCTAAATAGACACTTTTCAAAAAAGGACATACAATGGCCAAGAGACAATGAAAACATGCTCAAAGTCACTGATCATCTGAAATGAGATTTCACCTCACACCTGTCAGAATGGCTACCATCAACAAATGACAGTGCTGGTGAGGTTGTAGAGAAAGGGGAACCCTCCCTCATTGCTGGTGGGCATGCAGACTGGTGCAGCCACTGTGGAGAACAGTATGGAGTTTCCTCAAAAACTTAAAAATGGAACTGCCAGTCCCAGAGAGAAGGGGTGTTTATCTGAGGCGTCCTTTGAGATAAACTTCAACCGTGCAGGTGTTCAGAGAGTCAAAGTAGTTGCCAGCAAAAAGACTACTTTATGCAGGCAGGACCAGGGTAGGCAATTTCATCTGACCTTATATTAGTGTAATTATGACTGCCAGAGGAATTATGCCACACAAATAGTTACAGTTGCAATTCACACAGCAATTTATTCTCCTTGTGTCATTGCAGTGGGCACAAAGCTTATCAACACAGCCCACTGTTACTCACAGATTCCTGGTGCCGGGGGACAGGCTTAAAGGGAGCTCCCAGAGCTGGCTTCCTCTGGCGGAAGCGGCCGGGCCTTCTCTGGCTGGCTGGGCAGGTCAGGAACCAAGTTTCAGTTTCAGGGCAGCGTGGCCTTCAGAGATGCCTGCACACGCACAGCCAGGATCCATCTGAGGCCGCACCATTCTGCACGGAGTGGAGCAGAGCGGGCGGGGAGGGGACTGCGCCCAAGCTGAAGGCGATCAGCAAAGATAAACTCCCAGCCATCAGAGCCACCAGTGCAGCGCAGGGATCAGAGTGATCAGCGATGACCAGGCGTCCAGCGATCAAGCGATGATCAACTCGAATGGTGTTCAGGGACCCTTTAAATAGCCTATAGTGCCCACGGCAGGCCAGGGGGGCATAGAGGGATTCTGGTCAACAAAATGCAGAACAAGACCCCAAGTTTAACATTCGTTCCAACGGGCATATCAGTGAACAAACCTGTAAGCACTGGTCTCACCTTGGGGAGGGGAGGAGCACAGTCATCACACTTGTGGTTATCAGGGCAAGTCACTCTAAGCTAGCAGGCTAAGTTCAGGTCCTTATCAATGGAACGCACACTCTTCAGGGCAGTGGGGAATGTGTCCTTAATATCACACTTTACGTTTCAGACAGTTAACGCAAACCTTTTAAAACCTTTTTAACATTTTTGGGCATTTTAAACATTTCTATATTTTACTACAAATTGACCCAGTGATCCCACTTCTACGAATATATCCTAAGACACCTGAAACACCAATCAGAAGAGATATATGCACTCCTCTGTCCATAGCCGTGCAAGTTACAATAGCTAAGATCTGGAAGCAGCCCAAGTGCCCATCAGCGGACGAGTGGATAAAAAAGCTGTGGTACATTTACACCATGGAATACTACATGGCAATAAAAAAGAAAGAACTCTTACAATTTCTAACAGCATGGATAGACCTGGAGAGTATTTTGCTAAGCAAAATAAGCCAGTCAGAGAAAGATAAGTATCACATGATCTCACTCATATGGAATCTAATGAACCAAATAAACTGACGATCAAAAATACACACAGAGTTTTAGAAGCATTAACAGACTGTTGAACCTTAGAGGGAAGGCGGCGGAGAGTGAGTGGGAAGAGATCAACCAGTCAACTTGTATGAACATATGCATAACCTGTGGACACAGAGAGGGGGGTGGTGTGGATCTGGGGGTGGGGACAGGAGGTTAATGGGGGGAAAAGGAGGATCTATGTAATACTTTCAACAATAAAGATTAAAAAAAAAACTAAAAAAACCCACAGAAAAAGCTTTTTTGCCCTAGCTGGTGTGGCAAAAAAGTTGTTTGGGCCCCATTCCATGTATCGAAAGATACCAATTGGATTCCTGGTCAGGGCACATGCCCAGGTTGTGGGCTCTATCCATGGGAGGGGGTGTGCAGGAGGAATCGGATTGATGTTTCTCTTCCTTCCTCTTTTTCTAAAAATCAATAAAAGTATAAAATAAAATAAAAACAACTTTTTGTGTCTTTGTCTAAACAAGTGGATTGAAACAACTTCACTGAAGTCATAAAGTGGATTTAAATCACATCAAATCGCTACACTATGTTCCCATCACTTTATCAAGGCAGCTCTTCCTGCCACTTGGGCTGGGTCACGAACCCCCAGGAAACCTGCAGCTCTGTCTACTTCCCATTCCTTTTGTGGCTGCTCACAGCTTGTGGGCTTCCCCCAGGATGGAAGCTGTGTGCTCCCAGCTCCTCAGTCCACATCCAGCCCGATTTGTGTAGAGAACAAATGGATACATTTCATTCCTGAGTTTCCTAAACATTCTTTGGCTTGGCAACATTCTGTTCAAGTTATTTATATGTAATTCATCAATTATCTCATTTACTCTCTGCAGGATGCATTTTCTTTCCTACATCTAAGGACTTTATAATTTTGACAATAAAGTCAGGCCTTAAAGACATGAAATAGTGGAGACTCACCCCCCCTGGTGGTAGAGAAGGGCATTGTCAAACACCAAACACTAGTACACTACACGTTTTACAGGTAGTTAAAAACCCACAAAACTACAGCCTAGAAAACTTATTTTTGTACATGTGGCCCACCACTGTTGTTTCCTCTGAGGCAAGTTTCTGTCTTCAGAGTCCTGGTTGCTTTCTTTCACGGCACAAGTTCTCTCTCGTCTCTAGGGAGCCCACACAGGCTCACGGAAACTCTGGGACTGGACTGCTCTCAGCAGGAGTGGGCAGAGAAGTGGCTGAGGCTAACTTGGGGCTCTGCCCCCCACAACTGCATTCCAACATGAGACAGCCTTCCTTCTGGGTCTGCACACAAGCTGTCCAAGGCTCGCCCTTGCACCCCGCCCCCCTTCCCCCACTGTACCTCCTAGTCCACCTGCGGTTTCCCCTGCTATGTCCTCCATCAGTGCTCTCCTGCCTGCATGCAGTGCTGCAGAAATGGGCTGGGATTTCCCTCTGCCTGCCCATCTGCATTGCTCACTCTCCCCGTGTTGGCTGCCAGGTGCCCATTACACCCGTCCTTCCCCTTCGCTTCTGCTCAATGGTTGCGGTGACGCCCAGCGCACAGCACAGCAGACACGGAGATCCAAGGACACGGAGAGCCAAGGCGAGCGGGAAAGTCTGGTGAAGGCCTGGCTGCAAATGCACACACTTACTATGTGGAATTGTGTTACATGTTTGAGTGTGGATGGGATGGGCATAAGGAGAGAAAGGTTTCGGTCTGACAAGCAGGTGCATAGCATGGCCACTTACTGAGACGGAAGGAAGGGCGTGAGGCAAGGACAGGGCCATAGTCAGGGCTGCTCCTCTTGATATGTTATGTGTGAGAAACCTAGACTTGCTGCAGGGGTTCAGATGTCACCCCAAGCTATGCACCTTAGAATACTGATTATTTTCCATTAAAGTTCCTTGAGGCACAGCCGGTGCAAGAAGGGCACCCTGACCCGCCTTTGTCCCCCCAAAGCAGGAAATAACTCTCCTCCTTTCAGCAGAGGCAGGGCATTTAGGGCTGAGAAGGCTGTATCCACAGATCTAGTTGCGTCCTCACTAATGTACTGCCCTGCACCCGCTTCTCTGTCCTCTCAATTCTTCACATATTTATTCTTTTCTTGTCTGAAAGGAACAAAAGCTGCCTGCTGCGGTCACTTCTTTGCAGTTCATATTTTTAATAGGGCTCCCATAAGCACAAAATTACATTGTTTTCTCCTGTTAATATGTCTTAAAAATTCTTTTTTGAAGGTTAAAGCCTTTGTTTTAGAGATATCGGATTGAAAGTGACAGTCTCAGAGGGACAGAAGGGCCGTTGTGACTTGAGAGTGCTTCACAGCTGAGCGGCCAGAGGTCAATCTCCTTAGTCAAATAAGTGTTGGAGCGCCTGGATGAAAAAGGAAGCTATATTGGCTAGCACCTTTGCTATAGTCATAAAAACCGAAATATGGTTTTCTTTCTAAATTTTTTTTCATTGATTGATTTTTTTAGAGAGAGAGAGAGAGGAAGAGAGAGAGAGAGAGAGAGAGAGAGAGAGAGAGAGAGAAACATCGACCTGTCATTTCACTTCTTTACTCACCCATTGGTTGCTTCTTGAATGTGCCCTGACGAGGGATTGAACCCACAACCTTGGTGTGTTGGGACGATTCCCTAACCAACTGAGCTACCCAGTCAGGGCTCCTGTTAATCTGTCTTATGTCAGTTTAGTTATTGGACCAGCCAGAGAACCTAGAAGGGAAGAAGAGAAAGGTTTCCTCCCTTGTGATTCACACAGTTGCTTGCAGCCCCTGAAACTCCCTGGCGCACCAGGCTTCAGAGCTCTCTGCTGCCCGCGAGCCAGGCGCCTTGAACAATGACGACGTTTGCACATACTCCAAGCGTGTTCACCACGAGCAAACTCTTAAGCAGCTTTAGAAACCATTCAAAGAAGCCGAAACCGGTTTGGCTCAGTGGAAAGAGCATCGGCCTGCGGACTGAAGGGTCCCATGTTCGATTCTGGTCAGGGGCATGTGCCTGGGTTGCGGGCACATCCCCAGTAGGAGATGTGCAGGGGGCAGCTGATCGATGTCTCTCTCTCATCGATGTTTCTAACTCTCTATCTCTCTCCCTTCCTCTCTGTAGAAAATCAATAAAATATATTAAAAAAAAAAGAAACCATTCAAAGAAATAGAGTAACTACTTTAAACCTCATCTTCATTAGTCACTTAATGAAAAAGAATATTTGTCCAGAGAGAAATAAGTCAAAGGCCATGATTCTCCTCAGAGTAGGGCTGTAGGTAAGGCACCACTAGCTGCTTAAAGTGCTCCTTCGGCAGGTGTGCGGCCCATGTGGTGGCCCATGCGGTGGCCCCTCTGGGATTGCTGTGTCTAATCTAATCTCCGACCCTGCACTGGAAAGCAAGTTCCTCAGGCTGGCCTGGATGCCTTGTGTTTGGACAAAGTTCAGGGTTATCAGCATGGTGTAAGTAATAACCAGTGACAAACTAAGACAAGCTCCGGAATAAGTGACTCATACCACTGATCTGTACACTTTAAATGAGTGAAAGTGCCTGACATGTGAATTATATCTCAATAAAGGTTGTTATAAAATAAATGAATGGTGTGGCAGGTGCCATAATAAAGGCAGCTTCCAAGTCTACAGGGACAAGAGGAGTGTGAAGATGCCTTTCCAGAGCTCTTACCGGACAGAAAGCAGACACTTCGGAGAAATGTGCTGCCTCAGTGCCCTCTCCTGGGCCAGGTTCATGGCTGAGAAGAAGGTAAACAGTGGGCACCCTGCACAAGCCCCACTCCCTCAGTGTCTTGTCACGTCTCTGCAAATCTGTGGTTCTGAGAGGATGTTATATAAGCCTCAAGCTGTAACCACCTCTTTGAGTAACGCATCGTTGTCTGGTGTGTGTGTGCTGCGTGGGTTAATAAACTGCTTCTCTTGTTGATCTGTCTTTGGTTAATTTGCATGACCCCAGTCCACAAACCGAAAGTTTTCCTCTCCTACAGGAGGACCTGGGGAGAGTGTTTCTTTCCCCACCTATGCAATGTGCAGGAAGCCACCACTTGCCAATACTGTCATCACCACTTGCCGATACTGTCATCACCACTTGCCAATACTGTCATCACCACTTGCCGATACTGTCATCACCACTTGCCAATCCTGTCATCACCACTTGCCGATACTGTCATCACCACTTGCCGATACTGTCATCACCACTTGCTGATACTGTCATCACCACTTGCCGATACTGTCATCACCACTTGCCAATACTGTCATGAGCGTGCACCAAGGAACGTGGGAGGCCGATGGACCTTGAGCGTTAGCAGGGCTGACGCCAGGCACCGATTGTTCGTGTTGAGATAGCAGTGGCTCGAAGCAATTTCCTGACCTCATAGCCTCCAAGTAAATGTTTACTGGGCCTTACTGATCTTTACTGGCCTTAGAGACGGTCTGTCTGCTACCTATCTGCCGTGCTTTACTGAGGGCGAGATGTGTGTCTAACACTGAACAAAAAGCGGATAAGCCCAGGTCTCAGTGTGTCTCTTCAAGAAAGAGGCTCCGCCTGGCCCCCACCCCTTAATAATTCACATTTGTGTCTAGCATTTTCATTTGTGTGTTGGCCCCTCCTTCAGATCCTGAACCCCGCTGTGCAGGTCGTGGCAACAATGGAGATTGATTTAGTCATTCATAGATCTGAGGGGGGAGGGCAGCGCAAGGCACGGGAAGGAGTGGGACCCACCCGATGGGCCACTTAATGAGGTGAGACAGTCAGGAGGACATGACCTAGTGCCACGTGCCCATCAAAGATCAGAGGACCTGGAGTCAGAGCGGGGGCTGGAAAGAAGGGGAGCCACTTGGAGGGGCGTGTGGGTGAGTGAAGGGGTTACAGAATAGACAGCCTTTGGTTCCATAGGGGTTGAACCTGGCCCACGCTGGGTCTCAGCTCCAGGGTGGGAGCGGCCAGCACCCTCTGTACCTTGCCCACCACTGTCTACGGGATCGGCCTGCACTCCGCGTTGTTCTCGGCCGGCGAAGAATGGGTTACTTCAGAAATGCTTGCTGGCAAAGACTCGCTAACTGGGAGAGCGACATTGGGGTGGACTGCTCACGCGCATTTGAAATCTGGAAACTCACTATGAGATAAATGCAGGGCCAGCTCCCAGTATGTGGACATGGAAATCCCTGTTTTACCCACTTATTTTATTTTTTTAATCACTGCTGCTAGCTTTTGAAAATGAAAGGATCACATTCTGCCATAATTCAAAGCATAGCCAAAAGAAAATAATTTGCAGCAACAAAGAAAAAATGACGCTTTGGGTATGTTCTTGGAGAAGCGATTTAACGTGGTGGTCGTCCCTGATTTATGTGGCCACAGGGTTAGGTGGGATGACGCACAAATGCCTCCTGTGATGGCCCAAAGGTGCGCAGGTCCCAGAGGCAGCCTGGGGCTGAGGTCGACTTCCAGTTGCTGTGAGGGCTTGGGGGGAGGGCCTTCCACTGAGAACAACGCAGCCCGAGCGGGAGAGTTGATGCTCATGCTTGTCTGTGCATTTCCCTCATGTCTCATGACAGTCCTGCTGCCTCACAGGCCACAATGGCATTCTAGTCCCACCGGCTCTTCTGAGCCTCGTCCACCAAGAGGCTGTGTGTCTGTTCTTTCTCCTGGGACCTGAGGACTCTGTGGTGCTGTAGGAGTGACCTCCGTGGTCGATGAGGCTGCGCTAGAAATGGTGACACAGCTGCTGCTGGCCGTGTGCCTTGGGACTGAGCCGCCGTGCTGTGGGGGATGTGGCTCTGGCTTCAGGAGCAGCTGTCCCGGATGCCAATGGGGGCTGAGCTGCACCAACCCCAGAGTGTAACTGAACTGTCTGAAGTTTGCTCCCCTGCCCCAACCAGGAGGGTTGTGTGTGTTGCTGTCATAATGTTGCTCCTATTTAAGGATGTAACACACAAACGATGCTATAAGAAACCCCAGTTACTATTGCATTATCTCCAAGTACATTGTCTGCTACAGGGCTTCTTGAGCTTGAGAGAGCCATATAATCACTTTGGAGGGGTTGTTAAAGGTTTCATGGGCTCCACTCCAAGGATTTCAGATTCGGTAGGTGCGTGGCGAAGTTGCCTGTCTAAGGAGTTCCCGGGTGACCCTGATGCTGTTGGTCAGGGGCTCTCACGTAAGATGTGTCAGACTTTAGAGTCAGGAACAGCTTTGCTGCCCTCTTAGGCCTGCTAGCTCTGTCCTTGTTAACAATAGGAACTATGCAACTGTATTTCCCTTTTCTCTTTGGCTGCCAAGAGCTAAATGTGTGGTTCCACTCTCTCATCTGTGGAGGCCTATGGTGATCCCCAAATTCATGTCCACTTAGAATCTCAGAATGTGATCTCATTTGGCAATAGGATCCTTGCAGGTGTAGTTAGTTAAGGATCTTAAGATGAAATCATCCAGGATTTAGGTCAGGCCTTAACCCAACGGCCAGTGTCCTTATAAGAAGAGGAGAGGACACAGAGACACGTACACACAGGGGGAAGCCATGCCAAGAGGGAGGCAAAGGTTGGACTGATGCATTAGCCAAGGAAGGCCGGAGCTGCCGGGAGCTGGAAGACACAAGGAGGGGCCCTTCCCAGCGCCTTTGGAGGGAGTGGGCTCTTCTGATACTGAGTTTCAGACTTCTGGCCTCCAAAACTCCGAGAGAATAGATCTCTGTCGTTTTATGCCACTTGGTTTGTAAACTTCCTCTCTCTCTCTCTCTCTTTCTCTCTCTCTCTCTCTCTCTCTCTCTCTCTCTCTCTCTCTCTCTTTCGCCTCTACCTCTTGTGTGTATTTGTGAGTATACACACAGTTTCATTGTACGTTTTTGCAACCATTTCAGAATAAGTCAAAGCCAGCATTCTACTGCTGTCATAAATATTTCTGCTTTTAAAGAACGATGAGACGTGTCAAAAGGGACCAACACCAAGTGTGGAATGTTTGAACATCAGAGTAACTAATAACAAGAATGGGTTACAAGTTATTGACATGGAGGAATGCCTACTAAGGAATGCTATGGGAGGAATAATGGAGGGAGGGCATTATCAATGGCACTCAAACGAGGGAGTGAACGTTCGATGAGCTACTAATTACTAAGGACAGAAATCTGGTAGAAACCACCTTCACCAAGGGATCAAAGTTAACATCGCTAGAATTGGGACAAACAGACACCACGTGCCTCCTGAGAAAGGCAAACCATCTCTATGATAGTATCCCTTCTAAAACCCAATCATGAAAAAACATCAGATAAACCCAAATTGAGGGGCATTCCACAAAATAATTGCAATTAAAAATAATTGTAATTTAAAAATCACAAGGTCATGAAATGCTAATGTTGGGGAACTGCTCCAGATTAATGGGGACCAAAGGGACATGAACTGCATGCATGTGTAATCCTGGATTTGATCACAGACCAGGGGAGAAAAGGACTACACAGAGGGCATTATTGGGGCCATCGATAGTAAGTAAAATCTATACTACCTAAAAAATGTTTTTCCTCTTTTGGGCCATAACATTTTTTAAAATTAAAATATATTTTTATTGATTTCAGAGAGGAAGGGAGAGGGAGAGAGAGATAGAAACACCAATGATGAGAATCATTGATTGGCTGCCTCCTACACACCCTCTCCCCCTCCACCCCCTCGCCCTCCACTGGGGATCAAGCTCAACAATCTGGGCATGTGCCCTGACCAGGAATTGAACCATGACCTCCTGGTTCATAGTTTGATGCTCAACCCCTGGGCCACTCGGCCAGGCTGGGCCATAAACTTTTATTGACAGATCAGAGGAAGAGCCAGGGGTAAGGGTCCCTCCCATCCCCTGCCCTGCCCTTACCCAGGAGCCTCCATCCCTCTGCTAGAGCAGGAAGCCCGGGAGGCTGTGGGCGGGTTGTTGTAATGGGCATCCTGGCCCTTGCAGCTGGGTAGGTGGTGATCTCCTTCCTGCTCCAGACGATCTTGATGTCCATGAGCAGCTGCTACTCCAGGTTCTGCCGCTCAGTGTCAGCACAGACGTCACTGGCTGGGCTTCGATTCTGCTGATCAGTGCCTGGGTCTTGTCAGCTGGGCTCTGAAGCGAGCCTCCATGTCTGCCAGCCTGGCTTTCACGCTGAGCTGAGGCTGCAACTTGATGTCCAGGCCCTGGAGGGTGCGGCACAGGTTGGGGTCTTGCTAAGCTGCGGTTGCTCTGTGGGGCCAGTGACCTCCCGGTTCAGCTCCTCGGTCTGGCTGGTGACCCAGGCTTTAGCATCCTCAGCCAAGACCTCATATTGGCTGCTCACGTCACTTAGGATCGTGGCTAGGTCCATGCCACCCGGCCCCTCAGAGCACTGATGTCCTCCGCATGGTTCTTCTTCAGGTCGCCAGCTCTTCCCCAGGCCGCTGCCTGCATCTCCAGATGGGCTCTGGCCAGGCTCAGCTGGCCCAGCACCTCGTGCAGGCCGCTCATGTCCACCTCCACCTCCACGCTCATGCGCGGGGCCTGGTCCTTCTCGAACTTGGTTCGGAAGTCATGCGCAGCCAGGCGGGCATTGCCCATCTGCAGGGAAATCTTGGAGTTCTCCGTGGTGGCACCAAGAATCTTGTCCCACAGCTCCTCCCAGGTCCGGTAAGAGTGGCTGTAGGCGTGGGTGGGTGGGCGTGGGCCCATCTTCTGGTGTTAGTCATGGATCTTCACCTCCAGGTCCCTGTTCACCCCCTCCGGGGGGCACACCTTCTCCAGGTAGGAGGCCAGACAGTCATTGAGGTTCTGCTTGGTCACCTTCTCATTGCCCACTAGAAGCCCATCGGACCAGGCCAGGGAGCCCACAGAGCCACTGCCATAGCCCCCAGAAGATGAGGACACACAGCGGGTGGAGGACACCGACATGCCAGGGCCGCAGGGCCTCTGTGGATGCTGGGTGCGTGGTAGGCGCCTCCTGCTCCGAAGCGCACCATGACACCGCCCCCGCCCCGCACGAGCAGGCTGAGGACTGGCAGGCAATAGCTGTAGGAAGTCACAGTGAAAGAGGTCGCGGGATACTGGTCAGAGGAGGAGCTGTGGTCTGCAGAAGTTTTTAAAATTTTAATTATAAGATATATATTTTTATCTATTAAGGTTTTTATTACTTTGTATATATATGCTGAGTGGCCAGATTATTATGACGACCTGACGTTTGTAGGCAATATGATTGTTGGATTTTGTCAAATGCTTTTTGGTGTCTATTGATATGATGATGTGATTTTTCTCTTTCAATTTGTTTATGTGATGTATCACATTTATTGATTTGCAAATATTGCATCCCTGGAATAAATCCCACTTGGTCATTTGGTAATATTTTGTTGAGCATTTTAGCATTAACTGCTTTTCGCACTAAAATCACTGGAGCCAATTGTCAACCTCTCCAAAGACACATTTGGATAACTTCTATATCACATTTCCATCTACAAACTCCAAAACATGTAAGCTTAAATTTGGTTTTTCAAATGTCCAAGTAGTGGCTCCTTGTTTTTTGAAAAAAGCTGGGAAATGATGAAGTTAGTGCTCTCTGGGAGGGGTGTGGATTTCTAGACGCTCTGTTCTGCCTCAGTGTCCAGGGGATGCGAGAGTAAGCAGGCCTGGGCCCTGGGCGCCACCCACCATGCCTGGAAGAACAAGTGTCATGTGAAGCTCGTCTGTGCGCCCAGCCTCAGGCGTCACCTGCCCCCTTACTTGCTGGCAGCTTCAAATCGTCTCCCCAGCAATGCCCAGCAGTCATTTGCATTGTAATTTACAGAATTCCAACAAGGTACCTTGTGGAAATGTAATTGGTTTCCCCAACAGAAAATGTTCATATTAAAATGAATCTTACAGAGACTCCTGTCTGTGAGCAATGGCATCTCCCCAGCTTTCATTCCTAACTGAAGAGGAAAGCTGGTGTTCTCAAACTGAGAAATATCGTGGTGACAGTTCAAGGAATGTTTGATCTGATTGTCTGATTGTAACAATGAAAAGCTAGATAAACAAGCAAGCATGAAAGATGTTAAGGATTTGGAGGTGCTTGCCATTAAGAGACTGAACGTTTTTGACAAGTAGCCTAAACACCTAACAATACCAGATTTTTGGCTTTAGGTTTATTTTTCAGTTTAGTTCTCATCAGTTGTCATGTGTTGTGTTTTTGTGGCACGAGGAGGAAGGATCTTTGTGCACAGGGTCTGTGGCTGCGCCAGTGGAGGAGCCACCAGACAGAGTTGTACGTAAGCCATTCCGAGCAGGTGTGGGCCTAATGGGACACCGTCTGCTCTACTCTTCAGGACCGTGGGAGCATCTTACTTCAGTCCCATTAGCACAGGTCCCAGGAAGCCCTGCACCAGTGAACCAGTTTAGCTGTTCTTATGCTCCTGTTTCCCAAAGTCAGTTTACCAGGGTCTCACCCTTAAAGAGAACACATTTGAACATGTCAGAGGATGCTCATTTTTAATAACTTAACAAACATAAGGTACAATTTACATAAATAAGATGTAGCGCTTTTAAGGGTGCCCCCTTCGATGCATTTCCACAAAGGCACACAGTTGTGAAACCAATGTCCCCATCGAGACAGACAACAACGCCATCCCCACAAAGGCCTCCATCTCCATCACCCTCCCCGGCTGGGCCACCACTCATCTGACCTCCAGGACGGTGGGTTGTGGTTTGCCCTGTCCTAGAACTCGGTATCAGTGGAGCCACACAGCACACGGTCCTGTGTGCCTGACTTCTTTCATGCTACATGAAGTTTTTGAGATCTACACATATCTTGAATCAGTAGTTGATCATTTTTATTGCTGAATAGTATTTCATTATATGAACAGGCCGTCCTTGTAGAAAATGCTACGTCAGCATTTTCCTGCTGGTGGACATTTGGGTTGGTTCCTGACCCTGGTGCTTTTTGGGTCATAGTTTGGAAAATGCTGGTGTAGAGGAATGTCACAGGATCACACACTCGCACACTCGAAACCAGGCAGCTAACAGGCTCCCAGGGGAAGTGGACACGAAGGATGCTTTCTCAGCATTTCTCCATGCTCATGTACAAGAGTGGTCTGCAGACACTTCTGTAGTGCTCAGTAAACTAGAGAGGTTTTATACAGAAGAGGAGATATTTTTATTTTTATTGATTTCAGAGAGGAAAGGAGAGGGAGAGAGAGAGATAGAAATATCAATGATGAGAGAGAATCCTTGATTGGCTGCCTCCTGCAAGCCCCCTACTGGGGATCGAACCTGCATTCTGGGCATGTGCCCTTGATTGGAATCAAACCTAGGACCCTTCAGTCGGCAGGCTGATGCTCTATCCACTGAGCCAAAACAGCTAGGGCAAGAGGAGATATTCTTAAGGCAAAGTCTCAAAGGTGTATAGTTATCTATCCAATTGGTTTGGTCATTTTCCCTGAAAAAGAATTAAAAATTTGTTTTCATATAGCCTTTTAAAAACACATAGATGGTTTATATCAAAACGTATGCTGAACAGAATAGTCAACTTAAAAAAATATAAAATCAAACCAAGCAAAAGGAGAATGCCAATATGCCAACAGTAAAGGCCAAAATAATTACTGAGTTTAAAGTCTGACTGGGTCCCTGTGCTGAGAATCTACACCAGAACCATAAGCCATGCTATTCTTGTTACCACGTGACAAAAACATAATTTCCCTCAGAGGAGGCCAAGTTGTTGCCATAATTAAATTCTAAAATTGATGTAAAGAGACAACCAGTCAGTTCAACAATTACGTTCTAAAAATTCAAGCGGTCCTCTGAGAAACTGGTTTGCTTTCTGTGACGAATGCATGCCCTGCCCGTCTTCCCTGGAGCCCGTGTGCCCTGATGGGGATGTTGGACTCCAGGCTCAGAGGTTGTTAACGAAAGAAGATCTTAGTGGGCACTTGGGCTATTGTACATGGGAGCATATGTGGGACCATTAAAATGTGGCATAAAATTTCACACTGGCAACCTTATTCTTATACGATCTGGAATAAACTGGATTTTAAGATGGCACACAAAGGTTAAGAAAGAGTGTGTTAAAAGACTTCAAAACTGTGTGGATACATATATATTTTTATTGCTTTCAGAGAGGAAGAGAGAGAGATAGAAACATCAGCGATGAGAGAGAATCATTGATTAGCTGTCTCCTGCAGCCCAGGTCCACACTGGGTTGGGGGTGGGGGGGTCGGATCAAGCCTGCAACCCGGGCATGTGCCCTGACCGGGAATCCAACCTTGGCCTCTGGGTTCATAGGTCGATGCTCAATCACTAAGCCATGCTGGCTGGTCAAAAACTGTGTGGATTTTTTTAAAAATAGGTTTTATTTCTTGAAGTATTACAAAGAGTATTACATATGTCTCCTTCGCCCCCTCCCCCTGACATTCCTCCGGTCCCTACCCCCTAGTGTCTTGTGTCCATTGGTTATTCTTATATGCATGCATATAAGTCCTTCGGTTGATCTCTTAACCACCGCCCCCCCCCCCAAACCCTCCCTAGGCTTCCCACTGTAGTTTGACAGTCTGTTCAATGTTGCTTTGCCTCTGCATCTACCCCTGTTCATCAGTCTATACTGGTCCGCCGGAGGTGGTGGTGGCGGCTGGAACAGCTTTAGTAAGGAGAGCTATTTTGCGTCTGCGCTTCCTGCTAGAAATGGCCAGTGTGCCTGTAACAGCCAGACCGGCTTCCTCTCCCCCAGGATTTCACTCTTCAGTTAAAAGGGATGTCGGTCCCGAAGCCTTTTCAACGGCAGGCCCTTCAGGTTCTGATGAGCCTCATGTGACTGTTGGCAGAAATGGCCACCAACAAACCAATGATTCTGACTGTAACACAGACAACTGAGAAGGTCGGGCCGTGTGGAGTGAGGAGGTAAACATGAAAGAGGCATGCTCTGAGGAAGTTCATCCGTGTGCTAGGAAAACGCTACGCTTTCTGAGCCGAAGGCTACGGGGCTGGCTTTATTGACCCATCATCTGGTTTGGCATTTTTTGGACCCTATAGAAACAACACACACTCTCTCTCTTTAAAAAAATAATATATATATATATATATATTATTGATTTCAGAGAGGAAGGGAGAGGGATAGAGAGATAGGCACATCAATGATGAGAGAGAATCATTGATTGGCTGCCTTTTGCACAACCCCCACCTGGGATCAAGCCCACAACCCAGGCATGTGCCCTTAACCAGAATCGAACCCGGGATCCTTCAGTTGACAGGCTGATGCTCTATCCATTGAGCCAAACCGGCTAGGGCTGGAAACAACATTCTTCTTGAAACAGATGAATGCTATTGACCTTTAGGAGTTTCTGTTGATGATCTTGGCTCCGTAAAGTGACTTGTCACCATCTCTGGGGTACCCATGTGGTTGCAGGCGGTATCTTTATGAATGCAACACCAGACAGGCATACTATGGAGAAATTAAGTGGAAACTAGTAGTAATGTCAATGTACTATTTCTACCTAACATTTGGATTGATCTATAAACACTGTCAAAGGCTTCAGTTTTTAAAATTTACCTATTTCTAGGTATTTATTTCAGCATTTATGAATTTACAACATTGACAAGGGTTTGTGGTTTTTAAATCTCAAAAGGTTCATATTGTTAATGAATACATGTTAATAAGCACATCCACATTGTACAGAACATGGTAATTAACATGTAACGGTGGTATGATCTATTGTTATCTCTCCCCTTTATTGGAAAACCTTAGTTTTGACTGTTTTTTCCAAAAATAAATTATACAGTTGCTTTTGATGATATGTTTTTTTTCATTGCAGCATTTTTTTTTTTTAATCCTCACCTGAAGGTATTTTTTCCATTAATTTTTAGAGAGAATGGGAAGGTGGGGGGAGGAGAGAGAGAGAGAGGAAAGAGAGAGAGAGAGAGAGAGAGGAGAGAGAGAGAGAGAAGCATTGATGTGAGAGAGACACATTGATTGGTTGCCTCCCACACACACCCCAACTGGGGCCAGGGATTGAACCAACCTGCAACTGAGGTAATGTGCCCTTGACCAGGAACTGAACCTGGGACCCTTTGGTGTGTGGGTTGCTGCTCTAACCACTGAGCACACTGGCCAGGGCTCATTGCAATATTTGTAAGAAGTGGTTTTTAAGACCCCTAGGAAACTATAATATTAACCTTTCTGAGTATTTTTAAATGAATGCAATTAAAAATCCTAGATTTAACTTTTCATCATTTTCTCTTTTCTTACAGAGGTCTGAGCACTGCTTTGAAGTAATGTACACACAGGAAAAGAAGGGTGAGAAGAACACTGCATCTTTATGGATAAAGGCATCTGAACCTCCTCCTAACACAGACTAAAAAATTAACTCCCGGGTTGTAATAAATACATGGAGATCATTTGAGACAAAAAAGAAAAAGAAAAAAAAGTCTCCCATCAGCAGACTCAAAGGGTTTTATTTATTTCTTCTTCTTCTCCTCCTGAGGATCCTGGGGCACTTTACGTGGGTTGTGAAGCTTCATAAATAACGTCCCTTTCACATAGCGCATACATTGTACCTCAGTGACCGGAACACACTGCGGACAGAACTGAATTCATCATGACAGGCTGGTCACAAGCCACCCGATGAAAAAGATACTGACAGAACAAGGGACTATTATGGTTACATCTCACATAATGGCTGATTTTTAAATTACATTTAGTAATTTATTGGAAAATATGATAAACGTTCTGTCTTAATTAAAATGCTATTTTTAGTAAAGTGTGTCAGAAATCTGGGCACAAGCGACAGAAACCTCACTCCCAGGGCGAGTGCATTGGCTCCAGCCGCTGACAAGGCGCTGGTTCGGCGCTAGGTGGCGCCCGCGACTCGGACTCTGGTCTGGAGCGCTTCCTCCGGGGCTGGTCCCTCCCTGCTCTGCTGTCGGAAGCAGCTCCTCCCGGTCCCAGGGAGAGGCGAGCATCCCCAGCGCCCCGCGGGCGGCACCTGCCCTCCTAGGCCTCCCGGTGGCCAGGGCGGCGGTTGTGCATCGACTTCCGCACAGCCCGGCCTGGGCCTGGGCCAGGAGCCGGGTCCATGCCACACGGGCCGGTGCCCGAGAGCAGAGGGGGGTCCCCTACTCCCGGAAGGAGGAGGAAGGGGTTCTGGCCAGGCATGAACCCTTCTTCTGAAAACAGCCCAGCGATAAGGAGGCCTTCTCACGCGCCAACGTGCCCGACGGAGCCTCGCAGGGCCTGTCAGCTGGTCCTCCTGTCTCTTGGGATGATCGTCATGACGAGCTCTTGCTTTCCTTCAGCATTGTTATTATTTATTCAATCAATTTATTTATTTTTAAACTTTAACTTCCTTGTGATAAGCACACTTAACATGAGAACCAATGTTAAGTACAGCGCCATCGCCGACAGGCACAGTCTCTAGCACTCACTCCTCCTGCACGACTGACACTTCATGTCCACTGGACAGCAGCTCCCGTTGGCCCTCCCCAGACCTCGGCACTCACCATTGGGCTTTCTGCTTCTGTGAAGGTGACTGCTCTCGGGCCCTCAGGTACGCGGCTCCCGCGGTGTTGGTCATCCTGCGAGGGGCTGGCTTCACCAAGCGATCTGCTCCCGGCTCCTCCACGCCGCCCCCCTGCAGGCCTTCCTTCTCTCTGAGGCTGCACTGTGTCCCCCTGCATGTCTGTGCTTCTGGGTTTATCCTCATCGTCAGGGGACCCAGGCGGTCTCCACAGGGCGGCCCTGGGGCTGAGCTGTCCTCTCTCTCCTCTGCAGCTGGAGCAGTTGTAGTCTGGCAGCTGTGACCTCTCCTCCGCGTCACTGTAGCAGCAGTTTAGTGGGAGCTGGGATGTCGTGGATCTCAGCATTCCTGAGCCCCCCATCCCTTGGGAACATGCTTCTAGAATTCGGAGTCTCCGAGGTGCAGCTGAATGTGGCATCCAGACTCCTGATTTGGAAACCCATTGGTTTTGCTGCTTGAGAGAAATGGGGTGTAAATACTCTCTCACCCCCGGGAAGATTACAAAATAAAGCCTTTGCCATCATCCAGGAAAGGGGGGTTTAATAGGTCCTAAAAAGCTCTTTCCTAATTAGGGAGAATCTGAAGGCGGGGGTGGGGGTGGGGGGGGGGTGGGAGGGGGAGTCCCTGGGGGGAAACAGGAGGAGGGAAAGCAGCATTTTCCGGAAACAGAGGAGGGATGGGCTTAGCACAGTGCCACCACGGGTCCCAGGCCTACGGACCCTGTGCCCCACCCCATCATCCCACGTGGTGCTCCACTTGGCAAATGTCCCAGGACACTCACCAGCCCAAGAATGACAGTGGAGAGAAAAAATGGCAGCTGAATAGGCAGACCGGTCAGCACGTTGTCCCAGGGCCAGATGAAATGCAGCTAAATTGGAGAACATTCACCTGGAATTACCAGCTGAGGTTCAGCTGAGGAGGGGACAGATCAAGGAAGGACAGAGAACCCCGGAGACCGGTAGGGAGGCGAGGCTGTGAGAAGAGCTGACCCAGCTCCAGGAGGCCGCAGGCCGCCGGCCCGAGAGGAGGGAGCGCTGGCCGCCGGGCAGGTCTGTTACCTCATTAGACAGAGGCCGGAACCCTGGGCCCCAGACCCCGAGAAGCCAAGCGGAGAGCTGAGGCCCACACAATGGCCATCTTTCCCGGGAGGAGCTAGCGGCTCCCAGAGGCCACAGGGCGGGTAAAGAAACCCCCTGCCCTGGGTGACACAGCCGGCCACCAGCAGGAGCCCGGCAGCCACACCGGCATTGTGAGCTTTCCAGAGGAAACAAAAGCGGAGGCCAAGCTCCTGGGTTTGAACTGTCTCCAGGCCCCTCAGTGACTGGACTGGGGAGGATTTATCCACCCGACTAGCCTGGGAACCAGACCGGTGCTTTCCCCACATGGAAGGACCGAGAAAAACTGCAGGTTTCCAGCCGGCCTCTCTGGTCTCCACACAAGGGCTCTGGAGGAGCAGCTCTGCGACAGGGAAACCCATCCTCCACATTCCCTGACAGCTGAACAGCACCTCCCTGCCCCGAAAGCCCCTTCAGAAACAGAAGGCTGAGTGACGAGGCTGACAGCTGGCTGACAGGCAGAGGCGCGCGGAGCCCGGGAGCCAGAGGGAATGCGCTGAGCAGGCCCGCCGTGGCTCACAGACCTCCTCTAGGGCGCAGACGGGCCCTCCTGCTGGCAGCCAAGGCCCGCGGGACAGACACGAGCGGTGGACCTTCGGGCGGTGCTGAAAGCCGAAGGACGTGCCTGACAGAGGTTAGGACTGTGCACCTCACAGGGAGCCCAGAACTGGCAGACAGAGGGCACTAGACTCCACCGAAACAAACGCCGCGTCACTTTACTTTTCTCCCTTTTTTTTCCTTTCACTTTTTTCCCTCCCCTTTTTCTTCTCTTTTCTTTTTTATGTGTTCTCTTTCCTTTCTTTTTATCCCTTTTAAAATTTATCTTCTTTATCTACCTGCTTTATTAATTTGTTATTATTCTAGTCTCTGTTGTTTCAGTCATATATCTAGTTTTCCTCTACACTTTTACTACTCAACTTTTTTTCTTGTTTCTTTTTTTTCACTACTCAGTCCGCCCCTCCTCCTTTTCTTTTCTCCTGCTTTCTCATCTTTTTTCTTTTTCTTGTTTTAGGTCTACCTGCTTTCTCTTCTATTTTCCTTTTCAATCCCCTCCCCCACCTTTTCATTTCTTTTCTTTCTTCTTTATTTTAAACCATTTTCCTTCCCTTCTTCCTCTAATTCTTTATTCTTATTTTCTTTATTTCAACTCTGTATCTATATATTCTGTCCCCCCCTTTTCTTACTGTATTTTGTTTATGTGTTTTTTATTTGTTGTATTTTGCTTTCTCCTCGTATTTTTTCCTACTTTTTTTCCTGTCATTCTCACTGTCTTTCCTCTTTCCTAATTCTCTCTCCTCTGGTGGTTGCTTTTGTTGGGCCCATAGGGGTCTTGAGTACATTTTGGTTTTGCTTCTTCTGTTCCATGGTTTGTTGTGTTGTATTTTGTTCTGTTGGGTCAGCACCTCCACAACAGCTTGCACAACGTGGTCAGGGCTGAGCCACATAGTCAGCCAGCCTGAGAGCACAGCCCATCCACAAACGAGACAATAACATTCAAGACCCAACTACAACAGGAGAAACCAAATAACTCAAGTCAGGGGCTTTCCTGGAGATCTAAGAGGCTGCATCACTGGGTCCCATAAAACTTCTGCTACATAAGACCACCACACAAAATCTGGGAGGCATAGCAGTCTGATCTAATACATAGAAACAAAAACAAAGAAACACCACATGTTAGGACACAAACTAAGTCTCTCCAAGTTCAAGAAGATTGAAATCATATTAAGCATTTTCTCAGATGACAATGGAATAAAATTAGAAATCAACTACAATAAAAACACTCAAAAACATTCAAACACAGGGAGGCTAAATAGCATGTTATTAAACAATTAATGGGTTACCAATGAAATGAAAGAAGAAATAAAAACCATCCTGAAAACATATGAAAACCAGCACACAACAACTTCAAATGTATGGGACACAGTGAAAGCAGTCCTGAGATGGAAGTTCATAGCACTACAGGTCTATCGCAAAAAAAAAACAAGAAAAATTTAAAATAATTTATCTAGCCATACAACTTAAAGAATTAGAAAGAGAACAAAAAGGAAAGCCCAGCATGAGTAGAAGAAAAGAAATATTAAAGATCAGAGCAGAAATAAATGACTTAGAGACAAAAAAAATACAAAAGATCAGTAAAACCAAGAGCTTGTTCTTTGAAAAGATAAACAAGACTGATGAACCCCGTTAGCCAGACTCATCAAGAGACAGAGAGAGAAGATCAAATAAACAAAATCAGAAACGAAAGTGGTGCATAACAACTGACACCACAGAAAAAGAAAGGATCGTAAAAAAAAATACTATGAACGACTATATTCCAACAAACCAGAAAACTTGGATGAAATGAAAATATTCCTAGAAAAATACAATGTTCCAAAATTCAATCAGGAAGAATTAGAAAATAGGTTGATAACTACTGATGAAATGGAAGCAGTAAAAACAAACAAACAAACAAACAAACAAACAAAAAACTTCCAGTAAACAAAAAAAGCCCAGGTCCGGGCGGTTCACAGGGGAGTTTTACCAAACATTCAAATAAGAATTAGCATCTAGACTCCTCAAACTATTCCAAAAAACTCAGGAGAAAGGAACATTTCCAAGCTTGTTCTATGAAGCCAGAATTACCCTAATTCCAAAACCAGATAAAGATGCTACAAAAAAAAAAAGAGAATTATAGGTCAATATCCCTGATGAACAAAGATGCTAAAATACTCAACAAAATAATAGCAAATTGGTTCCAGAAATATGTTAAAAAGATCATATACTATGACTAAGTGAGATTTATTCCAGGGGTTCAGGGCTAGTATGATATTTGCAAATCAATAAATGTGATACATCACATAAACAGATTGCAAGACAAAACTCACATGATTACATCAATTGTTGCAGAAAAAGCATTTGAAAAAATCCAACACCCTTTTTTGATAAAAACCCTCAGCAAAATGGGAATAGAGAGATCACACCTCAACATAATAAAAGCCTTATATGATAAACCTATAGCCAACATCATACTCAATGGGCAAAAACTAAAACCATATCCCAGTTTCACCACTCTTATTCAACATAGTACTGGAAGTCCTAGCCGAGTGATCAGACAAGAAGAAAAAATAAAAGGCATCCAAATTGGAAAGGAGGAAGTAAAATTGTCATCATTTGCAGATGACATGATATTGTACATTGAAAACCCTAAAGACTCTGCAAAAAAAAAAACACAAACTACTAGATTTAATAAATGAATTTGGCAATGTAGCAGGACACAAAGTTAACACCCAAATATCTATGGCATTTTTATAGATAAATAATGAACTCTCAGAAAGAAAACAATTGCATTTACCATTGCCACAAAAAAATTAAGATACTTGGGAATAAACTTAACCAAGGAGGTAAAAGACCTGTACATGGAAAACTACAGGACGTTAGGAAAGAGATAGAGGAAGATATAAACAAGTGGAAGAATATACTGTGTTCATCGATTGGTAGAAAATCAACATCATTAAAATGTCCATACTACCCAAACCAATATATAGATTCAATGCAATCCCTATTAAAATACCAACAGCATATCTCACAGACCTAGAACAAACATTCCAAAAATATATATGGAACCAAAAGAGACCCCAAATAGCCACAGCAATCTTGAGAAAGAAGAACAAAGTTGGAGGGGTCACAAGACCAGATGTCCAGTTATACTACAAAGCCACTGTGATAAAAACAGCCTGGTACTGGCACCAGAGCAGACATACTAGTACACATCAATGGAACAGAACAGAGAACCCAGAAATCAACCCAACCCACTATGTTCAATTAATATTTGACAAAGGAGGCAAGAGCATACACTGGAGCCAAGGCAGTCTTTTCAATAAATGGTGTTGGGAAATTTGGTCAGATGCATGCAAAAACATGAAAGTAGGCCACCAACTCACACTATAAACAAAAATAAACTCAAAATCGATAAAAGACTGAAATGTAAGTTGTGAAAACATAAAAATCCTAGAAGAAACCATAGGCAGCAAAAATCTCAGACATCTTTCATTGCAATATGTTTAGTGGTACAGCTCCTAGGGCAAAAGAAACTAAGGAGAAAATGAACAAATGGGATGACATCAAAATAAAAAGCTTCTGCACAGCAACAGAAACCAGCATCAAACTGAAAAGAGAGCCCACTGAATGGGAGAACATATTTGCCCATGATACATCTGATAAGGGATTACTTCCCAAAAAACATATAGGGAACTTATAGAACTTAACAAAAGGAAGACAAACAATCCAATTAAAAAATGGGCAAAGGACCGAAATAGGCACTTCTCCAAAGTGGACATACAGATGGCCAAGAGACAGATGAAAACATGCTCCAAGTCACTAATCATCTGAAAGATGCAAATCAAAATGACAATGAGATATCATCTCACACCTGTCAGAATGGCTACCATCAGCAAATCAGCAAATGACAAGTGTTGGTGAGGTTGTAGAGAAAAAGGAACCCTCATCCACTGCTGGTGGGAATGCAGACTGGTGCAGCCACTGTGGTAAATGGTATGGAGTTTCCTTAAAAGTTAAAAATGGAACTTCCATTTGACCCAGTGATCCCATATATATCCCATATATATCTAGGAATATAACCTAAGAAATTAGAAATACCAATCAGAAAGAACATATGCATCCCTATGTTCATAGCAGTACAATTTAAATAGCTAAGATTTGGAAACAGCCCAAGTGCCCATCAGTAGATGAGTGGGTAAAAACCTGCAGCACATCTACACAATGGAATACTTCGCTGCAGTAAAAAAGAAAGAAATCTTACCATTTGCAGTAGCATGAATGGACCTGGAGTATTATGCTAAGTGAAGTAAGCCAGTCAGAGAAAGGTAAGTATCATATGATCTCACCCATATGTGGAATCTAATGAAGAAAATAAACTAATGAACAAGTAGATCGGAGACACAGAAGCATCAAACAGGCTGTGGAATCTCAGAGAGAAGGTGGGGGAGGGAGGGTGGATTGTGAACTATATTGGTGTTGAGCTCTTAGCTGGGGTAAGCCGAGGGGGTGCCGGTTTTCTCCAGCACCTCTGGAAGGGCCCAAGCTCTGACCCAAGGTCACTTCTTCTCCCACCCTCTCCCACTCCCCCTGCCTCTGTGGGCCCTCTCTCTCAGAGCACGCACTAGCAGATACACTACCTGTCATTCCGGGCCCCCTCTAATTTATTACCAGAAAAGTCCAGACATAATTATATCTGCAAAATGGGGCTGAGGGGGGAAAGCACCACGTGTCCTATAGAGCTCCCAGGACCGGACAGGCTTTATTTCAGGCCACAGCGCCTCTGAGAACGCAAAGAACTGTGCCCTGCATCTACTTGGTCTGGTTTTTTAAGGAGGACAACCTTGTGCTCACTTTGGAGGTGACTTTAACCTCAGGCTTAATCACACATGACATTTTGTTCCAGAGAAAAACTATTTTTGGAGGCAAACTAATTTACTTTATCTGGAGTCGCAAGCTGAGTTTCTAGAGTTGTTAGCTGGCAGCCAAGGAGCCCCACTCCCGAGGTGGGAGCCATCACTCAGTGTACCCGCCACACAGGACCAGCAGCGCCTTCTGGGTGTCCCCCTTGGCGTCTTGCTGGGTGTGGTAGTACAGGGACTTGCCACACTTTCTCTTGAATTCAGACCTAATTTTCAACAAGTCCACCTCACTGCGGAGACAGTGATTCTGATCTGGTCCTCATCATGAGTCCCCTTGCCCTTCGCGAGTAGAGGCAGTTGGCAAAGTACAGGGGCTTGTCTGGGTACAAGGGGCCAGGCTCAGGAAAGCCCTTTCCAGGCCTCTGGGACCTCCTTCTGGATGCTCTGTGACATGTCAGAGGGACGGCAGCGCTGTACCTGCCAACTACTTTCTGGACGCGACACACGCTCCCATCTGTCACGATGCTGATCCCCTTGGGAACACCAGTCCCTTTCCCCTTCACTCCAGCATCACAGATCCTGGGGGCACTTGGTCAGTCAGGCCATAAGCCATGACAGAGCCCTCTCTGCTCTTCCGCCTTTCGCCAGGGCAACCACCAGCTTGCGGACATCACCAGATGTGTCAGGAATCATGTCCTTCTCCAGCTCAGTCTCCTACATTTCCTTGTGGACTCCGTTAGTTTCCTGCAGCTCCTGCTCGCTCCGTGAGCAGATGACCTCAATGAGAGAGCCCTCCTCAGTGCCCAGCTCCTCCGTGGAGGCCTTCGGCTCGGAAGCAGCACCCTGAGCAGGTGTTTTCAATAGGCCCGCAACCCCCATCTCCAGGCAGCCGGACAAGGCCGACCTTGGTGCTGAAGCAGGTTCCTCTTTTGTCCTCTGTTGTGGCTGTGGTTGGTCAGAAGGTTGAGAGTGGTGACCTCATCCACACTTTTGGTCTTCATGGCCATTTCAGTGTTCAAAGCACCCCAGTTGCCATCAAAGTTGGTGTGGGCTTTGACTGCCCGTCCCCATTGAGGGGTGTAGAGTGGCCATCCTCCGAGCTGAGCGTGTGCAGATTGAAAAGCCTCATGTCATTTGCGTGCTGGAGTAGGACCCATGACGCACTGCAGTGGAGAAACCATCCAGAGGCAAAGCCCTACGTGGTGGAGGCGTTTGGGCGTTCTCACTGGCACCCTGTCCAAGCGCACTGCCGGGAAAGTTGCCCTGAACTTAAGTTTTGGAAGCACCGGAAAGACTGATCCTTGCAGGTCTGAAGTTGGACCGCGTAACAAACAGGTAAGATCATCTGGGGGAAGGTCTCATGAAAGTCTCTCCAGACTTTATTTTCCTCATCTGCACACAATGGTGAGGATAGGGATGGTTTGGAAGGTTCTGTCTGATTCAAATGATATCAACCCTTGATACTTAGATATAGCAGGAGACATAATTTAAAATACTTTGGGAGATAATGAGTCTTGGACTTAGAATTCTCACTCAGGAATGACATTTTGAATTTCTCACGTGACCCCTTGAAGGGTTCCTCTTGGACATTTTTGTCCAACACTGTGTTGTCTCGCCAAGAGATGAAACTGAATTTGGCTGTAGTGTTGATCTGTGAAAGCTTAGAGAGCAGGGGCTGTGGGCTTCTTGGGCCAGGCCATCTAGCACAGCTGTTTGCACAGCTATTGTGGGAAGCAGCCACAGACCCCACCATTCCTCAAGGAGAGAGAATGAGCTTAACATTCATGGGTCAGCGGGAATGGACGAATTCTGTAATTAATCTTAACCGGGGAGACAGATCCACACCTCCGCAAGAGCTGTGGGCTGACCTGAATCAGCTCAAGCCCTGTCTTCAGGCATAAATGAATGTGCATTTACCAGAGTGCTCTGCTCTGCTGCTGCAGGACGGTGGTGCCTTAGAAAACACGTTTTGAATCTGCTGGCCAAAAGGACAGGGATTCCCGGTGGTCTGGGTCCAGTTGAGTGAGCACCTTCGCGCACCTGAATGATCTGTGAGGGTGAGGGCCTGTGTGACGCAGGCGCAGTAGGCAGTAGCTCCATCCCCTCCCACACTCCTTTGGCTCTGACGGTGTTTTTAGCTTGGAAGTCCCCCTCGGAGAGAACAGCATGGCATTAAGGAGGCTAAAAAAGGTAAATGCTTAGGATTTGAAACCCGTTCTCAGAAGATGACCGGCTGCATCCCACTTGCCCAGGAATCGCTGGACAAGGCTACACCTTTCAGCATCTCTCCCTACACCTGCGCCTGTGTGTGTGGTGTGCCAAGAAAGCTGTGCCTAATGTAATTCAGTCCTTCCTACATCTCCTTCCCCCTTCCAGGGGAATTGAAGGAAGGACAGAAAACAAACAAACAAACAAACAAAGGACGGGAGGGTGGGGGAGGTGAAGTCAGAATAGAGAAATTAGCACAGAGAGGAAGAAAACCCAGAACATGCCAGCGCCCACCACCACATCATCTTTAAGTCAAGTGTAGAAACACAGCAATGGATTATTCAAAAATAAAAGCATTATGAGAACATTAACAAGCAACGAGAACATTACAGAAGGGGTATTTCCTCTGCCTAAAATAGACCAGGAAAGCCGGGGGGAACTCCGGTTATGCAAGCATCTGAGGGCTCAGGCTCACAGCAGATGGCTCTGGGTCCTCTGGTTACATGCTGTACATGAGTCCGAGTGTTCTGCCCTCTAAATTTTTAAATTCTGTCTTGTAACCACCATATGGTCCCCTGTTATCTGCACGGTTATCTGCCAATTGAGCAGTGACTTATTTTACTCCAAACATCCTTGCAGAGTGAAGAAGGCCTTGGTACTAGAGGACACGCTGGTGAGAGTCCTGTTTCTGGAAGTGATCGCTGCGTGTCCCAGAGCGTGACGGTCACCGCAGGCCCCGACACCTACTCACAGGAGGCTTTGCTGGCGCAGACCTGTTGGGCCAGCTTCGTGATGAGACTCTGCTTATTCATGTCCCTCATTTTGCACACATTGCACAGAAGCTTAGCACCACTATGGAAACGGAGGCAACCTCCTGGCCGGCAGCAGCCCCGCGCACCTGTCACCACGGGAATGCGGGGACGCTGGCTGCTCCTTCAGCCTGTCCCCTGGGCCCAGCGGAGGCCGCCGGTTCAGTCCCAGCCGCGCTGTCTGTGCACTCCCCTCCATCGCTGCAGCTCCGCGCCACGGGCTTGTGGGCTTGTCGTGTTCCATCCATTGCTTCCGGGGAGCGTGGGCTTCCTTGCCAAGCCCATACCTAGCTTTGGCGGTGCCACCACTTGTGGTTTTTAGAGTAAACACTGGGTCACCCGAAGAAGCAATAAACTTTGGCCTCATTTTGAGAGTCAGATGCAGGGACAGCGGCCCACAAAGTGGCCTCCATCCGCAAGCGTCTGCAGCTCCGTCCCTCGTCCCTCGTCCCTCGCACAGTGTCTGGCTGCAGCCTTGCTCCGTGCCGCATTGGTTGGCGTAATCGCATTTCTTCCTTTCCTGGGAGGCAATGGGCAAGGAAGACAGGAGGCCGCGGAGGGAGAGGAAGCCACCCCTGCCGTTTCTCAGCTGCCCTGGAGGGGGCTGTGGAGGGCCTGCTGGGGACACGCGAGTTCCATCGTGTGTGTGTGTGTGTGTGTGTGTGTGTGTGTGTGTGTGTGTAGACGGGGGCGGGGGGGGGGGAGGGGGAGAAGGAGGCAGATAGCGAGCCTCACCCTGGGGCTAGGCGGGCGCTGCTTCTGGAAAAGAGAAGAACCCATTGGAAATGCCGCTTTAAAACTAATGCTTGGAACTTGCAGGGGAAGGTGGCTGGCTCACCAACAACAGGCACACGAGAAACACACAGAATGGCCCCCGGGGAGCCAGCGAGGAAAGGGGGGCGGAAGCCCCATCTCTGGAAAGTGATGGTCAAAGAGAGCAGCAGGCTTGGTTTGCAGAAGTTTCTATCCTCAGAGCACCCCCCGACCCCCACCCCAAGTAAGAGGGCGAGTGGATGAACAAGCCTGCGGATTCTCACGGGCGCCCCTCCTCCCACCCGCCTCCTGCTACAGAGATCGCCCCTAACCACCTCTGCCTCGATCTCCACCACCGCAGCTTTGTCCGAAAGGTTGTCCTGAAGACGTCCAGTCTATCTTATCTAATTAGCATATTGTCCTTTTATTAGTATAGATATGCATAGACAAGGGACACGGGTGTTAGGTTAGGTGGCTCAGGAGGCGGCGCAAGAAATAGAGAGTCCAGTGAATCAGAAAAGAAAGGGAAGGAAAGGGTTTATTTCTGCGTCCCTGGGAGACCCACGTACCCAAAGGACAGGGCACGTGGATTCACGCCAACAGGGAGGGCGGCGCTTATTTTATACTGCAGTTGGGTGAGGGGCAGGGACATGAGCTGAGGTATTCAGTTGAGGAAGTTTCAGCTGCAGGGGTCAGCGAGGTATTCAGGAATGAGTCAGTATCTGGGTGGGGGTCGTTGTGGATTCAGGGAGAAGCCTGTATCTGTGTCTGGCATGCTGATCTGTTAGACATGCCAGGGGGAGTCCATTATCTCGTCACATGTCTGCATGTGTCCGATCCTGGGCTCTCTCCGACCTAACAACGGGCAATAGGATAGTAAAGGCCCCACCTGTGGCCAGTGGGCAGGGGTGGACCCTGGCACTTCCCATCCAGCACTGCCTGAGAACAGGGTGGGGCTGGGTGGCAGGGACCCAGAGAGAGAAGGGTGGGTGCGGCTGGAGAGGGCAGCTGTGGGGCTGCAGCCAGGGCTCCCCAGGGGACTCTCCCCAAGTGGGGAGAGGAATGTGGACAGCGCTAGCCAGCCCTGCATCCTTGAGCTGGACTCACAGGGGATGGTGTGCGCGTTCCGGTGCTTTCACCAGCCATGTTTCTGTGAGCTGTGCTCCCCCTGCAGCGCTGTGGGTCAGCATTCGGCCAGATTCAAGTCCATGAGTCCATGTGTGGAGCCCATGACCGTTCAGGGGAGTTCGTCCTCCTGTAGCAGGAGTCCCAGGAGCCAGACACTCTGGAGCCAGGAGAGAGAGAGGTAGCAGGGCGATTTCCTTTGTCTAGAACAGCAGTTCTCAACTTGTGGGTCGCGACTCCTTTGGGGGTCGAGTGACCCTTTCACAGGGGTCGCCTAAGACCATCGGAAAACACATATAGTTACATATTGTTTTTGTGATTAATCACTATGCTTTAATTATGTTCAATTTGTAACAATAAAAATACATCCTGCATATCAGATATTTACGTTATGATTCATAACAGTAGCAAAATTACAGTTATGAAGTAGCAACGAAGATAATTTTATGGTTGGTGGTCACCACAACATGAGGAACTGTATTAAAGGGTCGTGGCATTAGGAAGGTTGAGACCACTGGTCTAGAAGGTTATCTGTTTAGATTTCACGCGCTTGCAGTGGCCACACCGTCGTGGCCAGGTGTGATTGATGGGCAAGCATTTTCCATGTCACTCAGACCTTAGCGGGCATGAGTCTAAACTGCTTTTGTTTAGTCTCTTCCCCCATCAACGAGTGGGAACAGACCTGGAGTGTGAAATGCAGCTTTGTGGCAAAGCTGAACAAATGGCATGCCTGTACTCCTCGGTCCCCCTTCACTCCTTTCCTGTTAACTAACAACGGTTATTACAGTGGCATCCGTGTCATCCTGCTCTTGTGAGATGACACCCTCGGGAGAAACTGGGTGAAGTGAGCTTGGGATCTCACTGCATTAACTCTTACAGCTGCATGTGAATGTACATTCTCTCTAAATAAAGGTTAATTTAATATAAGTGTGTGACTATAGCTGTGTTACACCTCATTCCTACTGTCACACCAGCCCCACATTTATGCTATTTGCTTACCTCTGAGGATTTGAATTTCTGAACTCCTCTAATGACAGCTAAATCGCCAAATGATTAACTGATGATTTAAAAGATGTTATTACTTGTTGTATGTCAAGAGTTTGTTGTTTTTCTCCATTCTACCTCACTGATTTATTTCCCCTTATACATATCACCAAGGACATAGAGCCAGGATTACTGTATAACTTTAAACACACACACACACACACACACACACACACACACACACACACTCTAGAGGCCCAGTGCACAAAATTCATGCATGGGTAGGGTCCCTAGTGGCTGCCTGCCTCTGGCTGGGACCTCTATTTCCCCCACCCACCGCCTGCCACCGCCACCAGCCTGCCTCCCTTTCCGAGGTTGGCCGGCCGGCCCTGCCCCGTGGTCTAACTCCCTGTCAGACTCCCAGGCTTTTATTATATAGAATACAACACATTAATAGTTGCACATGGAAATTCTGCAATGGTTTTGCTGAACCTTTATCACGGAATGGCTAAGTAGGAAAGGTTGGTGGATGCCATGAGCAATGAGACCTAGGGGGTTGGAAAGAGACTGTCATCTACATGAAGCAATGGCAGTCAATGACATGTTTCCAGTAGGCGAGGTTGCATTCAATAATGGTGCCTGCAGTATGCCAGCGAGTGTACTGGGGAACTGAGGATGGAACTGTCTGTAGGCTCACACAGATAGAGGACAGAGTAAGAGCCGGGTCTGCAAGTGAGGAGAACATAACATAAAATACTGTCTTCCCTGTCATCTTTGCTAAGGAACATAAAAGACCCAAGTCAAAACTGAACCCACAGCAGTGCATTGAGCAAGCTGTCTCTGCAGCTGAATGGCCTTAGGTGCTCCTAGGAAGTAACACATGAATAATGAAACACCTGAAAGGCTAAGACATTGGTGTAATTATGGAGCCTGCTGAGGAAGGAACAGCTGTAATGAAAGCCACAGGGAAAATGTAAAATGGAGCATTCTGGGTAATCCTCTCATCACACTTTTTAACCAGAGAAAAGCCCTCTCAGGCATGTCCTTTTATTCCCCTACAAACTCAGGGCTGAATTCCTGAAGAGCAAAGTTATTAAAACCAGTGAACATTCTTTAGAATATCTTTACTCACTCGGAAAGACAAATGAAGGGTAAATATTCCAGAAAAATAATCAAGTCCTATAGTTTTCTGTAAGGGAAGTGTTTTCTGTCCTGAGCTCATAGCACGTTCTGATCTAGAAACCAATATTATTACACTCTCCAAGGCAGACGGACTTGCACCCCTGTGTTCTGTGGGCACCGTCACTGGCCTCAGACCTCTCCCTGCTCCTCTAGGACTGTCCTGCCTACATCTGCTCATGGCTGCTATTCCCGTTCCCCCAGCTCAACCACATTACTCCACTCACAGCTTTGGTGAGAGCCGAAAGCATCTGCCATCTATTGCAAAGCACAGGAGTGAGCTTCTGGTCCTTAACACTCATTCTTGACATCCCACCTCCTCCATGAAAACAATTTTAACTGACAAGAAACATGATAGCAAATGCACATCCTCTTTTTTATCCTGTGAGTCACCCCAACACCTCCCTCATCTTTTCCCCCCAGTTATAAATTACTGCAAAATAACCCCCAAATCAGTTTATAAACAATACCCACTATATTATGCTCTGAATTCTACAGCCAGGAATGTAAGCAGGGCCCCACGAAGATGGCTTGTCTGCTCCTGGGGATCTGAGCTCCCAGCTCAGGGGACTCAGATGCAGAGCAGTGTCACGAGAAGGCTTCTTTACTCGCTCACTCTGTGCCTGGACTGGTGACTCGAAGGCTGGACTCAGCCAGGCCTGGAGCCCCTGCATGTGGCTTCTCTGTGGAGAAGGGGCTTCCTCCTAACATGGCTGCTTCAGGGAGGGTGTACTTCTTCCCTGAGGGCCCAGGACTCCACCAGTGTCTAGTATAGGAGGCAGAAGCTGCGTGGCCTTCTGTGGCTCCATATCAGAAAGCTCAAAGCGTCCTCTCCACCACATTTTTTGGTCAAAGCAGCCAAAAGCCTGTTGAATGCCAAGGAAGGGACAAAGACTGCTGGATGGGAGTGATCCCACTGTGATCAGCTAGTTATTAACAATAGGGAAGGAGCAAAGAGGGAAGCCAGACACTAAAGCCATATCATTTGGGCAGCTTCACCAGGAAGTTGCAACTTTGCATTCTGCAGGGAAACACTGGCCTATTCCCTGTAAACACTGGGGGAAAGGATCAAACAGAAGGGCCATAGATGCATGCCCAGTAAAGTTAGGGTGACATGAGGCCAGTACTTACCTGTCAGTCAGACCTGGGAGCAGAAATCATTGGCCAGGATGGCCGTGGCCACTGCAAGCAGGTGGACACTTGGCAATACATAGTCTCCTACACCAAGGAGTTCTGTCTCTCGTTGCTCCCTGCTCTTGGTCCCGCGTGTCTCGTGGACTCTCTTGTTTTGCTCCTGCACAGGTTTCCTCCATAGCCACGTGGCACTGTGGCCCCCACATGCAATGGACTAATGCACTGAGCGGGGAAACACAGTGAAGCCAGCCTGGTGCTGGGCCGGACCCGGCTCCAATAGGGAAAGGAAAGCCTGGACACTGGCTCTGAAGCCCCAGCTACACTTTTATGGCAGGAAAAGGGAATGGCACTTAGGAAACTCAGAAATGTAATTCCACAAAAATAAAGCTTCCTACCATATCTCATCCTTCCATGTGACTCTCAGAAAACTCCTTTTCTCTGGATATTGCCAGATATCTACCCCCAGTAGCAACTGGGGGAGATGAGGCACTCTTTCCTCTATGAAGAGGAGGAGCTGCAAAAAACTTTGTAGCAATTATTTTTTTTAGTCTAAGAATGATGGGCATTTAGACACTGGCAACAGGCTTACACCTGACAGCGCCACAGCAGGGGCGGGCAGAGCGAAGACAGAGGCAGGGAGTAGGCGCTGTGGGGGCACCTGCCACGGCCAGGTGTTGCCGGTAGCTGCTGGGGTGGGGGAAAGGGTGAGAAGGGTTGGCCACAGTGACTCCAGAGTGCCAGATCCAGGTGGTCACAGTCAAGGGCTCACGGTCAAGGGCATGCCGCACACCTCCCAGTGCCGGGCACCGCCCGCAGGTCAGCACAGGGAGAAGGCGCGGCGAGGTGCTCAGGTCCTCCCCGACAGGGCGGGCCAGCCTTCCATCCACGGTGTGGACAGCAGCCTCCCTGGCCGTGTAGCAATGTTCTGACTGCACATACCTCAAAGGTGCTCTGCCTTTGACTCCCACGTGTGGAATGTTCCTTCTCAAACCAGCCCACCCCTCCAGACCACAGTTCTTTTCTTATCACCGCCCTGCTCCCCAGCATCATCTCCCGCCTGGACAACCTGACATCCTCACCGCACTCCCCACACACGCTTGTGCTCTGCTCAGCATAGCTGTCTCTGCCCTGTACCTGGGGAATCATGAAAAGCCAAGTTTCCTTCTCACCAGCTGCCGATGCTTCAGAGGTTACGATAAGAGTCTGTGGCTTGACCTTGAAGTCCCCGTGTGGTTCATTCCCTGGTGACCTATCTTGTCACCTAGCCCTGGGCGGCTTCACCTTCCCGAATGCCTCGAGGTCTTTGCACATGCTGGTTCCTCTACCTTGAATGCTCTTCCTTGCAAGCCCCTCTCACCTGCACCCAGAAAGAAACCCTTCCTTACAATGCAGCTCTCAGCCCGACAGCACTGTCACAGAGAAGACTTCTCCACTCCCAGAGTGAACCTGAGCCCTGTGATGCGTTCTTACAATGCACTGTACTTTCCCTTCCTCTCTCCTCCTTTCATTCATGCCCTTGCAATGTGACCTTGCTAATCGCCCCAACAAGAGGTGGATGTACACAATGGACTCTTCCGAGGGATTTGCTTTGGCCAGTGGGGTATCACAGAACATAATGCAGGAAGCAGTTTGAAAGGTGTGTGTACATTTGGGCTTCCTCTCTTGCTGTGACTGGTCCCCCAAGACCACCAAGCCTGCTGCAGGCCACTGAGGTTGCATGGAGAAGAACTAAGGCTCTTTGTGTCCTGGCGGGAGGTCATCCTGTTACAGAATTTACCAAGCAACCGAAGAACACACAGGAGCACTTGGAGACACAGGAAAAACCCATTTATTTTCAGATGTTTCACATGTATCAGTACGGTGACTCAGGGGAGACTGTTTCTCTCCAAATCCTGAGCAAAGCAATATGGGGGAAGCTTTCCCTTTATACCCTTTGGTTTCTTTGTCCCCCAGATATGGGATGGGACTTCCAGGCCTTTTGCGGGCTTTGCAAAAAGCCCTGTGTGTTGGGGTGGGGGCTGAGAGACCACACCTAAAGGCGCTGATAACCCCTCCAGGGGTTGTTCATGGTTCATGGCCTCTGTGAAATGGGAGCACTTCGGTAAACAAGTTTTGCAAGACCAGACTGTGGAGAAAGGGGCAGTGACTTGATTGTAGGCTAAAAGGAATGTGCTTTAGGTTACTGCACAGATACCGATTGCTAGCCCCCAGAAATGTCTCATTTTCCCCATCAATCCTGCACCAGCCAGCTGCCACCCGGCCCTCTGACTCCTCACAGACACAGGAGAGATCGAGCAGACACCAAGCAAGCTGGCCAGGAGGCAGGAACCAGCTGTGCCGTGATCAGAGGCTTGCGGTTGGGAGCCGCCACAGCTGGGGGGAGCGGGTGGACATTCAGGTGCTTCGGGACTTCATAGCATCAGCAGCCTCGCCGGCCTGCACGCTTCATGAAGGCAGGTGCGCTCAGCTCGCCCTCTGGTCGCTGGTGCTCACAGCAGCCCCCAGCGCCACGCAGACTCCCCATGATTTACCGTGAGCAAATGGAGTGAATAAGTCACGCGTCTCCACCGTGGAGACACCATTGCCTGGGTTTCTGGCTGTTAAAAACAAGGCTCTGCCTTGGTGTTTTCCCACGCTGTCTCTCCGGGTTCTCCGGGGGTCACTTCTGAGGCGTGTGGAATATTCCTGCTCAAGCCAGCCCGCCCTCCCAGCAGCTCTGCTCTGGCCCCTGCCCCGCCTGTCCCGTGTCTGTCCGTGTTTTCACCTTAAGCAGCAGCGTGGGGCCAGGCTGTGGGGAGTAGAAGTTCCGGTGTGACCCCCCTCAGGGAGCACACAAGTCCAGAAGGCCTCCCAGGGCAGGCGGGCGGAGACCTTGCCGCCCCACCCGCCCACTCCCAGCTGTTTTCAGCCGCTGGCAGACAAGTGAGCACCCTAACGTTGGAGGCGGGCAAGTCATCGCATGACTTGGGAACAGCCCGCTCCCCAGGGGACAAGGGACCTCTCGGGGTGATGGCAACGGCACAAATCTCTACAGCGCTGGCGATGACGCAAGTGCACATCGTGGCCAGAACATAGAACAGGCGCAACTCACTGCACAGAAAGTCTCAGCAAAGACCTGCAGAGCCAGTCGGTCTCGCTCTCCCCACTCCCTCTCTGCCAGCTGTGCTCCCGGTCCTCCAAGGTGGGCGCATGGAGGGACGAGGGAAGGCGGTGCCACCCGCCAACTCTCAGTAGCTCTGTGGGTGCAATAGAGCTACCCCGGCCGGTCTGTTCTGTCCGCCATGCTGCCAGGGGCAGCAGTATCCCCCAGCCCACGGTGTCCCCAAACTCCAGTGGCCACGGAGACCCCTCAGCCTGGGCAGCATGGCCCAGGGCCCAGGTTGTCTCAGAGACGTCTGTCTCTCAAGATGCTGAGCCACTTCCTCCATGGTCCCCCCGGAGCTCTCTGTGAACTTGTACTTAGTCTGGGACTCCTCAGGGCTGCAGCTCGCGGCCCTGGAGGGGAACCGACACACATCCCGTTTCAGATGTCCATGTGGGGTCTGGTTCTTGTGTCCGTTGTTGTGGGGCTACTCCCAGCACCCACCGCCCATCCCTGTGGAGATAGCAGCCATGTCTTCCTGGGTAATGGGTTTTCCCCAAAGCAGTCTAGGTGGTTCTAGAAAAGGCGACTCCACTGAGAAATTCAGAGAGCAGCATCAGCGGGGCCGAGAGCAGGGGCGCGCCTGGCAGTTTCCCAAGGGAGAACATTCTGGACTGAATCGTGTCCCTCCAGAATTCATTTGTGGAAGCCGTAAGTCCCTGGGTGACTGCGCTGAGGGATGGGAACCTCAAGGAGGAATTAAGGTTGAGTGAGGCCTAGGGGTGGAGTCCTGTTAGGGTAGGATTGGTCCTGCACACACTACGCCATGGGAGGACACAGGAAGAAGGAGACTGCCCGCAAGCCAGGGCTGCGACGCACGCCAAGCCCAACATGCTGACACCAGAACCGTGAGAAATGGGTATGTGCTGTTTAAGCTGCCCAGCTGTGGGGTGTTGTTAGGGCAGCCCAGCTGACTGGGACAGGACTGGACCAAGCAGTGCAAAGGCGTGAGGCTCTGTGAGGTGAGCACAATGGGCAGAGCGGTGACCAGAAAGCCTGTGGCCAGGTGACCCTCATAGGATGTCATGACTTTGACTTTTGTTCCCAGACTGGAGGCTGGGGGAGGCTTCGATGAGAGCAGGACACTTGCACCTGCATTTGCAGGGTCGCGTGGTCTTGGAGCGGGGTGGGGGCGGGGCGGGAAGGCCTTAGGTGACTGGAAGCGCTGGGAGGGCGAGGATGGAATCAAGTTCTGTCCTACAAGTGGAGGCCTGTCTTCAGGAGGTGAGGTGTGAGGTGTGAGGGAAGGAGAAGCCCAGGCCGACACAGCTCTCATCCTGAGCAACTGGAGGGCTGGGGTGTCACACTCTGACCCCGAGAAGCTGGGGAGGAGCAGGTCCTTACTTACAAACCTTTTTTTAAGGTTCAGTTCTCATCACCTGGTTGCAGGCTCTGTTGACATACAAATGAAGGTGATGCGGTCCCCGCCTCTAGGAAGTTCATTCCCATGAGAGCCGCTAACCCTTATGTCCAGCCAGCTCTACACTATAATGGATGTGCTTAGTTTCTAAGTCCTAGATTCCATTTATATATACAGGAATGAAAATACACTTGAAAAAAAAGTATTCCACTTAGACCAAATTAGGTTGTGCATTTCAAAACTCCCCATTTTTTTCACTAAGAGTTGTAAAAGCTTCACAAACTTTTAATTGACAGAAAGTCATTTTTTCTCTAAGCATTTAAGTATATTTTATTGGTTTCAGAGAGAAGAAGGGAGTGACAGATAGAAACATCAGCGACGAGAGAGAATCACTGATGGGCTGCCCCCTGCACACCACTCACTGGGGATAGAACCCGAAATTCAGGCATGTGCCCTGTCCAGGAATCAAACCAAAACCTCCTGTGTTCATGGATCGATGCTCAACCACTGAGCCACGCCGGCCAGGCATCCTGTAATCATTTATATGAACTGACACGAAGGACCAATACCTCATACAAAGGGAGGGTATGACCTAGAAAGCAAGGGTGAAAGATTAATCAACAACCCACTGGGTGTTGCAAGGAATCAGAAAAAAGTGGGAAAAGAGAAAGAAAAGAAAAGGCGAAGTACAAACAAGGAGACCATGACAGGTCTGCAGATGCTCGAGGGGAGGTGCGAGTCTCCCTCCGCTCTGCTGCTCCATGCGCCCGCCTTGGAGGAAGGGCCTTCTGCCGGAGGGAGGAGGTCCTGTCCTAGCTCCATGGATTAGGAGTAATAATGGGACGACACGTGTGACTCTTGGGGAGTGGGAGAGAACATGTCACAATTGCCTGCAATGTCACTGGGTTTACCCAGGTACTTTGCACTGACCTGAAGTTTGGTGCAGCTTAACACAACCGGTGACAAAGGATTGTGTGGACGAACGCACACCGATCAGTCCACACAAGTCTGTGTAAGGTGCCTGAGCAACATTAGACACCACGGAGGCAGGCACTTCCACAGCTACTGTGAGAGCGGCTACATGGTTTACAGACTCAGAAGAAAATAGACATCAAGGTTGTGATTTCCCCACAGGCGGTAGCAGATGTTAAAAAAACCAGTGCAAACATGGCCACCACTGTTACAAACAGTAACTAGGAATGATCTGTCACTGAGTGGCACCTCTAAATGATCGCATCATTCACGTGAGGGAAGTAGCCTGATTCTACTAATTCTACCAGTCTTCTGTTTTATTTTTTTTGATTAATTAAATCTGTATTGTTCAGATTATTACAGTTGTTCCTCTTTTTTCCCCCATAACTCCCATCCACCCAGTTCCCACCCCATCGTCCTCCCTCACTCCCCACCCACTGTCCTCATCCATAAGTGCACGATTGTTGTCCAGTCTCTTCCCGCATCCCCCTCACCCCTTTCCCCCCCAAGAATAGAGAGTCCAATCCCTTTCTATGCCCCTGATTCTATTATAATCACCAGTTCATTCTGTTCATCAGATTATTCACTTGATTTTCAGATTTACTTGTTGATAGATGTGTATTTGTTGTTCATAATTTGTATCTTTACCTTTTTCTTCTTCTTCCTCTTCTTAAAGGATGCCTTTCAGCATTTCATATAATAATGGTTTGGTGGTGATGAACTCCTTTAGCTTTTCCTTATCTGTGAAGCTCTTTATCTGACCTTCAATTCTGAATAATAGCTTTGCTGGATAAAGTAATCTTGGTTGTATGTTCTTGGCATTCATCACTTTGAATATTTCTTGCCACTCCCTTCTGGCCTGCAAAGTTTCTGTTGAAAAATCAGCTGACAGTTGAATGGGTACTCCCTTGTAGGTAACTGAGTGTCTTTCTCTTGCTGCTTTTAAGATTCTCTCTTTGTCTTTTGCTCTTGACATTTTAATGATGATGTGTCTTGGTGTGGTCCTCTTTGGATTCCTTTTGTTTGGGGTTCTCTGCGCTTCCTGGACTTGTAAGTCTCTGTCTTTCACCAGGTAGGGGAACTTTTCTGTCATTATTTCTTCAAATAGGTTTTCAATATCTTGCTCTCTCTCTTCTTCTGGCACCCCTGTAATTTGCATTTTGGTACACTTGAAGCTGTCCCAGAGGCTCCTTACACTATCTTCGTATTTTTGGATTCTTTTTTCATTTTGCTTTCCCGGTTGGGTGTTTTTTGCTTCTTCGTATTTCAAATCGTTGACTTGATTCTTATTATCCTCTAGTCTGCTGTTGGGAGTCTGTACAATATTCTTTATTTCAGTCAGTGCATGATTAATTTTTAGTTGGTCCTTTATCACAAACTCGAGGGTCTCCTTAGATTTCTTGTAGGTCTCATTAAGTTTATCGGCAGTTTCTAGATAATTCTTGAAAAACCTTCAAAGCGTGGTTTTGAACTATATATCCAGTCATTTTCTTTCCTCCATTTCTGTCATTTGTGTCCTTTTTCTTTGTCTCCACATTTTTTTATGCTTCCCTGTGTTGATAAAGTGGTTTTCTGTGCTAAGTGTCCTCTAGGGCCCAGTGGTTCAGCCTCCCCAATTACCTGAGGAGGACACTCTTGGTTCATCCCCTTGTGGCCTTTGTGCACAGTCTTGTTGTAGTTAAGCCTTGATTGTTGTAGGTATCACTGTGAGGAATTGACCTCCAGACCAATTGGCTATGAGAATCAGCTGTGTCTGCAGTGGGAGAAGTTGTGTGCTGGAGACACCCCTCCGGGGCAAGACTTGCTTCAGTGGGGCTTTGGTGCTCACTGAGTCTGCCCCCTGAGTATGTCCTTTATGGTTCAATGGAGCTGCAAACTGGTAGGTCCCACTCTGACCTCTGGGTGGCTCCTGGCTCCTGGATCTCTAGGGAGGTGCTAATGTAGCCTCTGCCTTAGGCTATCCAGCAAAAGCCTCCCTACAGGGCTTGGTGGGCTGGGTCCCACGGGATCAACAGGGTGGGGCTAGCAGTTATGGCTGCTCTCAGAGGCTCTGCTTCTCAGTGTCTGGGCAATTGCTGTATGCCCCTCTGAGAGAAAGCTGCCTTCGAGTTCTGACCAATGCCAGACAGTCCTGCTTCTCCGTATGAGTCTGGGTCCCCAGAGACTCGCCCAGAACTGAAGCTCAGAGCCTGAGACTCCCTCCCGATTGAAAACGACAACTGCGTCCTCAGCTGCCAGCCCTCTCCGCATGCACCTCCGCACCTTAGTATTTTACTTCCGCACTGCACCTCCTCTGAGTCTCATGTGCTTTCCTCTTTCCTTCCAGTTGTGGACTCTCCACTCAGACAGCCTTCCTGTGGTTCTGGATGATGTCCGTTCCATCTTTTAGTTGTATTTTTGAAGTGGTTGTTCAAGGCAGCAAACTCCGGTGTTCATCTATGCTGCCATCTTGGTTTCTCCTTCTACCAGTGTTCTGGAGCCATACCCAGCAACCTTGTCAATACCTTGATTTGTATATATAATCTTCTGTGAAGTAAATAATCTTCATGTCACTTTTCTGTGTGTAGTTAGAGCATGGTGTGCATGTTCATGCGACATCGTGCCGGCTATTGACAACCACTGCCCTTCAAGAAGGTGAGTCTGCTGATAAGTATTCATCCTGACAGTTTTCTGGGAATTATGGAGAAGTTCTCATAGCTCAAATACAACCTTAGGGGATAAAGATGCTCCTTTACTGCTCTTCTGCCTGGAAAAGCATTTTATTGCCTTTTTTACAGTTTGCATTAAGTATATTACAATGCTAGCAAATGAGGTTTGACCTGCATTTATAATTCTATTCAACAAACAAAGGTCTTAAACACAGAAAACATGGTGTAGCACCCCATACTTGCTGTGGTAGCTTGTCCCCCATACACAGACATATATATGCGTATATACACGTTACCACAATGGTAGCTATAAGTCTGGAGTGCATTCTGTTTAAAGGATCACTCTGCTTTGCAAACTTTAGTTCATTTAAACCCCACAGCAACCCTGCAAGGTGGCATTTTACCTCTGATTATATAGGTGAGGAAGCTGACGTTTTTGATAAATTAAATAAAGTGATAACTTTTCTATAACTAGTGAGTATTGGCACTTGGATTTGAGACCAAAAGCCGACTGGACTTCGGAGCCCATGCCTTCCCCACTGTGCACCTCCAGACCCTGCTCCCCAGTGGGAGTCTTGCTGGTGGGCTGTGAGGGCAAGGGGAGGCAGCTGCGCCTGGAAGGCAGGGGATGGAGTTCAACTTCACGCTGTGTCCGTGTGGCCATTCACACATATTTTCCTGACAGGCAGCTTTTACTAACGCCTTCAGGACCCAATGGTTCCACTAAGTTCGGTGAGCCTTAGAGAGCCAGTGCGCATTCCACGGTGCCCACAGTCATGCCCTTCTAGGAAATGGCAGCTCCGCATAAACAAGGCCAAGACCGAGGACGGAAGTTCTGGTAAAACGCATTCACGCACAAACTCTTACTGACTTCCTGCTCCGAGGGCCAAAAGTTTACATGGATATACTGACCTTACATGGTTTTTGCAAGTATTTGCAATGTAGTTTTGCAAAATATATTTTTCGGCATTGCATTCCCTAAGAGTGGAATTTTGACAATTTTCATGCCAACGTTTACTTTTCTCTTGGTCAAAATGAGGACATTTATAGATTAGATAAATAAATAGGGTATTTATTTATAGATTGATAAATATATTTATAAATTAGATATTTACAATGGTAAAATATATAAATGTAACCCAAATTCCAAAACTGAGAAGCTGCTTTAATATGTTGTTATAACTGTACCATGAAGTGCTTCATAGAGAATGATGTATCAATAATATACTCATATCGTCTATAAAACAAAATCAATAAACAGATGTATTGTATAGTTTCATTTTTGTGAGGAATAAGAGTATATTTTTAATTTAAGAGAAAGGTTCTCCCAGCAGTTATATCTCCGGTTGGTGACATGACAGAAGATATTTATTTCCTTCTGTGTGCTTTTCTCTTTTCTTGAATAAAACTTGCTTTCAGATTAGATTTAATAAAAAATAAATATTGAACATAAATGCAAGCCTCAATTCTTATTCTCAAATTCACTTCAAGAAAGTAGAAGGGAGATAGTGTGTCTATAAAGAAAAATCCCAGCACGGGAATACGCAACAGGCAACGGTAATAAGTGCTGTTGAATGCCAATACGCACACTGGCACATGCAGGAATTCAGTTGTTCCCGTCTGTGGGAAAAGGCAATACTATTTTTGAAAAGTTTCATGTCATTAAGGTCATCTGTTTTTATAAAATTATATGGGTGGGAATTATGTTCCCTTATACATATAAAGCATCGTGGAGAGAGCTTTGGAAGCCTTTTCTTTCAAATCAGTTGAGGAGGACTGGGTTCAAATACCGGCTCAGTCCTTTAATAGGTCTGCGAACTTGGGCAAACCACTTACTATCCCTTTCCAAACTGTAGCATGAGGAAAATAAGGCCAATGCGTGATTGGACCCACTGGCTTACACAGGACTTGGCAGCTATTACTGCTTTTGTGATGATTACTTTTGGACTTGATCCCTTAGCTGTGGGAACAACAATGTCCCACATGAAATCAGAAGGACCTATGGGCAGACATTGCATGGTGCCACGGACAGCCACTAAGCGGAACCTGCCCTATTCGCATTCTATGGAAACGGATTCTTTTAGTCATTTGGTAAATGTCTGGTGAATGAGAGCTGCACTTTAGCTCAGCAACAGAGGCAAAGGGGTGAGACTTAGTTACTTCCTTCATGGAGCTCAGAGTCAGGTGGTGGAGACAAGTGAGTAACCAGGCAGCTGTCCTCCTATGCCAACTGCTAGGAGTTTTGGAAGCACAGAATATAGGCACACCTGGGCACATCACAGACTGCAGATGCCCATCATATACCTGGTACTCTACGGGCACAGAGCTTCCACAGGGCACCATCCTGTGCCCCGCCCAGAGCCAGACTTGGGGAGGACGGAGGTGGAGTCAGAGCGGGTCTCCAGTGGGTGCGATGATCTACTTGAGTCTTCAAGAATGAGGAGACAAATGAGTGAAGACAGGGGGTAAGGATATGCCATGGGCAGGAAGGAGCCGGGATAATTGCAGTCTGGGAGATGTGGTCTGCCCTCTTCAGGGGCCTGGGAAAGTTCAGTGTGAAGGCAGGAAGGCGGCTGGAGGGAGAACGTACGGACACTAGTTAGTACTAAAAGGCCCACCATGCAGTGGCAAATGGTTTGGAAGGGTTTTAAGAAAATAGAACTGATAAAAGTACATGACAAAGAAAGAACCATAGTATTTACTTTTTTATTTAGCCATTTGTATTTTAGGAAAGAAGATGGTTAAATACAGTTTATTTTTTTAATCAATTGTCTATTATTTATCAGAAGGATGTAATACTACTTAGTGTCATTGGTAGAAAAATAATTAAATGTCCTCACTTTGGGGCAATTTTTAAAAAAATATATTTTTATTGGTTTCAGAGAGGAAGGGAGAACAAGAGAGAAATAGAAATACCAATGATGAGAGAGAATCATTGATCGGCTGCCTCCTGCATGCCCCACACTGGGGATGGAGCCCACAACCCGGCACGTAGCCTTGACCAGAATCGAACCTGGGACCCTTCAGTCCGCAGACCAACACTCTATCCACCGAGCCAAAAACAGTTAGAGGGGGGCAATTTAATTGGAGACTTAACGTAACTTTAAATGAAACTATTCGTCACTGCTGTCTTCTGCTGTATATTTTTTGTGGCTAAAGAGTAAATAATGCTCTCAGATACCACTTTAAAACATGCCGTTTCAATCCCTAATATTCAAGCTGGTTAATATATTAATGTTATACATGTCCCCAAATTCATTGCAGGACTAGATCAAAGAAGTCCATGCGCTTGGGACGATTTTAAGCCCCAAAGCAAAGGCTGTCGTAAGTGTTCCCCTCCACGTCCTGCGCGGTTCAGGGTTCGGTCTGGAAGAGGAGCCGCACAACAAATGTAAAAGGAAAGACACGAGATAATTTGGGAATATTGGGGGACCAGGCGAGAGAGTCCAACTCAAGAGGAAGGACTTCCACTATGCTCAGGCCTCACCAAGCTTTTTAAAATATATTTTATTGATTTTTTACAGAGAGGAAGGCGGAAGGATAGAGAGTTAGAAACATCGATGAGAGAGAAACATCCATCAGCTGCCTCCTGCACACCCCCTACTGGGGATGTGCCTGCAACCAAGGTACATGCCCTTGACCGGAATCGAACCTGGGACTCTTCAGTCCACAGGCCGATGCTCTAGCCACTGAGCCAAACTGGTCAGGGCATCACCAAGCTTTTTATAGTGAGCGGTAAACAAGGCAGTGGTTACCAAGGTTACACTGTTCTTGTGAGTTTCACCTGTTTACACCATGGTTATACTTCCTGCACTTCCTCAGCCCATTAGATTCCCAGATAAGACCTAGGGAGTTTTATAAGGTCAAGCCTAATTAAGCTAAGAGGATTGTGCCTTCTAAGCTAGGACATGTTTGTGACTTTGCCAGCAGGTCAGTCCGAGGCTTAACCCTATATCAGTTTCCCACAAAAGGCCACGTCAATTTTTTTTTTTTTATCCTCTCCTGAGGCTATTTCTTCCCACTGTTTTCTGAGAGAGTCGAAGGGAGGGAAGGAGGGAGAGAGAGAGAAACTTGAAAGTGACTTCAGGTGCATGGGACGATGCTCTAATGCACTGAGCCACACCTCTGGGCTCAACTATGTCTTTCCTGAGCCAGTCCATGCAAAGGGTGAAAAGCGAGGACAAGTGGGGAGATGCATGTGATGGTGTCCGCTGGGCACTTCAACGGCTCTGACCGCTGTGTTGGCTTCAAAGGACACGGAAGGCCTGGGGGATGCTTCCCTGCGTCCCCTCCACTGCCCCACAAGGTCAGGGACGCCCTCCCAAGAAGGCTCCTGGGGAAAGACTCACGGTTTGCTCACTCACAAGGCAGCGTATTGGGGTGCAATCCTTGCTAGCTGCGGGCTCTGCTCTGGCTGTGGGGGTGCGGCCCCAGTCAGGTCAGGGCTCAGGTCCACTCCTCAGGAACCTTCTCCCCTGGCCCGGGAGGCGGGCGGCCAGGGCAGCCATGGAGGGAGGCCCTGACTCCGGGCCTCACAGAGAAGCTGGGGAGCCCGGAGGAGGGGCCACATGCCCGCAGGATCTGGGGGCTCCCGCACTGGCTGTGACAGGCTCGGGCCTCCTGGGCCCTGGGGAAGGCGCCTGAGCGGCCGCAGAGCCCGAGGCAGGCAGGGCAGGTGTGGCGCGGGGAGCAGGTCTGGAACAGGCCCCTCGTGCAGGGCCAGCGGGTGCCCAGCACCTGCCCCACAGCTGGAGGCCCAGGTGCTGGAGAGTCAGGAAGGGCGTGGCCAGTGCTGAGGCCCCGCCCCCTGCCCTTGGACCTCTCCTCCCGCGCGGGACTGGCACGTGCACAGTGTCCAGTCTCCGTTGACGTTTCCATGGAGACATCAGAGCTCCTGGCCCACGTTGGCTCAGTGCGTGCGAGAGCCCCAGCGGAGGAGGAAGCGAAGGAGCAGCGCTCCCGGTCTCCACTCTGACCTCGGCTCGCCTGGCGCACAACTTGCTCTCGATGGGCAATTTGCTTGGCAGGTTTCTTGCTTTCATCCGCGGCCGCCTCCACCGGGCCTTTCTCGGTGCCCGCCGCTGGATGGCTTTCGCGGTGCGCAGGGGGGATGCCCCGCCTGGCCGCGCCCACCCCGCGGCTCCTGCACCTGCCCTGGGCCCTGGGTACCGGGTCCTCCCCTGGGGTCCTGCACCTGCCCTGGGCTCTGGTCACAGGGTCCTCCTCCGGGGTCCTGCACCTGCCCTGGGCTCTGGTCACAGGGTCCTCCTCCGGGGTCCTGCACCTACCCTGGGCCCTGGGTTCGGGCTTTTATCCCGGGGCCCTGCACCAGTAGCAGCTGGCTGTCTCCCAGCGGTGGGAAGGCCGTGTCCTCTCCCCGAGACCGGAGGCTTCCATCATGGGCTCCGCCCCTCGGTGGGGTGGGAGGACCCCCCAAAGAAGCCCCGGCTGCGTTTCTGTTATCGCAGTACGGTCTACATCCCTCCTCTCAGGGGCAGACTTGGTCTCCCCAGGAAGGAAGTCCAAGTTATGAAGCCAAAACCAGCCAGGACCATCCCACTTCCTCCTCCTAAGGACATGGAGGTGAAGGTCCAAGAAAGGTTCCCAAAAGGGAGGGCAGAGAACCAAGACCATCAGGTACAGAACAAGGGACAGCGTGACCAGGACAGCCCCTACCCCCCTGGGAGCCCCCAACTGACATCGAGGGCCCCGGAGCTCACGGGTGTCCTCCCTGCCAGCAAGAGCGGTCCTGGGCCACTGGGCCTCCATGCCCAGCACTCACAGGGCAGCGTGAGTGGGAGCACCCTGCTGTCTCCCAGGAGCTGCTCCTCCAAAGGCGGGGTGGGCACAGGCTCACGCAGCCCTGAGGGAGGTGCCCTGCCTGCTCTGCAGCCAAACCCAAGCCCCCTTGGCTTCCTGCAGCCACAGAGCCCCGCAGAGGGAGTGCTGCGGGGAGACCCCCCACCCAGCGTCCCAGTGTCACCACCTTTGTGTGAGGAGGTGGAGGCTCCAAGGCCATCCAGCAGCCATCCTCCACCCGCCTGTGCCCTCAGGAAGTCCCCCAAGAGAACCATGCTCGTGCCCCTCCAGCTCCCGCTGCGCCCACTGCAGTGGGATCGAGGGGAGCTGCCCCCGCCTCCTAAGCTGCCCTGCCTTGCCGCTGACTGCATCCTGGGCGCTGACCCAGAGGCCAGGGCTGGCTGCAGTGCCACTCCGTCTGCCCCTTCTCCCTCCCCTCCTGGCTCAGCGATGGCAGACGCCCTGCCCCTGGCCACTCACCCTGGCCAGGTCGCTGCTCCCATCACAGCCAGGGCACCTGATGGTCTCACCTCTCAGCCGCCCTTGCATGATGAGGACAGTGAAATGGGCACCACTCCCCCTTGCTATGCTCGCACTGTGAGGATCTGGACAATTTACCAATCCCCTGAAGTGCAAGGGGACCCTGAAGGCCCCCCACCGGGCGACCAGCACTGAAGGACCGCTGCCCTCCTCAGACCATCCCATTGGCCCCACCCATCCCTCAGCCCACTTGAGGGACTCCTCCAGGTCCCAGAAGGGACCCTCTTCCCGCAGTGCTTCTGTTAGCGCCAAACTTCACACTATGGCGTTGGCGTTGCCACCGAGATGCTAGACACCGGGAGCAGCAGCTCAGTTTGCTGCTTCATCGGCAGGCCGGCCTGTGGTTATGGGTCCTGCGGCTCCCATGGATGGTGCCAGCTCTGGGGTCAGTATGTCCACCCCAGGTCCCACTCATCCACAGTAGCCGGAGCATCCGCGTTAGAGATGGACTGAGGAAGGCATACAGCCCTGCTTCTGCGTCTCCCTTTGGCCATAAGACCAGGGACCCACCTGGCCACAGCCTGGCTGCTGAGGAGGAGGAGCAGGCATCACCCCAGTGCGTGGATACGCTGCTGGTTCCACCTGAAATCGCACCCCCTGGAGCCCACCTGTCATGACACAGGCGGTGTGGTGACAGGGAGGGCACCAGTCCCCTGACGGAGGTGCTAGTGTTCACTTGCCATCAGTGTACTGTGGCCGCCCGGACAGGGAATCTCCTGCACTCGCAACAGCCACCACCATGGAGACTGAAGGTACGTCCGAGGCATGTCTGTGTCCACCTTTCCTCAGGCCTCCCAGGCTATCCTGGCCGCATGGCCTCCATGATCCATGCAAGTCTCCCTTGTAGTTGCACTTTCTTTCCAAGCCCCGGGAACCACCTGTGCCGAATGCAGGTGATGCGATGGGAGGGCCCAACATCCCTCCCCTGATGGGAGGACCTGTTACTCCCACTTCCCATCAGAACAACTGGGGCCCACCTGGCCAGCACACAGGTGGTGCCCTCACAGGGAGCTCTCTCACCTGTGATGGGAGGCCACCGTGTCACCGCCTGCCATCAGATCCCTTGCAGCCCAGCTATCCAGTGATGGGGACAGCACACCTGCAAAGGCTGGAGAGGCTTATGGGGCCCCATTCATACAGAGCCTTGGGCACCCCTGACCCAAACAGCAGTGCTATGGGGGAGAGCACCAGGCATCTCCACAGAGAAATGTCTGCTCTCAGTCAAACACCTGCTTCCATCCCCCAAGGTCGGGTGCCCCTCTCACTTTGGAGGAGCCAGGACTGTGTGTGGCGGCTCCTGCTCAGAGCAGTGGTGCCTGTGCTCGGGCAGGGCAAACGTTAGCCTGCAGTGTGGGCATCTGCCCAGGGATTCCTAAGAGCCACCAACCAGTTCTATCACAAATCTCAACGAATTAGGACACCTTCCTCCGCAAACTGTGTGTAGCCATGGACTTTGCTTCACTGGGAAGAGGCTTCGCCCCTTCAAGTGAAACTTAACCTGCTAGTCCTAAGGCAAGTCAGAGGGCCACACTGCACGGGTCTGTGTGCTTGGGGCAGGCGGCCTTTGAGGGTGAGGGACAAATGAGCCCAGGTGAGAACTACCTGCAACTGAAATCCCTTCAGTAGCCAATCTGCTCACCTGCCCACTCCTCTGCCCTCCCTGCCTTGTATCTTCTGTATCAGCACCTAGAACAGTGGTTCTCAACCTTGGCTGCACATTTAGAATCACCTGGGAATCTTTTGAAAATCCTGGTTTCTGGGCCTCATCCTCCGGAAATTCTGTGTCTTTGTTACTCATGTTGTGGCCCGCCCCATCACAAAGAAACAGAATTTCCGGAGGATGACGCCCAGAAATTAAAATTTTCAAAAGATTCCCAGGTGATTCTAATGTGCAGCCAAGGTTGAGAACCACTGACATAAAGCTTCCTGCTGTGTTTCCAAATAGCCATTCTGTACTCAGGCTGCTCTCTCCTTCTAGATACCTCTGCCCCGACTTCCTTCCCCGCCTTCAATTTGATAATCCTTGCCCATCATTTAACACTTTTCTCAGGCATCTTGTCATTCAAAAGTGTCCTTTGTCTCTTGTCCCATCTGGACTTGGTGCAACTGTTTTATGTCCTTGGAATCCTCCATGCACATCTCTGCCCTCACACTTACCAGATTGTATTCTAATCACAGTGGATACCTCTTGGGTTCTCCCTAGAACATGAGGTCTTTGATGATGGATGGTGTTCATTCATCTCTGAATCTTTTGCAACAGATTTATGTTCTGTGTCACACTAGGCACTTCATGAAATGGTTGATGCCTGTATGAACAAATGAATAGATGAAAGCTGCATCTACTGGGATCAAGTTTTGATGGGATCGGAGATAATACAAAGTATAAACCTCCCAGCTGAAGCAATAGATTGACAGTATCTTCCCAGAGCTTTTTCTTTTTTAAATATATTTTTTATTGATTTCATAGAAGAAGGGAGAGGGAGAGAGAAGTAGAAACATCAATGATGAGAGAGAATCACTGATTGGCTGCCTCCTGCACGCCCCCACCAGGAATGGACCCCCCAACCTGGGCATGTGCCCTGACTGAGAATGGAACTGTTACCTCCTGGGACACCTACTGAGCCACGCCGTTGGCCAGGCCCATATCTTTTCTCAGTCCTTGCATGTGAGCAGTAGCACGCACGGAGGAGATCTGATTTAAGAAACAATCCCCCCATAAGTCTGTACAGAAAGGAGGACCTGCTGGTTCTATACAGGCATTAAACCAGAGTCTTTGGTCTTCTAGGCAGCATGCTCTTTAACCAAAGCAATGAAACAATACTGGAGAAATGTTATCACAAGTCCCATCACAAGTAGGAAGAAATGGGTGATACCTGTGCCTCAGGCGTCACCTCTGAATGTCTGATCCTTTTATCAAAAGCCGGAAACAGAGCCCAGAGTCAGGCCCCAAGTCAATAACAAGTGTGTGGGCAGGAATCCTGGGGGCATGCACGGTGGCGGTGTTCCTGTCAGAAACCCGCATTCCCTATTGTGCCATTGCTTCCTTGCTGTGGGAGCCTGGCTGCTCAGTTATGGGAGAAGAGGAAAGGTGATGAGCACAGGGAGTTCACAGGGACTCTAAGGCACGTTCAGAGCTCTGCTACCACAGTTTCCTGTCCTCGGACCAAGGAGTCACTGCCAGGGCTTTTTTGTTCTGTCTTGGCTATATGATCGCTGGTAGCCAGCCTGCGGCCACAAAGTAAAGCAATCTCCTCTGCTTCTCTCTCATCGTTCCACAGGTAGCTTCCTGCCTTTCAGTGAGGTTACTTAACAGCAAAAACCACAGAAACGGCCTGCAGTTCATCAGCCTGCATTGCCTTCAGTCTGAACCCTGACTCTTCAATCACAGCGGACTCATTTGGAATCACACAAATTTAAAGGTCATGACATCAATCACAGATTTACTTAAAGCCCTTTCTTCCTTTTTTGAAGGGGTGGCCTGTCATGGGGTGGGCAGAGTCCTTCATGGTTTCTGCCGCTTGATCAATGTCATATGTGGTTTTCTGATATGATTACCAAATATTTGATACCAGGGTGCTATCTCCATAAGGTCCAGTGACATAAGGTTATGAGAGTGGTTCATGGTTTCAGGTAGGGGTGCAATGAAGTCAGCACAGAGCAGTGTTGGTTAGAGGACTATTCATTCTGTGGAACAAGTGAGCAGGCATTCACTTCACTCTAAGCCATAATCTGTATAGAAAGCCCTGTTTTGCTTGTCTTAACAATCCAACCTGGTAGGTCTTATGACCATATAAAGTAGGGTGTGGGGGTGTGAAAGGGATAGTTCAAGGATGTGCTGGTGATTACGTTTTTATGAATAAGACTCTGAGCAGATGGAAATGAAACCACATCCTTTAATGGCAGGGAGGAGAGAAGGTCTGAAGGAATCTGCACTATCACCTGCACACCTGCCATGTGGAAGCTGGGCAGGCTAAGACGGACTTTCTGTTGATTTAGATGAGTGTGATGGCTCAGGAAAGCTGTGCTGACCTCTGCACTTGGTGTGGTTGCTCTGTGACTGTCCAGCCAGGGAGCATGGGGGAGTGTCCCCCACTGGCCAAGTTGGCAGGTGGAGATTCTTACACTGAGCATGGAGGATGACTAGAAAGATGAATGGAGAGGGCTCCAGGGCACTAAAAGCTAGAAAGATAACTGGATAGAAAAAAGCCCTCCCCCCTCTTGAGCAGAAAGGGGTGATGGTCTTTGAGACTGAAGTCCACCATTTCCCCAACTCATGGCACCGGAATTAACCTCTTTCCTTTTGCAGCAGTATTGTCTCAGTAGGCTGGCTGGCACTGGGTCAGGCAGCTGAACCTGCATTTTGGTTTCAGTTCGATAGGTCTCTTTTTATAGTGTCTCATAGTAAAACCCAGAACCTAAATCTATCCATAGCTATTCTATAAATTGGTTCAAAGATGTCTTCATTTTTCCTAATTTTGAAAATATTTTCATGGAATGGGTTAGCTATACTATAAAATTAAGCTTTTGCGAGGTAATTTATGAAACTCACTGCTTACTCTTTCAGTTTTGTTTTTTATTGGGTGGGGAGGGGGGCACCAGATAAAAAAAAATGGAGAAAGAAATATACAGGATGTCATAGCCCCAAAGAATCACCTATCAGCATTGATGAAGATCTCACACAAGTAAATGCGAATCAGAAGAAACTTCAATCCCAGAGCTGGGATCAAACAGGTTTGGAAACGCGTTCATTCATGACACTTGTTGGAAGACAGGTAAAGTGTGTGCATTTGGTTTGGGTCTTTAACAGGTTTGTTGGGCATAAAGTGTGGTTTGATTAGTTTCATTTGTTTTTTATTTGTACTATGAACTGGACAGAAGCTCGATGCAAAGGAATCCAAACAGAATACCGAAAACTGGAAGTTTAGACAACATTTTAAAAATATGTACAAAAAATGAAATGATTAAAGTTGTAACGTCATGTTCCGGAATGATATAACAATAATGATACCTCCCCTAGAAGATGTGATAAATGAAATGTCATACATGCTTCATATAATCTAATCATTCCATCTCTTGTTAATCACTCACTCAAACAGGATTTGCTTTTCTTGAATAGTGCTTTGATCTGGTCTGTATTCAGTAATTGGATATAAAAAAAAGCAATGGACTATTTTTAAATTTGAAGAAAAGAGAGTACTGGCCATTGAATATAAAGTTTAAAATTACTGTATATGTAGAATCCTTAGAAAGCATTCTCAAAGTGTTTTGACTTGAGATGATGTTTCAGAAAACATGCAAAATACAATACCATAAAAAAATCTAATAAATGATAAATAAAATAGTGTTTAAAAATGAACAGCTTTGTTTTTCTAATATATTTTAAAGGAAATTATATGTATATCAATAAGTTAGGTAAAAACAAATGTACTCATGGGGGAAAGATTAGAAAACATATTCAAAATTATAATAGTAGCTATGTTGAGGTGGTTTATTATTAGTGAATATTTCTCTCTTTTCCATATTGGGTAATACAGCTATTTGAAAGTAGCAATTTATGTTTAAATCCCATTAGGGTAGGAATTTTCCTTCATCACTGCCTGATACATATTAAATACCCATAAAAATGTGTTAAATGAAAACTTAGGACATGTATTACATTATAATGTCTTCATTAGTTTCATAAAAGTAGATTGTCCCCATCTTGACATTTCCTGCCCCGGCTTTGTAGGCTGTTACCAGGCAGCGAGGCCTGTCCTCCGGGCAGTTGTCAGTGGAGGAAGGTCAGCCCTTGGCCTGCAGAGGCTCACCTCTGAGCTCACTGCTGCCTGAGGCCGTGCAGTGCGGCCTGGAGCAGGTTACTCTGTGTGACTCAGTCTCCCCATCTGAGCAGTAGGTGTAATGACGTCTCCTTCCTAGGACTGTGTGAGGACCGACTGTTTCCTACCTGTAAATCTCTTAGTGGCCTGCATGCCACATTGTAAGGGACAGATACACGTTGACCCTATTGTTAGTGTGTGGTTGAGGTTGTTATTATGATTTTTATTATTAGTGGACGTTTCTCCCTCTAGCTGTCTGGCCAGTATGTTGTTTTCAGCCCTAATGCCCACAGTGGTTTCTGCCTCGTGCAACAAAACCCGTGTAAGTCTGATTGAGAGAGATTAAAATCTTGCCTTAGGCTCTCAAGGGAATCATTAATCTCCAGATGAGCCTTGAAATACAGATAATATCTGCCTCGGAACTCAAAGGAGGAGAATTTCAGACTCTGAAAGTTGTCTCTCAGGGTTCACACAGGAGAGAGCTAAAGCCCTTCAGAATGGGTGTCCTCCTGCCTTGCCGCAGCCTGGGGCAGAGGTTCTGAGCTCATGGAGCCTGGGGTGAAGGGTGGAGGGATGAGGTGGGGACAGGAGCAGATGCCTCATAGAGATGAGCTGGCAGTGAGGAGGTGGGAGCACTCCCAGGAGAAAGCTTTTCTTCTCTCCCCTGGGTCCTTCTCCTTCACGCTGTCCCCTCACTGGCATCACAGGCCTGCGGGAAGCAGAGCTCTGGGGGGACCAGACGACAGGGCAGGGGCGCTGGCCGGCTGTCTTCTGCTGTGATGGCCCCAGCATCTAAGGTCTGTGGGTCACTTCACATTTGTGGCAGGAAGGTACCTTATGTTATTGTGCAGCCACAATGTCAGCTTCCAAAGTGACAACTTATTTTTAAAAATTATCAGATAAATGATTTTCTTAACGTGCCTTTAAGGAAAGGAAATTTAGTTGAAATCTGTCATTCTGAGTTTTGGAAATCTAGATGCTATTTTATTGCCTGCGTGTGTTTTCAGTGGAAATTAATTTCACTAATGATTACTGTCTCGTTGCAGGAGTTTCAGAAATGGTGTTCAATGCAACAGGAAAACTGTCCCTGGAGAAAATGAACTTGGTCATCTAATGGATCAGAACTTTGTTTAGAAGGACAAAACTCCACTTAAGATAAGTCACTGGTTACTACTTCATTTTATAAATCACTGAGCTTTCATTTAGCATATAATTTTATTCTATCTGTTATCACGTGTTGTAATTTCTACAGTTCTATGTTGTTTACTTGTGAATATCTGCCTCTCTCACGTGTCTAAGCTCAGTAGCACCCAAATTTCATTTTCCACTTACTGGTAACTGAGAATGCACACTACAGATGATCAAGAAACGTTGATGAGAAAATGAATGAATGATTTTTTTTTTTTCCGTATCCCCGTAGGAAAAAAGGGGCAGGATTTTTATCAATATACTAGCGAATGAAAGAAATACAATATAAAACGAAGAAAATTTCAGCTTCAAATTTTAAAAATAAATATAATAAATAAATAGAAAATAAATATAAAAAATAAAAAATAAAAAATATAAAAAATAAAAAGTATAATAAATAAGACTAAATATAATAAATAAAAAATATAATATAATAAAAATAAATATAATATAAGTGTGGGATGAAATCAACACTTGCAAAGATGTCTGGAGAGTGTATGAGTTGTAGACTTTCTGGGAAACCGTTTGCTTGTTTTTATCAAAAACTTTAAATATTTCATTCTCAGTTCTCACCATTTTAATCTGTAGCATTTCAGTCTAAAACATAATTAAAGACATGCTCAAAAAATGGGAAAAGATTCATTTACACTAATATTAAGTTCAAACAAAAGGAAATGATTAGATGCATTATGAAATATTACATATCTTGTAAAAGTAATGTTTTTGAATGATTTACATCAAATGGTTCAACATTAGACATTAATGCTTTTTAATTTTTTAAAGATATGAATGGTTTAAAAAGTATGACATAGTATACATGGTATCGTAATTCCAACTTTATAAAACGAATTAGAGGCTGAGAGTACCGAACTGAGTCAAATGAACCAGGTTTGAGTACTGACTCTGCCATTTAGTTGTGAGTTAAAGACATGACATTCTACAAATTATTTGACCTACCTAAGTTTTTATTTTTTCCTGTAAAATTGACATAATATTATTAGCACCTGCTTATGAAGTTATTATGAGGATTAAATGAGAGAATGCGTTATTACTAATATAAAAGTAATTGAGGGAAATCAAGAAAACATTGTGATTTCTCTCTTTGAGATTGCATACAAGTGACTTTCCCCTTTAAAATTCCCATATTTTCTAAATCACCTGTAATGAAAGTATTCTTTTATGATCCAAAATAGATATTGATAATAAAAAAGAGTCCTCTTAAAGGACTCAAATTTTTTTAATGTGAGTGAGCACATTCATATTTATAACTTACAATTTCTTTTTTAAATATTCTATGTATTCTTAAAGAAAACACATTTATCAAGTTTTGTTTGTCAAAGAAATAAACATCAGTTCATTAAGCACATAACATTCTCACTTCTGAGAGTTTAGCTCTCTCACAATATCACTAATTTAGAACAAAGATGAATATCAAGAAAAACTCTGACAACAACCTAAGCCTCGAACCAGCAAAATAAATGGTAGAGAATCTGCACTAAACTGTGGGGGGCTGTTTCTCTCTTCTCCATGTCCCGCATGGAAAAGGAAACAGTCCATTTGCTGAGTGGAGTAGCTGGGGATTATAAATTAAAGAAAGACCAAGATGCAGAAAATAGATTTTAAGCTGGGGCCAGGTGGGCGCCATCCTCTCTGATGGAGAGGTGGCAAAAAGCGGCTGAGCCACACAGCAGCTTTATTTTAAAGGCCTAGATTTACATATCTAGTTCCTCCCCTGCCTGATTAACATGTCCAGCCTTATTGGGGAAGCATGTTCCCAGGGCGTGGCTCTGCCCATGCTCTGAGTTCAGCTGACAATAATTATCAGAAAATGCCTAGGTGCCTCCCAGGCGGCCCTCTACATCTCCCCCGTGTTTGTTTTTTAAGCTACTATAATAAAGTAAAATTTTAAACATTAATAGTAGGTCTCTAGAATTAAAACAATTGCAAACAATGCAAATGCAAAACCTAAACTACATACATATTATCATTTTCAAGATTTGAACGTTAAGAACAAAACTGACTATTAAATACTAACCAAACAATTCCAATGCAAAACAACAATATGAGAAATCAGAACTATGGACATATTAACATTTTTGCTACTAAATCAAAAAAATAAGTCTCTTTTGCTGCTGGTGTATGTTTACTCAGAGTCCTTGGACTTGGCTGCGCAAGACTTTGCAGAAGACTGGCAGCTAACAGATGCTAGCCTGAGCAGGAACATGGTTGAAGTAGCTTCAACTTCTTGCTTTTCCACAATCTGTTGCGCTTCAGTCGTTAACTTCTTCAGATGACTCCATATTGGCACAACAGTCCCTTGTGTCTTTCAGTTTTCTTTTTCTTCCCTGTTGCTGTCATTAGGGCAGTACTTAGTCCTTTTGAGTGAATGTCTGAGTCCATTGTGGTGACGGATGTAACGCTCTGGCACCCGAATTGGCTGCATTGCTCCTTCTTCCTTGCTCTTGGTCCTGGGCAACCTGCAGCAATGCAGAGGTGCTGACTGCTATCATGACAAGGCATTTTCACCATCTCTATCTTTGAACTGTCTTTCCTGTCTTTGTGGCTGGAGCAATCTGATCTGTTGGGATCTGTTATTGCAGGAATCCACATGGTCTGGGAGCTGTTCTTCTGAAAATATACAAATGTATTCTTGACCAAAGGTTAATAAAGAAAACCTACTTGGGATTTTTTCTTTGAAATGATCTTCTCCTGGCTTTCCTTGGCATGTGTGTGTTTTTTCTGGGTGTCTCACTAATGAAAAAATTTTAATTTAGTTATAGGATCTATTTTCTTACATGGCATTTTTCCACTATATTTTTCCACTATCCCCCCCCCCCCCCTTTTTATTTAATTAGGAGCCTTTTTGGAAAATATATAATGCAGTCTAGCTAACTTTTTTGCATGTCAAGCAATTTTACCATGAAATGAAAAGTTTGGTTAATACTTTTTGAATACTTACTTACTTCAAGTTAGCCAAATTTAATTAATTTGAAAAGTATTTTACTGTCAAATTTACTATTTTAACAATAATCTTAATTTTACACTGTAAATATTAATTGAAAGGATCACTTTACGTCCTTTAGGAGGCTTAAGCATTTCTGTTGTTAGGCTAGATTTAAATTTAGAGTCTGTTAAACTAAGCCTTCATTTTTCTGGGTACCATTTTCAGCTGGACCAAGTCTCTTCTGTTATTTGGTTCCTGATCTGGGCTGGGCATGGGAAGCAAGAAGCAGCCATGGGGACAGGAGACCTTCCTCAGAAGGGGCGAGTGTTCAATCCTGTGCATCATTGGGGGGTGAGGATCTGTGCCCCACCTCTGTTGAACCCCAAGTTTTCTCCCTGACTGTGCCTGTCTTAGGTTGCCCCACCCTGTGGGGTCTTACCCGTCTTTGACTACCAGCCATCTCTGGGCCAAGTAGGGTGATGTGAGGTTCAGTTTTGTCTCCTTGTTGACCTATGTCCCTCTGGCCTCCATGCCCAGCAACTGCCTTTGGATCCCCTCGCCTGCTGGCGGGGCCCCAGCATTGATCATAGGGAACCCAGGTTTCTTCTCCAGAGAGGGCCCAACTTGCGCCATTGGGCAAGAGACAGATCCATGGTACCAGCTTTCCATGATCTCAGTTTGAACAGAGAGCTCAGATAACAGCTGTAGACAATTGGATTGTGAGAAGAGGAAATCCTCTTGGCAAAAAGGTCAAGAGAGGTCAATACAGAATGCTTAAGTGCCTTCCCAGGAGGCCTTCCACACAGTGGAAGGGAATAAATTCTTTTATGTCCTTAAATATTAAATTGTTGCCAAACATTCAAAGAATTAATTTGTAAGTTTGTTTGGGATAAATGCACAATATACTGTTTTAAAGCATCAAAATTATTAATGAAACTTGTAGAATAATACCATATAAGAATATTCTTTGCTCTAGGTCATGACAACTTAAATTTTAAACTCAAGGCTTAGAATGAGGAACCTAGTTTTAAAAAAAAGCAATTTACAGAAACAGAGACAGCATGCCATACAAACTACAGTTTTGGGTAAACACATTATCTAGAGTCCTTGGGTAACCTAGGTTAAACTTAGGCATGTTACTAAATTACAGTTTTGGGTCTCCAGAACACTGAGTTAACACACTAACTGGAGCCCTTTGACCTTGGGATAGTTGTGCTGTCCTTCCCAGGTAAAGGAAAAATGTGCCTTCTAAGACCAATATGAAACTTATAGTTTTTACCTGAGTTAATTGTTACCATACTTCACTTTACCATGCCCCAGGTGGTCTCTGGGCTGTTGGTTGTCTGGTTTGTCTTCTTCCTGCTGGATTACACTTGGAGAACTTCAACTTAAAAAAGAAAAATCTTTCTCTTTTACACCAAGTAACCTACAGGGTTACTTCCTGGATGTTGACTGATAGTGCCGCAAGGCCATGTATTTCAAGTCAAAGTCATTAAACATTTATGGTGACCGTACTTATTTTCAGATTTAGTATTTTAACAGCAAATCATTAGATTATCCTATAAATATTAGTGGAAGATATTTCAAAATATTAAAATTTCTCCTTTTTATTAAATATAAAATAATATTTTTAAATAGCATTCCCTTTTGGCTTATTTGCATATACAGAGGGATCATGGGAAGCCTTCAGTAACTTTTTCAGAAGAATTTTACTTTACTAGGATTCAATTGCTTACAAAGATTAGTAAATTTAGTAATTTTATGTCTGATACACGAGGTGCAAATGCTGCCCCACCTCCAGCCTAATTTAAAATGCAGCAGCGTGGTGCTTTTGTTAGTTTAAATAAAGACATTGCTACTAATAAATCAATTTTTTCTTTTATTTGGCAGAAATTTCTTATGCAACCAAGCATATTATATTTTGAAATATTGCACTCGGGAAAAACTGTCAAATACATATCTAATTAAAAAATTTTCAACATTTAAAAGCAGTTCTCAACATAATAGGATCTATTCTTGACCATGGAATCAATTACTCTTTATTTGTTTATGATATATGAATAACTGTAGTTCTACTGAGTATTTAAGATGCCTTAAAAATGTCTCTTATCTACAAGCCTTTTAAGAAATACGAGCTCTATTGTCGGCCTTTATAAAGCAAACTGCTTAAAACATTGGTCTATCATACCACTGAAATTATATTAAGACCATGATTGCTAATTTATTAAGTATTAAAAATATTTTCTTAAAAATAGTATTAAATAAATTCGAGAGGCAAGCACACTTTCTGCCCCATCCCCATTTCTGCAGTAAAACTTTACCTTAAAACTCCACCCCTGAAATCCCATCCTGCCTCAGTGAGCAGACACTCCTTTTGTGATTGGCTAAGTCAGAGGGAGGGGCCTTTGCTGTTTCAAGATGGCGACCCCCAGGGGAGCAGCAGGCCATGCGGCCAACATGGCAGCTGCCAAGTCAGGCAGCTCAAAGTGGCGGCTGTCTACACTGTTCTTTGACAGAGCAAACCAAAACCCCTAAAAGATAGATGACCAACATTATATTGTAGACAAACAAATCTCATTAGCTGTTTATACCCTTTATTATTATCTTAAAGAATATCAATCAAATTTAAACTGTTTTTTGTATTAAAAAATTTTCAGTTGAGATCATAAAATTAATCCTCCTTTTAAAATCAGACCAATGAGTAACATATTTTGAATTCCTAATTATTTAAGAGAAAACACATTTTATTTTTTCAAAAACAAGTTATACTTTAGATATTTAATTAATTTCTCCTGACTCAATTTGCACTTTAAACTTTCAGAGCTTACAAGTAAAATATTAGCAGTTCTTTGATTAACTACACTTTTATATTTTTAAGAATAAATACTAAAATCTAATAATTAACTTTAAACCATGTTTTTTCTGCCCTGCCTGGGGAAACTGAGAAGCAAACTTGCAGGTATTAAAAAATGACTATTGGCGGATAGCTGATTTCAAAGGAGCCACCTTTTGGCCGCTTGACCTTTTCTGGGAAGGTCATCTAGCAAAAGGTGTAGCCATTGAAATGCAAATTAACATTCCTAAAGATGGCTGCTGGCGGGAATTGGATTACCTACATGCTAGGGGAAGGGCGTGTCTACCCCTCCCTCCATAAAAAAGGGTGTAGCTTTAAACTTTTTAATGGCAAGAAAAGAGACCTTAAACTTTCAGAGCTTTAAATCTTAGGTAGCAAATTAAATACTTAGCATTTTTCAAATCAATACTTTTACATTTAAGGATACATTTCAAATAAAATATAAGGCATTTTCAATTAATAGATTAACTTCTATCATCTAGACTTCATACTAGGCATACTCAGATCAACATTTCAGTATTATAAATCTCAATACTTTTAGATGATTTGAACTTAAAAGTTTTAAGTTTCCAGCCAATAAGCCTGGCATAACTGCTAAATTTCAAAATGGTCACAATTTTCCTGCTGGGGAAGTCAAGAAATTTCAAAAGAGCTACTTTAAATCGCCTTGAGAAACCAGCCTGCATTTCTTTCTCAGGTTCATCTCCGCCATTTTTAAGGCCAAAACAGTCTCGGGTTTTTATTCTGTACACAGCAAAAGGTCAAGTTCAGCTCAAAACTATGCGCACTCATTTTTAAACTGGTCTTTTCCCTGTTACATGTGCACAGAAATCCCAGATGCATTTAGGAATTTATAAAAGCTTTAAGTCATTAGCTGGGGAAAAAGGATAAAGATGGCGAAGATGAGGTGAAAAAGTGGCTTTCTTGGGGTGTGACGTCCATATTGGATGGCTATGTGAGCTTCCCCCACCTCCTTGTTTCTTAGGGGGAAGATTCAGTAATGGTCTGGCATTTACTCTTTCTATTTTATTTATTTTTCAATTTTTATTTTTATTTTTCAAGGAAAGAAAAGATTTTTTAAGATAAAGAATCATTGGCAGTTGCTGAGAAATTCCTTTAATCCTTTTCTACTTGGTTACAAGTAGTTTACACGTGGAGGCAGAGGAGGTGCAGATGGTATTAGAGACTCGCACCCTTCCACTCCTGGCTGTAAGGCCGTGGCTGCACCCCCCTTGGACATTCTTAAACTCTCCTGTGCTGAATCAAGGCCATCACCGATTAAAATAGGAATTTTCTCTGGACTTTTTGCTGAGTACTGGTCACACAACTGCTTTCTAACCTTTTCCCAGGTTTCATCAACAAAGCTTAAGAAAGAAATCGAGAATTTGACTACAATTAACAGAGCATAGTTTAAAGCATTTTTTGAGGATTACCCACTTTTTACACCTGGCTATTTCATATCAATTCACAACAATACACTCCCCTTACCTTATTCCTTTAAATCTGTGTGCACACGCTTCTGGGAGTGACCCCCTCGCTTTCTTCTTTTGCCTCCGTACTCAGTCCCTGTTCGGGGGCGCCAAATGTGGGGGGCTGTTTCTCTCTTCTCCATGTCCCGCATGGAAAAGGAAACAGTCCATTTGCTGAGTGGAGGAGCTGGGGATTAAGAAATTAAAGAAAGACCAAGATGCAGAAAATAGATGTTAAGCTGGGGCCAGGTGGGCGCCATCCTCTCTGATGGAGAGGTGGCAAAAAGCAGCTGAGCCACACAGCAGGTTTATTTTAAAGGCCTAGATTTACATATCTAGTTCCTCCCCTGCCTGATTTACAGGTCCAGCCTTATTGGGGAAGCATGTTCCCAGGGCGTGGCTCTACCTATGCTCTGAGTTCAGCTGACAATAATTATAAGAAAATGCCTAGGTGCTTCCCAGGTGTCCCTCTACACTAAACCTCCTATATTTTCTTATTTAAAAGGCCCTCAGTCTTCTCTCAGTGCCATTGTCTGTCTGTCCATTGCCTGTGTAAACTCTCTTCGTGTCATTGTGCGAGCAAGGGCCTGCGGGTCACCCTTCATCCACTTGCTCCTCTTTTCTGGCCTTCCGCCTTCCACAGTCACGTTCCCCCGGCTGTCCAGAGATGGTGTGGGAGGTCAGAGGGAAATTCAAACCACCTTTGTGTCTTACGCGGCTTATTGAATGTTTCTGAACTGGTCTCCTCCTCTCTAGTCTTCATCTCTTTCATGTCACCCCCTTGTCCCCCGTCCCGCCCCGCTTTATACCCTTTAGCTGAAATGCATCAAGACTTGCCATTGCTCTGGAGACCAAACTGCAGGCAGGGGCTGCCTCCCTGACCTTCCTGTGTGGTCCCTGCCTGCTTCTCCAGCTGCATCTCTCCTCGCTGTCCCTTACGCTCAGCTGAAATCACAACACACACTCCTTCCCGTTGCCTACATTTCTCATATTTGCTTGCCCATTGGCCTTTCCCAAGACGGGCCACTGCTTGAACACACACTCAGCTCTTCTCCTTTTCACCTGTGAGCTTTAAGCTGCTCATCCTTTGGGGCTCAGCGTAGACACCTTCTTGGAGAGGCTTTGCTGATCACCCAAGGCAGGAGCCCCTGATGCCATCCTCTGCTTCACACCCGCTGTTCCTCGAATCACAGCCCTGACTGCACATTAGTCTTCTCAGAGGCTGTCTGCTCTTCCCTTGACGATACTAGTTACTCCTACACTAGCTGAGCCATGTCATTTCCAAGCACCATGTGGGAAGCACCAATTATAAGTGAGAGTAAAGGCTGTTATAGACAGATACACCAACCAAAGTAGATATGAACAAGCTAGAGAGGAGACAACATAAGGAACTGAAAAGTCTTGGTATCTTTTAGATAGAAGCAAAGTCCTTGAAAGTTTTATTAATAGAGTTCAAGACCATGTCCAAAAACAGTATCTCAGAGAGGGGCATGTCAAGTCAAATAAAATGAACCTATATTTGAAATACCAGCAAAATAGTTGAAATAACATTTAATCATTTATTACATTTGATAATTGCTTTAGTAAATTATCATGACTTTAGTGTCACCTGGTAACCTCAAAGTGGTCTTTTCTGCTCTAGGTGTGTCTACCGTGTTTCCTTCGTCATTGCAGGATGATAAATGATAGTAAATGCAGTTTGTATACATGTAATTGATAAAATGTTCTTAAAATATGCAGTATATAGAATTATACAATTTGAAGAATTCTTCAGATAGAATGGATTGAACTGGTAAATTACTTTACTGTCTTTGCCGACTTTGCGAACCTTTGTATATAATAAAACCAACATTGTTACATTGATAGATGCAAATCTACGGCTTTGATGTGGACCAGTGTTCCAGGTTTGAGGAAGCGGTTAAAGGAAAAGGGAAGATAAGAGTTTTACCCATTGCATTTGAGGTAATCATTACAAACAGATTGTACACCAACTGAATTCTTCTTTAATCACACGAGGTATTGATGTGAAATTTCTAAACAAGCTTTGGAACAAATAGAAGAGCTCACAAGGAGAATGGTCACTGCTGGTCGTTTTCACAGAGAACGAGCCCTTGGCTGGGAAGCAGGAAGGGACTCTTGCATTTGTTTGCTGGCCCTTCTGTGTGCGCCCATCTGCCCATGACATCTGCCGAGCGTCATAACGACACAACAGGGACTGTGCATCGTGACATTTAAAAAGTTCTTTTCTCAGAGGGAAATTTAAAAATGTAATAAGTGATCATTTGGAGGGCATTCCTTTTAAATGATTAAAGTGGAAATCCCTAATCTTTACATTTCATTGAACAGTGAATTGAATATTTTATACCATTTTTAAAATGTCATTCTTCTTTAACAGGTTTCAGAAATGTATGGGAGCCCTGGAGGAAGGCCTGGCAATGGTGTGTCTGTCCTAGGCTTCTCCGTGTTACTGTCACCAACATCCCGTCTCCTGGGACTCAGTCCAGCAGCAGCAATGGAAACAGTCAGCATGCTGCTCACAGTCCTCTCCATTCTACCCTTTAGGTCTCCTTGGAACATGAGCTTCCTCAGTCCTGTTTTCAAATCAGCAGGGAGCGTCCCTGGCAACATAGAAAGGAGGTCTCTTCCTGAGAATGGTCCTTGGGTTTGTAAGATGGTGGCAGGAGCAGGGATGTGTGTTCCTATTCAGTCATCGCAATCACACCACCAAGAGGTGGTAATTTTTTTCAGTATTTTACATGCACAGTCATGTTATTTGAAAATTGTGATGTTATCATTTATTCCCATGGAGTCTTTTTTCCTTTATCTGACTTTATTGCAGTGTATACTCTCCAGGGCCATCCATGCTGCACAAAAGTAAGCTTTCTTTCTTTTTAATGGCCACATAGTATTCCATTGTGTAAATGTACGGCACTACAGCGTCTTTATCCACTCTTGTATTGATGGGCACTTGGGCTGCTTCCAGATCTTGGCCATCTATACTAATAATAGAGGACTGTGCAAATTGTCCTGGATGCCTTCACAGCAATAGTAATGACCAATCAGCAGGCTGCGTGGGACGACCAGTGTGGCAGGGGGGGTCAGGGAGGGACAACCAAAGGACTGAAGAGCGGGCTGCGTGGGGCGACCAGGCCAGCTGGGGGGTTAGTGAGGGACAACCAAATGCATGAACAGCAGGCTGCGGGGGCGACCAGGCCAGCAGGGGGGTTAGTGAGGGACAACCAAAATACTGAACAGCAGGTTGGGTGGGGTGACAAGGCCTGCGGTGGGGGAGGAGGGCGGTTAGTGACGGACATCCAAATGCCTGAAGCAGCAGGCTGTGTGGGGCGACCAGACCGACAGGGGGGTTAGTGAGGGGCAACCAAATTAATGAACAACAGGCTGCGAGGAGTGACCAGGCCAGCAGAGGAGGTTAGTGACAGGCAACGAAATTACTAACCAGCAGGCTGCATGGGGTGACCAGGCCTGCAGGAGGGGTTAGTGAGGGACATCCAAATGCCTGAACAGCAGGCTGTGTGGGGCGACCAGGCCGGCAGGAGGGTCAGTGATTGACGATCATATGACGGAACAGCAGTCTGCGTGGGGAGAACAGGCCGGTAGGGGGGACAGTGATGGACGACCGTATGACTGACCAGCAGGCTGCGTGAGGCGACCAGGCCGGCGGGGGGTCAGTGATGGAAGACCAAATGACTGAACAGCAGGCTGTGTGGGGCAACCAGGCCGGCAGGGGGTCAGTGAGGGACGTACACATGACTGAACAGCAGGCTGCGTGGGGCGACCAGTCCGGCAGGGGGTCAGTGAGGGATGACAAAATGACTGAACAGCAGGCTGCGTGGGATGACCAGGCCGGCAAGGGGTCAGTGACGGACGACCAAAAGACTGAACAGCAGGACACGTGGGGCGACAAGGCCGGCAGCGGGTCAGTGAGGGACGACCATATGTCTGAACAGCAGGCTGCGTGCATTGACCAGGCCGGCAGAGGGTCAGTGATGGACGACGAAATGATTGAACAGCAGGCTGCGTGGGGCGACCAGGCCGGCAGGGGGTCAGTGAGGGACGTACACATGACTGAACAGCAGGCTGCGTGGGGCAACCAGTCCGGCAGGGGGTCAGTGAGGGATGACCAAAAGACTGAACAGCAGGGTGCGTGGCGCGACCAGGCCGGCAGGGGGAGTTGGGGAGGGATGACCAATAGCCTGAACAGCAGGACGCGTGGGACAACCAGGCCGGCAGGGGGTCAGTGAGGGACGACCATATGACTGAACAGCAGGCTGCATGGAACGACCAGGCCGGCAGGGGGAGTTGGGGAGGGACGACCAAATGCCTGAACAGCAGGACGCGTGGGACGACCAGGCCGGCAGGGGGTCAGTGAGGGACGACCATATGACTGAACAGCAGGCTGCGTGCATTGACCAGGCCGACAGAGGGTCAGTGATGGACAACGAAATGACTGAACAGCAGGCTGCGTGGGGAGACCAGGCCGGCAGGGGGTCAGTGAGGGAAGTACACATGACTGAACAGCAGGCTGCGTGGGGCGACCAGTCCGGCAAGGGGTCAGTGACGGACGACCAAAAGACTGAACAGCAGGCTGCGTGGAAAGACCAGACCGGCAGGGGGGTCCATGATGGACGACCATATGACTGAACAGCAGGCTGCATGGAATGACCAGGCCGGCAGGGGGAGTTGGGGAGGGATGACCAAATGCCTGAACAGCAGGACGCGTGGGGCGACCAGACTGGCAGGGGGTCGGTGAGGGACGACCAGATGACTGAACAGCAGGCTGCGTCAGGCGACCAGGCCGGCAAGGGCGTCAGTGATGAACAACCATATGACTGAACAGCACGCTGCATGGGGCGACCAGGCCGGCGGGTGGTCAGTGATGGACGACCACATGACTGACCAGCAGGCTGCATGGGGCGACCTGGTCGGCAGGGGGTCAGTGATGTCCGACCAAATGACTGAACAGCTGGCTGCGTGGGGCGACCAGGCCGGCAGGGGGTCAGTGAGGGACAACCAAATGACTGAACACCAGGCTGCGTGGGATGACCAGGGCGGCAGGGGGTCAGTGAGGGACGACCAAATGACTGAACAGCAGGCTACGAGGGGCGACCAGGCCGGCAGGGGGTCAGTGATGGATGACCAAATGACTGAACAGCAGGCTGCGTGCATCGACCAGGCCGGCAGAGGGTCAGTGATGGACGGCGAAATGACTGAACAGCAGGCTGCGAGGGGCGACCAGGCCGGCAGGGGGTCAGTGATGGACGACCAAATGACTCAACAGCTGGCTGCGTGGGGCGACCAGTCCGGCAGGGGGTCAGTGAGGGATGACCAAATGACTGAACAGCAGGCTGCGTCGCACGAGTAGGCCGGCAAGGGGGTCAGTGATGAACGACCATATGACTGAACAGCACGCTGCATGGGGCTACCAGGCTGGCGGGTGGTCAGTGATGGACGACCATATGACTGACCAGCAGGCTCCGGGAGGCGACCAGGCCGGCGGGGGTCAGTGATGGACGACCATATGACTGAACAGCAGGCTGCGTGGGGCGACCAGGCTGGCAGGGGGGTCAGTGAGGGACGACCTTAAGACTGAACAGGAGGCTGCGTGGGACGACCAGGCCGACAGGGCGGGTTAGTGAGGTACGACCACATGACTAAACAGCAGGCTGTGTGGGGCGTCCAACCCAGCAGGGGGGTCAGTGAGGGACGACCACATGACCGAAGAGCAGGCTGCGTGGGGTGACCAGGCCAGCAGGGTAGTCAGTGACGGACGACCACATGACCGAACAGCTGGATGCCTGGGGCGACCAGGGCGGCAGGGGGTCAGTGAGGGACGACCAGATGACTGAACAGCAGGCTGCATCAGGCGACCAGGCCGGCAGGGGGTCAGTGAGAGACGACCATATGACTGAACAGCAGGCTGCGTGGGATGACCAGGCCAGCAAGGGGTCAGTGACGGACGACCAAAAGACTGAACAGCAGGCTGCGTGGAAAGACCAGGCCGGCAGGGGGGTCCGTGATGGACGACCATATGACTGAACAGCAGGCTGCATGGAATGACCAGGCCGGCAGGGGGAGTTGGGGAGGGACAACCAAATGCCTGAACAGCAGGACGCGTGGGGCGACCAGGCCGGCAGGGGGTCAGTGAGGGACGACCAGATGACTGAACAGCAGGCTGCATCAGGCGACCGGGCCGGCAGGGGGTCAGTGATGGACGACCATATGACTCAACAGCTGGCTGCGTGGGGTGACCAGGCCGGCAGCGGGTCATTGAGGGACATACACATGACTGAACAGCAGGCTGCGTGGGGCGACCAGTCCAGCAGGGGGTCAGTGAGGGATGACTAAATGACTGAACAGCAGGCTGCGTCGCGCGAGTAGGCCGGCAAGGGGGTCAGTGATGAACGACCATATGACTGAACAGCACGCTGCATGGGGCGACCAGGCCGGCGGGTGGTCAGTGATGGACGACCATATGACTGACCAGAAGGCTGCATGGGGCGACCAGGCCGGCAGGGGGTCAGTGATGGACGACCGTATGACTGACCAGCAGGCTGCGGGAGGCGACCAGGCCGGCGGGGGTCAGTGATGGACGACCATATGACTGAACAGCAGGCAGCGTGGGGCGTCCAACCCAGCAGGGGGGTCAGCGAGGGACGACCACATGACCAAAGAGCAGGCTGCGTGGGGTGACCAGGCCAGCAGGGTAGTCAGTGACGGACGACCACATGACCGAACAGCTGGATGCCTGGGGTGACCAGGCCAGGAGGGGGGTCAGTGAGGGATGACCATATGACTGAAGAGCAGGCTGCGTAGGGCAACCGGGCAGGAAGGGGGGGTCAGTGAGGGACGACCTTAAGACTGAACAGGAGGCTGTGTGGGACGACCAGGCCGACGGGGGGTTAGTGAGGGATGACCACATGACTAAACAGCAGGCTGCGTGGGGCAACCAGGCCGATGGGGTGTTACTGAGGGATGACCACTTGACTCAACAGCAGGATGCGTGGGGCAACCAGGCCAACGGGTGGTTAGTGAGGGATGACCATATGACTGAACAGCAGGCTGTGAGGAGCAACCAGGCTGACAGGGGGGGTTAGTGAGGGGCAACCAAACGCCTGAACAGCAGGGTGCGTGGGGCGACCAGGCTGGCAGGTGGATCAGTAATGGACAACCAAATGACTGAACAGCAGTCTCTGTGGGGCAACCAGGCCGACAAGAGGGGTTAGTTAGGGATGACCCCATGACTGAACAGCAGGCTGCGTGGGGCGACCAGCCCAGCAGGGAGTTAGTGAGGTATGACAAAATGGCTGAACAGCAGGCTGCGTGGGGCGACCGGGCCGGCATGGGGGGTTAGTGAGGGATGACCACAGGACTAAACAGCAGGCAGTGTTGGCGACCAGGCCGGCAGGATGACCATGTGACTGAACAGCAGGCTGTGTGGGGCGACCAGCCCAGCAGGGAGTTAGTGAGGTATGACAAAATGACTGAACAGCAGGCTGCGTGGGGCGACCAGGCAGGCAGGAGGGTCAGTGAGAGACGACAATAAGACTGAACAGGGGGCTGCGTGTGGCAACCAGGCCGACAGGGGGGTTAGTGAGGGATGATCACATGACTGAACAGCAGGCTGTGTGGGGCACCCAGGTTGACAGGGGGGGGTTAGTGAGGGGCAACGAAATGCCTGAGCAGCAGGCTGTGTGGGGCGACCATGCCGGCAGGTGGGTCAGTGATGGACAACCAAATGACTGAACCGCAGGCTGCGTGGGGCAACCAGGCCGGCAGGGGGCGTTGGTGAGGTATGACCACATAACTGAACAGCAGGCTGCGTGGGGTGACCAGGCCAGCAGGGAGGGGTCAGGGATGGACAACCAAATGACTGAACAGCAGGCTGCATGGGGCGACCCGGCCGAGAGGGGGGGTTAGTGAGGGATGACCATATGACTGAAGAGCAGGCTGCGTGGGTCAACCAGGCCGGCATGGGAGATATTGAGGGATGACCAAATGACTGAACAGCAGGCTGCGTGGGGCAACCACGCAGACAGGGGGCGTTAGTCGTCTGTCACTGACGCCCTGCCGGCCTGGTCATCCCACGCAGACTGCTGTTCGGTCATTTGGTTGTTCATCACTGACCACCCTGCGGGCCTGGTCGCCCCACGCAGCCTGCTGTTCAGTCATCTGGTCATCCATCACTGACGCCCTGCCGGCCTCGTCGCCCCACGCAGCCTGCTGTTCAGTCATTTGGTTGTCCATCACTGTCCCCCTGCCGGGCTAGTCGCCCCACACAGCCTGCTGTTCAGTCATTTTTTAGTCCGTCACTGACCCCCTGCCGGACAGGCCGTCCAACGCAGCCTGCTGTTCAGTCATTTGGTCGTCCATCACTGACCCCCTGCCGGCCTGGTCGCCCCATGCAGCCTGCTGTTCAGTATTTGGTCGACCATGACTGACTCCCTGCCGGCCTGGTCGTCCCACGTAGCCTGCTGTTCAGTCATTTGGTCATACCTCACTGACCCCCTGCCGGCCTGGTCGCCCCACGCAGCCTGCTGTTCAATCATTTGGTCTTCCATCACTGACCCCCCGCTGGCCTGGTACCCCCACGCAGTCTGCTGTTCAGTCATATGGTCGCCCATCCCTGACCCCCTGCCGGCTTGGTCGCCCCATGCAGCCTGCTGTTCAGTTATATGGTCGTCCATCACTGACACCCCGCCGGCCTGGTCGCCCCACACAGCCTGCTGGTCAGTCATATGGTAGCCCCTCACTAACCCCACCTGTCGGCCTGGTCACCCCATGCAGCCTGCTGTTCAGGCATTTGATTTTCCTTCACTAACCCCCCCTGCCGGCCTGGTCGCCCCAGGCAGACTTCTCTTTAGTCATTTGGTCGTCCATCACTGACCCCCTGCTGGCCTGGTTGCCCCATGCAGCCTGCTGTTCAGGCATTTGGTTACCCCTCACTAACCCCCCTGCCGGCCTGATCGCCCCAAGCAGCCTGCTGTTCAGTCATTTGGTCGTCCATCACTGACCCCCTGCCGGCCTGGTCGCCCCACGCAGCTTGATGTTCAGTCATTTGTTCGTCCGTCACTGACCCTCTGCCGACCAGGTCGTCCAACGCAGCCTGCTGTTCAGTCATTTGGTCGTCCATCACTGACCCCCTGCCGGCCTGGTACCCACACGCAGCCTGCTGTTCAGTCATATGGTCGCCCATCACTGACCCACTGCCGGCCGGGTCGCCCCACGCAGCCTGCTGTTCAGTCATATAGTCGTCCATCACTGACCCCCTTGCCAGCCTGGTCGCCCCACACAGCCTGCTGTTCATTCATATGGTCATCCCTCTCTAACCCCCCTGCCGGCCTCTTTGCCCCACACAGTTGGCTGTTCAGTCATGTGGTCATCCTTCACTGACCCCCTGCCGGCCTGGTCTCCCCACACAGCCTGCTGTTTGGTCATGTGGTCACCCCTCACTAACCCCCCTGCCGGCCTGGTCTCCCCACACAGCCTGCAGTTCAGTCATGTGGTCATCCCTCACTAACCCCCCCTGTCGGCCTGGTCGCCCCACGCAGCCAGCTGTTTAGTCATATGGTCGTCCCTCACTGACCCCCCTTCCGGCCTGGTTGCCCCACACAGCCTGCTGTTCAGTCATATGGTCGTCCCTCACTAACCCTCTGCCGGCCTGGTTGCCCTACGCAGCCTGCTCTTCAGTCATATGGTCATCCCTCACTGACCCACCTCCTGGCCTGGTCACCCCAGGCATCCAGCTGTTCGGTCATTTGGTCGTCTGTCACTGACTACCCTGCTGACCTGGTCACCTCACGCAGCCTGCTCTTCGGTCATGTGGTCGTCCCTCACTGACCCCCCTTCTGGGTTGGACGCCCCACGCAGCCTGCTGTTTAGTCATGTGGTCGTACCTCACTAACCCCACCCTGCCGGCCTGGTCTCCCCACACAGCCTGCAGTTTAGTCATGTGGTCATCCCTCACTAACCCCCCCTGTCGGCCTGGTCGTCCCACGCAGCCTCCTGTTCAGTCTTAAGGTCGTCCCTCACTGACCCCCCTACCAGCCTGGTCATCCCACGCAGCCTGCTGTTCAGTCATATGGTCGTCCATCACTGACCCCCTGCCAGCCTGGTCGCCCCACACAGTCTGCTGTTTAGTCATGTGGTCATCCCTCACTAACCCCCCTGTCGGCCTGGTCGCCCCACCCAGCCTGCTGTTCAGTCATATGGTCGTCCCTCACTAACCCCCTTTGTTGGCCTGGTCGCCCCCCGCAGCCTGCTGTTCAGTCATTTGGTTGTCCCTCACTGACCCCTCTGCCGGCCTGGTCGCCCCCCGCAGCCTGCTGTTCGGTCATCCATCCAGTTGTTTTAGTTGTGACGGCCCTTGCCTTTTTATATTTGTTACGACTGTTCTCTGAAGATTAGAAATTTAAGAGAACAAAACAAATATTTTCCATCACCACAAGGTGTGAAAAGCTTGAGAAGCACAGCCATAAAGCACCCCCTGACCCACCTGAGACCCCAGCCTCACCCCCTCTGACCATTTTGTTACTCCAAATATGCTCTTCCCTTTCCCGGGGTTCCCTTCCATAGCACACCCTCCGATTTCAGAAGTTGTCAACCAGTGTCCACAGCAGGCACCCTGGTGGTGCCCAAGAATTCTTAAAACACCCACCACCTGACTATTTAGTCAGGGCACTGACCTCTTTTCCCGTAGATTGTCAAATAAATACAATGACAGCTGCCAACTCAATAGCCATCTGGTGTGAATGAATCAAAGTTATACCTATTTTTTTGTTCTGCAAAAAATACATATATTTTGTTGTGCTACAAAACTTTCGTACTTAGTTTATATGCGGCGTGAGATGAAAAAGGTTAGACATCTCTGGCCTATTCTATTAAACGTGGACCTTCTCAACCAGCTTTCTATGTGCTATTCCAGGCTGCAAAATTCCACTCATTTATTCTATCATGAAATGTTTATAAAAGGCTCACTATAAATTTTACAGAGATTTTTAATGCATAAATATCGTACAGGACTCGATCCTTCTTCCTATGGCTATGTACATTTGCTAGTCAAACATCATCTCTCTCAGATGATAATTTTCTGGATCATTTGGATGCTAAACCTTATTTTTATGTTTAAGGTTGGCATCAAACTATACGACCCTCCCTGGCAGGTATAGCTCCATGGTTAGAGCTTGACTCCGGGATTGGGGGTGACTCACGGTCAAGAGCACATACCTGGGTTGCAGGTTCTGTCCCAGGCTCCAGTGGGGGCCTGTGTGGGAGGCAATGAATCCATGTGTCTCTCTCACAGCAATGTTTCCCTCTCTCTCTCTCACAATCTTCTCCCACTCCCCTCTCCATCAGTCTGTCTAAAAAATCAATGGAAAAATATCCGCCAGTGAGGATTAACAAATATCGGTGTCACTCCTTCTAGAAGTGCTCTACCAACTACTGCTAGCTTTTAGCCAAATTGGTATGGAATACGTTTTGGTTCTATCAGACTGAAACCTCTGACCTTCCATATAGAAGGGGAAGTTTTGTCCAAATTTGGGGACTCACATGTACTTGCTTGCTACCCAAGATGGAAATTCATAGGGCCACTCACAACACCACAGACCAAAAGAACAAAGCAGAGGGCAAGGAGTGCAGCTAAGAAGGCTTTAAGGAGGAGAGGGGCAGGCAGAGAAGGGCTGCACACAGCAATGACTGTGCCGATGGTCAGGGCCAACCTCGATGATCAGCATTTTAGTGAAAGACTGTATGAGCTCTTTAGTGGTTATTTCCACAGTCTTTGTTTCAAAAGAGACAACATTAGCCCCAACCCAAGCCAAAGCCCATAGAATTTATTCTCTCCAAACCCAAGAATAACTGCAGCATCCCATAGAACTTGAATCCTTCTCTGTGTTCTCAAAAAATAAAAACCCAGTTCCAAAGACATGCAATTCTCTTGACCCACAGCTAAGCCCAGACATGGCCCCGCCCTCCATCAGGAGCTGAACTTCATATTCCTTAGGTGGTGGAGGGATACCACATTCTCTCTTCTTTGTAGCAATTCTTGGGTCTAACACAGGGAACAGGTTCAGATAATACAGCCCCCCCCCCCACCCAACTGGATTCATAACCGCAGCCTCCCCTTCCTCTGTACCCCTCCCTCCCCTCCTCCCACCTCTGCCGGGGTCCAGCCCCAGCAGGTCCAGGGGTTCCCAAAGGTGTAGATGGAGTCGGTGAAGAAGGAATGACACGGAGACAGCGTTCAGTTGATCAGCAGCCTAGCCAGGATCTCCAGCCAAGTTCTGGTCTGGAACTCCAGAGAAGTTCTGCCGTTTATTGTCTTGTTACATCCGTATTTATACCAGTTGATTTTAATCCTGTCAATTTCTATTACAAAGGTTAGGGCGTTTCTTATCTCCATTCCAGGGAGTAAAGATTATGTAGCTTAAGCATGATTGTTTGTAGTTAAAGTGATTAACTACCCGCCTGGCACTTAGTTAAGGAGTTTCATCCCCTCCCTGACTTCAGGGAAAAATTCCTACCTGGGGAAACAACCTTTCTAGGAGAGGCATCCCCTCCCTGACTTCAGGGAAAAATTCCTACCTGGGGAAACAACCTTTCTCGGAGAGGTGACCTTGGTTAAAACACACAGCGCTAAGGGGAGCAGACATATTAAGAACAGTATGCTATATATGCCAGGTCCCTTGAAACATATGCTGTGCAGATGTTTCTTTCCTGCAGCGACTGTGTCAAGCAGCAAGGATGGACCGGCTCCCGGCAAATTCCCCCTTTTTTATTTTTTAAATGATAGCGCATGGAAATCAGCGGCCACCTCTCAGATTGGGCCATTTAAGACTCAGAAGAAGACTGGCAAGCAATGACAGTGAGCATAACTATAAACATAGTGGATGGAGCGCACAAAGAGCCCCATTCCTGTAGAAGGTTGCCAGCCTCTTCAGTCAAGGGATTTCAGCTCTCCTCAAGTTGTTGGTTTGATTGTCTTTGTTGGTCTGGCTAGCGGGCGGCATCACTGGCGACAGGCTTCCCGAAGCATCAGCAAGTTGAAGGGCTGCATCAAAGAGTCCATCAGGGCCGTGGTTGATGGTGGTGTTGATGTCCGAGGAGGAGTAAGCTGTGCCCTCTGGGTCAGCTGATATGGAAGATGGAGGGTAGTAGAGAGAAAAAGAAGAGAAAGCAAAAGAACTACAAGGCATGGAAGTGTTTAGAAAAAAGATGGAGAAGAAAGGGAAGAAGGCAGCATCCTGACACAGCCCTTTCCTTCAGCTTCCCCTTTCCCTGTGGTCCCAGGTAGAAATGGGAAACAAGTCCTGTTGCAGTGAGAGGGCAGCTGCTGTCAGCCAGTCTCTGTCTTTACCTGGGTCCCGATCTGAGCTGGGCATGGGAAGCAGGAAGCAGCCATGGGGACACGAGACCTTCCTCAGAAGGGGCGAGTGTTCAAGCCCCTGAACCATTGGGGGTGTGAGGATCTGTGCCCCACCTCTGTTGCACCCCAAGTTTTCTCCTACTGGCCCCCGACTGTGCCTGTCTTAGGTTGCCCCACCCTGTGGAGTCTTACCCGTCGTTGACTACCAGCCATCTCTGGGCCAAGTAGGGTGATGTGAGGTTCAGTTTTGTCTCCTTGATAGCCTATGTCCCTCTGGCCTCCATGCCCAGCAACTGCCTTTGGATTCCCTCGCCTGCTGGCGGGGCTCTGGCATTGATCATAGGGAACTTAGGTTTCTTCTCTAGAGAGGGCCCAGCTTACACCATTGGGCCAGAGACAGATCCAGGTACCAGCCACCATGAGGCTTCAACCTCAGCATGAACAGAGAGCTCAGGCAACAGCTATGGGCAATTGGATTGTAAGAAGAGGGTCCCTCTTGGCACAAGGGTAAGAGGGGCCAATACAGGACAAAGGAGAGTCCCGGAACAGGGCTTTCTCAGCCCAGGATGTCAGGCTCTTGGCACAAGACAACTCCATGTATGGGACATATTCCAGACACCCCCTAGTCATGGCAGAAAAGGGAGGTGCCCTTCTGGGAACAGTAGGGTAGGGAGATTCTAGAAAAGGCTATGTTCAGGAAAGAAGGAGAAAGGCCAAAGAACCAGCAAAAGAGTAGTTAGATTTTAAAAAAAGGAAAAAGGAAAGGAGATGTAGGGCAAAGCTGGGACATGTGGAAAGACAAAAAGGAGGCACATGTGATCCTCCCAATGGACAGGTTGTTCCAGCTCAGGGCTGCACATCTGCTGCAGACGGGCACTGGTCAGGTGTGCTATGGTGAGGCAGAGATGGAGGGCGGTGAGACATAAGGTCGGACTAGACGGTCTGGAATCCACACAGGAGAGTCTGCGTCCTGTGGAAATATACAAGCATATCCTCTCCCCTGGGTTAAAAGTACATCAGGTCCCTTCCAGGCTCCTGTAAGCAAGTCTCTCCATTTGACGAGGGCTTTAGGTTTAGTTAGATCAGGGTTCCAATGCCTGTACATCAGGGAATTTCCCTCAGAATCTACATTTAGTATATTAATTACAAATTGAGCATGTTGTAGAACATGATGAGGAGAGGAATATTTAAACTCATTTTCTTGTAATATTTTGTAACAGGAGTAAATCAAACACCGCTGGGGCTATATAATAGAACTCCCATTTGAGACAAGATATCTCTTCCCCATAATGTAAAGGGGATAGTCGTAATTACATAGGGACAGAATGTTCCTGAATGTTGATCTTCATCAGCCCAAGTTAGAATCTGAGAACTCTTTTTTACATTAGATGACTTGCCTAGTCCTACTAGGGAAGTGGAGGTGGTGTGCGTGGGCCATGAAGAGGGCCAATCCTTCCCTGCTATGCAGGAAACATCTGCTCCTGTATCCAATAGACCTTCAATTGGTTTTCCCTGAATTTGTAAAATTTTTGTAGGTCTAGTAGCATGGATTTCTTGTATCCAAAATGCTGCATCACTAGATCCAAAGCCTCCGGCCCCTCTAGCTTCCTGGGTAACAGCTGTCCCTATTTTATGTATTGGTAACAGGAGTAATTGGGCAATTCTCTGGTTGGGCTGAATCTGTATAGTTGTGGTGGGTGGGGAAAGTAAAATCTGTATTTCTCCTGTGTAGTCTGCATCAACAACTCCTGGGATGACTAAGATCCCCTGTAACGAGGTGGAGCTCCGTCCTAATATTAAACCTACAGTTCCCTCAGGCAGCGGCCCAGACACTCCTGTAGGAATGGCTGCTACTGGCGAGTCTGGGGTTAGTATTGCATGGGTGGTTGAGTGGAGGTCCAATCCTGCACTGCCTGGGGTTGCCCTGAAGAGGTCACTGACTGATCGAAATTTGCAAAGGGGTTGAAGGTTGATGCCCCTATTATTGCACGGGCCTGGGGCTGGCCCCTTCTCAAGTTTCCCAATTGAGGTGATGGGATATAACCTCCTTGGGAGCTATTTGTAGAGTTTAAAGGCCGACCATTTTTATGGTATTTTGATCTACATTCCTTTGCCCAATGGAATCCTTTCTGACATCGGGGACAAACAGTTTTTGGAGGATTAATATTATTCCCTAATGTATTTCCAGGCTGTCGAGGAGCTTGCCATCTGGCCTGAGTATTATTATTTTTATTTGGGCATTCTCTGCTAAAGTGCCCAGATAAGCCACAAGAGTAGCAGTTCATATTTCTTTTATTACCTGTATTATTGCTGGCTTGTCCTATACCCTGTACATATTGAGGGTATGTCTCCCTTTGAGAGCTGCAGCTATAGCTACACCCTGTATAAATGCTGGACTTACATCAGCACACTGTTTTATAAAATCATTTATAGTTCCTGTTCTGCGAATCGGCCTTAATAAAGCCTGACAGGTATTATTAGCATTTTCAAAAGCCAGTTGTTTGATTAGGATATCAGCTGCCTCTTTGTTATTGATTACTCTCTTGACTGCCTGCATGAGGAGAGAAAGGAAATCCTGATATGGTTCCTCGACCTTCTGTTTAACCTCTGTAAGGGTGGTTGTTTTTCCTGCTGTATAAGGTAGGGATTTCCAGGCACTTACTGCACAACTGGTTACTTTGGTAAGTGCCTCTGTGGGCATCTTCATTTGCTCCTCAGCCGTGTTAAAATCACCTTCTCCTAATATCATGTCTAGGGTTATTCCTTTTCTGGTTTTTTCGCTAGTGGCTACAGCTTTCTTAGCAAGATCATCATATTCAGTTTTCCATAATAAGTAATCGCCTCCTGAGAGACAGGATTTACAAACCTGTGACCAATCATAAGGAGTCATCCATTTACTGGCTAGGGTTTCTACCAAGGTTTGTGTGTAAGGAGCTAGAGGTCCATATTCAGAGCAGGCCAATTTTAATTCTTTAAGTACTTTGTAAGGTATAGGCTCCAAGGTGGGGTTTCTATTCCCACCAAACTCATTCTCATATGTAACTGGGAAGCAGAGTGAGAATTCAAGATCTCCATTAGCTTCAGCTTCTCTTATCGCCCTTTGAAATTTAGACATGGAGTTCATAGGAGCCACAGGACCTGGTTTAGGCTTCCTTTCTAATTTGGGGAGCCTGTTTTGAATGGGAGGGCCACTCTCCTCTCTACTGACTGGAAAGGACCAATGGTCATGTTTATGATATTTATTCTCCTCCCGATCAGTAGGCATAGCTAAATTGCTTTTAGATTGAGCTGAAGACAATGATGATGTATCCTCTCTGGGTGGAGCCGAGGGACTATTTAAATTTTGAGAAAGTTCAACCGTTTTTGCCTCTGGTGCCAAGGTGTCACAGATTGAATCCCAGAGGGAAAAGTAACATGGCAGGACCTTCTCAGATCCATGGTGTTTCTTTAATTGCTTTCCTACTTCAACCCAAGTTTTTAAATTAACAGTTCCATCCTCTGGAAGCCATTGACATACTTCTTCTATAAAACTTTCTGTCTCACTGGGAGTAACCTTAACTCCAATTCTGCTAGTAAGCATATGCGTTAAAAGATTAATACAGAGTGTTTTTTCTTTAGACTCAGTATGACCCATCTTGTCAATCTAAGTTTTGTACTAACTACCCGCTTACCCTACTTATCCTCTATAGGGGGTTCTGAAGCACCCTACGGTGCAGTCCTATCCGTCCCAAGTATGGGGGGACTTACCTAAGGGAATCCTGTTCGGGCGCCAGATGCCGGGGTCCAGCCCCAGCAGGTCCAGGGGTTCCCAAAGGTGTAGATGGAGTCGGTGAAGAAGGAATGACACGGAGACAGCGTTCAGTTGATCAGCAGCCTAGCCAGGATCTCCAGCCAAGTTCTGGTCTGGAACTCCAGAGAAGTTCTGCCGTTTATTGTCTTGTTACATCCGTATTTATACCAGTTGATTTTAATCCTGTCAATTTCTATTACAAAGGTTAGGGCGTTTCTTATCTCCATTCCAGGGAGTAAAGATTATGTAGCTTAAGCATGATTGTTTGTAGTTAAAGTGATTAACTACCCGCCTGGCACTTAGTTAAGGAGTTTCATCCCCTCCCTGACTTCAGGGAAAAATTCCTACCTGGGGAAACAACCTTTCTAGGAGAGGCATCCCCTCCCTGACTTCAGGGAAAAATTCCTACCTGGGGAAACAACCTTTCTCGGAGAGGTGACCTTGGTTAAAACACACAGCGCTAAGGGGAGCAGACATATTAAGAACAGTATGCTATATATGCCAGGTCCCTTGAAACATATGCTGTGCAGATGTTTCTTTCCTGCAGCGACTGTGTCAAGCAGCAAGGATGGACCGGCTCCCGGCACACCTCCTCTGTCTGGGATGGGGGCCTGGTGTGGGAGGAGACACACACACACACACACACACACACACACACACACTCACACACACCCCCCCCAAGAGGCAAAGGCAGATCTCCTGGGGACTAGGAACAGAAAGCAGCAGGATGTGACCTCGGAGTTCACTGGGGAAGCTGCGTTCACGTTCACTTCTGTAGGGAATTCTCAATTCCTAGCCCGATGGCTGTGTTTCTAAATAAATGTGACCAAAAGTCAGCACTGAGTTAACGGAATGTGCCAAGTGTGAATGCTGAGCACCTTAAAGACGCGATGCCATTTTTCCCTTGCAAAAACCTCATATAAATAGATACAATTTCTAAAACACTAAAGAATTTTTCATACTTAAGTAATGATAATTTTCTTTAATATTTTCAATATCCAATCCAAATTAAAATTTCCCCGAATGACTTGTGGGAAAACGCGGTTATTGCCCTTGGGAGCCAATAGAGGAACGACCACCCCTGGCCTTTGCCAGAAGAGTCCACATTCACACCTTGACCTCTTGCTGTTTCCTGGCCACTGGGAGGCAGTGGCTGCTTCAGGATGGAGCTGACCACCCCTGCCCAGCCAGTAGCATCAGAAGCTCATTGAGCGGAGGATGGGTGCAAACCTGTCCCTTTTCTGAGAAGCATGTGCAGGCCGTCCTCTCAGAGCTTCCACCCCTGAGTCCAGTCAAAAAGGAGGTTATCCGAGTCACAGATAAATAAGAACAGACATTAAAAACACCCTTAACCTCCTGGGGCTCTGAAAGAACCTGGGCGGGACACTTAAGAAATTGGTTCTCAGCTTTCCACTGCCTAAAGGCGGGGCAGGAGTGATGTCAGAGGGCCGTGGAGGCCTGTGGGAAGTGTAGTCCTGACGCTCCTGGCTCCTGCCAGCTTCCTGGGAGGGGATCGCGGGCTCTTTAGGTGCAAGTGCAGCGGGGGAGCGTTCAGGGACCTCGGGAACACGCTCACTCTGGACAGCACCAGCAGCCCGGGCACCGTGAGCGTGTGGAGTGTTCCGTCGGCACAGGCCGCCTGCAATGGGAAGTGCGGTGAACACCTGTGTCCTCCTGTCCTCGCCCAAGGACCAGGTGGCCACATTACTCCTTCCTCGCTGGGGCGAAATGACACTTATTAAGTCAAAAGTAATGAATTACTCGAACAATAGGAGATCGAACCCTCTCCTCCCTCCACACAGAAGCCCTTGCTATTCTCATGCTCAAATGCGAGCTGCAGCCTGCCCGGCCTTTTCTGTTTCCAAATACTCTTTGGAAATCTCTTCTCATCAGAGGACTTTTTTCCAGGACTTTTTACTTCATCCCATTATGATGGAAATTTGGGTTATTTACAAATTCCGTTACCATGAACAATCTTTGTGTGGCAATGCCAATATTTCCCCCTGAGAGGTCCCTACAACTGGAATTGTTAGGTCCAAAGAGTATCAGACTTAAAACTCCTAACAGGAAAAAGGCAAGCTTCATTAAAAGTGTTCAATCTATATTCTTACTTGCCATGTATAAAAATATTTATTTTTCATCACACTTATTATAATACCGATTTTTTTTATGTGTTTGCTCATCCAGTAGGTCAAAAGCCTTTTGTGATGCTACTTTCTTGGTTATGAGTTGGGTTTCACTCCTTTACACATTATTGGCCACTTGTACTTTTTTCTATGAGTTGACTATTCATGTCCTCACCTATTTTTCTACTAGATCTCTATGCTTCAAAAAATATGATATTAATGCCTTGGAATGGAACCCACCACCTTTGGTGTACGGGACACTCCAACCAACTGAGCCGCCTGGCCAGGGCTAGTTGGTACTATTCTTATCCCCTAGTTAGCTCTAAGTGTGTGATGGCTACTATGTCTGAAAGAGAAATAATGTGAGGCCTGGGGTACTGGTATTCTTTTTCAGCAAGGATTTTCATTTACTCTGACCAGGTGATAGGAGGCTGAGCTGCAGCAGGTGAAAAGACTGTTTACTCTCAGCCCAGCCTTACTGCCAGGTTGCAACACCTGATAATCCACCCAAAGCTCCAACTCTCCGTGGCCCTTGGCTGGGAGACGGCTAGCACCCACAGAGGCTCCGGAGAGCTGGGTCACTCACCAGCAGGAAGGGGCCCTCTGGATGGTCAGAGGCCTCCAATGCAGACGCGTGCGTAGGCAGGGAGAAGGAGGCTGACTCCCGCCCGCTCTTTGCTTCCCACACTTTGATGAGTCCCTGTGCGTCCACGGTGACAACCAGCTACAGCTGAGGGTAAGTCACCAAATTCACCAGAGCATCAGGCTGTAGAGGGCTCAACCAGATCTCCATGCCCTGGGCAACAACAAAATTAATATAAGAACTTATATAGAGCAGTTTATTTCATAAACATTCTTTTCATTCATCCCTCAGCCAGCACACCCTGGGACATGCAGGTGAAAGGACCCCATCCCCATCCTCACAAGACTAACCAACAGCAGGGCAGGGAATACCACGGAGGTGGCTGAGTGTGTGTGTGTAGAGACTCTGGGGGGGACTGGGTGGCATCACCAGGTGGACCCAGGGTGGGGTCCCCCCTGCATTCACACAGGCCGGTATGTCTGCTGCACTTCCGGTGGTGACCTACAGCTCCGCTGAGGAAGGCTGGGCAGGGAGGCGGGATCCAACACTACACACTGCACACAGAGCCTCCACACGGAGCATCTCCCCCAGACCTGGGTACTCCATTTCACCGATAAGCTAATCGGGCTTGTGGATATGAATGGCTTGTGTTGCATATCTGCAGCTGCCCTGAGGACACCCACTTCCCTACAGTAAACCCAGCAGTACCACCACAGGCCAGCCCTGGCCCAGGCCCATGCCCAGAGGAAAACCAGTGGCCCAAGCTGGGTCGATTCCATGGTCTCTACCTGGGAGTCTGAGAACTGGATTGGGAGGTCAAAAGCCCAAGTGCCAGAGGGCCCACAGTACCTTAAGACAGGGCATCCGAGAACCAACCCACTAGCCACTGTTCTGAGTCTCCAGAGCTCACACACAAGGTTTCTTTCCAATTTGGGGTTTATTCTGACCCTTTTTCTATTATGTTATCTCTGTATCATGGTCTTTATCTCTTTTCCCACACCTGGTATCTCAGTATTCTCCAACTAGTTTCTTTCTTCCCCACAGGCCAACAAATCAACAGTTGATTTCTGTTGCTCAGCTAACATGCCATCAGTGGGGCAGACCTGGGCCTGTGGACAGACTGAGGGTGAGCTTCGGAGGACACAGGGTGTTTACCAGTGGTTAGTGGCAGGAAGTGGGCAAAGGAGCAGTTAAACTCCCCTTCCTATTTCAGAATGGGAAGCAGTGGCCAGCGGAACAGGGCAGAAAGGTGCTGACCAGTGATGGTCTGGGGACCCTGACTCCATTCGATGTGGCCCAGAAAAGAGTCGTGGGGGCCGGGGGCGTCGGAAGCTGCTAGTGGCACCAGATACTTCAATGCTAGAAAAAGACAAACTCAAACCTTAGAATTCTCCAGGGAACAGCAAATAGAACGTGGAGACAAATATTGTGACTACACAGAAAACTAAAAAAATTTAAAGAATAATTACGGACTGCAGGAAAAGCAAAATGTTAGTTTACCTCAAGGCTTGGCTGTGAAAAGCACTGACATAATTGTGGGGGAGCACGGAAGACTTGGTTGGAAAATCTGTAAGGAGGAAATTCTGACCAAGGAGCGTTGGCTGAAGGCACCAACCCATTTATTGGAATTCCCTAGGGCGTTGGCTGAAGGTGGTTGCCCCTAATTGTTCCTTGACCTTTCCAAACAAGTCTGTGTATGTATAGACCCTTGGGTGTTTACCGGAATATTTATGCCTAATTTTTAGATGTCCTTGCTTAAAGAACACTGCAGACACATGTGTCCTCTCACGAATGCTTACCCTACTAATTGCATCTAAAAGTTAAACACAAAGGCTGGTGGTGGTGCACAGAGATGACAACAAATACTCAAGGTAATGTATAGCAAAGACCTACAAACAAGATTATTCTACCCAGCAAAGCTATTACTTAGAATTGAAGAGCAGATAAAGATCTTCTCAGACAAGAAAAAGCTAAAGCTGTTCATCCCACCAAACTAGTATTAAATGAAATGCTGAAGAGTATTCCTTAAGAAGAGGAAGAGGAAGAGGAAGAAGAAGAAAGTAGAGGAAGAGGAGGAAGAATAGGAGAAGGAGGAGGAGGAGGAGAAGAGTGATGATAAAAAACATGAACAATAAAAAGGCAATAAATACATATCTATCAACAATTGAAGCTAGAAATCAAAGAAACAAGGAATCTAGTGAACAAATAAAATGATGAAAAAAATAGAACCAGAGGCATTGAAACACGGAACAGACTGATGAACTCAAGGGAAGGGGAAAGGTGCCGGGAGCCGGTCCATCCTTGCTGTTTCTAGGGACCTGGCATATATGGCATACTGTTCTTAATATGTTTGCTCACCTTCTTGGTGCTGTGTTTTAACCAAGGTCACCTCTCCGAGAAAGGTTGTTTCCCCAGGTAGGGATTTTCCCCTGAAGTTAGGGAGGGAATAAAACCTCTTAATTAAGTGCCAGGCGGGTAGTTAATCACTTTAACTACGAACAATCATGCTTAAGCTACATAATCTTTACTCCCTGGAATGGAGATAAGAAACGCCCTAACCTTTGTAATAGAAATTGACAGGATTAAAATCAACTGGTATAAATACGGATGTAACAAGACAATAAACGGCAGAACTTCTCTGGAGATCCAGGCCAGAACTTGGCTGGAGATCCTGGCTAGGCTGCTGATCAACTGAATGCTGTCTCCGTGTCATTCCTTCTTCGCCGACTCCGTCTACACCTTTGGGAACCCCTGGACCCGCTGGGGTTGGACCCCAGCATCTGGCGCCCGAACAGGATTCCCCTAGGTAAGCGCCCTGCACTCGGGACGGATCGGACTCCACCATAGGAAGAGGGTGGATAGTCTTCGCTGACTCCGTCCACACCTTTGGGAACCCCTGGAACAGGATTCCCATAGGTAAGCCCCCACCATTGAGAACCCCCACATTCGGGACGGATAGGACTCCACCAGGGTGCTACAAACCCCCCTATAGAGGATAAGTAGGGTAAGAAGGTGGATAGTACAGAACTTAGATTGAGAAGATGTGCCATACTGAGTCCAAAGAAAGAAGACTCTGTATTGATCTTTACATTAAGAAGATGTGCCATACTGAGTCTAAAGAAAAAAGACTCAGTATTGATCTTTTAACAAATGCTTGCTAGCAGAGGAGTTAAGGTTACTCCCAGTCAGATGGAACATTTTATACAAGAAATATGTCCATGCTTTTCTGAGGAAGGAAAGGTGCCGGAAAGGTAAATGTAAAGGCATGGGAGAAGGGTAGGCCCAAGGAGCCTTATCCTTAACCCCACTGCAGCCTTTCCACCCCGGGAAAATGCAGGATTGGCAAGCTCTCCCTGGGGTGATAGATCAGGACTCAGGTGATAGCAGAAAGCGCCAATCCTACTCTTAAAATGGATACAAGAGAGCATTTGTGGTTTTTCTTTTTAATGCTCACTTTTAAAAAATAAAAAAGGGGGAATTTGCCGGGAGCCGGTCCATCCTTGCTGTTTCTAGGGACCTGGCATATATGGCATACTGTTCTTAATATATTTGATCACCTTCTTGGCACTATGTGTTTTAACCAAGGTCACCTCTCCGAGAAAGGTTGTTTCCCCAGGTAGGGATTTTCCCCTGAAGTTAGGGAGGGAATAAAACCTCTTAATTAAGTGCCAGGCGGGTAGTTAATCACTTTAACTACGAACAATCATGCTTAAGCTACATAATCTTTACTCCCTGGAATGGAGATAAGAAACGCCCTAACCTTTGGAATAGAGATTGATAGGATTAGAATCACCTGGTATAAATACAGATGCAACGAGACAACAGGAGACAGAACTTAGCGACAGACCTCAGAAGACAGAACCTAGAGAGGCAGACCGAGAGACAGACCCGAGACACAGAACTCAGAACCTACAGACAGAACTTAAGAGACAGAACTTAGGAGACAGAACCTGGCTGGAGATCCTAGCCAGAACTTCTCTGGAGATCCTGACCAGAACTTGGCTAGAGGAACCTGGCTATGATGATCACCCGATGGCTGCCTCCGTGTCAAGAGAACCTGACTAGAACTTGGACAGAACCTGACTGGAGAACCTAGCGAGGGAACATGGCTACAGAACCTGGCTGGAGATCCTGACAAGAGAACCCAACTATGCTGATGAACTGAACACTGCCTCTGTGCCATTCATTTCTTCTTCGCCGACTCCGTCCACACCTTTGGGGACCTCTGGACCTGCTGGGGTTGGACCCCGGCATAGGGGGCAGGAAGAGATTAACCAAAGAACATATATGCATATATGCATTACCTATGGACACAGATAATAGGGTGGTGAAGGCCTGGGGCAAGGAGGGAACCAGGTGGAAGGGGACAATGGGGGGGGGGAATATATGTAATATTCTCAACAATAAATATTTTATGAAAAAGGGAAAAAAAGTATTTTCTAAAAGCATGAGGATAATTTAACCCCTTCCCTAACAATTTTTTTGTTAAAAACGTTTCTTTTTCAGACTATTTTTTTTATTTTGGTTCTATATAGTATTTTTGATGCTGGTTATGAAAACAGTTTGTAACTCGTCTTCCTATAAACCATATTTTTTTACCATATTTTCTTAGTATACTCGTCGACGACTGAAAAAGAACATTTTGTGAAAACGTGTATACACGTTTCTGCCGGGGAAGGGGTTAAAGAAACTTTGGGACAACATGAAACAAAACAACATTCAGATCATAGTGTACCCATAGGGAGAAGAGAGTGAGCAAGAGATAGAGAACCTGTTGGAAGAAATAATGACAAAACACTCTCGTAAGCTGGGGAAGGAAAAAGCCACACATGTTCAGGAAACACAAATGGTACCAATCAAGAGGAATCAAAAGAGACCCACTCCAAGACACATCATAATTAAAATGGCAAACATTAAGGACAAAAAGAGAATCTTAAAGGCCATGAGAGAGAGAGAGTAAATGCCCTACAAGGGAGCTCCCATAAGGCTATCAGGAGATTTCTCAACAGAAACACTACAGGCCAGAAGGGAATGGCATGAAGTGTTCAAAGTAATGAAAAGAAAGAATCTGAAATCAAGACTACTCTATCCAGGAAGACTACCATACAAAACAGATGGGGAAATAAAGAGAATTTCAGACAAAAAAAGGCTAAGGGGGTTTATTATCATCAAACCAGCACTAAAGGAAATGTTAAAGGCACTACTGTAAGAAGAAGAAACATATATAGAGAGAAACATAGGCCTAAAGAATAAAAATGGCAATGAATTAGTACCTATCAATAGTAACCTTAAATGTAAATGGATTAAATGTTCCAATCAAAAGACATAGGGTAGATCAATAGATAAGAAAACATGACTGAAATATGCTATCTACAAAAGACATACCTCAGAACAAAAGTCTCTCACAGAATAAAAGTGAAGGGAAGAAGAAAATATTCCATGCAGATGGAAATGAAAAAAAAAAAAGCAGGGTAGCAATACTTATATCTGACAAAATAGACTTTAAAACAATAGCCTTAACAAGAGACCAGAAAAAAGTCCATTACATAATACTAAAGGGATCAATCCATCAAGAAATAATAACCCTAGTAAACATTTATGCACCCAATATAGGATCACCTAAATATGTAAAAAAAGCTCTTGGCAAACTTTAAGGGAGAGATCAACAGCAATACAGTCATAGTAGGTGATTTTAACACTCCATTGACATCACTGGATAGACCTTCCAGACAAAAAAACACACACAAGGAAACAGACCTTAAACAACACACTACATCAGATGGATTTAACTGACATTTACAGAACATTCCACCTCAAAGCAGAAGAATATACATTCTTCTCAAGAGCACATGGGTCATTCCCAAAGATAGACCACATGTTAGGACACAAAATAAGTTTCTACAAGTTCAAGAGAGCTGAAATCAGATCAAACATTTTCTTGAACCATAGTGGCATGAAATTAGAAATCAACCACAATATAAAACACTAAAAAAAAAATTCAAATACACAGAGACTAAATAGTATGTTTTTAAACAATAAAGGGTTACCAATGAAATAAAAAAGAAATAAGAAACTTCCTGGAAATAAATGAATTTGAACACTCAGCAATCCCCAAATCTATGCTACACAGCAAAAGCAATTCTGAGAGGGAAATTCATAGTATTACAGGCATACCTCAGTAAACAAGAAAAAGCTCGAATAAATGATCTAACACTACAACTAAAAGAATTAGAAACAGAACAACAAGAAAAGCCCAGAGTAAGCAGAAGGAAGGAAAAAAATTAGAGCAGAAATAAATGGCAGAGACAAAAAAAATACAAAAAAATCAATAAAACCATGACTGGTTCTTTCAAAAGAAAACAACATTGATAAAGCTTTAGCTGGACTCATCAAGAAACAAAGAGAGAGGACCCAAGTAAATAAAATCAGAAACAAAAGTGGAGAAGCAAGCACTGACACTACAGACATACCAAGGATTGTAAGAAAATACTATGAACAAACTATATGCCAACAAGTTGAACAATGTGGATGAAATGAAAAAATTCCTAGAAAAATACAATCTCTCAAAACTGAATCAGGAAAAATCAGAAAATCTGAATAGGCCAATAACAACTGATGAAAGAGAAGCAGTAATCAAAAACTCCCAGCAAACAAAAGCCTGGGTCCGGAATTCTTCACAGAGGAGTTTTACCAAACATTCAAATAAGAACTATTACCTATATTCCTCAAATCCAAAAAAGTCCAAGAAAAAGGAACACTTCCAGGCTCTTTTTATGAAGCCAGCATTACCCTAATCCCAAAACCAGATAAAGACACTACAAAGAAAGAGAATTACAGGCCAATACCCCTGATGAACATAGATGCTAAAATCCTCAACAAAATATTAGCAAATTGGATCCAGTAATATATTAAAAAGATCATGAACAAGTGGAATTTATTCCAGGGATGCAAGCCTGGTACAATATTCACAAATCAATAAACATGATACAACACACAAACAAATTAAAAGACAAAAATCACATGATCATATCAATAGATGCAGAAAGCCCTAACCAGTTTGGCTCAGTGGATAGAGCGTCGGCCTGCGGACTGAAGGGTCCCGGGTTCGATTCTGGTCAAGGGCATGTACCTTGGTTGCGGGCACATCCCCAGTAGGGAGTGTGCAGGAGGCAGCTGATCGATGGTTCTCACTCATCGATGTTTCTAACTCTCTATCTCTCTCCCTTTCTCTCTGTAAAAAATCAATAAAATATATTTTAAAAAAAAATAGATGCAGAAAAAGCATTTGACAAAACCCAACACTCATTTTTTGATAAAAACTCTCAGCAAAGTGGGAATAGAGGGCTCATGCCTCAACATTATAAAGGCCATATATGACAAACCTACAGCCAACATCATAGTCAATGAGCAAAAACTAAAAGCATTCCCCCTAAGAACAGGAATAAGACAGGGATCTCCACTTTTACCACTCTTATTCAACCTAGTACTGGGAGTCCTAGCCACAGCAATCAGACAAGAAGAAATAAAAGGGATCCAAATTGGAAAGGAGGAAGTAAAACTATCATTATTCACAGATGACATGATATTGTACAAAGAAAACCCTAAAGACTCCACCAAAAAACTACCAGATCTAATAAATGAATTTGGCAATACAGCAGGATGCATCTCCTGGGGCAAGAGAAACAAAATAAACAAATGGGACTGCATCAAATTAAAAAACTTCTGCACAGCGAAAGAAAGCTGCCTCAAGTTGAAAAGAGAACCCACTGCACGGGAGAACATTTTTGCCAATGATATGTCTGGTAAGAGGTTAATCTCAAAAAAAACCCCAAACATATATATATAAAGTACTCATACAACTCAACAAAAGAAAGACCAACAACCCAATTAAAAAGTGGGCAGAGGACCTAAATAAACACTTCTCTAAAGAGGACATACAACAAAAGTCCTAGAGACATATGAATAAGTACTCAACATCACTAATCATCAGAGATGCAAATTAAAGAAGCAATGAGGTACCACCTCACACCTGCCAGAATAGCTACCATCAATAAGTCAACAAACAACAAGTGCTGGTAAGGATGTGGAGAAAAAGGAACCCTAGTACACTGCTGGTGGGAATGCAGACTGGTACAGCCACAATAGAAAAGAGTGTGGAGTTTCCTCAAAAAAAAAAAAATTAAAAATGGAACTGCCATTTGACCCAGTGATCCCACTGCTAGAAATATATCCTAAGAATCCCAAATACGATCAGAAAGAATATATTCAAAAGCAAAACCAATGATAACTATAACTCATTCCAAAACAGCTCTAGCCCTCCTGCCCCCCTTCCCACACCCTCTCTGATTTTCCTTTCCAAGTCCCTCCCGGTTCCTGGAGTCCCTTACAGGACCTGGTCTGGAATCCTGCAGCCGTCTGGAATCCTGGGCTGGTGTCCAGTTAGGACTTTCAGAGACTCGCTCACACACCAACAGCCACTAGTGGCCTCAGATCTGAGGGGGCCATTTCAAAAGCACCACCTGCCATCACCAAAGAAACACACCTCATACCCGTTCTCTCTTACGGTTTCTACTCTAAAGTCTGGGCAGAGCAGGGACCCAAGGCTGGCACAGGGGTATGAGAATGCAACTCCCACTAGCCAGCTACTCATGCAGACTGGAAAGGAAGGCTCAGGTCATGGTCAGGTCGCTCTCTTACGGGCCAGAAGAGGAATGATCTGTGGGGAGTTCGGTAGAGCCTCCAAGGGTCCTGCTTGGAGACCACCCTCCGCTCTGTGCACGACGTTCAAGTGCAAGGAACCTGTCACTTCCAGCAGAACTGAGCAAAATATATTCAAAAGCAAAGAGGAAGTTAGAAACAGGTCATTTGCGATCACTCAGACTCTAGTTTCAAGCATGACCTGGCATGGCGTCTGAGCGAAGCACCCACCTCACCATGCGGTACTAGGGTGCCGTTGCCTGTCTAGGGATTCTGGAAACGTGAAGTAATCTACAGTTTTCCAGGAAAGGACCCATTATAAGAGGCCGGGTTACATCCATGTGTGGCCGGGCAGAACCTGAATTTACAGGGAACCACACACTCAGAAACACTCCCTCTCCCAGGCTGTCTATATGTGTATAAAATTAGGATGATAATACCGAGTAGTCTGCTCAGCTGCTGTGAGAATCAAATGAGAAAATGGATAGAAAAGTTTTTAAACTAAGAGCACCAGCAACGTGTGTAATACTAATCAAGTTTCAAGGTTTTAACACTAAGCTTGCACTGGGGATGACGAAAAGCTGCAGTTCCCTGGGCTCAACCACCCAGGGGCCAGCACTGAGCACGGCAGTGTCTCCCCCCCCCCCCCCCCGCCACACACACACACACACACACACTGTGCAAACAGCCTTGTGCAGAGGAAGTTAGAAACAGGTCATTTGCGATCACTCAGACTCTAGTTTCAAGCATGACCTGGCATGGCGTCTGAGCCCCTTGCCGCTCAGATTTCTCATCTGTACAACGGGGCTCCCACTCCTCACCTCAGAGGTCACCTGTGATGCCTAATGACACCGAAGACACTCAGTACTCCTCCTGGCCCCCTCCAGGCCACTCACCGCATGTAGATTCCAGGCACGCACAGTGCCATCTGAAGACGCAGTGCACACCACAGACTTCTCCCGCCTGTCAAAGCAGTACTCGTTGGGTGAGATGTAGGCCAGCTTAGCTATCTCTCCTGAAAGAGAACAGACTTGCCTCAAATGGACACTCCTGCCTGGAGTGTGAGCACAACCTGGGAAGGGCAGGCGAGACAATCTCTCCCCTTTCTGTCTCAGCAGCACAACAGGCGCGGATTGGGAGACAGTGGTGGACAGAAAGGGCTAGGACTTTAGGCTTACAACTTGGGTTTCATGCCAGGACTGCCCATAGCCTGCCACCCCAAAACGATGAAATAGATGCAATGAGCCCGCCTCACAGGGTTACAGTGACTGTCAATGACAACACCGATGTCGAACCCAGCATGGAACATACCCGTCAAGTGGCATTTTCCAACTCGCTGGCTGAAACACAAAATGCCATGGGACTGGACCAGGGAGAGTGAGTGGTGGGAAAGCAGGCAGCTACCACACTCCCAACACCATACCTTTGTGCCCGGCAAGGGCTTTGCAGATGAAGTCCTTCTCTGGCCGCCCAGATTCCACTCAGAAGTCCAGCTCAGATCGGCAGAGGTAGTACTGTTTCCATGTCTGTGTGCCCCGTGTCACCTTGGAGTCTTTACAGGAGGACCAGCGTCTCAGACACAACTGCCTGAAAACAGACCACAGTCCCAGGCAGGGCAGAACAGTCATCAGCAGGTACTGTGGTACCAACAGGCCAGCTTCACCATCTATCAGATTGAACACCTCACTATGCCTGTGTAGACCGCATTTCCTCTACTGTTAAAGGGGGAAATGAAGAGATAACGCAATGAGTGCTTTGTGTGTATCCAGTCAATCTGCAGAAGTAGGTCTGATTGCCATTTTGCACGAGGACAGAGAGGCAGAGAGAGGTAAACACTTGCCTATGGTTATGCAGCCATAACCATTCCAAGGCTCTGCATATTTTGAAGTATCTAATTCTTACTATTGAATTGTCTATCTTTCCCTTCAATTCTGTCAGCCCTTCATGTATTTTGTTGCTGTTAGTAGGTGTATATATGTTTATAAATTTTATTTTTTATTGATTTATGAGAGGAAGGGAGAGGAAGAAAAAGACAGAAACATCAATGATGAGAGAGAATCATTGATTGACTGCCTCCTGCACACCCTACACTGGAGATGGAGCCCACAATCTGGGCATGTGCCCTGACTAGGAATTAAACCGTGACCTTCTGGTTCATGGGTTGATGCTCAACTGCTGAGCCACGCCAGTTGGGCTGTTTATAAATTTTAGATCTTGATGGATTAACCTACACTTTTTGTCTTAAAGTCTACTTTGTCTGATATTAGCCTGGCCATTCCAGCTCTCTTTTGGTTACTGTTTGCATAGTATATGTTTCCATTCTTTTATTTTCAACCTGAGCCTCTGAATCGAAACTGAGTCTATTATAGCCAGAATAAAGCATTAATCCCTTCTGCCAATCACTGCCTTTTTATTTGAGTGCTCAACCCATATACATTCACTGTAACTAACAAGATAGTATTTACATGTAATTTACTTATTTCTATGCATTTTTCCTTCCCATACTCTATCACTGTCTTCTTTTATATTCAGTATTTTTTAGTGTCCTATTTTAATTCCCTGTTGTTTCTCACACCATAGTTTTTTGAATTCATAATGGTTGCTTTGGCGATTACTATTAAAATATTTATCTTTTTTTTTTTACTATAAACAAAATTATTTTTTTTCTTTTTGTTAATCCTTACCTGAGGATACTTTTCCCATTGATTTTTAGAGAGAGTGGAAGGGAGGGAAGGGGAGAAAGAGAGGACAGACAGACAGACAGACAGACAAAACACCGATGTAAGAGACACACATTAATTAGTTGCTTCCCGCATGCATCCCAATCAGGGCTGGGGATTGAACCTGCAACCCAGGCACGTGCCCTTGACCAGGAATCGAACCCACAACCCTTCGGTGCTTGGACCAATGCTTTAATCACTGAGTGACACCGGCCAGGACAAACAAAATTCACATTTTATTTACGTTGAAAAACTAACTTATGACAATCTAGTTTTAATAATTACTTAATTTCAATAGAATTCAAAAACTTTGCTCTGGTATAGCTCCATTTCTTGCCCCCTCATTCATGCTGTTATTATCATATAAATTATATCTTCATACATCATGTACCCAAAAGGGATTTATAGCTATTGGTTTATACCGTCTTTTACCTCACATAGGAGAAACAGTTATAAAAAATAAATTTACACTGCCTTTTATATATGCCCATGTAGTCACTTTACAGTGCTCTGTATTTCTTCATGTGAATTCAAGTTCCTGTCTAATGTCCTCAACCTGAAAGACTCCCTTGTATTTCTTGTAGGGCAAGTTTACAAGCAACAAACTCACTGAGCTTTTGTTAACCTGGGAATGTCTTAATATTCTCCTTCATTTTGCAGAATTCTGGGTGACAATCTTTTTCTTTCAATTTGTAATCTCACTGACTCTGGGCTCTATTGTGTTTTTTATGAGAAATCAACTGTTAATCTCTTTGAGGGTCCCTTATACATGATGAATTGTTCTCTCTTGATGCTTTCAAGTTTCACTCTGATTTTGGCTTTTAAGTTTGATTATGTGTCTCAACATGAAACTCTTTGAGTTTATTCTACTTGCAATTCATTGAGCTTTCAGATGTGTAAATTAACATTGTTCATCAAATTTAGGAAGTTTTAAGCCATTACTTCTTTAAATACTTCCTTCCTTCTTCCTTTCTCCTATCATTCTTGAACTCCTATTATGCATTGTGGGCACACTTGATGTCCCACAGGTCTCCTGGGCGGTGTGAGCAGAAGCCAAGGTTGGGGATTCTGGGGTTAGAGCTCGAAAGTCAGACATGCCAGTGTCCTGTGCTGAGTCACTCCCTCATGCTGAAGAGAACATCTTTCTCAGGCAGATCTTTGCTATCCAGGCATTTTTGCCTGGGGTGAAGGCAGTTGCCCAACATTATTGGAAAACTCTTTGCCTCACTGTGTGGAATTTCTGAGGCCCATTAAGAGACTGAGAATAACAATTAGCATCCAGGCATAATCAATTGCCCCAAACAGTTGGAAAACTTCTCATTCCACCTGTGGGCAATAGCATGAGTAAATACAATCAGTCTTCAGGCAGAGGTGGTTCTCTGGAGGCTCTGAGTCTTTGCCTGATCTAATTAGTCAGAAACAGCTTTTGACATTGTTCTGGACTAGACACAGGGAGGCATAGCATATCTACCTAATGCATAGTCACAAACTCAAATAGACAGCCAAAATGGGAAGACAAAAAATAACCCCCAAATGAAAGAACAAGAGAATTCTCCAGAAGAAGTGCTAGATGAAATGGAGATAAGAAATGTATCATACATAGAGTTCAGAATAGTGATGGCAAAGATGCTCAACAGCATGAGAAAAGATATGGTAACTATGAAGAATGACATAGCATGAATAAAGAGCACAGTGGAAGGAATACACAGCAGGTTAGAGGAAGTCAAGGATGGGATCAGAGAATTAGAAGACAGGATAGAAAAAAATCACTCAATCAGAGAACCAAAGAGAAAAAACAATAAAAAAGGACAGTTTAAGAGGGCTGTGGAACAACATAAAATGTAACAATATTCACATAATAGGTATGCCAGAAAGAGAAGAAAGTGAGCAAGGGATAGAGAATGTGTTTGAAGAAATAATGGCAGAAAACTTCCCTAACCTTGAGAAGGAAAGTCACACAAGTTCAGAAGGCACACAGAGTCCCAACCAAGAAGAACCCAAACAGGCCCACACCCAGACACATCATAATTAAAATGCCAAAAATTTAAGACAAGGAGAGAATCTTGAAGGCAACAAGAGAAAATCAATTTACCTACAGAGGTGCTCCCATAAGGCTGTCAGCTGGTTTCTGAAACTCTACAGGCCAGAAGGGAATGGCTTGAAGTATTCAAGGTAATGAAAAGCAAGGATCTGAAACCAAGATTACTATGTCCAGCAAGGCTATAATTCAAAATAGATAATAAAATAAAGATTTCCTGAGACAAAAAACAAACAAACAAAACAAAACCAAAAAAACTACAGGAGTTTAACTCCACCAGGCCAGCATTACAAGAAATGTTAGAGAAATTGCTATAAGAAGAAGAAGAAATAGAGAGTGGGAGAGAGAAACATAGGCATAATGAATGAAAATGGCAATAAATAAGTATCTATCAATAATAACCTTAAAAGTAAATGAGTAGCCCTAGCCGGTTTGGCTCAGTGGACAGAGTGTTGGCCTGTGGACCAGAGTCCCGGGTTCGATTCCGGTCAGGGGCACATACTTGGTTACAGGTTCATGCAGGAGACAACCAATTGATGTGTTTCTCTCACATCAATGTTTCTATCTTCCCCTCTCTCTTCCACTCTCCCTAAAAATTAATGGAAAGATGTCCTCAGGTGAGTATTAACAACAATAAAAAAGTAAATGGAGTAAATGCTTCCATTAATAGACGGGTAGCTGAATGGATACATAAATATGACCCAAATATATGCCGTCTACAGGAGACGCACCTCAGAACAACAGTCTCACATAGGATCAGAGTGAAGGGATGGGAAAAAAAATTTCCATGCAAGTAGAAAAAAAAGCTGGGGCAGCAAAACTTATATCTCACAAAATAGACTTCAAAATGAAGGCCATCACAAGAAACAACAAGGTCACTGCAGAATACTAAAGGGATCGATCCAACAAGAGGCTGGGATCTGTTACATTTATACCATGGAAAACTAGAACAAACACTCCAAAAATTTATATGGTACCAAAAAACGACCCCAAACAGCTAAAGCAATCTTAAGAAAGAACAACAAAGTTGGAGGGATCAAAATACCAGATATCAAGTTATACTACAAAGCCACTATAATCAAAACAGCCTGGTACTGGCACAAGAACGGGCATATATATCAATGGAACAGAACAAAGATCCCAGAAATCAACCCAAGCTATTACACTCAATTAATATTTGACGAAGGAGGCGAGAACATATAATGGAGTCAAGACAGTCCCTTCAATAAATGGTGTTGGGAAAATTGGGCAGATACATGTAAGAAAATGAAACTAGGCCACTAACTTACACCATACACAAGAAAAAACCAGCCCTAACCGGTTTGGCTCAGTGGATAGAGCGTCAGCCTGCGGGCTCAGGAAAAAACTCAACATGGATAAAAGACTTAAATGTAAGACATGAAACCATAAAAATACTAGAAGAAACCATACGCAGCAAAATCTCAGACATCTCTTTCTCAAAAACACTAAAAATGGAACTCCCATTTGACCCAGGGATCCCACTTCTAGGAATATATCCCAAGAAACTAGAAACACCAATCAGAAAGGATATACGCACCCCTATGTTCATAGCAGCACAATTTACAATAGCTAAGATTTGGAAACAGCCTAAGTGCCCATCAGCAGATGAGTGGATTAGAAAACTGTGGTACATCTACACAATGGAATACTACACTGCTGTAAGAAGGAAGGAACTCCTACCATTTGCAACAGCATGAATGGACCTGGAATACATTATGCTAAGCAAAATAAGTCAGAGAAAGAAAAATATCACATGATCTCTCTCACTTGTGGAATATAATGAACAATATAAACTGATGAATAAAAACAGATCCAGAGACAGAGTAGCATCGACCAGACCATCAAACCTCAGAGGGAAGGCAGGAGAAGGTAGGGGGAAGGGGAAAAGATCAACCAAAGGACTTGTATGCATATAAGCATAACCAATGGACACAGAAACTAGGGGGGTGAGGGCATGAGCTGGGGGAGGGGGCCGCAATGGGAGGATAAGGACATATATGTAATACCTTAATCAATAAAGAAAAAAAATAAAATTTAAAAAAAACCTCAGACATCTCTCGTAGCACTACGTTTACTGATACATCTCCTAAGACAGAGGAAACTAAGGAGAAAATAAACAAATGGGACTGCATCAAAATAAAAAGCTTCTGCACAGCAAAAGAAACCATCAACAATATAAAAAGGGAGCCCTCTGTAGAGGAAAACATATTTGGCAATGCTATATCTGAAAAAGGGTTAATATCCAAAATATATACGGAACTCATACAATTCAACAAAAGGAAGACAAACAATCCAATTTTAAAACGGGTGAAGAACCTAAACAGACACTTCTCCAAAGCAGACATACAGATGGCCAAGAGACATGTGAAAAAATCCTCAAAATCACTGATCATCAGAGAGATGCAAATTAAAACGACAATGAGGTAGCACCTCACACCTGTCAGAATGGCTGCCATCAACAAAACAAATGACAAGTGCTGGCGAGGATGTGAAAAAAAGGGAACCCTAAGACACTGCTGGTAGGAATGCAGACTGGTGTAGCTATTATGGAAAACAGTATGGAGTTTCCTCAAAAAATTAAAAATGGAAATGCCACTTGATCCACTGATCCCACTTCTAGGAACATATCCTAAGAAACCAGAAACACCAATGAGAAAGAATGTATGCACCCCTATGTTCCTAGCAGTGCAATTTACCATAGCTAAGATCTGGGAGCAGTCCAAGTGCCCATCTGTAGATGAGTAGATAAAAAAGCTGTAGTATATTAATACCATAGAATACTATGCAGCAATAAAAAGAAGGATCTCTTACCCTTTGAGACACCTTGGAGGGACCTGGAGAGTATTATGCTAAGTGAAATAAGCCAGTCAGAGAAAGACAAGTACCACATGATCTCACTCATACATGGAATCTAATGAACAAAATAAACTGATGAAAAAATAGATCCAGAGACATAGAAGCATAGAACAGACTGTGGAATCCCAGAGAGAAGGTAGGGGAGGGTGGGTGGACAGAGAACCACCAAAGAATTTGTATGCATAACCCAATAGGGTGGTGAAGGCGTGTAGCTGGGGCAGGCTAGAAGGGGTCAGTGGGGGATAAAAAGGGTTGTATGTAATACTTTCAAAAGTAAGGACTGAATATTGGGGGGGGGGGAAGCTGAGTTAACTGTATTTAAATTAGCTGATCTATAGTCTCTGTCTACTGGGTCCAATGTCTAGGCTTCCCTGGGGACAGTTTCTCTTGTGTGCTTTGTTAATGCATGTGAGCCATACTTTATTTCTTTGCATGACTTGTAACTTTGCTTGAAAACTGAAGATTTTAAATGACATATTGTGGAACTCTATAAATCCGATGCCCCTTCCCCAGGTGTGTTGTTTATGCTGTTTGTTATTATTGTTTGTTTAGTGATGTTTCTTAACTAATTCTGCAAAGTCTATATTGTTACATCTGGTCACTTAAGTCCCTGCTCAGTTAAATTACTGCTCACTAATGATTGAATAGAGATTTTCTAAACGTCTAGAACAGGGGTGGGGAATGTTTGGCCCGAGGGTTGTATAAGGCCTATGAAGTCATTTGGCGTGGCCCTGCCAAGGCATTTGGGGTGAGTTAAATGTTTGACTAAATATAGCATGCTAATTTTTTTTTTCTCTACCCTGGTGCATTGATTGTGCCCTGAGGGATCCGGATAAAGGGAAGTCACATGTTACCCTGACATTCCGAAGGTACCTTATAATAAATGCAGAAGACAATAGGCTCATTAAGATCAAAATTGATCTTTGTCAGGGAAGATATTGGCCTAGGACATGACTACACATCATAAACTGTTTTTTTAAATTATTTTATTTTATTTTATTTATTTTATTGCTTAAAGTATTACAAAGGGTATTACATATGTGTCCTTTTTTTCCCCCCGCCCTTGACAATCCCCTGGCCTCCCCTACACCCCAGTGTCTTATTCCATTGGTTATGCTTATATAGCATGCTAATTTTTAAGTTGATAATTCTGTATGGCCCAAGGATGATGTTATAAATATCCAAAAGGCCCTTAGCAGAAAAAAAGGTTCCTCACCCCTGGTCTAGAACTGCTAAGTCTCCCAGTCATTGCCAAAGGCTATGTGTGTATGTCGGGGCATACGTTCAACACACAGCCGGGCAACTGACTGCTCTGCCTTATCCTTCATTCCTTCAAAGAATCTCAAGGTCAGCCAGAGGTGCAAGCCTAGAGCCTTAGTCAGGTCTCTCCTGAGTTAGCGCAAAGCCCTGCTTGTGCACAAGACCTAGATTTCTAGGAATATGCCTGAGCTTTCCAAAACCCCTAAGGACATCACATTCCCAGCTTTTTGTTTTCCGTTTTTTGGTTAGCCTGTTATTTCTAACTGTCATACATCAGCTCTGACAGCCACAAAGGTAACCAACTGTCTCTAACTGTTTTTGACAAATACACCAAAGTAAAGGCTTTCCAAGTGGGTGAACTCAAGTCAGGCAGAGTAAAGAGAGCCTACGAGGTCTTCCACGAAGCACCAGACTGAGGTCAAAGAGTGAGGCTCTACTCCATTCTCCCCTCAGTGAGTGCCAGGCTCCTGGTTCCACTGTGACGGGGAGCTACTGATATTCAAGATTCACACGGAGTTGGAGGGGGCTGTGGGAACAGGGTAAGTGAAAGCTTGCTGATCTTACTGAGATTACACCATTTTTTTCTTAAATAAACACTTCCTAGACTATTATAAGTCTCTGGTTAATTTCCAGAGTTATGTAAATGTTGATTTTGACAATTTGGGTGTTTTCTCATTGGCTTTATGGAGAACATTTTCAGAGGTCACTAATCCACCATTTTCCAAGAGTGTGCATTCTTAACTTATACGTGACCATGACGATGAAATATTAGCTCATCCGCACTGCAGAGAATACTGAGTCCCCATCTAGTCTGTGGGCATCTAGTCTGTGAGACGTAGCTCTTGCCCTAGGAGCACTCTCAGCTGGTGGTTAGGAGGAGGAGAAGCAAAACTAAAATTGAGGGGAGAGATGCTACTAGAAGTTTCAGAAGGTGTAACTTATGGTGCCACGGGAGCTGAGCACAAGGGAAATGGACACCTGGCTGAAGAAGGTCAGGGAGGCTTGTGGGACAAAGGCTTCCAGCTTTTCCGATCATCAGAGCTACTGTGGCAGTGCAGGGCTCCCATCTCACAGAAAAGAACATGGTCAGGTAGGAAACAGCTGGCTCACAGCCCATGGCCTAAGCAAATGCAGCAGAAATAATTTCTTTTTTAAAAAAATTATTTTAGAGAGGGAGAGAGAGATAGAAACATGGATGAGCTGCCTCCTGCATGCCCCCTAATGGGGATCGAGCCTGCAATCTGGGCATGTGCCCTGACCGGAATCAAACCAGTGATCTCTTGGTTCATGGGTCAATGCTCAAACACTGAGCCACACTAGCTGGGCTAGCAGAGAAAATGTCTATCCATCACAGCCTGTATAGACATGACCACATAGTACACGCCAGGCTCTGTGTTAGGCACGAGGGACCTTCTAACACACTAGGTATTAGAAGGTCTGTGTTGGATAAAGGTTTTCTTGTGCTTACTGAAACTCTGGTCCCTGTAGCATACTGGCAGATTGTGGGCAAAATTGGACCGCAGATTATATTGTTTGCCCTGCATTGAAATGGCCTAAATGAACTAGCTGCTGACACTTAAAAATCTGGAGATTTCACATAAAAATCAGGTAAAAACAGCTCTAGTGATACTCAACTCAAATTCCCACCCGGCAAAATTTGTCTGGAGCCACAGCGAGCTGTAACCTTTGGACAGGAATGAGCTCTCAGCTCCACCATAGTCTTCAACATCGTTTTTATCTCCTGGACTCTGAGGCCAGTGTCAGCTGCCTCATATCACCATTCTTAAATGTTGTTGGTTTTCTTTTAATTGAAATAAGAGCTAAGAGAAATTTTTTTGTATTCATATCTCAATCCAAACAGTATGAAAAGAAAAGCTAGACCAAGAAGATAATGTGTTTAAGAAAAAAAGAAAGATGACACCTTTCTTTGTGGAAGTGAAGTCTATTTCTACATAGTTAAGGCCATTACACATCAAACCATAGAAGGACCCATGGCCATTTTCAAGAGCAATGAGAAAATAAAATGATTTGACAAAAAAGGCTGTAAATAAGGTTAAAGTGTGAATATAAGTAAAGTATGTGATATGCCTCTGAAATAAAATGATGTAGCAAGTGAAACAAACAAACAAAAAATACCATGGCTCCAAAACCTTTCACAGGTGGCAATTAATAACAAAACAACCTACTGTACACAAAAGAAATTATGTACCTTAAACAAAATAAAATATTTGCAATTTTACTCATAACCAAAAAGCTAACACTTAGTGTGAAGAAATGGCAGGATTTTAAAGGTTCTGAAGTATTTAGGTCATTTGCAGCACTTTCAATGTAAATTATAAAGTACAGATTCAAAACACATGACCAGTTAACCACATTTATTCACTGTGTCCATAAGGCATTTTATAGGCACAACACCAGAAATGACACATGCATATGATGCTCCTGCCATGCTGTTGTCCCAGCCCCAGAAACATAAACCCAGGGCTTTTTATAAGAACATAAAACAATAACATCCCAAGAAACAACTTTATGTTTTTTAAAAAAAAGGTTAGCACCAAACACTATGAAATAGTAATGAATCAAAATCCCGCCTGTGACTTGGCTAGCAGACAGCTGAACAACCTACTTGAGGAAGCTGGAAGCACGACATGGTAACATGTGACATATATGTGGAGGTCAGGGGATGAGCTGCTGATGAGTTTTTTAGGTTTTTTTTTGAACTGCTGACCGAAATATATTTAGTTATTTCACTCAAATGGAAATTCCCACTCCAGCTGATCAGCAAAGATGGAAAAAAAGACTAGGGTTTAGGGTTGGGATCCTACCCATTTTAACAGGTGAACACTGTTCTGCCAGGGCTTACAAATAGCTGCACTAATCCGCAAGGCAATTCACTTATTCCTAGTGACGCAATGTCTTTGAGAATCACATCTAAGGCATACTGTTGTCTGCTTACATACAGATCAATCAATTTCCAGAACTAAATGTTGTATCTACAATTGTTGAGATAAAGACTGGAACCCACTAAAAGTTCTCTCACTTCAAAAGTGACTAAAGAGATTGACATCATTTTTCTAATATTAGCAATAAAAAGTAAATGAAAAGCAACAAAAATAACAATGCTATATTAGATATTGAAGATGAAATATGGTAAGACTGGCATTGCAGAATTATAAAATACCTCAATGAAAAGTTATCCTAAAAATAAAAACAATCAAGCAAAGATTCCCTCCATGTTTGGAAGTGCCTTCATGTGTGAACAGTTATTTTCCATCACAAGTAATTAAAAGTAACCACAACTCCTAGCTGACAGGCAAGGATATAGTCTGTCCTGTATTCAGCCAGAGGTAGAAGATCTAACATTTTTATCTTGGGGCAAAAGAAAAGATGTCTGGTTCAAAAGGAGAAATGAATAGGCAAGAAAAATTTAATAATTTAATGATTAAAATATTTTTCAACTTTAATTTTTTGCACTTTATTTAAGTTCTAATATCATACATGCCCAGATAGCTATGTTGTTATATTAGAGATGAATGAAAATAAAAGTGGCTTAGTTGTCTGTTGATTTTTCTACCATCAATCAGTTGTGTTCATTTGCTGTATATTTCTTCCCCTGAGTTTGGTACCCCTGTCTTCTATCAACCTCCAACTCAATTAATAAAATCTCTTATATTTCAGAACATTATAAAGAAAAGAGTCTTCTGCCCCCAATCAGAGAGCAGTTTCTTGCTGGGAGGGGCTATCACTTACTGAATACTCGACAGAGGCAGAAACATAGTGAGTACTCAAAAAACTTACCCAGCGTAAGTCTTTTTGAGCTGCTGACCGAAATATACCTAGTTATGTCCCTCAAATGGAAATTCCTGCCCCAGCTTATCAGCAGAGATGAGAACAAAGACTAGGGTTGGGTTCTTACCCATTTTAACAGGTGAACATTGAATACCCACCTCCCCTTTTCAGACACTGTGCCAACCACATATAGCTCTTCTTTCATTCACTCACCTCCACAATTCCTTGGTCCCTGAAACCTCATTCCAGACCTATAACAAGAGAAGAGAGAAAAGAATAACTGTTCAGTCACCATGCAGTTCGCATTTAGCCTGCCAGGCCCTATGGAGGGGAGAGCTAATCAGACCCAGTGCCTGCACTCATGAAAGCTCCTCCTGGGACATACTGAAATAAAAACCACCACATAAGTGAGAAAGGAGAGAATGACCAACTCAATGCAGCCACGGGGTTCAGAAATGATTACTGACCAAGTCCCAAAGGATGGGTCATTGCACTTTAAGAGAATGGCTGAAGCGTTCCAGCGAGAGACAGAACCACCTGTGCAAAGATTCAGACGAGTGAGAGACAGTGAGTAATTTGCCTTAATTAGAACATAAGTTCTGGGGAAGGGGGCTGGAGACTGGCTTACAGCAATTCCTGGAGTCATAATGGCAAAAACAGTGTGAAGCTACTTGAGAATTGTGAAAGGAGGAGTGGTGCGTCAAACTGTGTTTTAGGACAATCACTCTGGCTGCTGTGAAAGGGTTGGAACCTAGGGCACAGGTTGTAAGGTTGCTGCGATGGAGTAAATTGAGGCTCTGGCCCAGGGATGTCCCAGATGCCAACATGGTGGAATGGAACAGCTGCCAAAGGGAGGCCTCTATATGGACCCTGGTCTACAAACTGCTTCAGCAGAAGCATCTGGAAGAGGCTCAGGTGGCATGTGGAAGGCCCACGCCTGCATCCTGGATTCTGGAGCCTACACAGCTTCGGTGGGAACCACTGTGGAGATTTCTGTGGCCCAGTCCCACTGAGGGTCCTATCCCTGGAAGACACGATGGCCATGCTACCTGAACCCAGGCTCCCATTTCTACAGCCCTTGCTCACCTAAATCAAAGTTTCTCAGCCCTTAAGAAGTCTTTTGGGCCCTATCCGGTTGCAGGTTCAATCCCAGATCGGGGCACATACGGGAGGTAACCAATGTTTCTCTTACATTGATGTTTCTCTCTCTCTTCCCCTTCCTCTCTAAAATCAATGAAAACATATCCCCGGGTGAGAATTAAAGTAGTCTTTTTGGCAGGTAGGAACGTAACATTTATATTTTACAAAATCAAACCAGCCCAGAAAATTTACCCATTTCCCTTTTCTATACTTCCCAGTTCAAAATATGACTGAGATCTTATTTTCACATATAGCATTATAATATGTACTATAACCTGCAAAGTAAGTCCTACGCACCTTTACGGATCCCTCTGACCCTGGCCTTAACTGAACACCCTGAGGCAGTGATTACTGACCTCACTTTACCTAACGGGGAATCTAGAACCTAGAACGTTCATGCTATAAAAAGGTCTAAGGCCGTGGTCAGCAAACCGTGGCTCACAAGCCACATGCGGCTCTTTGGCCCCATGAGTGCGGCTCTTCCACAAAATACCACGTGCGGGCGCACATACAGTGCGATTGAAACTCCGTGGCCCATGCGCACAAGTCGGCTTTCGGCCTGGGCAAGTCTATTTTGAAGAAGTACTGTTGATATTTGGCTCTGTTGACTAATGGGTGTGCCGACCACTGGTCTAAGGCATATCCCTTTCTCACTCTGCCACTTTGCCATCCAGAACCTGCTGCTGTGGAAGCGGCCAGGCATCCAATTCCATCGTGTGGGACCACTTGGATGTCCTTGAACAACGCATTCACTGAGATACTCACCTTAGTGGTAAACATGGGGATGAAAACCCACTATTTTACTTGACACATTTAAAATTATAAGTACAAAACTCAGGTCATGCTCTGTTTGTTAATCTTTCTGTAAAAATAATCGGTTATTTTAAAATTTACTCAACAAATACTTATTGGGAGTGTGATAGGCAGTTAGACAGACATGAGCAGAGCAAGGACTAAGGACCAGGTACAGAAGTTCATCAGAAGAGAAAGCCCCAGGAGCCTAGCAACTGACAACTGGAGGGTGTGCCCTCATCCCCAGGGTGAGTTTTCCTCCCCTAGCAGGTCACTGGTCCTGTGGTTTGGACCCCCTGATCTTTCATATCTCTGGTCATTCCGTTTAGGCCCCTGCCCCTGACCTTTCCTCCCTAGAGATAACATCTAGGCCTCAGTTGTATTTCAGCTCCAGGCCCAGAAAAGCAGCAAAACCAGATAAGCAACACCAGGGCTGACCTCAGGACCAGCTGCATTGCATACTGACCACCTGTCCTGGTGCCCACCAATCCATCAGTGGAGACCCTGACCCTGAAAGGACGCATATGAAAAGCTGCTAAGTGTCCCACTGAGTGATTCCCCCGGAATCTGCCCTAACACCTCCACCCTTAAAGCCTTACGAGGAGGACCCAGTGCACACTCCCTCCAGGGAGCACATTGGAGCCTTTCTTTCCCTTTGCCCTGCCCCTCAGGGGTCACCCTTATCTTCCTCACTTTTAAGCTTCAAGGGCCTGTCCTTTGCCTCTACCTACTGATTACTTACTCTAGCTCTGTCATTTTCTAAATAAATGTTCTCTTATAGTTTGAGTCTTGGCTGTGAACTCTTTCCTAGCCAGAACTCAAGCACCGAAGTTGCCAAGTCCAGGTCCAGTCTGACGCCCGGTGACATTCTCACCACCACCACCAAGAGTCCGTGATGCAAAAGACAAAACCCTCTGTTCTTAGGAACGCATAGCGGGGTAAGCAGTCATCAAATGCACCCTACAAACAGTGCTTGGAGTTGTGCCGAGTCCCAGAAAGAGGGGATGAGGGCAGGTGCCGGGGTCCAGCCCCAGCAGGTCCAGGGGTTCCCAAAGGTGTAGACGGAGTCGGAGAAGAAGGAATGACACAGAGACAGTGTTCAGTCGATCAGCAGCCTAGCCAGGATCTCCAGCCAAGTTCTGGTCTGGATCTCCAGAGAAGTTCTGCTGTTTATTGTCTTGTTACATCCGTATTTATACCAGTTGATTTTAATCCTGTCAATTTCTATTACAAAGGTTAGGGCGTTTCTTATCTCCATTCCAGGGAGTAAAGATTATGTAGCTTAAGCATGATTGTTTGTAGTTAAAGTGATTAACTACCCGCCTGGCACTTAGTTAAGGAGTTTCATCCCCTCCCTGACTTCAGGGAAAAATCCCTACCTAGGGAAACAACCTTACTCGGAGAGGTGACCTTGGTTAAAACACACAGCCCTAAGGGGAGCAAACATATTAAGAACAGTATGCTATATACGCCAGGTCCCTTGAAACATATGCTGTGCAGATGTTCCTTCCCTGCAGCGACTGTGTCAAGCAGCAAGGATGGACCAGCTTCCGGCAGGCAGGAGTCACCAGGGATGAGGCCCAGGCGAGACTAGCGCACTCAAGGGGAACTGGGCACGGTCAGGGCGGAGTGCGGGCTCCGGGGCTGCGGAGAAACAGGCCGAGGTCGCCCCCTAGAGGAGGGGTCAGGGGCGTGGCTTTCCAGGCAGAGCCTGCGAGGCAAATTCCAGAAAGAAAACGCTCCCTACACTAATCTCTGGAGTGAATCCAGATGGGAGAGCGCGGGCGTTCCTAGGCAGGGACGGGGCCTTTCGGGGCGACCCTTCCAGCGGCCGCGGCAGCAGCCACCTTGCGGGCCGAGAGCGCCCTCTGCCGTCACAGCTTCAAGCCGCCGAAAGCCCCAACCCGGACGGGGAAACGGGCCAGAGAAGGGCCGGCCTCGGGCACTCAGCGGCCATGTCCCCAGCCCGGGCGCGCTACCTTGTCCACCTGGGCGGCACGCAGCAGGTCTCGGGCCTCCAGGAAGGAGAAGACGTGCAGCAGCTCGTGTGCGCCCAGCGGCGGCCCCATCGCTGCCGCGGTCCCAGGCCCGCCCCGCCTTCTCCGCCCTTCCGCCCCGCGGGCCAATCCGCGCCCGGCCCGCGTCTGCGTCCCTGCGCCGGGCAGAACCCGCCCTGCTAGCGCGCATGCGCCTCATTAGCCAATCCCGGGCCCGTCCGCCGCTCCTCGGCCCCTCCTCCCGCGGTGCTGTGGCCCCACCTACTCCGCCTCTGCCTGGCCTTGGGTTTGCCCCTGACTTCACCATGGATCTCGCCTTTGCCCTGACCCGCATCCTGACACTCCCCAGAGTGACCCTCGGTGTCAGAGTCAGGTTCATGGTCAAAATCAGTGTAAGGGAAATTTTAGGGTCAGGGTTACGTTCAAGATCAATGTGAGAGTCACGATCAAGGTCAGGACCGCGGTCAGGTTGAGTGTCCATTAGAGGATCAGTGAGAGGATGAAGGTCAGAGCCTATTGTCAGGGTAAGATTGAGAGTTGCACTCGGGTTGACAGCAAATGTCCAGTTCTGTGTAGGATTCGGATCAAGGTCAGGGTGAGGCTGATATTCAGGATTAGTTGGGGTCAGTGACAGGTTATGGGTCCAAATCAAGGTTAGGATAGTCAGTTCAGGGTGAGCATGATGTTCATTGTCAAGGTCAATTAAGTCACTGTGGGGTTTGTTTTCTTTTGCTGCTGGAGTGAAGACCTCCCACCTTCACTTCTCTCTCTTGCATATACACCCACCTGGGTAATCTAAGACACTCTTCCCTTGTCAAGGTCTGTACACTTAATCACACCTGCAAAGCCCTATTGCTATGTAAGGCATTTTCATAGGTTAGATTTAGAACATGGGCATCTTTGAGGACTGAGCATTCTTCAACCTACCAGTTATTGTCAGGTTTAAGGGTAAGGATGGGTCAAGATGTGGGCATTGACCGTGCTGAGGATGATGGTCACCGTAATGATGGTCAAGTTTGATTTCAGGTCAGGTTCACAGCCAAGTGTGAGTCCAGGTTCTGCTCAAAGGTCAGTGTTAGGATGAGGATCAAGGTCAGGGTGAAATTGAGGTTTGGGTTAATGTCAATGTCAGGACCAGGGTCCTGGTAAGGTTTGAAGTGCAGACTAATTTCAGGTTCAAGGTCAGGCTCTATGGTTAGGGTGGAGGACTATGATGGTCCTTGTTAGAGAATTCAATCTCGGGGCAGGGATAGAGTGAAGTTGAGAGTCATAACCAGATTAAGGATACCAAGAGTCTCATTCGTGATAGTGTTGAGTCATGACCAGTGTAACAAATAGTCATTGTCAAGGGTAAGTCAAGGTCAGGATAAGTATGACAGCCATGTTAAGCATCAGGATCAGGGTCATGATGAGCATCAAAGTATGAATGCCAATCAGAGAGGGTCAATGTTATTGTGAGAGTGATTGGGGAGTTCATGAAAAAGGTTAAGTTCTATGTCAAGTGGGGTCAGTTACGGTGAGGGTCATGGTCAATGCCAAGATCAAGGCCAGGTTTAGGTGGGGAAGGGTCTGACAAAGACTTGGGTGAGGGTGAGTGTATATGTCAGTCAGGGTGATGAATAAGGGTCAGGTTTAACATAAGGCTTAAGGACAGAGTGAAGGTCATGAAAATTGAGCTAGACATTCTGACACAGATGTGGCTGGAGAAACAGGCAGAGGCCCAATCCTGAAAACATCTTTAAAGACGGATGAGACGGCCACTTTCCCCTCCAGAAAGCAACAACTGGGGTTTGTGTTTTATATTCCCTCTAAAAGCAGTGACTGGCAATGTTAGTCACCTCTGTCCTCAGTGCTTACAGAAGTTTATTCACATGGGGCACAGAATGAATATTTTAAGGATAAGAGTACTAAGAATAAATTTCTTTAATCTGCCTGTTTTTATCTATCCTTGAACCAACACCACTGTCTCAATTATTACAGCCCTATGCCAAGTCTTGGTATCTACTAGGTAAGCCCTTTCATCATCATTCTTCTCATTTCTGCATCCTCCTTTCAACACTTATATTTCCATATATATTTTACAACTGTCTTATCAAATTATTAAATAAGAAAAACAAGAGCTGGATAGAATTGCATTGTGATTTATTGAATTAACAAGTGAGTTTCAGGAATGCCTGTCTCCTTCTCTAAGGAAGAAGATGGCACAACTGGTTCTGGCTCACCCTTCTCCAAAGGCGGAGATGTCTGTAAACCAGATTAAGTTGCTTGGTTCACAACCTGAGCCATACTTGGGCCTGGACTTCTGCCACATCACCTCCAAAGGGAAGCTCCGTCATATAAAGCCCCTAGGGAGCCCCCAAGATTAGAGTAGCCATGAATGGGGTCACTTTCCCAGCGACCACAGAGAAGCAAGGACCAGGAAAAAATGCCACCTCGGCCACTTCCCTTGATAGGAATGGAAGTAAGCCAGACACCAGGCAGAACTACTTGGGCTTTTTTTATAATAAATCTCAAAAACTGAAGTAGTGTTTAGCAACCTTGAGAACAAAAGCAAACCCACCTCCCTTCCCACTCAGGTTTCTGAATTGAGGACATCCTCCTCTGTGCTCACAGAAGGCTCTTCCAGGACGTGTCCTGGCCAGAAAGGCAGTGCCTGGAGCAGCAGCACCACGGCCAGCACAGAGGTGGGCACACGGCCCCTTCCTGATGGTAAGTCAGCAGCACTCAGCGTCGGGCCTCCTCCTCTGCTGGGGCTGGACATCCTCACTGCCTGGCTGGAACAGGACCAGGTACGGAGCGAGCCCAGTGTGGTCGTAGCGTGGCCATGGGCTGAGTCAGGCTGGAGCAGAGGAACAGGAGGCCCTGGAACACAGGCCGGTGGCACCCGGTCCAGCAGCTCAGCTCTCCGGGATGAAGGGCCGAATCAGCTCTGGGTTCAACAGCAGCTCCTCGAGGGGCTGGTCCACATGGAAGTCATGGACGTTGGAAGGCCCTGGGTGGGCCTTGGGGGCCAGTCCCCCCGGGCGCTGGGGAATTGGCAGCTCCGAAGGGTGGGCAGGCAGGGGGGCTGTGAAGAAGTACTGGTGCAGGAGGGCCTGGGGGTGACAAGAAGGAACAGCATATGGAAACCAACCCCTTCCCTGTCCCAGCCTCAGCTCACTTCCCTGAGCTGGGGAGACAAGTGCTGCCCTGCAGGGCTCCTTCCTTCCCTGCTCGTCTGACTCGCTTCTGAGTGCTGACTGGGCATGGCTCCAGAGGCCAGGGGTGCCGCAGCGCACAGATCTCCACATGCCGGGAGTGGGGGACAATAAACAACACAGAGAAGTAAGGGAGTCAGTGTGTCAAATGACCAGTGCTGAAGCGGCGCAGGCTGCAGCGCTGAGAGGAGGCCCCTGGAGGTGGCACTAGAACAAAGACAAGAGAGATGAGTACGTGAGGCCCAGGGACAGAAGTGCACAGACCCTAGGACATGGGGGGAGCCCTGGGGCCAGAGCGGGGTGACTGAGAGGCACAGGAACAGGCAGTCAGAGGTGACACCCCAAGCCCGTGACTCCTGTGGGCCACTAGGACCTGGGCTGTCTTCTGAGGGAGCTACAACAGGAGGCCCTGCAGAGGGTGCTGGCCTGTCTGGACAAGGTCACGACCTCTGCCAGGTGGGAGCAGACACTGAATGGGCAGGAGGAGACTCTGGGAACAATGGGGAGGGGTTTAGATGGAGCAGGAAGTGCTAAGTTGGTCTCAGGATGCTCTGAAGGCACGGTGGACGTGGCGCTCACCAGGCGCATGCATGAACACACACTGCTACTGCCAAGGGGGGGAAAGGAGTGGTACAAGCCACAGAGACCCTGATGCCATCGGCCCATGGCCCCCCTTCCTTCCCTGCCTCCCTGCCACAACCCGTCCTGCTGGGTCCTTCTCTCCGGGCCTCTGCTCATCATCTCTCATGAGGAAACACCTCCCGTGCCTTAACCCATCCTCCAGGAAGCCTGACGCCCACTGCCTGGGCGCCCTGCCTCACCACAAGGTAGAGACCCCACAGGGATGGGGCCATGATCACTTCTTCACTCTGGCCCAGGCCCAGGACAGTGCCTGGAATATGCCAACGCTGAGTAATACCTGCTGAAGGAATGAAGGCATGACGAAGCGAGTCACCAGTAACCGGAGGGGCTGTCTTCTGTGAGGTGGGCACACCCTTCCAATGGGCCACCCTTCCTGCCCGCAGCCCCTCCGGGGTCTGCTCAAGAGAGGCTCGGAGGTTCCAGCCCCCATCACACCTTCTCAGGGACCTTGACCTCCTGAGTCCCATGAGCGTGAGTGAGGAGGGTCAGGGCCACGGGTCACCCTACCTGAGAGGCTGCAATGCGCTGGCGCGGAGGGTAGAGGAGGAACTGCCCCAGCAGGTCCAAGGCCTGGGGAGAGGCGTCGGGCAGCACCTCTCCTAGGGGCACAGGCGCCTGCTCCTCGAAGGAGATCTTGTTGTAGTCGGGCAGTTCCGTGATCTCCTGAGGGGAACGGGGCGCCTCAGGGCCAGCACTGCCGCCAGCTCCCTCCATCAGTCCTCGCTCCCTGTCGCCCACCTGCTCAGGCTACTGGCTGTGGCCCCAGCCACGTGTCCCACCCTCACCCCATCACCCATGTCTTCACTCATTCACTCAGTCCCTCGTGCCTCCACCCTTTCCAGAACCTGCTCCACCCCCAGCTTGGAGAGACTGCAGGTGCTAGGGGCAGGCAGGATGGGACAGCGGACAGCAGGGAGGGGGGAGCCCCCAAGCTGGGCCAGGACAGTGGTCTGGGATTTCAGGGAGGCATGGGGCCAAAAGAGCGAAATTACAGAGAGGGGAGTCACCAGCTACCAGGGGGAATGAAGGGCACCTCCCCCCTCCCTTCCCCACCGAGGGCCCCTGCTCACCGGCCAGATTTGAGGGCTAGGGGTGCCCAAGATGCGAAGTACACAGCAAAGCTGTTCGATGTCATTCTCCCCTGGGAAGAGCGGGGACCCGTTCAACAGCTCCCCCAGTATGCAGCCCACGGCCCTGCAGATACAGAAGCCAAACAGCTCACAGACTCACACCACGGGCACGGTCTCCCCACACCAGTTCCATCACTCCCACCACGGACACACATCTCCTCACACCTGCACCCACCTCTCTGCGCAAAGTAGCCTAGAGGGCTCACAGCCAAGACCAAGCCCCCAAACAATCAAAGACCTCCAGCCTACAACACAGAGCATAGCCCCCTCTCCAAGCATCTCTCAGCCTCAAATCTACAACACACAATAACCACTCAACAGTTCTGCACCTTCTCAGAGCTCCCCACCCTGGGACACCCAGCCACCTCCTCACATTCTGCGGCAGGCCTCCAAACAGCCACCCAATCTCAAACTCTTAGGCATGTATACGCCACGCTGTCTCAAGTGAAGGCTCAGAGCCTTACCACCCAAGGACTCAGGCCTTGGGATCGCTCAGGGCCATTGCATCCTGCGCTTTCGTCCCCTGCACAGTAGCTAGACCAGGGGTGGGCAAACTTTTTGACTCGAGGGCCACAATGGGTTCTTAAACTGGACCGGAGGGCCAGAACAAAAGCATGGATGGAGTGTTTGTGTGAACTAATATAAATTCAAAGTAAACATCATTACATAAAAGGGCACGGTCTTTTTTTTTTTTTTTTTAGTTTTATTCATTTCAAACGGGCCGGATCCGGCCCGCGAGCCATAGTTTGCCCACGGCTGAGCTAGACGCATCACACCCCAGGAAACTTCCCACTGGGACAACCACTCCCATCCCACCCAACCCCCATCCAGCTCCAAAAAGTCCTGGAGAGGAACACTGGTCCCAAACTCCTCAGAGATACCCTAACTGGGGAAGAGAGCCCAAGGCAACCCAGAGCTCACAGCCCGAAAATACCCCTAAGTGGCTGAGAGACCCCAATGCCCAGGAGGAAAGGGTGACTCCTGGACCCACAGTCCCCCCTTGCCCAGCCCACAGTCTCACCACAGGTCGACCCCCTGGTCGTACTGGCGGGCACCGTACAGGAGCTCGGGGGCTCGGTACCACCTGCAAGAGAAGGGTGGGTGGTCACAGCCAAGTCACCAGTCTGACCGGAGGCTGCCCCAGAAGGTCACCCTGGTCCCCATGCCCGCCTCATGAGGAATGTCTGGAGAGGCCCAGAAGCCTCTTTCCCCGGCGGGGGGCGGGGGCGGGGGGGGGGCAAGCATGGGGCCTGTCCATTGCTAGGTCCTGCCTGGGAACTGGCCCTCCCTACCTGGTGGCCACCTGGTGCGTATAGAGACGGCTACCATCTGGGGAAAAGACCCGGGCCAGGCCGAAGTCCGCTATCTTGAGCTGGCCTGAGGCGCTGATGAGCAGGTTGGCTGGTTTCAGGTCCTGAGAACACCAAAGGAGGCATCAGTTCTTCCAGGGCCCCAAGAGGACCTTGGGGGCTGGCAGGCTGACCACCCGGTTCAGCCCAAGTCCCCACCCCCCACTTCCCACCCCCGCAGGACCACACCCCAGAGGGCTTACCCACAGGCCCCGACCCATCAGTCCCCCTCTCTGGTCTTGTCTTCTTCAAGGGCTGGTCCACCCCCAATCCAACGGGCCCTCAGGCCCCACCCCAGCCCCTGCTGGGACTGACCCGATGCACGATGTTGTTGGCGTGGCAAAAGGAGACACCTTTAAGGAGCATCTGCAGGTAGCTCTTGACCTGTGCCTGGGCAAGCGGCCTCTGGGTGTGGCGCACCACCTCCGCCAGATCTGACAGCATGAACTCGAAGGCCAGCACAAAGCCTGCCCCGTGCGGGAATACTGCCTTCAGCTGCACCACCTGCAGGCAGGGCATCCGGTCAGCCCCCAGACGCATAGGGTTCAGACTCTCTCTGGAACCCCCAGCCCTTGCCACAGCAGAGGACAACGCAGACAGGGGAGGTGACATAAGATCTGAATGGGGACCAAGGAGCTGGGTGCCCTCTTGTTGTTTCTGTCTCCTGAGAGAAAACGGGCTCCCACTCTAACACTCCACGCACACTCAGGGAACAGGAGGTCTAAGGCCACTTAGAGCAACGTCTGGTTCCCCCACCCAGACTACAAACTGGAAAATCAACTCACACACACACACACACACACACACACACGAAGTCAAGTCTCATCTGGTTTCCTCTAGGGCAGCGATTCTCAACCTGCAGGTCACGACCTCTTTGGGGGTTGAACGACCCTTTCACAGGGGTCACCTAAGACCATCGGAAAACACATATATAATTACATATTGTTTTTGTGATCAATCACTATGCTTTAATTATGTTCCATTTGTAACAATGAAATTGGAGGTCACCACAACATGAGGAACTGTATTAAAGGGTTGCGGTATTAGGAAGGTTGAGAACCACTGCTCTAGGGCCATTAAATCCCAGCACCAACAAAAGGCAACCACTACTCCCCAGAACTGTGACAGCTGGAGACACGTCATATGTACTGAGGGCCCACAGGTCACAGGTGTTGGGCTGCACAGGAAGGAGCAAGAAAAGGGGACCTTAAGGAGCTGCCAGCACAGGGGGACAGACTACTGACAAATGGTTCTAATGAGGACAGAAGAGCAAGAATGGGGTGGGGTTGATTATACAGGGAGCTGGACAGGAGCTCTGGGCAGGAGACAGCAAGAACAAAACCCCGAGGCAAGAACAGAGAGGAGGCTGGAGGGAGGGACATGTACATGTGGGAAGGCTCTCTGCTCTCTTCTGCCCCAAATCCTAGAATGGTGGTTGTCCTGGGAGCATAATTTAAGCTGTTGAATGAATGGAAAGAGAGGCTGGAGGGGGCTGGGAGCAGATGGTGACAATGCTTTCACCGTGAAGACAAGCCACTGGGAATGGACAGCTCCACCTACATGTTTCTGACTGTGGGGCAGGGCAGCAGCGGGAAGGCTGCTGTAGCTGTTCTGGTGAAAGGCGACAGTGGCCTGGGCCCGCGTGAAATCTACAGTGTTTTAAAGATAGAACCTCAGGCCTGCTGGTCACAGGATGCAGGGCCTCGTCACCAGCCTCCTGGAGGCCACACAGGGGCTGTCAGCAAGCCCTTTACTCCCTCAAAAAACGAGAATGGCCTTACTGCTATTTTTCTGATTTTGAGGCGAGGACATAGTCATTTTACACAGTGAAACACACACATATATTCAGATAATACACAAAATTACTTTAAAAAATTTTTTAAAATATATTTTTATTAATTTCAGAGAGGAAGGGAGAAAGAGAGAAACATCAATGATGAGAGAGAATCATTGATCAGGTGCCTTCTGCACGCCCCCTACTGGGAATCGAGCCTACAACCTGGCATGTGCCCTTGACCGGAATCAAACCTGGGACCTTTCAGTCTGCAAACTGACGCTCTATCCACTGAGCCAAACCAGCTAAGGCCAAAATTACTTTTTAAAAAACAAATAAAGGAAAATCCTACCTACTTAATCAACCTTAAGAGTATATCCCCCCAGACTTTACAACAGATACGGCATCCAGACACACATTCACATGTACACAGATATAATGTTTTCATACAAAACCGGGATGACAAACAGTTTCAGAGCATGCCCTTGTCACCCAATATGTCATGAAGAGCTTCAGAAATTAAGGAGCAGCCAAAACCGGTTTGGCTCAGTGGATAGAGCGCCGGCCTGTGGACTGAAAGGTCCCAGATTCGATTCCGGTCAAGGGCATATACCTGGGTTGCGGGCACATCCCCAGTAGGGGGTGTGCAGGAGGCAGCTGATCGATGTTTCTCTCTCATCGATGTTTCTAACTATCTCTCTCCCTTCCTCTCTGTAAAAAAATCAATAAAATATATTAAAAAAATAAAAAAGAAATTAAGGAACAAATCAGGGTCTCGCTTATTCAAGGTCGACCCATCCTTGTCACTCCCCGGGAAGTTGAGCACATTCTCCACTCTTGACATGGACAAGAGAGAGAGCCAAAGAGAATGAGGCTGGGATATGAGGTGTCCCTCTTTATGTGCCACAGACCCTCCCAGTCCTGTCACAGCACCAACCACACCAGCTGGGCCCTGTGGCTTCTGTCCATCTCCCTTACCACACTAACTTCTCAAGAGCCTGGTGAGGGCCCGTTTCTCCCGTGTGGCCAGTGCCCAGTACCGGGTGGGGCCTACAAAGGCCCCAAAGTTAAAACATCCAGACTCCTCAGTCAGACCTGGTCCCAAGCCTCCACAGACAAGCTGAGCCCCCATATGCTGGTGGCTGGCCCTGCTCCCTGGTCTGAGAGAGGTCGATGCCGAAACCCCCCTTGCAGAGTATCCGAGAAAACTCAGAAGGACAATGGCGGTCAAGCAGTTAACCCAGCCTGCAGAACATAGCAGGAGCTCAATAGGTGGCAGTGATCATTACCACTAGAAACCACTGATCAGTTCTGAGAAATAAGGCATACGTTCGTGAATGGATGGATGAGTACAGAAAGAAGTGGATGAACAAGAAAGTGAACGAGTGAGGAATGAAGTAGTTTGGTAAATGAGAGTGAATACGTGGGCAAGAACGGAAGTGGGGGCGGGGAAGCACATGAGCCAGTAGAGTGGGTGCAGGTCCCCCGAGTGGGAGTGAGCAGAGGGAGGGAGGAGGTGCCCGGCCCCCAGCCTCACTCACATACTGATTGTCCTCGATCTCCTGCAGGGCCTTGATCTCCCGCAGGGCCTGGTTGGGGATGCCATCCTCCAGCCGCCTCAGGGCCACCTTCTTGAGGGCAACGATCTCTCCAGTCTGTGCAGGACGGAACGCAGACACTGCCACCCCATGGCCCCTGGGAAAGGCTGGCGAGAGGGTGGGAAACGCGCCCTCTGGGTGGGACGCGGAGGTCCGAGGCCCTCGTGAGGATGGAGGGAAATCACAGTTCAGAAGCATCCTCAGCACGCTCCTGGGGACACGCGTGGGATGCGGCGGGCCGCAATCTGGACGCCTCCATCCCCACCCCTTAAAGGGGTTAAAGTGATGAGCACACGCGGCGAAGAGGAGAGAGACGGGGAGGCCGGCGCAATGGCCCACGCCTGGGTTCGGAAAACAGGTGCACCTCACGGAGAAAGGAACGGGACCCAAGGAGGAAGGCCCGGGAGGCCCCGCGGGCGCAGCTCACCTCTACGTGCTTGGCCTTGAAGACGATGCCGTGTGCGCCCTCCCCGATGCGCCCCAGAATGCAGTACTGGTCCATCGCCCGCCCGCCGGTGCCCGGACCGGGCTGCCTAGCGACTGGGCGGCCCCCAAGCGCCAAGGGCCGGCGGCCAAGTGCAGCTGGGGACGCGCCCGGGCCTCATCTGCGCTTTCCGCGAGGCCCCGCCCCCACGCCGCAGGGCGCCTCATCCGGTGGAGGTCACCCGCGAGCGGACAACGCCCGCCCCGGAGCGCGGAGCTGCAACCGCAACAGACCCCAGCCCGCCGCTGGGAGTCACCTAAGGAGATACGCAAGGCACGCCGGGAGGGCGGGGCCGCGGGGCCTGGAGGGCGGGGCTTCAGGCTGAAGGGCGGGGCCGCAGGGCCGGGAGGGCGGGGCCTAGAGCTGAAGGGCGGGGCCGCGGGACCGACAGGGCGGGGCCGCGAGGGTTAGGAGACTCCCAATAGTGACAGTGAGGGGAGAGGGCCAGGGCTGAGTGGTAGAGGGATCCTAAAGGAGGCCTCCCTTCTGGAAAGTCAAATGGCAACATGCAGAGATAACTTTTTAAAAGTGCAAACTCCAAAAAGAGAAAAAAATTACAAACTCTGACTCAGAAAATCTATGACTAAGGGCTTCTCATGAGGAAACATTTGGAGGAATTTGCAACTTGAATGATTTTAAGAATTGCATATCATCAAAGGAGGTTGACCAAAAAAACACACAACAGAAATAGCTCCTAAATTTCTGGAAAGAGCTCAATCTCACACACAAGATAAATGCAAAATAATGTATAACTTTTCACCTATCGGACGGCCAAAGATTGCAGATGTAACAGCCTGGCCGGGCTGTGGGAAAACAGGAGCTTTCCTACAGTGCTGGTGGGAGTGTAATCCCTTAGCCTCAGCAAGCCCACTCCTAGAAATTCCCCCAGTAGATATATAGCACATATGTGAAATGACATGTGCAAAGTTATTAAGTGAAGCATTGCCTGAATAGCAAAATATTGGAAACATTGCAAATGTCCATCAATAGGAGACTGACTAAATTGTGATACACCTATCAAATGAAATATTAAGCAGCTTTAAAAACGAATGAGGAAACTTTTAAGGTACAGTAATGGGAAGATTTCTAAACTATATTAAGTTAAAAAGGCAAGATGCAAAACAGCATAGCATGCCACTAGCTGTGCCCAAGAAAAGGAGAAAGGAATATAAATAAAGGCATATGTAGCCCTAGCTGGTTTGGCTCAGTGGATAGAGCATTGGCCTGTGGACTGTAGGGTCCTGGGTTCGATTCTGGTCAAGGGCATATGTCCGGGGTTGCAGGCTCGGTCCCGAGTGGGGGACGTGCAGGAGGCAGCCAATCAGTGATTCTCTCTCATCATTAATGTTTCTCTCTCTCTCTCCCTCTCCCTTCCTCTCTGAAATCAATAAAAATGTATAAAATAAAAAATAAATTAAAAAAGCATAAATAAAAAAATGTGTGTTCATACATTCCAAGATATTTGTAAAGATACCAAGTTTTCATGATTGTAGTTACCTGGTGGGACTAGAGGCATTGGGGATAGAGTGGGAGGCAGACTTTTCACTGGGCCTCTTTGTATTCTTTGAGTTTTGAGCTGTATAATTTACTAATTCTGCTCTTTTAATTCCACTCTTTTAATAATTTCAGAAGAAGGTCTTGATGTCCACAGAAGGATATTCACCCCGTTTGATGGTAGAGGCCAGATAAGAACCCAAATCTATTTTTGGCCAACTCTGGAAATCAGATTATCTTCCATCTTCAGGATTTGTTGTTGTACATTTGCTTTTTGGTTTAGTGTATTTCCCAATCTAATTGTGCAATGTCTGTTTTCTTTCTTATGTGTGGTCTCTGAAATCTCTGCTCAGTTAGCTTAGGTGTCAGCTAACAACTGGGGAGAGGTTTTCAGTAGGGAGGCTCCTTTCTTCAGCCAGCACAGCCAGTGTCCAGGGGTTCTTTCTAACAGAGGTGGTCTGTGTGAATGCGAAGGAATGTGAGTGAATAGCAAACCTCATGCCCTGATGCAAATTTGAATCCCCAGACAGAAGTCATGGCAGAGGAGTCAACACAGAAATACTTCAGCATTAGGCCTCTGCCTTCCCTCACTCAGCCTCTAGCTACATATAGTCAGAAATTTCTTTGCTTATCTGTTCTTCTCTGGCTCCACTGATGTGATTGGTTCCCAGTGCTGTGATCAGTTCAGGAGCCCAAGACTCATCCAATGCCTTCTTGTCCTTCAGCAGTAATGTCAATAGACTGCTTATCTCTGGACTTTATTTTCACTTACTTTATATAGCTTTCCTCTCTCTCCTCCTCTTATTTACTATATGAATACTAGAGGCTCGGTGTACAAAAATTTGTGCACTCAGGGGATTCCCTCAGCCCGGCCTATGCCCTCTTGCAGTCTGGGACTCCTCAGAGGATGTCCACCTGCTGGCTTAGGCCCACTCCCTGGGGGATTGGGCCCAAGCTGGCAGTCAGACATCCCTCTGGCAGCCTGGCAGCCTGGCAGCCCTCGGGGGATGTCCACTTACCAGCAGGGAGCAGATCTCAGCTGCAGTCGAACATCCTTAGTGCTGCTGAGGAGGTGGGAGAGGCTCCCGCCACCACCACTCTGCTGGAAGCCATCAGCCTGGCTTGTGGCTGAGTAGAGCTCCCCCTGTGGGAGCGCACTGACCACCAGGGGACAGCTCCTGCATTGAGCATCTGCCCCCTGATGGTCAGTGTGTGTCATAGTGACCAGTCATTCCCAGTCGTTCTGGTGTTAGAGTCAATTTGCATATTACCCTTTTATTATATAGGATAGAGGCCTGGTGCATGGGTGGGGGCCAGCTGGTTTGCCCTGAAGGGTGTCCCGGATCAGAGTGGGGGTCCTGCTGGGGTGCCTGGCCAGCCTGGGTGAGGGGCTGATGGCTGTTTGCAGGCTGGCCAAGCCCCACTGCGATGGAAGCTCCCAGCCTCTCCTTTTTTTCTTTCTTTTTTTATTCTGGGATTTATTTACCTTCTATTATTGAAACTTTGTAGCCTTGAGTGGAGCTCAGAGCCGGCCAGGGTGGGCAGGAAGCTTGGCTTCCTCCATCAACAGGGGCAATCCAAGCCTCCTGCTCACTCCAGCTCTGTGGCCACAGCTGGCTGAAAGCAGGTATCTGGGGTTTATTTATCTTCTATAATTGAAACTTTGTTGCTTTGAGTGGAGCTCAGAGCCAGCTGCCGCAGGCGGGAAGTTGGCTTCCTCCATCATTGGGGCAACCAAGCCTTCTTCTCATTGCAGCTCCGTGGCTGCTGGCCGCCATCTTGGTTGGGTTAATTTGCATATCGTCACTCTGATTGGCTGGTGGGCATAGCAAAGGTATGGTCAATTAGCATCTCTGTCTTTTATTAGTGTAGACTAGAGGCTCAATGCACAAAATTTGTGTGCACTGGGCAGGGGGGGGGGTGGGGTTCCATCTCTCAGCCTGGCCTGTGCCCTCTCGCAGTCTGGGAGCCCTGCAATCGATCACTCCACAGAGGGAGGCCCTGCTCACCCACCGCAGCCTGCCAGTCAGTAGCCTGGGCCTCCCTCCGTGGGGTGATCGTGGAGCCCCCTTATTGATCACCCTGCCAGCTGGTGGCCTGGGCCTCCCTCTACAGGGTGATTCTGGGGCAATGGTGGGGCCCTCCCAACCAATCACATCGCACCCGCTTTGGCTGGCCTGGCACCAGTGGGTGATATAGCGTGGTCGTGCAGATGGTCCTTCAACTGTTTGGCTGTTTGGTTGATTTGCATATTATGCTTTTATTATTATAGATTATTATAGATAGATAGCCAAGATATAAAAGCAAATTAGGTATCCATCAATAGGTGACTGGATAAAAAAGATGTGGTAGATATATACAATGAACTATTACTCAGCAATAAAAAAGAATGAAATCCTGCCATTTGTGACATGGATTGTATGTAGAGGAACATGGATGGACCTAGAGGGTATTATGCTCAGTGAACTAAGTCAGACAGAGAAAGACAAATATCAATGGTTTCACTTATATGCGGAATCTAAAACAAAACACAGACACACACACACACACACACACACACACAACAAAGTAACAAACAAAGCAAAACAGAAACTCATAGAAACAGAGCTCAGACTGAGGTTGCCAGACCCTTCTGGTGGGGGGGGGGGGATGGGTGAAAAAAGGCTCAGGGGATTATAGTCAGTAATACTGTGGTAAATTTACAAGGTGACAGGCGGGTACTTGAGTTACCTACCTACCTTAGGACGTGGTCACACCGTAGGGTATATAAATGTCGAATCACTATATTGTACACCTGAAACTCATACGTTGTCTACCAACCGTATTTAAATCTCCAAATTGAGAAAAGCCAATTGATGGCAGCTTCCCACCCTGCGGTATTACTCCTTCCTCTCCTGTGACCCCTGGCAATTCTCAATCCAGTGTTCTTTTTACTTATGTGGGTTTACACGCTGCTAAAACCCTGGGGCTTGACCAAATTATCTGGATTTAAGAGGAGGAGGCTCTGAGATACCGCAGAACCTCATCCTAAATCTTGACTCACCATCTTCTACATGCAGCTGCTTCCTATAAGTTCATTTTGTGGAGAGTACCACGGGGAAACAGCTGGGGATCCATAGTCGCTCAGTAAGATAGCTGAGTCTCAGCCCACCTCTGCAGCTGGGGCGTTGGCTGCCCTGGCCTGTAACCGGGTCAGTAGTCCATGTCTGGCCTTCCTGGTTGGTGACCTGTGGTCTACACCTTCGCGGATGGGTCCTGCCGCTGAGCCTCCCCAGGTGCGTTCGCCTCTCCACAGCTGGGCTGAGCATCCAGTCCCGAGAAGGGACTATTTATTACTAGGGTGGGTCTTACGGAGGGTTTAAAGGGGCCTCACTGGGCCGGTGCTGCACTTCCCTACCGACTCCCCCTGGGAGGGAGGCAGTTCTCACCTGGGTCCTGGCTGGTGGGTGAGCCCAGCCCGGACATGTTCTCCAGCAGTAAGTTTTTGGGGAGGCTGCGGGGCTGGGGGTGGCGGGAGCCTGGCCTTTTCTCTGGGCCATGCCCTGTGGGTTCAGGAGGGCGGGTCCGACCAGGGGTGGTTTGAAGGTCACTGTGACATGAGGCGTTGACACTTGGACGGGGGGGGGGGGGGGGCTAAGCACCCTAAAAGGCTGCCCGAGAGCAGGTGCGCAGGAAGGCAGTAGGCGCCCAGGTAAGGCTGCAGTGATTTGTCAAAGTGGGGAAACGTCCACTCTGCAGGTTGGGGGTGGGGGGGCAGCCTCTGGGAGCTTGGAGGAGGGCTGGCGGAGGGGAAACCCGGCTCCGCCTGGGCCTCGTATGTTGCCCACTTTTCTCCATTGAGAAATTCCATTTTGAACAGAATCAACAAGTCAGTGGTGAGCCCCGCTCTGATGGACTCCAGGGGCCCCAAGCTAACATTGAGGCCTGGGGAGCTTGCCCAGGTCACAAGAGAAAGTACAAACGTTAGTGTACAGAACGCACCCCCTCTATCCCCTCCCCCCCTCCCCCAAACACACACACTCCCGCTGTTAGTTTTCTTCCTGCATGGAGATTCCTTATGTTCTGGTTTTGGGGTTCTGGGTTTTGGTGGACTTTGGTTCCTAGTACAAGTGGAGGTTTGGCAGACCAGCTCTGCCCATGGCCGTCTCTGGCGGTGCACTTCAGTTGTGATTATAGTTTATATGGCACGCCTCCCCCTCCCCGCCTCAAGAATTGTTGGGAACTGAGGCGAGTTGGGAGCAGGTTCTGCAGAGTACAGGGCACCAGAGACCTCTGCATGCAAAGGAATTCCTTGGCGTGGGAGGCTGCCGCCCCAGGCTGCCCTGGACAGGGAGCAAGTCTTCGTAGGCCTAAATGTGAGGTGGAGACTAATGTCTCTTCTGCTGTGTGTGTGTGTGTGTGTGTGTGTGTGTGTGTCCGTCTGTCCGTCTGTCCCAGGGCCCCGAAGAGACTCAAGGCGCCAGAAGACGAAGTACAACAAAAACCAACTCAAGGTTCTTTTTTTTTAAATTTTTAATTACAAAGGGTATTACATATGTGTCCATTTTTTCCCCCCGCCAAAGACAGTCCCCTAGCCTCCCCTATCCCCCAGTGTCCTATGTCCATTGGTTATGCTTATATGCATGCATACAAGTCCTTTGGTTGATCTCTTACCCCCCTACCTCCCGCCCCCCAACCCTCCCCGGCCTTCCTGCTGCAGTTAGACAATCTGTTTGAGGCAGCTCTGCCTCTGTATCTATTATTGTTCAAAAGTTTATAAAGGTCTCAATTATCCATGAATGAGTGAGATCATGTGGTATTTTTCCTTCATTGACTGGCTTATTTCACTTAGCATAATGCTCTCCAGTTCCATCCATGCCGTTGCAAATGGTAAGAGTTCCTTCCTTTTTAGAGCAGCATAGTATTCCATCGTGTAGATGAACCACAGTTTTCTAATCCATTCATCTACTGATGGGCACTTAGGCTGTTTCCAGATCTTAGCTATGGTGAATTGTGCTGCTATGAACATAGGGGTGCATATATCCTTTCTGATTGGTGTTTCTGGTTTCTTGGGATATATTCCTAGAAGTGGGATCACAGGGTCAAATGGGAGTTCCATTTGTAGTTTTTTGAGGAAACTCCATACTGTCTTCCATAGTGGCTGCACCAGTCTGCATTCCCACCAGCAGTGCACAAGTGTTCCTTTTTCTCCACATCCTCTCCAGCACTTGTCGTTTGTTGATTTGTTGATGATAGCCAGTCTGACAGGTGTGAGATGGTACCTCATTGTTGTTTTGATTGGCATCTCTCGGATGATTAGTGACTTTGAGCATGTTTTCATATGTCTCTTGGCTTTCTGAATGTCCTCTTTTGAAAGGTGTCTATTTAGGTCCTTTGCCCATTTTTTGATTGGATTGTTTATCTTCCTTTTGTTAAGTTGTATGAGTTCCCTATAAATTTTGGAGATTAGGCCCTTATCAGATATGACATTGGCAAATATGTTTTCCCACACAGTGTGCTTTCTCGTTGTTTTGTTGATGGTTTCTTTTGCTGTGCAGAAGCTTTTTATTTTGATGTAGTCCCATTTGTTCATTTTCTCTTTAGTTTCAAGTGCCCTAGGAGCTGTATCAGTGAAGAAGTTGCTTCAGCATATGTCTGAGATTTTGTTGCCTTTGGATTCTTCTAGAATTTTTATGGTTTCCTGACGTACATTTAAGTCCTTTATCCATTTTGAGTTAATTTTTGTGTATGGTGTAAGTTGGTGGTCTAGTTTCATTTTCTTGCATATATCTGTCCAACTTTCCCAGCACCATTTATTGAAGAGACTATCTTGGCTCCATTGTATGTTCTTGCCTCCTTTGTCAAATATCAATTGAGCATATTGGTTCGGGCCAATTTCTGGGCTCTCTATTCTATTCCATTGATCTATATGCCTATTCTTGTGCCAGTACCAGGCAGTTTTGACAACAGTGGCTTTGTAATACACCTTGATATCTGGTATTGAGATCCCACCTACTTTGTTCTTTTTCAGGATTGCTGCAGCTATTCGGGGTCTTTTTTTATTCCAGATGAATTTTTGGAGAGTTCGTTCTAGATCTATGAAGTATGCCATTGGTATTTTAATGGGAAGTGCGTTGAATTTATAGGTTGCTTTGAGTAGTATGGACATTTTAATGATGTTGAATCTACCAATCCATGAACGCAGTATGTTCTTCCATCTGTTTATGTCTTCCTCTATATCTTTTTTCAACGTCCTGTAGTTTTCTGAGTAGAGGTCTTTTACCTCTTTAGTTAAGTTTATTCCTAGGTAGCTTAATTTTTTTGGTGCGATGGTGAACGGGATTGTTTTTATAATCTCTCTTTCTGAAAGTTCACTATTGGTGTATAGAAATGCCTCAGATTTCTTGGGGTTAATTTTGTATCCTGCTACATTGCCAAATTCATGTATTAAGTCTAGTAGCTTTTTGATGGAGTCTCTAGGGTTTTGTATGTATAATATCATGTCGTCAGCAAATAAGGACAGTTTTACTTCCTCTTTTCCAATTTGGATGCCTTTTATTTCTTCTTCTTGTCTAATTGCAATGGCTAACACTTCCAGTACTATGTTGAACAGGAGTGGTGAGAGAGGGCACCCCTGTCTTGTTCCTGTTCTTAGGGGAAATGGTGTTAGTTTTTGTCCATTGAGTATGATGCTGGCTGTGGGCCTGTCATATATGGCTTTTATTATGTTGAGGTATGATCCTTCTACTCCCACCTTACTGAGAGTTTTTATCAAAAATGGGTGTTGAATTTTGTCAAATGCTTTTTCTGCATCAATTGATATGACCATGTGTTTTTTTTCTTTCAATTTGTTTATGTGATGTATCACGTTTATTGGTTTGCGGATATTGTACCATCCTTGCATCCCTGGGATAAATCCTACTTGGTCATGGTGTATGATCTTTCTGATGTACTGCTGGATCCGATTTGCTAAGATTTTGTTGATGATTTTGGCATCTATGTTCATGAGGGATATTGTCCTGTAATTCTCTTTCATTGTGTTGTCTTTACCTGGTTTTGGTATTAGGGTGATGCTGGCTTCATAGAATGAGCTTGGAAGTGTTCCTTCCTCTTGAATTTTTTGTAGTAGTCTGAGGAGGATAGGTTTTAGTTCTTCCTTGAATGTTTGGTAAAACTCCCCTGTGAAGCCATCTGGTCCTGGGCTTTTGTTTGATGGAAGCTTTTTGATGACTGCTTCAATTTCTTCCATAGTTATTGGCCTGTTGAGATTTTTAGATTCTTCCTGATTGAGTTTTGGAATGTTGTATTTTTCTAGGAATTTGTCCATTTCCTCCAGGTTGTCTAGTTTGTTGGAGTAGAGCTGTTCAAAGTATTTTTTAACAATCATTTGTATTTCTGTGGGGTCTGTTGTTATTTCGCCTCTATCGTTTCTGATTTTGTTTATTTGGGTCCTCTCTCTTTGCTTCTTGGTGAGTCTGGCAAGGGGTTTATCAATCTTGTTTATCCTTTCAAAGAACCAGCTCTTGGTTTCATTGATTTTCTGTATTGTTTTTTTGGTCTCTATGTCATTTATTTCTGCTCTAATCTTTATTATCTCCTTCCTTCTGCTCACTCTGGGCTTTTCTTGTTGCTCTCTTTCTAAATCTTTGAGTTGTAGAGTTAGATGATTTACTACCATTTTTTCTTGTTTTTTGAGATAGGCCTGTAGAGCTATAAACTTCCCTCTCAGGACTGCTTTCATTGTGTCCCATAGGTTTTGGATTGTTGTGTTTTCATTGTCATTAGTTTCCAGGATGTTTTTAATTTCTTCTTTGATCTCATTGGTAACCCAATCAATATTTAATAGCATGCTATTCAGCTTCCAGGTGTTTGAGTATTTTGGGTTGTTTTTATTGTAGTTTATTTCTAATATTATGCCATCCTGGTCTGTGAAGATGCTTGGTATGATTTCAATCTTCTTGAATTTGGGGATACTTTGCTTGTGACCCAACATGTGGTCTATTTTTGAATATGTCCCATGAGCACTTGAGAAGAACGTATATTCCCTGGCTTTGGGGTGAAGCGTTCTGAAGATGTCTATTAAGTCCATCTTATCAAGTGAGTCATTTAGGATTGCTGTATCTTTGCTGATTGTTTGTCTATAGGACTTATCCAGTGCTGTCAGTGGTGTATTAAAGTCCCCTACTATGATTGTATTGTTGTCGATCTCTCCTTTGATATCTTCCAGGAGTTTTTTTATAAATTTGGGTGCTCCTGCATTGGGTGCATATATGTTTACCAGGGTTATATCTTCTTGTTGTATTGATCCCTTTAGTATTATGAAGTGGCCTTCCCTATCTCTTGTTATGGCCTTCACTTTGAGGTCTATTTTGTCCGATATAAGTATTGCTACACCAGCTTACTTTTCCTTTCCATTTGCCTGAAAGATATTTTTCCATCCCTTCACTTTCAGTCTGTGTGAGTCCGTTCTAATGAGGTGGGTTTCTTGTAGACAGCAGATGTATGGGTCATGTTTTTTTATCCATTCAGCCACTTGATGTCTTTTGGTTGGAGCATTTAGTCCGTTTATGTTTAAAGTTATTATTGAAAGGTACTTGTTTGTAGCCATTTCTTTTTTTGTGTGGCTGTTTTCTTTCTGAGCTTTTTATTTCTTGTTTTTATACCAGACCCTTTAGCATTCCTTGCATTGCTGGCTTGGTGGTGATAAACTCCCTTAGCCCTTTTTTGTCTGTGAAGCTTCTTATTTCCCCTTCAAGTTTGAATGATAGCCTTGCTGGATAGAGTATTCTTGGATTCAGTCCTTTGCTTGCATCACTTTGTAAATTTCCGTCCATTCTTTTCTGGCCTGATGTGTTTCTGTTGAGAAATCATTTGATAATCTAATGGGAGATCCCTTGTATTTGACTTTCCATCTCTCTCTTGCGGCCTGTAAGATTTTCTCTTTGTCCTGAACATTTGCCATGGTAATTATGATGTGTCTTGGTGTGGGTCTTTTTGGGTTCACCTTGTTTGGGACTCTCTGGGCTTGTGTGACTTTTTTCTTCCCCACGTCAGGGAAGTTTTCTGATACTATTTCTTCGAGTAGGTTTTCTAATCCTTGTTCATCTTTCTGTTGTTCCCGTACCCCTATTATTCGTATGTTGTTTCGTTTCATGGTGTCCCAAAGTTCCCTTAGGCTCTCCTCCTGTCTTTTAATTTTTTTCTCCAATTGCAGTACATTTTGGGTGTGTTTTGCTTCCTTGTCTTCTAATTCACTAATTCGGTCCTCCGCTTCTCCTAGTCTACTGTTGATACTTTCAATGGTGTTTTTTATTGCAGCTATATCACTCTTCATTTCTTCTTGGGTCTTACTTAAGTTGTTCATTTTTTCATCTGTTTCTTCTAGCTTCTTCCATATGTTATTGATTATTTCATCTGTTTCTTCTTGCTTCTTGCAGAGGTTGTCGATTTTTTCCTCCATCCGGTTTATGCACTCTAGAACCTTTATTCTGAATTCTTTTTCTGTCATGTTGCATGCCTCTGTATTACTTAGCTGCTTTTCTGGAGAGTCCTCCTTCTCTTTCCTTTGGGGGTTTCTTTGTCTACCCATGTTTGATCTCACTGACATATCTAACTGTTGAGTCGTTCAGTGGCTGCTCCCTGGGTGGCAGTGAGTCCTTGGTCTGTGGTTGCTCTTCGGGCGGTTGCGGTAGCAGCTGCTCTTCAGTTGGCGGCAGCTCCTCTGGTGGGTGCTGTTCACAGCTGTGGTGGCTCTTCTGGCTGGTGGGGGGCAGTTTCACGTACAGCTGCTGTTCCTTAGCAGAGGGTATGGTGCTCAGGAGGTTGCTGTTGCTTGGATCTGCTGCGTTGATTTAAGGGCACAAAATACAACACAACAAGGCACCACGTACCAGGCACTAAACACAAATATATTCACGATATTAATAACCCCAAATAAAGGCGACCACCCGAATTAAGAGAATTAGGGGATAAGGAAGAAGGAAAAGAAAAAGATAAAAGAGAAAAAAGAAAAGTATGGACCAAAAAAAAGGAGTGTAAAAACAAAATTGGGAAAAAGAAGGGGGGAAAATAAAAGAGAGAAAAAAAAGGAAAAAAAAAAGAGCGAAAAGAGAGAATGAAGTGGAAGAGGGGAAGAGACTTTTTGTATGAGAATACTCCTATAGAACCGCCACTAATCCCAGCAAATTCCAGCAACAGCTCCCTGTAGATGGATGCAAACTAGAAACAACCAGTAATATAACGATGAAAATAGAATGGAGAACACTAATCCCAAAATAAAATAAAGAGAAAATAAAATGGCACTTTAAAAGATGGTAAAATGGTAGCAGTAATAATACTGGTTAAAAATAAGAAGGTAGTAATTAAAAGGGTAAAACCAGGTGATGGAAAAAGAGGAAAAAAAAAAAGAAGAAGAAAAAAAAGGAAAAAAAATTGGTTTCTTAGTTAAAAGGTGAAAAAAGAAAAAAAATTGCAGCAGTGAAGGTCCTTTGGTTCTTCTATTCTTCAGTCTGGCTCGCCTTTAGTCCTGCCAGGTATTCAGGAGAGTGTTGAGTTTCCCTGTGATACACTGTTCCTCTGTGTTGTAAACCACAGTCTTTATTTTAAAGCAGGCCGGATTTTTTTCCTAGCCTGCCTTATTTTGTGTTTAGCAGAGTCAGTTTGTGGCTCAGCCTCTGGGTGGCAGTGTTCTGGGCTTGGCCTTTGAGGCTATAAGGCATTGAAAATCCCTCTATAGGCCAGACCCTGTTAACTCCCAGGGGCTGATCAGATTATTTTAATCCTCGATCTCATTCAGGGTGGAATCTGGGTGTGGCTGTGCTCCTTGCCTGGGGGCTGGGGGGAGGAGTCTCACTCTCCAGAGAGAATGGCTGCCCCAGTCCTGGGCTAAGGGGCGACTCAGCACTCAATTCACTGCCACCTCTCCTGGTCCCCTGCCTCTCCTCAGTTTCTCTCCGTATTCCAATCCTCCGCACCCTCTCCCTCTCTTCAGCACAGGTGAGTGTCTGTATCCAAAATGTCCCATGAACAGGATTCGGCGAGAACAAACAAACGCCAGCCGCGGAAAATGGGGAAGGCTTGGTTTCTGTAAACTCTTCTTTTACGGGCACTGCATGGTCAGGTCAGCTCTTCAGGCTGCCCCCTTTAGGCTCAGTCCTCCGTGATCACAGAACCCAGCTTTCAAATCCCCCAGCGGCGCCGGGAATCCCGCAGATCGCCTTTCCCCCGTCAGGGGCTGTGCCTGTCCCAAGGGACGCGGCTCTCTGCCACGCGGTCTCCCTCCGATCCTCTGGGCTCAGAGGTCTGGCAAACTTTCCTGCCCAAATCCCTGGGTTTTTTTTTTACCTTTCCAGGGGAGTTCTGCCCTTCCTGGCTGCAAACGGTCTCACCAGCTGAGCAATTTCGCCAATTCGGGGTGGGTGTTATTAGTTTCAGCTGCTCACTCCATTTGCTCCGGGACACGACCTGGGACGCGTCTGCCTATGTCGCCGCCATCTTCTCAGGTGCCTCTCCAGGAAAGTTTTAAATAGAGGCTCTCTGGACTGGACATACTAAGCACAGTTGTGAGCTTGGGCAAAACATGGGCAGTAAGTTGAGTAAATAGTGACTGCTGAATACTGTAACCACCATCACCTTCCCCCCTTATCTCCCCCCCCCCCCCGAAACACACCCCTTCACCTTTCTGGGAACTGGACACCTGATCAGCTGAAAAGGAAATATATAAAGATAATGACATCTGGAGCTTGGCAGCTAATGGTCAGTCAAGACCACCCTACTGTGAAACTATAAATTTGCATGTTCCATTCCTATACTCAATCAGCTTTTAAACTCTCACTCCAATGAGCAGGCAAGAAAGGATCAACAAAAAATAATCATAAAGAATAAGGAGAAAAAGCCACTTGGAGGACAATGACTGCATGGGAGAAGAAAACTAAAGGAAAACAGCTATTACTGCTGTCCTCCCAAATATAACAGAGGACATGGCATCCATGATCAGGTCAGGAAATAACAAGAAAAAATATATCCAAAGAACAGAAAGGAAGCTCTTGGAAATTAAAAACATGATGGCAAAAATGAAAAACATCGGTAGATGGGTTGGAATGTTAATTTAAGGAAGTCTCATAGAAAATAGAGCAAAAGACAAAGATGAAAAGAAGGAGGGTAAGTTAAGAAAATACGAGCAATCGAGGAGCTTCAATATTTAAAAAAATAGCAGTTCACAGGGAAAGAATTGAGAAAACAGGAGAAAATCATTCATCAAGTAATTCAAAGAAATTCCCCAGGACTAATGGCAGATCTAAAGGGCCCAGTGAGAGCCAAACAATGGATGAGCAGAGAGCCGCACAACAACACAACATTGAGAAATTTCAGAGCCTTACTGGAAAAAATTAGACCCTAAAACCTCAATAGAGAGAGAAAAATAGTCATAAATCAAAACACACTTTTTCTAGAACAAAGAAAATGGAGCAATAACTTGGTAGGTGACAATTTGTCTGTCTGAAGAATCCTCTTTTCCTCAGTTTCAATAAATTAACTATCAGCATGTGTTAATATTCATCATTCTGTATTAGATTCTCCTGATCACAGGAGGGTGTTTGCATTTTCAGGTAGATTTTTATACCCGGGGAAATGTTATTTTAAGTGGTCCACTGAGTTATTTTCTGTCTCTGTTAGGCTTTCCATTACAGAAACATGATTATCTTTTTGTTGGACAGTCTCCGTCTTCCATATGTTACCTTCTAATTACTTTAGTCATCGTGATCTCTTTCTGTTGCTTTTTCTGTATCTCAAATTTTTCCTTTGTGCTAATTCCTTTTGTTGTGTCTATTATGATCCTTGTATATTTTGTTCCCGGCCTTTCCACTTCGTTCTTGGTTTATCTATTCTTTGAGCTTCTTTTATAAACTGGCTTCATATATTTTGAAATTTCGCTTCAGTGTACAAAACACCTTTCCCCCCTTATTCTATTATATATTCTCTTATCATCAAGGACTTGCATTTCTTTCCAGATAGTTTGAGATATAGGAGTTGCTTTTCTGCCCACTTTTTTTCTGTACCCTGAAGGGCATGGGGCAGGAAGACTTCCTGCTAGGTCGAGGAAGACTGCTGAGGACCTAGTCTCTGATCTCTTCTGAGATCTTTTAATGTTTTATGTTGGAGCCCAGTCAGGGCATCCCACTCCTAGGAATTTCTGCTGAGGTCCAGGGGTGCCATGAAGAGGCTCCATTCTGCTGTTTTGTTCTTTTGACGTATCTCCTTGGGTGGTATAATAACTCCTTTCTATGCTTCTAAATTGGTGGGGGGAAGGGAAGAGGTAGTGAGGATTTAAGTGCTGTGTCAACCTGCTTTAATTTCCTTAGCAGTTTCTGTGCCCCACGGCCAGGAAAGAAATGATGTTCCACAAGTTTTAGTTCCTCCTTACATGTTTTTAAGTTTATGGCTTAAGAACATACCCCCTTCCTTTTGATCTCTGCCCAGGTTCCCCCATGGGTCCTGGAACTGCTTCACACAGGCCAGTCTTTCCAGGGGAGGCTAAGAACAGGGTCAAGAAGGAATGAGAGTGGATCTAAAATGATTAACAGAAGATAAGGTAGGCATTTTTGTTACTTTGGTTCATAGCTATATCCTACTTGTGTAGGTTTACAATAACTTAGTGTCTAGGTCTCTGTTAAAAGAGGGAACAATCACTTAAGCCAAGTGCTACTGAGAGGATGCATAAAATAAGACTGAGAATTGACCTCTGCATTTAACAAGTGGAGGTCACTAGTAACTGGGACAAGGATATCAGAGAAGTGACTGGGATTAAATCTTTTTTTTTTTTCTTTAAACAGTTCACATTTAGCCTGACCGGTTTGGCTCAGTGGATAGAGCGTCGGCCTGCGGACTGAAGGGTCCCGGGTTCAATTCCGGTCAAGGGCATGTACCTTGGTTGCGGGCACATCCCCGGTGGCGAGTGTGCAGGAGGCAGCTGGTCGATGTTTCTCTTTCATCAATGTTTCTAACTCTCTATCCCTCTCCCTTCCTCTCTGTAAAAAATCAATAAAATATATAAAAATAAATAAATAAATAAACAGTTCACATTTATTATTGATAACAATAAGAAAAATGTTGTAAAGACTATCAGTATTGTATTACCAAGAGTGAGGTAATAGGTTTACAAAACATTTACAGAATTTGATATGCAAATAATGCGTTTAGGGAGGAAAGTGAATTAAGACACTAGCGCTAGAGGGAAACTAAGAGTCATTAGTGCTGGGAAAGGCAGAGAGGGACAGCTGTGTGGAGAGCGCAGGGAACCGGGAGACTAGGACGCCTTGTCACAGGAGGCACAGGCTGCAGCCCCCACACAAGGAAAGCCTGCACGCAGTTCTGTGCCCTGGCGCCTACAGATGCATTCAACTCTCTGGGGTGAACCAGTGCCGCTTCTCAATCACCTTAAAAAGAATACATCCTCAGACTGAGGGGGGTGCGGGAATGGCTGTGAGTCAAATAGTTCTACAAACATCTCTGGGCTGATGTGGACTGTCGACTGGAGTATTTTCTTGGTAGATGTCAGCGTGGGATTAAATCTTGATTGAGATCTTTACAAGAGAGAATGGGGAGATAAGAGGAGGCCTCCTAGAACAAAACAGAACTGATAAATGGTGCTGAAGCTTGAAGACAGGAGGGGTTTCAAGACAGCTGATTTTTAAAGATGGGAAATATTTCAGAATGTTGAATGCTGTTGAAAAGATAATCTAGTGGAGAGAGGGGGGAAATATTTGGTAGTAAAGAGTAATATTATAGGAGTAAAGTCCTTGACTAGCTAAGAGGGTTAGAGTAATCCCAACATATAGTTGACCCTTGAAAGCAGGGTTAAGGTGTGCCGAACCCCTGTGCAATAAAAAATCCATGCATAGTTTTCGATTCCTTAAAAACTTAAGTTGTCCCTTGGTATATGCAGGGAATTGGTTCTAGGACCTCCCTTCCCCAACAGATACTAAAATCCATATATGCTTAAGGCCCCTATATGAAATGGTGCAGATCAATGCATACAGTCAGCTCTCCACATCCACAAATTCCTAACAGTAAATCAAAAACTCTACAGGTATTTATTGAAAAAAGTCACTTATAAGTGGACCTGTGCCATTCGAACCCACGCTTTTCAAGGGTCAACTAACTGTATAGTGACTTGGGATATGATAAAATTGCTTTATATGTAATCAGTAAAAGGATGGTCTATTCAATAAATGATGCTGAGACCAATTGTTTTGCCATAAAAAGTGATACAGGTTCCTCCTTCATATCATAAACAAAGATAAATTCTAGATGGCATACAGGCTAGAACATAAAAAGCAAAACATCATTCAGAGGAAAATGTATTACAACATGTTTATGACTCTGGAGTAGAGAATAATTTCTTAAAAAGATACAAAAGCAAAATTAATAAAGGAAAGTATTTTAAAAAATGGATACACTAAAATAAACTCCTATGCTTCAGGTTTATCATAAACAGAGTTAAAAGATGAGTCACATATTGGAAGAAGACATTCACATCACAGATAACCAACACAGGATTAGTATCCAGAACACAAGTATATTTAATTTTTATATAGGTATAATTTCCATATATACAATAATACACATGGGAAGTAGCAAACCTTTTGACATGTATAATCCATTCGACAGACTACTAATTTCCTAAAAAGTATTAGGAAGCATTAAGGGTAGTCTATGGTTTAAGTGTTCTACATCTAAATAATTTTGATAATGTTCTGATCTCCTAAAATTATTTTTAAGTATGAATTTTTGTTGTTGTTTAATGATTTTCAGAGGGAGAGGAAGGGGAAGAAGGAAGAGAAAAGAGAGGGAGAGAAGAAGAGAGAAAGAGAGAGAGAGAGAAACATCACTATGAGAACACAATATCCATCAGCTGCCTCCTACACACCCCTACCTGGAATTGAGCCTGCAACCTGGGCATATGCCCTTGACTGGGAATCGAACCAGCAACCTTCTGGTGCACAGGATGACATTCAACCAACTGAGCCACACTGGCCAGGGATTAAGTATGAAATTTTATATCCAGTATGGATATATCAATATGTTTTGCCAACAAAGCATTGAGAATCTTGTAAAATTCTGTGTTATCATTGAATGGGAGAATCAATCAGTGAATGGGAGAAAACACACTGTTCACTGAGTAAAACAAAATGGTAAAGACACTCATAAAAGAGAAACAAAAATAATATTAAATACAATTTTATAGTTACCACCATCAAATGGTAGAATGCTAAACTATTTTATAATACTGCCAATCTCTTCAGGGATGAGAAATGTAGAAAAGCCATTTAAGTTTTATTGATTAAAAATGAAGACGATACAGTCATATGTTACATTTTTACAATAAAGCCTAGCTGTGGTCTAAGTACAGCTAATTCTGCGAAGGCTATAGTTTGACTAAGGGCCACTATTTATTTAAAAAGTTAGGATTTTTTTATTCCACAGTGATACTAGGTGATTTTGATATTTTATCATCTATTTTCAGAAGACTGATTAAAAAGTGTCTTTTTAGGAACACAGAGATATTCTCTAGCTGTAAAAAGAAACGATTACTTGTTAGCTACAGAAACCATTACAGTGCTTCTGGAAACAAAGGCCACTTTCTGTGAGCGTTGGCACACACTGTGATTTTTAAAATACTTTTTATTGATTTTACAGAGAGAAAGCAAAGGAGAGAGATAGAGAGAAACATCAATTTGTTATTCCACTTATATTTGCATTCACTGGTTGATTATTGTATGTGCCTTGTCCAGGCGTCAAACCTGCAACCTTGGAGTATCAAGACAATGCTCTAAACAACTGAACTACCTGTCTAGGGCCACACACTGTGATATTTTGACCAATGCAATATGTTTGGGACTCAACATCAATTTAACGTAATAATTTAATCTAATGGTTTCATTTCACATAGGAGGAAAACCCATCAACTTGTCAAAACACTGCATTCTCAAATAGTTGTAAGAAGAGCAAAATACTCATCAAGGTCAAAGAAAAATAAATATATTTCCCTAAGCATTTGTATCACTTGGTAAAGTTTTTTTTTTTCAATGAAAATGAAATATCTTCTTATCTAATGTTCTTTAGAAATACTTAGCTATGGCCTGGAGTTTTCAGCAATGTCTTTTCAATGGGAAATTTAATTATAAAACTATACTTTAAGGGACTAATTTTCAACATGCCAGTTCAGAGAAAAATACCTGCATTTCTAGGACTTATGTTGCAGTTATATATTTTGAAATTAAAAATTATAAAGACTTGATTTTATCCTAGAAATTCAGTGCTTCTGAGTTGGTGTATCACAATATGGCACATTTTCTAAAAGAAGGTCTTTCCTAGGAACCAATTCTGAAAAACAAAACAAAAAAGGAACAATTAACATCACTAAAATTAAAAAAAATAAATGCTAATATGCTTATTCCCCCTAAAATGTATAACAAGAATACATGGAGTTTTAAGGCAAATCTTCCAGAGATATTTTTATTTCAGTTAACTTCTAAGGTGGAATCCTTGATTTTAAATGGAGACAGTAAAATTATTATAAAATTATTATAAAACATGTATGACCAACTTAACCCTTTATCACTTATTTATTAAATATAACGAATTAAAAAAACAAGAAGAATTCAGCTAATGCACATTATCAACAGATTACTAATAATTAAGACCATCACTGGAAAATGTTTTTATACAACTTACTGTAGAAAAAGAGAGACTGCTTTCTTAATTTAAAGATTCCAAATTTTACACAACAGTGGTTTTCAACTGGTGGTATTTTGGGTGGTCACACCAACTGAAGAATGCTACTGGAATTTAGTGGGCAGGAGCCAGGGATGTGTGGAACAGTCTGGTACAGCAAAGAACTATCCTGGTCAAGATGTTAGGAAACAAACAACTCTTTTCAAGTTCAAGAAGGCTGAAATCATATTAAGCATCTTATCAGATCACAAGAGCATGAAACTAGAAATCAACTACAATGTAAAAACCTCAAAACATTCAAACACATGGAAGCTATTTAGTAAGTTATTAAACAATGAATGGGTTACTGATAAGATCAAGGCAGAAATAAAAAACTTCCTGGAAACTAACGAAAATGAACATACAACAACACAAAATCTATGGGACACAGAAAAAGCAGTCCTGAGAGGGAAGTTCATAGCATTACAGGCCTACCTCAAGAAACAAGAAAAAGCTCAAATACTAGTAAACGTTCTAACCCTAAAACTAAAAGAATTAAAAGAGAACAAGAAGAAAAGTCCAGAGTAAGTAGAAGAAAGGAAATAATAAAGATCAGAGTGGAAATAAATGATATAGAGACTAAAAAAATAATACAAAATACTAATATACCCAAAAACTGGTTTCAAAAAGATAAACAAGATTGATGAACCTTTAGCCAGACTCATAAAGAAATAGGAGAAAGGACCCAAATAAATAAAATCAGAAATGAAAGAGGCAAAGTAACAACTGATACCACAAAAATACAAAAGGATTAAGAAAATGCTATGAACATCTACATGCCAACAAACTGGACAACCTGGGCCAAACGGACAAATTTCTGGGAACAAAATTTTCCAAAACTCAATCAGGATTAATCAGAAAACCTAAATAGGCTAATAACAAGTAATGAAATTGAAGCAGTAATGAAAAAAACTCCCACCAAACAAAAGTCCTGGACCAGATGGATTTACAGGTGAGTTTTACCAAACATTCAAAGAAGAACTAACACCTATCCTCTTCAAACTATTCAAAAAAATTCAAGAGGGAAGACTTCCAAGCTGTTCACCCTTTTCAGCTATACACATGAACATATGCCCCTCTTCCCATATATAGAAATATCCATTTACTATCTGACCCCTAAGATTTCATCCTGATTCAAATCAGGGATTTCCGGTTGATGCCCATCAGCTCCACATGGCATATACCTGTTAGACCACAGTAAAGAATAAACAGGATACAGCAATAAAAACCTGGAATGGGAAACACATGGCAGTCTACTCCACCGCAAATCCTAACTTCTGGTGTACAGGAAGAGCAAGGACTAGCTTTTGGCAAAACAATAAATTCTCTAGTCAACCCATCTGGCAGTACCAAATCCTGTTTTCTGGGAGACCCAAAGACTCTCTCTTGTCCAGTATTCTTCCAGGCTCCTTGTTCATCCTCTTGGGTAGCCTACTTATCAGGAGGTAGAGATATTGGAGAAGATGCCCTTATTTGAGGCTCTGAAGCTTTCATATAAAGAATTCTTTCCAAAAAAAAAAAAAATGGTGGCAGAGTAGGAGGATGCTGCATGGACATGCTCCCAGGAACAAGCTGGAATTACAAGTGAAATATAGAAAGGCTTCCTGAATAATTAATGGAAAACTCACAGGAGAGAACCCTGATACCCACGGACCAAAGGTGAAGACAGTGCCTGGTCTGTCGAGTCAGCCTGGACATTGGACCGAAAAGGGTTAACACTGTCCTGCACTAGAGATTGAGAAGTATAGAGGATCTACCTAAAACATAGTCACAAACCAAACCAACAACCAAAATGAGGAAACAAAGAAGCAACCCCCAATTGAAAGAACTAGTGAATTCTCCAGAAGAAGAGAGAAATGAAGCAGAGCTAAAAAATTTATCTGTAACAGAGTTCAGAGTGATGATGTTAAAAATGCTCAACAGTATGAAAAAAGATATAGTAACTATTAAAAAAGAATAGTCTGAGATAAAGAATGCCATAACACAAATAAAGAACATATTGGAAGGAATACACAGCAGATTAGGGGAAGCTGAGGATTGAATCAGTGATTAGAAGACAGAGTTGAAAACATAACACAATTAGAGAACCAAAAAGAAAAAACAAAAGTCAGGAGAACAGCTTAAAGGAGCTGTGGGACAATGTGAAACGTAACAATATTAGAATAGTAGGTGTGCCAGAAGAGGCAGAAAGAGAGAAAGGAATAGAGAAGGTGTTTGAAGAAATAATGGTAGAAAACTTCCCTAACCTGGTAAAAGAAAAAGTCACACAAATTCAGGAGGCACAGAGAACCCCAAACAAAAGAACCCAAACAGACCCACACCCAGAGACATCATAATTAAAATGCCAAAAATTAAAGACAAAGAGAAAATCTTAAAGGCAGCAAGAGAAAAGAAAACGGGTACCTACAAAGGAGTTCCCATAAGTCTGACACCTGATTTCTTATCAGAAATTCTACAGTCCAGAAGGGAATGGCATGAAGTACTTAAGGTAATGGAAAGCAAGGATCTGAGACCAAGATTACTATATCCAGCAAGGCTATCATTCAAAATAGACTGTCAAATAAAGAGCTTCCCAGACAAAAAAGGTAAAGGAATTCATCACCACCAAGCCAGCATTACAAGAAATGCTAAAGGGATTGCTGTAAGGGATTTCTGAGAAGGAGAAACAGAGAGAGAAGCCTAGCCATACCAAATTAAAATGGCTATAAATAAGTACCTCTCAATAATCCTAAATGTAAATGGATTAAATACTCCAATCAAAAGGTGTAGGGTAGCTGAATGGATACAAAAACATGACCCAACTATATGCTGACTACAAGAGACCCACCTCAAAACAAAAGACACACACAGGATGAAAGTGAAGGGATGGAAAAAAAATAGACTTTAAAAGCATCGCGCTAAGGAAAATAAGTCAGAGAAAGATAAATATCAAATGATCTCACTCATTTGTGGAATATAATGAACAACATAAACTGATGAACAAAAATAGAGCCAGAGGGGGAGGAAGTATACTAGAATATAATAGAAGTAATCCTGTTATTTATAGATTTTTAATATTTCCTACAACTTTTATGATATCATACTATGTTAATACAGTTTTGGTAATATTATTACACTTAAAATCATTTTATTCTTGAAACACGAAAGTTTGTTGCATGTCATATTATATGTAAGATGAGAGGCCCGGTGCACAAAACTTTGTGCACTGGGGGGGAAGGGTGGGTACCTCAGCCTGGCCTGTGCCCTCTTGCAGTCTGGGACCCCTCGGGAGATAACGACCTGTTGGCTTAGGCCTGCTCCCTGGTGGCGGAGGGCAGGCCCAATCCCTAGGTGCAGCCCCTGGTCGGGCTCAGAGCAGGGCCAATTGGGGAGTTGGGGCACCGCCCCCTGTCATGCACAGAGCAGGGCGGATCGGGAGGTTGCGATGCCACTCCTAGTCATGCTCAGGGTAGGGCCGATTGGGGGGGTGGGGCACCGCCCCCTGTCATACTCAAGGCAGGGTTGATGGGGAGGTTGCGGTGCCACCCCCTGTCATGCACAGAGCAGGGCCAATCCGGGGAGTTGGGGCTCCTTACCCTGTATTGCACAAAGCAGGGTCGATCAGGGGGTTGGGGAGCTCCCCCGTCACGCACAGAGCAGGGCCCATCAGGGGGTTGAGGAGCTCCCTCCTGTCACTCAGAGAGTAGGGCCGATAGGGGAGTTGGGGCACCGCCCCCTGTCACACACAGAGCAGGGCGGATCAGGGGGTTGGTGCGCCGCCCTCTATCACCCACAGAGCAGGGCCAATCAGGGGGTTGGGATGCCGCCACTGTCACACTCAGGGCAGGTCCGATGGGGAGGTTATGGCTCTACCCCGTCACACAGAGAGCAGGGCCCGTGGGGGCGGGGGTTGTGGCGCTGCCATCTATCACCCACAGAGCAGGGCTGATCAGGGGGTTGGGGCGCTGCCACTCTCACACTCAGGACAGGGCCGATGGGGAGGTTATGGCTCTACCCTGTCACACACAGAGCAGGGCCCGTGGGGGGAAGCGGGGGGTTGGGGCGCCGCACCCTGTCACACACAGAGCCGCAGGGCGATCAGAGGTTGGGGAGCTCCCCCGTATCAGGCATAGCGCAGGGTTGATCAGGAGGTTGGGGCACCTTCCCCTGTTACAACCAAGCAGGGCTGATAGGGAGGTTGTGGCCCCGCCCCCTGTCACACACATAGCCACAGGGCGATCAGGGGGTTTGGGCGCTGCCCCATGTCA